>JAPDVR010000010.1:28334443-28986943 GCA_026230005.1 Gila orcuttii | reverse complement strand
GTAGTTTGAATTTTAAAGTAGTTTGAATTTTAAAATAGTTTGATGTTTAAATTAGTTTAAAGTTTAAATTAGTTTAAAGTTTAAATTAGTTTAAAGTTTAAATTAGTTTGAAGTTTAAATTAGTTTAAAGTTTTATATAGTTTAAAGTAGTTTAAAGTTGCTAGGGTGTTTCTAGTGGGAAAGAAAGATTAGAAAGAAAGAAAGAAAGAAAGAAAGAAAGAAAGAAAGAAAGAAAGAAAGAAAGAAAGAAAGAAAGAAAGAAAGAAAGAAAGAAAGAAAGAAAGAAAGAAAGATTACAAAGAAAGAGAGAAAGAAAGAAAGATAGAAAGATTAGTTAGAAAGAAAGAAAGAAAGAAAGAAAGCTTGAAAGAAATATTAGAAAGAAAGAGAGAAAGAAAGAAAGAAAGATAGATAAATAGAAAGATTAGTTAGAAAAAGAAAGATTAGTTAGAAAGAAATAGATTAGTTAGAAAAGAAAGAAAGAAAGATTAGTTAGAAAGAAAGATTAGAAAGAGAGAAAAAAAGAAAGATAGAAAGATTAGTTAGAAAGAAAGAAAGATTGAAAGAAAGATTAGAAAGAAAGAGAAAAAGAAAGAAAGAAAGATAGAAAGATTAGTTAGAAAGAAAGAAAGAAAGATTAGTTAGAAAGAAATTGATTAGTTAGAAAAGAAAGAAAGAAAGAAAGAAAGAAAGAAAGATTAGTTAAAAAGAAAGACAGTTAGAAAGAAAGATTAGTTAGAAAGAAAGAAAGAAAGAAAGTTAGAAAGGAAGATTAGAAAGAAAGAAAGAAAGAAAGATTGAAAGAAAGATTAGAAAGAAAGATTGAAAGAAAGATTAGAAAGAAAGAGAGAAAGAAAGAAAGATAGAAAGATTAGTTTGAAAGAAAGAAAGAAAGATTAGTTAGAAAGAAATAGATTAGTTAGAAAATAAAGAAAAAAAGATTAGTTAGAAAGAAAGATTAGAAAGAGAGAAAGAAAGAAAGATATAAATATTAGTTAGAAAGAAAGAAAGAAAGATTGAAATAAAGATTAGAAAGAAAGAGAGAGAGAAAGAAAGAAAGATAGATAGAAAGATTAGTTAGAAAGAAAGAAAGTTAGATTTGTCAGAAAGAAAGAAAGAAAGAAAGAAAGAAAGATAGATTAGTCAGAAAGAAAGATAGATAGATTAGTTAGAAAGAAAGAAAGATAGATTAGTCAGAAAGAAAGATAGATAGATTAGTTAGAAAGAAAGAAAGATAGATTAGTCAGAAAGAAAGAAAGAAAGAAAGAAAGAAAGATTAGTCAGAAAGAAAGAAAGAAAGAAAGAAAGAAAGAAAGAAAGATAGATAGATTAGTTAGAAAGAAAGAAAGATAGATAGATTAGTTAGAAAGAAATAAAGATTAGTCAGAAAGAAAGAAAGAAAGACAGACAGACAGACAGACAGAAAGAAAGAAAGAAAGAAAGAAAGAAAGAAAGAAAGAAAGAAAGAAAGAAAGAAAGAAAGAAAGAAAGAAAGAAAGAAAGAAAGAAAGAAAGAAAGAAAGAAAGAAAGAAAGATTAGTCAGAAAGAAAGATAGATAGATTAGTTAGAAAGAAAGAAAGAAAGATAGATTAGTCAGAAAGAAAGATAGATAGATTAGTCAGAAAGAAAGAAAGAAAGAAAGAAAGAAAGAAAGAAAGAAAGAAAGAAAGAAAGAAAGAAAGTTAGATTTGTCAGAAAGAAAGAAAGAAAGAAAGAAAGAAAGATAGATTAGTCAGAAAGAAAGATAGATAGATTAGTTAGAAAGAAAGAAAGATAGATTAGTCAGAAAGAAAGATAGATAGATTAGTCAGAAAGAAAGAAAGAAAGAAAGAAAGAAAGAAAGATTAGTCAGAAAGAAAGATAGATAGATTAGTCAGAAAGAAAGAAAGAAAGAAAGAAAGAAAGAAAGAAAGAAAGAAAGTTAGATTAGTCAGAAAGAAAGAAAGAAAGAAAGAAAGAAAGAAAGAAAGAAAGATAGATAGATAGATTAGTCAGAAAGAAAGATAGATAGATTAGTTAGAAAGAAAGAAAGATAGATTAGTCAGAAAGAAAGAAAGAAAGAAAGATTAGTCAGAAAGAAAGAAAGAAAGAAAGAAAGAAAGAAAGAAAGAAAGAAAGAAAGAAAGAAAGAAAGAAAGAAAGAAAGAAAGAAAGTTAGATTAGTCAGAAAGAAAGATAGATAGATTAGTTAGAAAGAAAGAAAGAAAGATAGATTAGTCAGAAAGAAAGATAGATAGATTAGTTAGAAAGAAAGAAAGATAGATTAGTCAGAAAGAAAGAAAGAAAGAAAGAAAGAAAGAAAGAAAGTTAGATTAGTCAGAAAGAAAGATAGATAGATTAGTTAGAAAGAAAGAAAGATAGATAGATTAGCTAGAAAGAAAGAAAGATAGATAGATTAGTTAGAAAGAAAGAAAGATAGATAGATTAGTTAGAAAGAAAGAAAGATTAGTCAGAAAGAAAGAAAGAAAGAAAGAAAGAAAGAAAGAAAGAAAGAAAGAAAGATAGATTAGTCAGAAAGAAAGATAGATAGATTAGTCAGAAAGAAAGAAAGAAAGAAAGAAAGAAAGAAAGAAAGAAAGAAAGAAAGAAAGAAAGAAAGAAAGAAAGAAAGAAAGAAAGAAAGAAAGAAAGAAAGAAAGATTAGTCAGAAAGAAAGAAAGAAAGAAAGAAAGAAAGAAAGAAAGAGATTAGTCAGAAAGAAAGATAGATAGATTAGTTAGAAAGAAAGAAAGATAGATTAGTCAGAAAGAAAGAAAGAAAGAAAGAAAGAAAGAAAGAAAGAAAGAAAGAAAGAAAGAAAGAAAGAAAGTTAGATTAGTCAGAAAGAAAGATAGATAGATTAGTTAGAAAGAAAGAAAGATAGATAGATTAGTTAGAAAGAAAGAAAGATAGATAGATTAGTTAGAAAGAAAGAAAGATAGATAGATTAGTTAGAAAGAAAGAAAGATTAGTCAGAAAGAAAGAAAGAAAGAAAGAAAGAAAGAAAGAAAGAAAGAAAGAAAGAAAGAAAGAAAGAAAGAAAGAAAGAAAGAAAGAAAGAAAGAAAGAAAGAAAGAAAGAAAGATTAGTCAGAAAGAAAGATAGATAGATTAGTTAGAAAGAAAGAAAGAAAGATAGATAGATTAGTTAGAAAGAAAGAAAGATAGATAGATTAGTCAGAAAGAAAGAAAGATAGATAGATTAGTCAGAAAGAAAGAAAGATAGATAGATTAGTCAGAAAGAATGAAAGATAGATAGATAGATAGATAGATAGATAGATAGATAGATAGATAGATAGATAGATAGATAGATAGATAGATAGATAGATAGATAGATAGATAGATAGATAGATAGATAGATAAGTTCATTAGTACATATAGAATGGTAGTTTAATTGAGTCTAGGGCTTCAGGGAGTTTAGATTTGAGTTTTTGTGTTGTACACTACTGGGCCACCGTAGCCTTGGCTCAATTTGAACATGTTGCAATGAAAGTCAATGGGATTTTTATGGTTTTTAATATTAATTTTTAAGAAATCTGAAAGTCAAATCAGTCTGAAAAGATATAGCACACTAAGTCAGAACAGTTTGAAGGTCTGACCCGAGTTTGGAGTTTGTAGAGTCAAAGCTCTAGGAGGAGTTAGATATAGAAATTTTTGAGTAAGAAGAATAATAATAACTAGAAAAAGTTTGTCGAGACAAACTTTAAGTTGGCTTGTGAAAGTTTGGACCAATAAGTTTGAAGAAGTTTAAAGTAGTTTGAATTTTAAAGTAGTTTGAATTTTAAAATAGTTTGATGTTTAAATTAGTTTAAAGTTTAAATTAGTTTAAAGTTTAAATTAGTTTAAAGTTTAAATTAGTTTGAAGTTTAAATTAGTTTAAAGTTTTATATAGTTTAAAGTAGTTTAAAGTTGCTAGGGTGTTTCTAGTGGGAAAGAAAGATTAGAAAGAAAGAAAGAAAGAAAGAAAGAAAGAAAGAAAGAAAGAAAGAAAGAAAGAAAGAAAGAAAGAAAGAAAGAAAGAAAGAAAGAAAGAAAGATTACAAAGAAAGAGAGAAAGAAAGAAAGATAGAAAGATTAGTTAGAAAGAAAGAAAGAAAGAAAGCTTGAAAGAAATATTAGAAAGAAAGAGAGAAAGAAAGAAAGAAAGATAGATAAATAGAAAGATTAGTTAGAAAAAGAAAGATTAGTTAGAAAGAAATAGATTAGTTAGAAAAGAAAGAAAGAAAGATTAGTTAGAAAGAAAGATTAGAAAGAGAGAAAAAAAGAAAGATAGAAAGATTAGTTAGAAAGAAAGAAAGATTGAAAGAAAGATTAGAAAGAAAGAGAAAAAGAAAGAAAGAAAGATTAGTTAGAAAGAAAGAAAGAAAGATTAGTTAGAAAGAAATTGATTAGTTAGAAAAGAAAGAAAGAAAGAAAGAAAGAAAGAAAGAAAGAAAGAAAGAAAGAAAGAAAGAAAGAAAGAAAGAAAGAAAGAAAGATTAGTTAAAAAGAAAGACAGTTAGAAAGAAAGATTAGTTAGAAAGAAAGAAAGAAAGAAAGTTAGAAAGGAAGATTAGAAAGAAAGAAAGAAAGAAAGATTGAAAGAAAGATTAGAAAGAAAGATTGAAAGAAAGATTAGAAAGAAAGAGAGAAAGAAAGAAAGATAGAAAGATTAGTTTGAAAGAAAGAAAGAAAGATTAGTTAGAAAGAAATAGATTAGTTAGAAAATAAAGAAAAAAAGATTAGTTAGAAAGAAAGATTAGAAAGAGAGAAAGAAAGAAAGATATAAATATTAGTTAGAAAGAAAGAAAGAAAGATTGAAATAAAGATTAGAAAGAAAGAGAGAGAGAAAGAAAGAAAGATAGATAGAAAGATTAGTTAGAAAGAAATAGAATTCTTTCTTTCTTTCTTTCTAACTAATCTTCCTTTCTATCTTTCTTTCTAATCTTTCTTTCTAACTAATCTTTCTTTCTTTCCTTTCTAACTAATCTATTTCTTTCTAAATAGATTAGTTAGAAAGAAAGAAAGAAAGATTGAAAGAAAGATTAGAAAGAAAGATTTAAAGAAAGATTAGAAAGAAAGATAGAAAGAAAGAAAGATAGAAAGATTAGTTAGAAAGAAAGAAAGAAAGATTAGTTAGAAAGAAATAGATTAGTTAGAAAAGAAAGAAAGAAAGATTAGTTAGAAAGAAAGATTAGAAAGAGAGAAAGAAAGAAAGATAGAAAGATTAGTTAGAAAGAAAGAAAGATAGAAAGGAAGATTAGTTAGAAAGAAAGAAAGATTAGTTAGAAAGAAATAGATTAGTTAGAAAAGAAAGAAAGAAAGATCAGTTAGAAAGAAAGATTAGAAAGAGAGAAAGAAAGAAAGATAGAAAGATTAGTTAGAAAGAAAGAAAGAAAGAAAGATTAGTTAGAAAGAAATAGATTAGTTAGAAAGGAAAGAAAGAAAGATTAATTAGAAATAAAGATTAGTTATAAAGAAAGATTGAAAGAAAGATTAGAAAGAAAGAGAGAGAAAAAGAAAGAAAGAAAGAAAGAAAGAAAGAAAGAAAGAAAGAAAGAAAGAAAGAAAGAAAGAAAGAAAGAAAGAAAGATTAGTTAGAAAGAAATAGATTAGTTAGAAAAGAAAGAAAGAAAGATTAGTTAGAAAGATTAGTTAGAAAGATTGAATGAATGATAGATAGATAGATAGATAGATAGATAGATAGATAGATAGATAGATAGATAGATAGATAGATAGATAGATAGATAGATAGATAGATAGATTAGTTAGAAAGAAAGAAAGATTAGTTAGAAAAGAAAGAAATAAAGATTAGTTAGAAAGAAAGATTAGAAAGAGAGAAAGAAAGAAAGATAGAAAGAAAGAGAGAAAGAAAGAAAGAAAGATAGATATAAAGATTAGTTAGAAAGAAAGTTTAGTTAGAAGGAAATAGATTAGTTAGAAAAGAAAGAAATAAAGATTAGTTAGAAAGAAAGATTAGAAAGAGAGAAAGAAAGATATAAAGATTAGTTAGAAAGAAAGATTGAAAGAAAGATTAGAAAGAAAGAGAGAACGAAAGAAAGAAAGATAGAAAGATTAGTTAGAAAGAAAGAAAGATTAGTTAGAAAGAAATAGATTAGTTAGAAAAGAAAGAAAGATAGAAAGATTAGTTAGAAAGAAAGATTAGAAAGAAAGAAAGATAGAAAGATTAGTTAAAAAGAAAGAAAGTTAGAAAGAAAGATTAGTTAGAAAGAAAGAAAGAAAGAAAGAAAGTTAGAAAGGAAGATTAGAAAGAAAGAAAGAAAGAAAGAAAGAAAGAAAGAAAGATTAGTTAGAAAGAAAGATTAGTTAGAAAGAAAGAAAGAAAGATTAGTTAGAAAGAAAGATTAGCTAGAAAAGAAAGAAAGATAGATTAGTTAGAAAAGAAAGAAAGACAGAAAGATAGATTAGTTAGAAAGAAAGAAAGATAGAAAGAAAGATAGATTAGTTAGAAAGAAAGAAAGATTAGTAAGAAAGAAAGATAGATTAGTTAGAAAGAAAGAATGAAAGACAGATTATTTAGAAAGAAAGAAAGAAAGAATAAGATAGATAGATAGATAGATAGATAGATAGATATATAGATAAAATAGTCAGATGATAGATAGATAGATAGATAGATAGATAGATAGATAGATAGATAGATAGATAGATAGATAGATAGATAAAATAGTCAGATGATAGATAGAAATAGTTAGATGATAGAAAGATTAGTAAGAAAGAAAGAAAGAGAGAAAGAAAAAGAGAGAGAAAGAAAGATTAGAAAGAAAGAATGGGTAGATAGATAGAAAAGTGCAATAGTTAGATGAGTTTATTAGTTTAAATGAGTCTCAGTGGCTCATATAGTGTATAGAATGGCAGTTTGATTGAGTCTAGGGCTTCAAGGTGTTTAGATTTGAATTTTTGACAGTTGGGGAGTTTGAAAATTTGAACATTCCGCAATGTTAAGTCAATGGGATTTTCAAAATTTTTTTCCGAGTTTTGATCGTCATTTTTAGGAAAACCGTAAGTCCGATCAGTTAGAAAAGATATAGCACACTAAGTCAGAACAGTTTGAGTGTCCGTGCCGAGTTTGGAGTATGTGGAGTTAAAGCTCTAGGAGGAGTTAGAGTCAGACATTTTTTGAGTAAGAAAAAGAAGAATAATAATAAGTTTAAATAGGATTTCAGTAAGTTGGCTCTCACAAGCCAACTTAACTAGAATGTACATTTCCAGAAGAAAATGTGAAGTGGTGCTTGCAGTGGCAAAACTCACCACTCGGTTGCTAGGGTGTGGTACATGATTGCATACGAGCCAACAAACATGTCTGTACGATGTTCTGGTGCTGAGATATGGCTTATTCATGTTGTTCAGGTGGTTGCTAGGGTGTTTTGGGTGGTTTCTAGGGTATTCTGGGTGGTTGCTAGGGCGTTGCTAGCCGGTTGCTAGGGTATTCTGGGTGGTTGCTAGGGCGTTGCTAGGGTGTTCTGGGTGGTTGCTAGGCGGTTGCTAGGGTATTCTGGGTGGTTGCTAGGATGTTGCTAGGTGGTTGCTAGGGTATTCTGGGTGGTTGCTAGGGCGTTGCTAGGCGGTTGCTAGGGTGTTCAGAGTGGTTGCTAGGCGGTTGCTAGGGTATTCTGGGTGGTTGCTATGGTGTTGCTAGGCGGTTGCTAGGGTACTCTGGGTGGTTGCTATGGTGTTGCTAGGTGGTTGCTAGGGCGTTTCTAGGCGGTTGCTAGGGTGTTCTGGGTGGTTGCTAGGCGGTTGCTAGGGTGTTCTGGGTGGTTGCTATGGTGTTGCTAGGCGGTTGCTAGGGTATTCTGGGTGGTTGCTAGGGCGTTGCTAGGCAGTTGCTAAGGTATTCTTGGTGGTTGCTAGGGCGATGCTAGGCGGTTGCTAGGGTGTTCTGGGTGGTTGCTAGGTGGTTGCTTGGGTATTTTGGGTGGTTGCTATGGCGTTGCTAGGTGGTTGCTAGGGTATTCTGGGTGGTTGCTAGGCGGTTGCTAGGGTGTTCTGGGTGGTTGCTAGGCGGTTGCTAGGGTATTCTGGGTGGTTGCTATGGTGTTGCTAGGCGGTTGCTAGGGTATTCTGGGTGGTTGCTAGGCGTTGCTAGGTGGTTGCTAAGGTATTCTGGGTGGTTGCTATGGTGTTAATAGGTGTGTCACAGATGGTTACTATTGGAGTTCTTAAGACTTTCTTGGCATGATTTAGCACTTACCTAATCGCTATTAGCATGTAGCTATTCACAGCTAGCATGTGTAGCATGTTGGAAGCCCTGTTTGCTAGCATGAGTCAAAAGAGCCAAACCACATCTCTATACGATGTTCTGATGCAGAGATATAGGTCTTGCAAAATGGTTGCTAGGGTCCTCTGTTTGGTTGCTAGGGAATGGCTTGGCAGCTGCCAGTCATCAAAGTCCAAAGGTTGCTTGTCAGTATGAATGATATAAACCAACTCCCATGCCTCTGTGTCATTCAGAATGGAAGATATCCCTCTATAGATTTTAGTTGCTAAGGTGCTCGAAAATGGTTGCTAGGGAGGGGCTAGGAAGTGTTGAGGGGATTCATGATTAGCTGTGTGCTGCCCCGAGTCAAACGAGACCACCCTTGTGTTTCTATGACACTTCTATCCGGAGATATTCTTTTGACCTCTTTCAATGGAAGTCTATGGGACTTGTTGCTAAGGTGCTCTAAATGGTTGCTAGGGAGTGGCTTGGCAGCTGCCAGTCATCAAAGTCCAAAGGTTGCTTGTCAGTATGATTGATATAAACCAACTCCCATGCCTCTGTGACATTTAGAATGGACGATATCCCTCTTTGGATTTTGGTTGCTAAGGTGCTCGACAATGGTTGCTAGGGAGGGGCTAGGAAGTGTTGAGGTTATTCATGATTGGCTGTTTGCTGCCCCGAGTGAAACGAGACCACCCTCGTGTTTCTATGACAGTGCTATCCGGAGATATCCTTTTGATCTCTTTCAATGGAAGTCTATGGAACTTGTTGCTAAGGTGCTCTAAATGGTTGCTAGGGCGTGGCTTAATAGCTTCACAATGATCCTGAGAGACTGATTGGTCGTCTGAGTAAAATGAGCTCGCCCCCTTGTCTCTATGACACTGTGATCTAGAGCTATGTTCAATACAAAATCCCTATGCAATTTACCATAGTAGGAAAAGCATGTGTGTACATGGGCCGTCCTACACCATAGTAAGTCAATGGGGCAACTTTGGGCAGCTCCTGCCCCCCAGGGGTGCAACTTTTACCCCATTGTGAGGTATGTTCTTACAGAGCCTGTCAGCCTCTTCAAATGTGGTAAATCACACGTCTCTGCGAAATTCTCGCTCTGAGCTATGATACGTCAAAGTTCGGCGCAATGTTAAGTCTATGGGATTTTTTGCCCAATTTTTTGCCCCTGGGGCGAACATCGTACCCCCGATCGCTTATAAAAGTCATAGCACACCATTCCCGAATAATCCGCACGATTTGACGCCTCACTCAGGGGTCTGTGGCAAACTTTGCGGGAGGAGTTACGCGCCAAACTTTTGTGTGGAATAAGAATAATAATAATAAGTATACAGAAGAACACTAGTGTTGCTTTGCCTATGGCAAGCACCACTAACTAGAATGTACATTTCCAGAAGAAAATGTGAAGTGGCGCTTGCAGTGGCAAAACTCGCCACTCGGTTGCTAGGGTGTGGTACATGATTGCATACGAGCCAACAAACATGTCTGTACGATGTTCTGGTGCTGAGATATGGCTTATTCATGCTGTTCAGTTGGTTGCTAGGGTGTTTTGGGTGGTTGCTAGGGTGTTCTGGTTGGTTGCTAGGGTAATTTGGGTTGTTGCTAGGGTGTTGCTAGGGTGTTCTGGGTGGTTGCTAGGTGGTTGCTAGGGTGTTCTGGGTGGTTGCTATGGTGTTGCTAAGCGGTTGCTAGGGTGTTCTGGGTGGTTGCTAGGGCATTGCTAGGCAGTTGCTAGGGTATTCTTGGTGGTTGCTAAGGCGTTGCTAGGCGGTTGCTAGGGTGTTCTGGGTGGTTGCTATGGTGTTGCTAGGTGGTTGCTAGGGTATTTTGGGTTGTTGTTATGGCGTTGCTAGGCGGTTGCTAGGGTATTCTGGGTGGTTGCTAGGCGGTTGCTAGGGTGTTCTGGGTGGTTGCTGGGCGGTTGCTAGGGTATTTTGGGTGGTTGCTATGGTGTTGCTAGGCGGTTGCTAGGGTATTCTGGGTGGTTGCTAGGCGTTGCTAGGTGGTTGCTAAGGTATTCTGGGTGGTTGCTATGGTGTTACTAGGTGGTTGGTATTTGTCACAGATGGTTACTATTGGAGTTCTTAACACTTTCTTGGCATGATTTAGCACATACCTAATCACTATTAGCATGTAGCTATTCACAGCTAGCATGTGTAACATGTTGGAAGCCCTGTTTGCTAGCATGAGTCAAAAGAGCCAAACCACATCTCTATACGATGTTCTGATGCAGAGATATAGGTCTTGCAAAATGGTTGCTAGGGTACTCTGTTTGGTTGCTAGGGAATGGCTTGGCAGCTGCCAGTCATCAAAGTCCAAAGGTTGCTTGTCAGTATGAATGATATAAACCAACTCCCATGCCTCTGTGACATTCAGAATGGAAGATATCCCTCTATAGATTTTAGTTGCTAAGGTGCTCGACAATGGTTGCTAGGGAGGGGCTAGGAAGTGTTGAGGGGATTCATGATTGGCTGTGTGCTGCCCCGAGTCAAACGAGACCACCCTTGTGTTTCTATGACACTTCTATCCGGAGATATTCTTTTGACCTCTTTCAATGGAAGTCTATGGGACTTGTTGCTAAGGTGCTCTAAATGGTTGCTAGGGCGTGGCTTAATAGCTTCACAATGATCCTGAGAGACTATTGGTCATCTGAGAAAAATGAGCCCGTCCCCTTGTCTCTATGACACTGTGATCCAGAGCTATGTTCAATACAAAATCCCTATGCAATGTGTAGGACGGCCCAAGTCAATGGGGCAAATTTGAGCAGCTCCTGCCCCCCAGGGGTGCAACTTTTACCCCATTGTGAGGTATGTTCTTTCAGAGCCTGCCAGCCTCTTCAAATGTGGTAAATTACAAGTTTCTGAGAAATCATTGGTCAGTGCTACGAGTCGTCAAAGTTTGTGGCAATGTTAAGTTTATGGGATTTTTTTTACCCAATGATTTGCCCCTGGGGCAAACACCGTACCCCCGATCGGTAAGAAAAGTCACAGTACACCACTCCTCAATACTCTGCACAATTTGACGCCTCAATCAGGGGTCTGTGATGTCGGCGTGTATTTTTTAACAGATGATTACTATGGAGTTTTTAAAAGGAGTTTTTATAGAGTTTTTATAGAGTTATTTAGTATGGCCTGCGGCCTCGTGCCTATCACCCACGGTTGCTAGGGTGCAGTAACTGGTTGCTATGGTGTGGCTATGAAGATTTTAGGCCATTACTTATTGGCTGCTTGATAAAATAAATCCTCTGAGGGAGAGAGAGAGGGCCTGACAGCAGGGCATTTCTATGGGTGTGTGTGAAAGTGACAGTTGGGATTTGAATTTCTGAAAATTCCGCAATGTTAAGTCAATGGGATTTTTTGGCCGCTTTTTCGTCCGCTGTGCGAACATCGTACACCCGATCGCTTAGAAAAGTCATAGCACACCTCTCCTCAATGAGCCGCACGATTTGACACCTCACTCAGGGGTCTGTGACAAAATTTGCGGGACGAGTTACGCGCCAAACTTTGTCCAGAATAATAAGAATAACTAGAATGTACATTTCCAGAAGAAAATGTGAAGTGGTGCTTGCAGTGGCAAAACTCACCACTCGGTTGCTAGGGTGTGGTACATGATTGCATACGAGCCAACAAACATGTCTGTACGATGTTCTGGTGCTGAGATATGGCTTATTCATGTTGTTCAGGTTGTTGCTAGGGTGTTTTGGGTGGTTTCTAGGGTATTCTGGGTGGTTGCTAGGGCGTTGCTAGGCGGTTGCTAGGGTATTCAGGGTGGTTGCTAGGGCGTTGCTAGGGTGTTCTGGGTGGTTGCTAGGCGGTTGCTAGGGTATTCTGGGTGGTTGCTAGGGCGTTGCTAGGCGGTTGCTAGGGTGTTCTGGGTGGTTGCTAGGGTATTCTGGGTGGTTGCTATGGTGTTGCTAGGCGGTTGCTAGGGTATTCTGGGTGGTTGCTAGGGCGTTGCTAGACAGTTGCTAGGCTATTCTTGGTGGTTGCTAGGGCGTTGCTAGGCGGTTGCTAGGGTGTTCTGGGTGGTTGCTATGGTATTGCTAGGTGATTGCTAGGGTATTCTGGGTGGTTGCTATGGCACTGCTAGGCGGTTGCTAGGGTATTCTGGGTGGTTGCTATGGTGTTGCTAGGCGGTTGCTAGGGTATTCTGGGTGGTTGCTAGGGCATTGCTAGTCAGTTGCTAGGCTATTCTTGGTGGTTGCTAGGGCGTTGCTAGGCGGTTGCTAGGGTGTTCTGGGTGGTTGCTATGGTATTGCTAGGTGATTGCTAGGGTATTCTGGGTGGTTGCTATGGCATTGCTAGGCGGTTGCTAGGGTGTTCTTGGTGGTTGCTATGGTGTTGCTAGGCGGTTGCTAGGGTATTCTGGGTGGTTGCTAGGGCATTGCTAGTCAGTTGCTAGGGTATTCTTGGTGGTTACTAGGGCGTTGCTAGGCGGTTGCTAGGGTGTTCTGGGTGGTTGCTATGGTGTTGCTAGGTGGTTGCTAGGGTATTCTGGGTGGTTGCTATGGCGTTGCTAGGCGGTTGCAAGGGTATTCTGGGTGGTTGCTAGGCGGTTGCTAGGGTGTTCTGGATGGTTGCTAGGCGGTTGCTAGGGTATTCTGGGTGGTTGCTATGGTGTTTCTAGGCGGTTGCTAGGGTATTCTGGGTGGTTGCTAGGACGTTGCTAGGTGGTTGGTAGTTGTCACAGATGGTTACTATTGGAGTTCTTAACACTTTCTTGGCATGATTTAGCACTACCTAATCGCTATTAGCATGTAGCTATTCACAGCTAGCATGTGTAGCATGTTGGAAGCCCTGTTTGCTAGCATGAGTCAAAAGAGCCAAACCACATCTCTATACGATGTTCTGATGCAGAGATATAGGTCTTGCAAAATGGTTGCTAGGGTACTCTGTTTGGTTGCTAGGGAATGGCTTGGCAGCTGCCAGTCATCAAAGTCCAAAGGTTGCTTGTCAGTATGAATGATATAAACCAACTCCCATGCCTCTGTGACATTTAGAATGGACGATATCCCTCTTTGGATTTTGGTTGCTAAGGTGCTCGACAATGGTTGCTAGGGAGGGGCTAGGAAGTGTTGAGGTTATTCATGATTGGCTGTTTGCTGCCCCGAGTGAAACGAGACCACCCTCGTGTTTCTATGACAGTGCTATCCGGAGATATCCTTTTGATCTCTTTCAATGGAAGTCTATGGAACTTGTTGCTAAGGTGCTCTAAATGGTTGCTAGGGCGTGGCTTAATAGCTTAACAATGATCCTGAGAGACTGATTGGTCATCTGAGTAAAATGAGCTCGCCCCCTTGTCTCTATGACACTGTGATCTAGAGCTATGTTCAATACAAAATCCCTATGCAATTTACCATAGTAGGAAAAGCATGTGTGTTTCATGGGCCGTCCTACACCATAGCAAGTCAATGGGGCAACTTTGGGCAGCTCCTGCCCCCCAGGGGTGCAACCTTTACCCCATTGTGAGGTATGTTCTTACAGAGCCTGTCAGCCTCTTCAAATGTGGTAAATAACACGTCTCTGCGAAATTCTCTCTATGAGCTATGATACGTCAAAGTTCGGCGCAATGTTAAGTCTATGGGATTTTTTGCCCAATTTTTTGCCCCTGGGGCGAACATCGTACCCCCGATCGCTTATAAAAGTCATAGCACACCATTCCCGAATAATCCGCACGATTTGACGCCTCACTCATGGGTCTGTGGCAAACTTTGCGGGAGGAGTTACGCGCCAAACTTTTGTGTGGAATAAGAATAATAATAACTAGAATATGTACATTTCCAGAAGAAAATGTGAAGTGGTGCTTGCAGTGGCAAAACTCACCGCTTGGTTGCTAGAGTGTGGTACATGATTGCATACGAGCCAACAAACATGTCTGTACGATGTTCTGGTGCTGAGATATGGCTTATTCATGCTGTTCAGGTGGTTGCTAGGGTGTTTTGGGTGGTTGCTAGGGTGTTCTGGTTGGTTGCTAGGGTAGTTTGGATGGTTGCTAGAGCGTTGCTAGGGTGTTCTGGGTGGTTGCTAGGTGGTTGCTAGGGTGTTCTGGGTGGTTGCTATGGTGTTGCTAGGCGGTTGCTAGGGTATTCTGGGTGGTTGCTAGGCCGTTGCTAGGCGGTTGCTAGGGTGTTCTGGGTGGTTGCTAGGCGGTTGCTAGGGTATTCTGGGTGGTTGCTATGGTGTTGCTAGGCGGTTGCTAGGGTATTCTGGGTGGTTGCTATGGCGTTGCTAGGCGGTTGCTAGGGTATTCTGGGTGGTTGCTAGGGTGTTCTGGGTGGTTGCTATGGTGTTGCTAGGCGGTCGCTAGGGTATTCTGGGTGGTTGCTAGGGCATTGCTAGGCAGTTGCTAGGGCGTTGCTAGGCGGTTGCTAGGGTGTTCTGTGTGGTTGCTATGGTGTTGCTAGGCGGTTGCTAGGGTGTTCTGGGTGGTTGCTATGGTGTTGCTAGGCGGTTGCTAGGGTGTTCTGGGTGGTTGCTATGGTGTTGCTAGGTGGTTGCTAGGGTATTCTGGGTGGTTGCTAGGGCGTTGCTAGGCGGTTGCTTTCAACGCGCTAGGCGGTTGCTAGGGTGTTCTGGGTGGTTGCTAGGGTATTCTGGGTGGTTGCTATGGTGTTGCTAGGTGGTTGCTAGGGTATTCTGGGTGGTTGCTAGGACGTTGCTAGGTGGTTGCTAAGGTATTCTGGGTGGTTGCTATGGTGTTACTAGGTGGTTGGTAGTTGTCACAGATGGTTACTATTGGAGTTCTTAACACTTTCTTGGCATGATTTAGCACTACCTAATCGCTATTAGCATGTAGCTATTCACAGCTAGCATGTGTAGCATGTTGGAAGCCCTGTTTGCTAGCATGAGTCAAAAGAGCCAAACCACATCTCTATACGATGTTCTGATGCAGAGATACAGGTCTTGCAAAATGGTTGCTAGGGTACTCTGTTTGGTTGCTAGGGAATGGCTTGGCAGCTGCCAGTCATCAAAGTCCAAAGGTTGCTTGTCAATATGAATGATATAAACCAACTCCCATGCCTTTGTGACATTCAGAATGGAAGATATCTCTCTATAGATTTTAGTTCCAAAGGTGCTCGACAATGGTTGCTAGGGAGGGGCTAGGAAGTGTTGAGGGGATTCATGATTGGCTGTGTGCTGCCCCGAGTCAAACGAGACCACCCTTGTGTTTCTATGACACTTCTATCCGGAGATATTCTTTTGACCTCTTTCAATGGAAGTCTATGGGACTTGTTGCTAAGGTGCTTTAAATGGTTGCTAGGGCGTGGCTTAATAGCTTCACAATGATCCTGAGAGACTGATTGGTCATCTGAGTAAAATGAGCCCGTCCCCTTGTCTCTATGACACTGTGATCCAGAGCTATGTTCAATACAAAAATCCCTATGCAATGTGTAGGACACCATAGTAAGTCAATGGGGCAAATTTGAGCAGCTCCTGCCCCCCAGGGGTGCAACTTTTACCCCATTGTGAGGTATGTTCTTACAGAGCCTGCCAGCCTCTTCAAATGTGGTAAATTACAAGTTTCTGAGAAATCATTGGTCAGTGCTACGAGTCGTCAAAGTTTGTGGCAATGTTAAGTCTATGGGTTTTTTATTACCCAATGATTTGCCCCTGGGGCAAACACCGTACCCCCGATCGGTAAGAAAAGTCACAGCACACCTCTCCTCAATAATCCGCACAATTTGACGCCTCAATCAGGGGTCTGTGATGTCGGCGTGTATTTTTTAACAGATGATTACTATGGAGTTTTTAAAAGGAGTTTTTATAGTTTTTATAGAGTTATTTAGTATGGCGGCCTCGTAACTATCGCCCACGGTTGCTAGGGTGCTGTAACTGGTTGCTATGGTGTGGCTATGAAGATTTTAGGCCATTACTTATTGGCTGCTTGATAAAATAAATCCTCTGAGGGAGAGAGAGAGCAGGGCTGTCAGGCCCTTTTCTGTGGGTGTGTGTGAAAGTGACAGTTGGGATTTGAATTTCTGAACATTCCGCAATGTTAAGTCAATGGGATTTTTTTGGCCGCTTTTTCGTCCGCTGTGCGAACATCGTACACCCGATCGCTTAGAAAAGTCATAGCACACCTCTCCTCAATGAGCCGGTCGATTTGACGCCTCACTCAGAGATCTGTGATAAACGGTGTGGGACGAGTTACGCGCCAAACTTTGTGTGGAATAATTTTTGCAAGATAACACTAGTGTTGCCTTGCCTTTGGCAAGCACCACTAATAAGTATACAGAAGAACACTAGTGTTGCTTTGCCTATGGCAAGCACCACTAATAAGTATACACAATAACAATAGTGATGCCTTGCTTTCAGCAAGCACCACTAATAAGTATGGAGAAGAACAATAGTGTTGCTTTGCAAGCACCACTAATAATAATAAGTTTAAATAGGATTTCAGTAAGTTGGCTTTCACAAGCCAACTTAATAAGTAGAAAAATTACCGTCAGGTTTAATACAGGACGTCCCATTCAGTACACACACCTCATATCAATCCATTTTACTGTAGCATTTTGGAGATATGCCACTTTAATTGACTTCAGAGGTGTATAAAGACCTCATTTCTAATAAGTAGAAAAACATAACGGTCAGGTTTAATACGGGACGTCCCATACAGTTTACACACCTCATATCAAACCATTTTAATTTAGCATTTTGGAGATATGCCACTTTAATTGACTTCAGAGGTGTATAAAGACCTAATTTCTAATAAGTAGAAAAAAATAACGGTCAGGTTTAATACGGGACGTCCCATACAGTTTACACACCTCATATCAAACCATTTTACTGTAGCATTTTGGAGATATGCCACTTTAATTGACTTCAGAGGTGTATAAAGACCTCATTTCTAATAAGTAGAAAAAAATAACGGTCAGGTTTAATACGGGACGTCCCATACAGTTTACACACCTCATATCAAACCATTTTACTGTAGCATTTTGGAGATATGCCACTTTAATTGACTTCAGAGGTGTATAAAGACCTCATTTCTAATAAGTAGAAAAAAATAACGGTCAGGTTTAATACAGAACATCCCATACAGTACACACACCTCATATCAAACCATTTTACTGTAGCATTTTGGAGATAAAGTATGTCACATTAATTGATTTCAGAGGTGTATAAATACCACATTTCTAATAAGTAGAAAAAAATAACGGTCAGGTTTAATACGGGACGTCCCATACAGTACACACACCTCATATCAAACCATTTTACTGTAGCATTTTGGAGATATGTCACTTTAATTGACTTCAGAGGTGTATAAAGACCTCATTTCTAATAAGTAGAAAAAAATAACGGTCAGGTTTAATACGGGACGTCCCATACAGTACACACACCTCATATCAAACCATTTTACTGTAGCATTTTGGAGATATGCCACTTTAATTGACTTCAGAGGTGTATAAATACGACATTTCTAATAAGTAGAAAAAAACAACGGTCAGGTTTAATACAGGACGTCCCATACAGTACACACATCTCATATCAAACCATTTTACTGTAGCAATTTGGAGATATGGCACTTTAATTGACTTCAGAGGTGTATAAATACCACATTTCTAATAAGAAGAAAAAAATAACGGTCAGGTTTAATACGGGACGTCCCATACAGTTTACACACCTCATATTAATCCATTTTACTGTAGCATTTTGGAGATATGCCACTTTAATTGACTTCAGAGGTGTATAAATACCACATTTCTAATAAGTAGAAAAAAATAACGGTCAGGTTTAATACAGGACGTCCCATACAGTACACACACCTCATATCAAACCATTTTACTGTAGCATTTTGGAGATATGTCACTTTAATTGACTTCAGAGGTGTATAAAAACCTAATTTCTAATAAGTAGAAAAAAATAACGATCAGGTTTAATACAGGACGTCCCATACAGTACACACCTCATATCAAACCATTTTACTGTAGCATTTTGGAGATATGTCACTTTAATTGATTTCAGAGGTGTATAAAAACCTCATTTCTAATAAGTAGAAAAAAATAACGGTCAGGTTTAATACAGGACGTCCCACACAGTACACACACCTCATATCAAACCATTTTACTGTAGCATTTTGGAGATATGCCACTTTAATTGACTTCAGAGGTGTATAAATGCCACATTTCTAATAAGTAGAAAAAAATAACAGTCAGGTTTAATACAGGACGTCCCATACAGTTTACACACCTCATATTAATCCATTTTACTGTAGCATTTTGGAGATATGCCACTTTAATTGAATTCAGAGGTGTATAAATGCCACATTTCTAATAAGTAGAAAAAAATAACGGTCAGGTTTAATACAGGACGTCCCATACAGTACACACACCTCATATTAATCCATTTTATTGTAGCATTTTGGAGATATGCCACTTTAATTGACTTCAGTGGTGTATAAATACCACATTTCTAATAAGTAGAAAAAAATAACGTTCAGGTTTAATACAGGACGTCCCATTCAGTACACACACCTCATATCAAACCATTTTACTGTAGCATTTTGGAGATATGTCACTTTAATTGACTTCAGAGGTGTATAAATACCACATTTCTAATAAGTAGAAAAAAATAACAGTCAGGTTTAATACAGGACGTCCCATAAAGTTTACACACCTCATATTAATCCATTTTACTGTAGCATTTTGGAGATATGCCACTTTAATTGAATTCAGAGGTGTATAAATGCCACATTTCTAATAAGTAGAAAAAAATAACGGTCACGTTTAATACAGGACAGTCCCATACAGTACACACACCTCATATTAATCCATTTTACTGTAGCATTTTGGAGATATGCCACTTTAATTGACTTCAGAGGTGCATAAAAAACACATTTCTAATCAGTAGAAATAAATAACCGTCAGTTTCTATACGGGACGTCCCATACAGTACACACACCTCATATCAAACCATTTTACTGTAGCATTTTGGAGATATGTCACTTTAATTGACTTCAGAGGTGTATAAATACCACATTTCTAATAAATAGAAAAAAATAACGGTCAGGTTTAATACAGGACGTCCCATACAGTACACACACCTCATATCAATCCATTTTACTGTAGCATTTTGGAGATATGCCACTTTAATTGACTTCAGAGGTGCATAAAAACCAAATTTCTAATAAGTAGAAAAAAATAACGGTCAGGTTTAATACAGGACGTCCCATACAGTACACACACCTCATATCAAACCATTTTACTGTAGCATTTTGGAGATATGTCACTTTAATTGACTTCAGAGGTGTATAAATACCACATTTCTAATAAATAGAAAAAAATAACGGTCAGGTTTAATACAGGACGTCCCATACAGTACACACACCTCATATCAATCCATTTTACTGTAGCATTTTGGAGATATGGCACTTTAATTGACTTCAAAGGTGCATAAATAACTCATTTCTAATAAGTAGAAAAAATAACAGTCAGGTTTAATACAGGACGTCCCATTCAGTACACACACCTTATATCAATCCATTTTACTGTAGCTTTTTGGAGATATGTCACATTATTCCTATTTATATACCTATAGAGACGTCATTTCTAATAAGTAGAAAAAACTAACGGTCAGTATTTTAGGGGACATCCCACAGAGTGTGTACAACTCTTATCAAACCATTTTACTGCAGCGTTTTGGAGATATATGTCATTTTGTTCTACTTCAGAGGCCTATAAAGACCTAATTTTCAATAAGTAGAAAAAAACGAATGGTCAGTTTTTATAGGGGACGTCCCATGCAGTATGCACACCTCATATCAGACCATTTTACTGCAGCATTTTAAAGATATGTTATATTTTACTACTTCAACGTCCCATACTATATGCATGTCACAGATTGTGTTGTAGAACGCAGATGAACACGATGATGAAGGCGAAGGCGCTACCACCTGGAAGGCGCGACCTCGCACCAGTAGATGGATAGAGGCGGCTTAGCTGGAGGACAAGGAAGCCGGAGAGAGCCATACAAAACCGTCCAGGGTGTTGCAGATGGTGGTGACAGCCAGGGGATGGCCTTGAACAGGGAAGAGCAGACGGAGACCCAGGCCACAGCCAGGACTGCCTCCCACGGCGGTGGCGCAGGAGGGAGAAGCCATGGAGTGAAGAGTCCCGACACCACCATGGGGACTAACGGAGGTGACGACGGTGATTGAGGTGGACCACACCGCGTAGCCAGAGAAGCGATGAGGCAGTGAGACACAAAGACCTAGGCGACCGCGACTGGGCCGCAGTGTCGAACCCCTGAGGTGGAAGCAGGGATCCTGAGGTTAGTGGCTGAGCTGGAGCGACCATAGGTGGAGGTGGAAGGGGTGGATCTAGCCAAAGCCGAAAAGGTGGAGGGCCGCAGGGCAGCGAATGGGCCGCAAGTCTATGGCGAAGGTGGTCAATGTCTAACCCAAGTGGAGCTGACATACCCTGGAAGCCCGGCAAGGCCGAATGGCCGATGGTCCACGCTGGAGTCGAGGGTGGTAAGAGCACAGGTGCCAGAGCGACAGGTAGAGGTGGAGTGGTGGCGGAGCACTCAGAGGCTGGAGGCGGAGCCACAGTCTCCACACTCGCAGGAGGAGATGGCTCCCAGCAGGCACAAGATGTAGCCGTGCCACTGAGAGGAGGCTGAGTTGCACTGCGGGACTGATGGGAGGAAGAGATGACTGGGTGGCAGGAGTGTCTTGGGACTGCAGAGACAGACAGATGGGGAGAGGGAGGTTGGGCGGGACCAGCTGATTCACTCTCGCTGCTTGCGGTGGGCTCATGCAGTTGATCTTCACAGTCTGGGTGGTCTTGGCTGGGAACTGGGTTGTGAGTGGGACTGGCGTTGTTGTCTTCAGTTCCGACTGTGAGTGGCGATCCACAAGACTCCAGCACCCACTCCACAAATTCTGAATTTCTACTTATTTGAAGCAAGGTCTTTATACACCCCTGAAGTCAATTAATGTGATGTATCTCCAAAATGCTGCAGTAAAATGGTTAGATATGAGGTGTGCACACTGTATGGGACGTCCTGTCTAGAAACTGACCATTGTTTTTTTCTACTTATTAGAAATGAGGTTTTTATAGGTGTTTAAAGTAGAATAATGACATATATCTCCAAAATGCTACAGTAAAATGGTTAGATATGAGGTGTGTGTACTGTATGGGACGTCCCGTATAGAAACTGACCATTCTTTTCTTCTACTTATTAGAAATGAGGTTTTTGCAGGTGTTTAAAGTAGAATAATGGCCTATATCTCCGAAACGCTGCTGTAAAATGGTTAGATATGAGGTGTGCACACTGTATGGGACGTCCTGTATAGAAACTGATCATTGTTTTTTTCTACTTATTAGAAATTAGGTTTTTATAGGTGTTTAAAGTAGTATAATGACATATATCTCCAAAATGCTACAGTAAAATGGTTTGATATGAGGTGTGTGTACTGTATGGGACGTCCCTTATAGAAACTGACCATTGTTCCTTTCTACTTATTAGAAATGAGGTATTTATAGGTGTTTAAATTAGAATAATGGCATATATCTCAAAAACGCTGCAGTAAAATGGTTAGATATGAGGTGTGTGTACTTTATGGGACGTCCCGTATATAAACTGACCATTCGTTTTTTTCTACTTATTAGAAATGAGGTATTTATAGGTGTTTAAATTAGAATAATGGCATATATCTCCAAAACGCTGCAGTAAAATGGTTAGATATGAGGTGTGTGTACTGTATGGGACGTCCCG
Organism: Gila orcuttii; assembly: GCA_026230005.1. Classification (NCBI taxonomy): domain Eukaryota; kingdom Metazoa; phylum Chordata; class Actinopteri; order Cypriniformes; family Leuciscidae; genus Gila; species Gila orcuttii. The sequence goes on along the minus strand of JAPDVR010000010.1, from coordinate 28,965,037 downwards.
TATATAAACTGACCATTCATTTTTTCTACTTATTAGAAATTAGGTTTTTATAGGTGTTTAAAGTAGAATAATGGCCTATATCTCCAAAAAGCTGCAGTAAAATGGTTAGATATGAGGTGTGCACACTGTATGGGACATCCCGTATAGAAACTGACCATTGTTCTTTTCTACTTATTAGAAATGACGTATTTATAGGTGTTTAATGGCATATATCTCCAAAATGCTACAGTAAAATGGTTTGATATGAGGTGTGTGTACTGTATGGGACGTCCTGTATTAAACCTGACCGTTATTTTTTTTCTCCTTATTAGAAATGTGGTATTTATACACCTCTGAAGTCAATTAAAGTGTCATTTCTCCAAAATGCTACAGTAAAATGGTTTGATATGAGGTGTGTAAACTGTATGGGACGTCCTGTATTAAACCTGACCGTTATTTTTTCTACTTATTAGAAATTAGTTATTTATGCACCTCTGAAGTCAATTAAAGTGGCATATCTCCAAAATACTACAGTGAAATGGATTGATATGAGGTGTGTGTACTGTATGGGACGTCCTGTATTAAACCTGACCGTTATTTTTTTCTACTTATTAGAAATGAGGTCTTTATACACCTCTGAAGTCAATTAAAGTGGCATATCTCCAAAATGCTACAGTAAAATGGATTGATATGAGTTGTGTACTGTATGGGACATCTTGTATTAAACATGACTGTTATTTTTTTCTACTTATTAGAAATGAGGTCTTTATACACCTCTGAAGTCAATTAAAGTGGCATATCTCCAAAATGCTACAGTAAAATGGATTCATATGAGGTGTGTGTACTGTATGGGACGTCCCGTATTAATCCTGACTGTTATTTTTTTCTACTTATTAGAAATGTGGTATTTATACACCTCTGAAGTCAATTAAAGTGTCATATCTCCAAAATGCTACAGTAAAATGGTTTGATATGAGGTGTGTAAACTGTATGGGATGTCCCGTATTAAACCTGACTGTTATTTTTTTCTACTTATTAGAAATGAGGTTTTTATAAACCTCTGAAGTCAATTAAAGTGACATATCTCCAAAATGCTACAGTAAAATGATTTGATATGAGATGTGTGTTCTGTATGGGACGTCCTGTATGAAACGTGACCGTTATTTTTTTCTACTTATTAGAAATTAAGTTTTTATACACCTCTGAAGTCAATTAAAGTGACATATCTCCAAAATGCTACAGTAAAATGGTTTGATATGAGGTGTGTGAACTGTATGGGACGTCCTGTATTAAACCTGACAATTATTTTTTTCTACTTATTAGAAATGTGGTATTTATACACCTCTGAAGTCAATTAAAGTGGCATATCTCCAAAATGCTACAGTAAAATGGATTAATATGAGGTGTGTAAACTGTATGGGACGTCTCGTATTAAACCTGACTGTTATTTTTTTCTACTTATTAGAAATGTGGCATTTATACACCTCTGAAGTCAATTAAAGTGGCATATCTCCAAAATGCTACAGTAAAATGGTTTGATATGAGGTGTGTGTACTGTATGGGACGTCCTGTATTAAACCTGACCATTATTTTTTTCTACTTATTAGAAATGTGGTATTTATACACCTCTGAATTCAATTAAAGTGAAATATCTCCAAAATGCTACAGCAAAATGGTTTGATATGAGGTGTGTGTACTGTATGGGACGTCCTGTATTAAACCTGACCATTATTTTTTTCTACTGATTAGAAATGTGGCATTTATACACCTCTGAATTCAATTAAAGTGACATATCTCCAAAATGCTACAGTAAAATGGTTTGATATGAGGTGTGTGTACTGTATGGGACGTCCTGTATTAAACCTGACCCTTATTTTTTCTACTTATTAAAAATGTGGCATTTATACACCTCTGAAGTCAATTAAAGTGACATATCTCCAAAATGCTACAGTAAAATGGTTTGATATGAGGTGTCTAAACTGTATGGGACGTCCTGTATTAAACCTGACCGTTATTTTTTTATACTTATTAAAAATGTGGCATTTATACACCTCTGAAGTCAATTAAAGTGACATATCTCCAAAATGCTACAGTAAAATGGTTTGATATGAGGTGTGTGTACTGTATGGGACGTCCTCTATTAAACCTGACCGTTATTTTTTTCTACTTATTAAAAATGTGGCATTTATACACCTCTGAAGTCAATTAAAGTGACATATCTCCAAAATGCTACAGTAAAATGGTTTGATATGAGGTGAGTGTACTGTATGGGACGTCCCGTATTAAACCTGACCGTTATTTTTTTCTACTTATTAGAAATGAGGTCTTTATACACCTCTGAAGTCAATTAAAGTGACATATCTCCAAAATGCTACAGTAAAATGGTTTGATATGAGGTGTGTAAACTGTATGGGACGTCCCGTATTAAACCTGACCGTTATTTTTTTCTACTTATTAGAAATGAGGTCTTTACACACCTCTGAAGTCAATTAAAGTGACATATCTCCAAAATGCTACAGTGAAATGGTTTGATATGAGGTGTGTAAACTGTATGGGACGTCCTTTATTAAACCTGACCGTTATTTTTTTCTACTTATTAGAAATGAGGTCTTTATACACCTCTGAATTCAATTAAAGTGACATATCTCCAAAATACTACAGTAAAATGGTTTGATATGAGGTGTGTAAACTGTATGGGACGTCCTGTATTAACCTGACCGTCACTGTTTTCTACTTATTAGAAATGTGGAATTTATACACCTCTGAAGTCAATTAAAGTGACATATCTCCAAAATGCTACAGTAAACTGGTTTGATATGAGGTTTGTGTACTGTATGGGACGTCCCGTATTAAACCTGACCTTTATTTTTTCTACTTATTAGAAATGTGGTATTTACACACCTCTGAAGTCAATTAAAGTGAAATATCTCCAAAATGCTACAGTAAAATGGTTTGATATGAGGTGTGTAAACTGTATGGGACGTCCTGTATTAAACCTGACCGTTATTTTTTTCTACTTATTAGAAATGTGGAATTTATACACCTCTGAAGTCAATTAAAGTGACATATCTCCAAAATGCTACAGTAAACTGGTTTGATATGAGGTGTGTGTACTGTATGGGACGTCCCGTATTAAACCTGACCGTTATTTTTTTCTACTTATTAGAAATGTGGTATTTACACACCTCTGAAGTCAATTAAAGTGAAATATCTCCAAAATGCTACAGTAAAATGGTTTGATATGAGCTGTGTGTACTGTATGGGACGTCGTGTATTAAACCTGACCGTTATTTTTTTCTACTTTTTAGAAATTAGGTCTTTATACACCTCTGAAGTCAATTAAAGTGGCATATCTCCAAAATTCGACAGTAAAATGGTTTGATAAGAGGTGTGTGTACTGTATAGGACGTCCTGTATTAAACCTGACCGTTATTTTTTTCTACTTATTAGAAATGAGGTCTTTAAGGGCCTCTGAAGTCGAAAATGTCCATTGTGTTTTGCATGGGGTTTGTATACTGTATGGCACATTGAATACAAGAGAACAGTAAACCATATGCAGTAAATGTATTTAGAAAGAGTGAATACTTTATTTTGTCTTCTTGTGCTGTAAACATTTACATAAAACTATTTCTTGAGATGTTAACTATAAAAAGAGAGAAAAAAGAAAGCATCTTGTTACATTGTCTCTCACAAATATGTGCAACTAACACGAAAGAAAGAAAGAAAGAAAGAAAGAAAGAAAGAAGAAAGAGAGAAAAAGATAGAAAGAAAGAAAAGAAAGAGAAAGGAAGAAAAATAAAAAAGGAAGAAAGATAGAGAGAAAGAAAGAAAGAAAGAGAGAAAATGAAGAAAGAGAGAAAGAAAGAAAGATAGGAAGAAAGAAAGAGACAGAAAGTAAAAAGGAAGAAAGAGAGAGAGAAAGAAAGAAAGAAAGAAAGAGAGTAAAAGATAGAAAGAAAGAAAAAAGGAAGAGAGAAAGAAAGAAAGAAAGAAAGAAAGAAAGAAAGAAAGAAAGAAAGAAAGAAAGAAAGAGAGAAAAAGATAGAAAGAAAGAAAAAAGGAAGAAAGAGAGAAAGAAAGAGAGAGAGAGAAAGATAGAAAGAAAGAAAAAAGTAAGAAAGAGAGAAAGAAAGAAAGAAAGAGAGAAAAATATAGAAAGAAAGAAAAAGGAAGAAAGAAAGAGAGAAAAAGATAGAAAGAAAGAAAAAAGGAAGAAAGAGAGAAAGAAAGAAAGAGAGAAAAAGATAGAAAGAAAGAAAAAAGGAAGAGAGAAAGAAAGAAGAAATAGAGAAAAGGTAGAAAGAAAGAAAAAATGAAGAAAGAGAAAGAAATAGAGAAAAAGATATTGAAGAAATAGAAAGAAAGAAAAAGGGAGAGAGAGAGAGAGAGAGAGTGAGAGAGAGAGAGAGAGAGAGAGAGAGAGAGAGAGAGAGAGAGAGAGAGAGAGAGAGAGCGCGCGCGCGAGGGAGCGAGCGCCATAGTGGAGAGAGCAAGTTCCCTCTCGCGTCTGTTACTGAAATTACCGTATTCATAGTAATAGGCGCACACACCTTTTTTTTGGCGGCTGGCTTGACCGTGTATTTTCAAACCGCGGCTGGCTTGACCGCAGTCCAAAACTAGCGCGTGCAGCGATCGCGCCGCTCCAAACTATGAAACATTATTGTTACATTATACATCTACGTTTGAGCAGATATCCACAAACACAGTATTTAACAGTAAACACAGGTCTAAACATTAAAATATTCACCATATTAGAATAAACACTCATACTAGCATACTTGTATCTCATTTCATAACATTTTAGGCTGGCACTGGTTTAGTAGCTATACAATGTAAAGTTTATGCAACAATAAAACACTTACTATTATGTCTCTTACCTTGAAAACTGTTCTCATAATCAAAACGTCTTCTTCTAAGGTAAATCCAAGTAAATCCACAGCACAAACAGTCTTCCAAACTGATGAAAAGTAGAGAAATACTGGAGTCGCTTATGGAGTGAAAACAGACTCAAAACCTTCCACAAATGCACACGAGAGATCCGCATGCGCGCGCACCCATCCACAAATGCAAGCGAGAGATCCGCATGCGCGCGCACCCATCCACAAATGCACGCGAGAGATCCACACACGCAAACCAATCCACAGATGCACACGAGAGATCCACACTAGGAAATCAATCCACAAATGCACGCCACAGATCCACACACACACACAAAGCAATCCACAGATGCACGCGAGAGATCCACACACGCAAATCAATCCACAAATGCACACCATGAGATCCACACACGCAAACCAATCCACAGATGCAAGGGAGAGATCCACACACGCAAATCAATCCACAAATGCAGGCGACAGATCCACACACACACACACACACACACACACAGACACACACACACACACACACACACACACACACACACACACACACACACACACACACACACACACACACACACACACACACACACACAGTAATACACGAATGCACGCGAGAGATCCACACACACAGCAATCATGCATAATTGTCCTTACTCACATTGCTTTGCTCACAATCCCCAAATGCTTTATCTGTAGGCCTACCTGTAATTTCATGCACAGCGAATCACGTGACTTTTGAAACAATTGTTCCGCGGCCTTGATTCACAAATGCACACAAGTCTATCTGTCCACATTACCTGCAAGGATGCGATATGGTGTCTTCCTCCAGAGGGCGCTAACCGGCCTTTGAGCTGAGTCTTTCAAAGGGCTGGATTAATTTCGTTTTCTGATTTGCGAGACAACTGAAGTCTAAACATTTTTCACAAAATATCATACACATAAATGGAAATATAGAGTCAAACCAAACCTGTGTGAGTTTTTTTCTTCAGTTGAACACAATATAAGAAATTTTGAAGAATGTCAGAAACCAGACAGTTGACAGTAGCCATTGACTTTTTTTTTTTTCTACTATGGAGTTCAATGGGTTCTGTTAACAGTCTGGTTTCTGACATTCTTCAAAATATCTTTTCATTTGTGCTCATTGAATGCATTGTGTGTGTGTGTGTGTGTGTGTGTGTGAGAGAGAGAGAGAGAGAGAGAGAGAGAGAGAGAGAGAGAGAGAGAGAGAGAGAGAGGGGGGGGGGGGGGGGGGGGAGCCAGGTGGATGATTGTATCATACCAAAAAACATGGTCAGACATTAGCCCAGCTCTGTCATAGCCTCATTGAATGCATTGTTTGTTTGTGTGTGTGTGTGTGTGTGTGTATGAGTGTGAGTGTGGATTTGTCCAGTTTACGGTTTTAGGGTTAAGAAAGAAACTCATATAGTATAGGTTTAAAACAACTTGAGGGTGAGTAAATGATGTCAGGAGGATTTTCATTTTTGGGTGAACAATGCCTTTTTTCACCCAAATCTGTTTACCTCAATTTAAAGTGGTTTTCATTTTGTGGTTGCTTTGTAATAAACATTGCCTTGAATTGAGTATATCATTCAGTCTCATTATTTAGTTGGTTGAAATAATATTATATAATAATATTACTGTATATAATAATATCAGAAAATAATATCAGAATTACAATAATATAAACAAAAGAAAACGTAGTACAGCCTAGTAGTTGGCTAACAGTTACAGAAATAATTTAAAGACTTTAAAGTTGTCCTGTTATCCGAATGGTTTTCTTAATAGGCTATATATTCTGATTATACGTTGAAGAATAAAAAAAGAGGTTTGGTTTTACTCTATATTTGCATTTATGTATATGATATTTTGTGAAAAATGTTTAGACTTCAGTTGTCTCGCAAATCAGAAAACGAAATTAATCCAGCCCTTTGAAAGACTCAGCTCAAAGGCCGGTTAGCGCCCTCTGGAGGAAGACACCATATCGCATCCTTGCAGGTAATGTGGACAGATAGACTTGTGTGCATTTGTGAATCAAGGCCGCGGAACAATTGTTTCAAAAGTCACGTGATTCGCTGTGCATGAAATTACAGGTAGGCCTACAGATAAAGCATTTGGGGATTGTGAGCAAAGCAATGTGAGTAAGGACAATTATGCATGATTGCTGTGTGTGTGGATCTCTCGCGTGCATTCGTGGATTACTGTGTGTGTGTGTGTGTGTGTGTGTGTGTGTGTGTGTGTGTGTGTGTGTGTGTGTGTGTGTGTGTGTGTGTGTGTGTGTGTGTGTGTGTGTCTGTGTGTGTGTGTGTTTGTGGATCTGTCGCCTGCATTTGTGGATTGATTTGCGTGTGTGGATCTCTCCCTTGCATCTGTGGATTGGTTTGCGTGTGTGGATCTCATGGTGTGCATTTGTGGATTGATTTGCGTGTGTGGATCTCTCGCGTGCATCTGTGGATTGCTTTGTGTGTGTGTGTGGATCTGTCGCGTGCATTTGTGGATTGATTTCCTAGTGTGGATCTCTCGTGTGCATCTGTGGATTGGTTTGCGTGTGTGGATCTCTCGCGTGCATTTGTGGATGGGTGCGCGCGCATGCGGATCTCTCGCGTGCATTTGTGGATGGGTGCGCGCGCATGCGGATCTCTCGTGTGCATTTGTGGAAGGTTTTGAGTCTGTTTTCACTCCATAGTCGCTGATTCTTTGTTTAGAGCTGATGAGGGCGTTAACAGCTCTGCGTTCCTTCACGTGGATCATTTGCATGAGATCAGCTGGCGCTTGTGGGGGTGTGGTCAAATTAAAGTTAATGAGCTCGGGCTGGAGAAACTGTACATGTTGCTTTCATACGGATTTCTTAAACCGAGAATATTTGTTTTTGATATGATTTACTTCATTAAAAAATGAGACTTCAAGCTTTGTAAAGACATTACTTTTATGTGTGGGTGGCAAGTATTGGCTGAGTTACAGATCATTTTCTGTCGCGTTTCAGAATGAACTTCACATTGAGAGAGAAGACAGAACGTGCATCATGTTTTTTTTTTGCTTTATTTTACGAAAAACACAACTTTTTGTTTTTATTATTAGTGTACACAAAAAAAGAAGACATTTAACCGTTTTTAAAAATATATAACACTTGCCTGTATGACAAAAATCGACGGAGTTATTGGAGTTTCTTTTGCACTGATAAGAAAAAAAGCGAGACTATCGCGCCGACCCCAGGGGGTTAAAGAAAAAATGATTGATAAACACTTATTTGGAATGGAATTAAATAACAAGTACTTTTGGTCTCTTGTTCATTCTATTTATTTTCATATAAAAGCAACAGAACTTAAATTGCATCCAGTTTATTAGCAACACTGTGCACGAGCGTGAATCCCGTGAATCCCGCGATATCAATCATTGATCTCGCAGGTGTCAGATCCACTGCGAGAAGCGAGAACTGTCCGGCTTGCCTGCGCTTTTTTCACTCCTCTCACTGCAGCCGCCTACTCTCGCCTACATTTCAGGCGAGGCAAGGCGCATCTCAAACAAGCCTATTTCTAACCGGCATGCATTACGCGATGATCACTGTTGATTGGTTCTGCGCAGATTTTGCTCATCTCAAACAAGCCTACTGAAAGAACAAGAATAGAGAGAGAGAGCCGGTCGCGCGCGCACTCTCGCAGTCTTGCTCGCCCTCCCTCGCGCATGTTAATCGAAATCAATTGAGAATTGACACGATGGTAAAAGGTAAGAAGACCGAAGTTTCACGTGGAGCATGCAAAGATTTTTCTCCTGAATTACCGCAGGGTGTGTATTGTGCTAAAAAAAAATGTTGCCTTTTCTTCTCTGAAAAGCGTTCCGCACATTCAGCTGACATAAGCCACAATTTCAATAAACAAAACAAACTATCCAGTGATGAAATGTTTTCTGTGTTGACACGAATCTTGTGCAATGTCCTAAATATGGAGCTAGAAATGTGTCTTTATTACATGCAAGAAAATAAATGATCTGATAGGAAAAAAGCATTTCATGAGAGAAAAAAGAATATTTGAGAGAAAAAGTTTTCATACCAATATCAAAAAATAATATTTGAGACTAAAAAAAGTTTTGAAAGTATTTTCTCATAGAACATAAAAAAATATAAATTTGAAATTTTTAAAATTATTTCTGAGAAAAAAAATCTCTCTCAAAATACTTTGAAAAAAAATCTCAAAAATATATTTTTTGCTATCAGTCTGAAAACATTTTCTCTCTAAAAAAAAGTGTTTCTCTCAAAACGATTTTCTTTGCTCTCGATGCAATTTTTTGCTCTCGTGTCAGGATTTTGCTTTAGCTGTGAAAATTGTGTCATGGGCGGGGCCACGTTCTTTTTTTCCTATTGGAACGTTCCTATTGGCCAGTCGGGTGAGCATCGTCTTGTCTTGGGAGTCGAAATTAATCATTACACCATTGTTCGCGTTCGGTTCACCTAGATAGATGCGGTCTCTGCCTTAGTTGAGCACGGTTACTCCAATGTTTAGGTAAGATGATGACACACACACAACTCGATGGGTAGCTGGCTGAGCAAGTTCAGCATCACTGAAGATTAAACATTAAAAAATAGCACTCATGCAAGTTTACCTAGCATGATGGCTAATTAATAATTAGCTTTACTAGCGATTAGCAAGCTAATAATATAATAGACATTCATTCATGAATATGAGTGCTATTTTTAATGTTTAATCTTCAGTGATGCTGAACTTGCTCAGCCAGCTAACATCCAGTTGTGTGTGTCATCATCTTACCCAAACATTGGAGTGTCCGTGCTCAACTTAGAGCTTAGATCGGGCCCAAAAAATCAAGCCCGACCCACCCGAGCCCGTGCACGTTGTGTCCGAGCCCGGCCCGACACATTAACTATAATTATGAGCCCGAGCCCGATTTAACCCGACCATTTTAATACGTGGGTCGTTATAACTGACGTTCTCAACTACTTTCTATGTTACTTCAGCCCCGACGCCAGAACATTTTAACAGGGTGGGCTATCCCTCCTGCACGGGGGGGCACATGAGTTTCAGTGGCCATTTAGAAATTACATCAGTATCATGTAATTTTGCCTATACAACAAAACGATTTCTATCATTACGTCATTATTGCACAAAAGAAAAAAGAAAAAAAACGTATTTTGATTTTGCACTGGACGACCAAGACGCACATCAGCACTGGCTCAAACTATACTATCGTAGGTCAGCTGTGCGTGCAAACCTCGGTTCGAAACCCGCTCGAAGCCGGTTGAGTAGGACTGGTTATATAGCCTATACCCGCTATACTATAGGCTACACAAATATTTTTAAAATCAAAATTAATATAAGACGGCATTATAAACAAACTAAGCAGTCAAAAATAAATAAAATTACACCAACCTGCTAGAAGAGCTGGAGTCTGCGGTGCTTACTGTCGTTGAACCTTCTCAGTAGGGAGTCTTTCCATTCATGCCGAAATTTTCTAGTCAAGTCCCTTTCAAATGCCAGTTGCACTAAATGTGCCTTTCGCTGATCTAGCATGCTCCTTCGATTGTCCGTGAACACATTTTTCAGAGTAGAAAACGAGTTTTCGCACATAGCTGTAGAAGCTCCAAATGTCAGTGCACATTTCATTGCAGCGAGTACACTAGGCATAGCTTCAAGGGTGGCATGATGCCGCTGGAGTATTTGTTTAACTGTCATCTTTTCGCCACTTGAAACCGATCCAGACAGCTGAACGAGTTGCGCATCCAAGAAAGTGCTGTCATTCTGTGGATCAAAAGCTGAAAGGGCTTCAACTAACTTGCTGTTTCTTTCTCCGAAACGCTCAGAGATTTCTGCAAGTACCGCGTCCAAAGTACTGTAGTACAATCGTCGAAGCTCTTCTTCATTTCCCAAATCACTTTGCGCCTGGCCAATGCTCTCCTCCAGCAGATATTCTTTAAGGCCTTTGTTAATGGTGCGTTTTCGTTTGGAAGGTTTTGGCATTTCATTGTCGTCGGCCTTCTCCCACAGCTTTAAGAAGTCAGATTCACAGCGCAATTTCGCAAGGCATTCTTACGCACATGTAACTAATGTGACTGCACTTAGCAGGTCCTTGTCCTCTGACTGCATCAATTTGTTTGGAGCATCAAGCAGCTGGAGAATCTTATAGACCATATGGGCAATGAATTTAAAGCTTGTTTCTGATACTTCCTTAATCAGGCCAACTGCTTCCATGCGCACCTCTGTCTCGTAGCTGCGATTGCCATTGATCTGTGCCAACAACTCAGTAATGTCTTGAAACGAATTCAGAATTGATTTGACTGTTTGAAGATGCCCTGTCCACCGCTGTTCAAGTAGTCTCTTAAGCTGCTTCCCGCCGTACAAGACAGCGACGGTTGGCTTTTTAATGAATTTATAAAGCAAATTACAAACATTAAAGAAGTCTTCAACCGCAGGCTCGGTGGATATTGCATGAACGACCACAAGGTGGAGCTGACGATTGAAGCAATGCACGTACGGAATCACTCTTCCTAATTTGTCCTGCAAGATTTTCTGTACTCCTCCGTTTTTCCCAGACATAAGGGAGGCACCATCGTACACCTGGCTCAATATTTTAGAAGTACTCAGTCCAGTCTTTTCAAGCTCTTCAATTACTTTGTTGGTCAGGGTTTGGGCATCCCCTTTTTCAGTTGTTGTCATGGAAAGAAGTCGCTCTGTGACTTGATAATTGTCCTTGACAAAGCGAATGATAATGGAAATATTTTCCATTCCGGTTGGGTCACGTGTCCTATCTACTTTGATTGTGTACCATGAGTCTGCTACTTCTCGAACAATTTCTTCAGTCACCAGACTGCTCATGTTTGCAATAACGTCATTTTGAATGTCGTGAGAAGTGTACGTTGCATTGCATGGAATTGTCTGTACAACACTCCTAAGCTCTGGGTCTTTGCGGAGGGTATATTCAAATAATGAAAGGAAAAGTCCACTCCCACCCTCTGTTAGACTATCAAATGCATCTGTGCTTCCCCTGAGCGGCAAATGATTCACTACAAGAAATTCAACCATGTCCACTATAGAGGAGAGATAGTAGCGATTTCTAGCTAACTGGTTACTGTTAACTAGGGTGGAAATCTCCTGTCCACTTTCAGTCCGTTTTTCTCTCTCTTTCCAGAGCGCCATACTTGTCATATGTTCCTTTGACGCAGCATGTTTGTTTAGGCCTTTTCCCGCCTCTACTGCATGCTTCCAATCACTGTAGCCCCTTACAGTGAAAGCGGAGTCTGATGATGAAATTAAGTATTTTCTGCACGAAAAACAAAATGCAGCATCTGATTCCACGGAGTATTCCAACCACTCACGTGACGTATACCATGACGAAACAAATGACCGTTGCTGGTTGCCGCAAAGGCGAAGAGGAAAACGTCTCAGCTTAACTTGATTCGGTTAATCCTCACCAAGATCGACAGGCATTCTTGGGGGTTCAGACGTGGCCCAGCCGGGGGACGAAGGCAGAGGATCAGTCGATGTTGGTGTCATGTTAGCACCTGGTAACCTTAAGTCTGCTGAGTTGCTGTTGGATGGTTGCAGTTGTTGTTGCATGGTCGCATCTGGAAAACTACGCGACTGACTTGTCATATATTTTCGGATATCCATTTTTATATTCTGTTTTGGTAGTCTTAGCAAAGAGAATAGACGTCTTAATCGATCATTCTATCTAGATGTCACTGATGAATCACGCAATTGCAAGATGCACACTGATAGGCTGCTTGCTTGGCCAATAGAAATCTCCGCCTACCTCCTGTCTGACGGTCATATCAGGTTTTTGCCTGATCTCTTATGCTTTGATTAAAAATCGATCAAATTTCAAATGAAAGAATAAATTAATGTTTCGTTTTTAAAATATTTTTATTTAGAATTAGCATCCCAGTAATATTATATTTATTTAAACAGTTAATAGTTTTTATGTTCTTGCTTGGCTTTGCTGGGGAGGGGGGCTTGAGATCATCGCAGGGGGGGCTGAGCCCCCCCAAGCCCCCCCTTGACGCCGGGCCTGTGTTACTTTCTTCTCCTCCTCCTCCTCTGTTCTGCACCTCCAAATACTTTCAAGTTAGCCTACGTGTCACCATCATACACATCAGCATAAATGCTCCTGATAAATTATGTGTTATTAAAGCATTAGCACACAAACCACTGTTATAACATAAAATCAAGCAGGCAACTGCTGCGTGCATGGTTTGGCATGACTGAATGCACCCAAAGTGCGCCCCCTTAATAATTCCTAAAGCTGACATCAGTTCATCGCGATCTCACACATCTCTGTTATTATCAATGAAGCTGACTGCACAATGAATCTTTCATAATATATACACTTTGTTCCCTTTCGTTGTCACTCCGAGTTACGTCGGATGACGACGAATGGGGTTTCGCTTAGAAAGCCTATCAGCTTCGAGTATTACAAAACGAGCCTATGGCAAAGAAATGCCATGGGTCTGCGGAATTTGCATGACGTAACTCCGCCCCACCTCGTGGGTATAAAAGGAGGAAGTCCGCAACAGCAGTTTATGTTTTCGCTTCAGAGCCAAGTTTATTCCTCTCTCCACAAGCCATCTCTGAATTGTCAGCTTCACGAATGAGTGCCTCGAGTGTTGGTGTGACGGCGATCTACGGCGAGAGCGTGCTCCTGCTGATCTGCTGCAGTGATTTGCCAGTCGGCGCGTTTCTCCCCGGGCGCTTCAACACTTGAGTTTTCTCACTAAAAGAGCTTACACTTATCTTTTTAAAGATGCCTCGCCCGTGTACTTCTGGTTGCGGCAGATTGGTATCGGACTCTGATGGGCACGAGCGTTGCATAGTATGTTTGGGCATTGATCATGCTAGAGCAGCGCTCGTGGATGACTCATGTTTTCTCTGTGGGAACATGACCATCGCGTCATTACGGTCGAGACTCGGTGAACTCGCAAGAGTGAGAGTCCCCTCATCCACCCCCCGCCCTGCGGCTTGTGGCCAGGGTGACCTGAGGGTGACGGTCTGGAACAAGGCGCCGACTATGTGTCCGCGACCCCAGCCCCCCTCTTCAATGACGGTGCCCGCTAGTGAACTGCCGATTCCCGCGGGTCTACCCTGTGGTGGCCCGCGTGTTTCGGTTGAAGCTACAGAGGATGATGCCATGTCTGTTGCTGCATCACTAGGTGGGTTTGATTCTTCTGGAAGTGAGGGCTCGTCGCAGCTGCCACCTTCCGGTGTGCATACGGCTGTGCTCGAGTCTGATCCGGAGATGACGGCCATGCTTTCCCGGGCAGCCGCGAGCATCGGGCTTGAGTGGAGGCCTCCACCCTGTCCTGAGCGCTCGCGGCTGGACGATTGGTTTTTGGGTAAGGCCGCCGACCCTCGTCCTCGGCAAACCCCAATACCTTTCTTCCCGGATGTGCATGATGAGATCTCGAAGTCCTGGAAGACCCCGTTGTCTTCCCGTGACTGCTCGTTGGTCTCATCCGCCTTTCCTCCCCTCGATGATGCAGCCGCCTGTGGGTACACTGGGCTCCCCCCGGTTAAAACGCTCTGTTGCCATGCAACTATGTCCTCAGAGTGCTTCTTCTCGTGGCGAGCCTAAGCACCCATCCAAAGCCTGTAGATTTTCGTCGACCTTGGTGGCGAAGTCTTACAGAGCGGCGGGACAGGCGGCTGCGTCACTGCATGCTATGGCCACTCTGCAGGTCTACCAGGCCCAGATGCTCAGAGACATGCACGAGGGTAGGACAGACCCAGGGCTCTTCAATAAGCTGCGCGCCGCGACCGACCTTGCTCTCCGGGCGACGAAGGTTACCGCGCGCTCCCTGGGTCTGGTGATGTCCACAGCCGTGGTTCAGGAGGGACATCTCTGGCTGAACCTGGCTGACATGCGGGACGCGGAGCGGACCCGTCTGCTTAACGCCCCCTTGTAGCAGGACCACTCCTTCCCCCGGTGGAGGGCCGGGGGAGAATCTTTTGTTCTCCGCTCCCCGCTGCTCACCCACGGGTGGGCAGCACCCTAAAGTGGTTAAAGACAGAAACGACCCTCTCTTCCCTGAGCTCACAGAGTTCTCGGGCGACACAGAGCGCCGCCCACAAGCCGTGCTCTCCTCGCCCCCCTCTGTCCCAGAGGCGGTTGACAAGGTGTGCCGTCCACGGACCGCGTCGCCCCTGTCCCCCTCTGTCGCCAGACCCCTGGCAGAGCAGGCCCCCGCGGGACGACCAGCCTGGTCCTCCCCTGGCCCCCTCTGTCAGGGCGCGGTTGCTAACTGTGCCCCCACACCGGGCCGCTATGCCGTCCACGTCTGGGCCAGTTACTCCGCTTCGCTGCCCCTCCGGGGGGACGCCTGTCGTCCGCTTGATCCCGCTGGTTCAGTTCCTGGGAGCCTGGTTAGAGCTTCCCCGTCTGTCCCGCTGGATCGCGCGCACCATCAGGCTCGGCTATGCGATTCAGTTCACACGGTCTCCTCCCCGCTTCAGGGGAGTCCGCTCCACTTTGGTCGGTGGCAATGCCCCTATCATGAGAGCAGAGATTGCCACCCTGCTGGCGAAGGGTGCAATCGAGACTGTCCCTCCAGCCGAGATGAGGTCCGGGTTCTACAGCCCCTACTTCATTGTCCCCAAGAAAACCGGTGGGTTACGGCCAATCCTGGACTTGCGCGTGCTGAACCGCTCCCTTCACAGGCTGCCGTTCAAGATGCTCTCCGCCAAACGCGTTCTCGAATGCGTGCGGCCCCAGGATTGGTTTGCAGCGATCGACCTGAAGGACGCCTACTTTCATGTCTCCATTCTTCCTCGACACAGACCGTTCCTACGGTTTGCTTTCGAGGGGCAGGCATACCAGTACGCGGTTCTCCCTTTCGGGCTAGCCCTGTCTCCTCGCACCTTCACGAAGGTCGTCGAGGCTGCCCTTGTTCTTCTTCGGGAACACGGGGTTCGCATCCTGAGTTATATCGACGACTGGCTGATCCTAGCTCACTCTCGAGATCAGGTTTGCGAACACAGGGACCTAGTGCTCTGGCACCTAGCTCGTCTGGGCCTTCGGGTCAACTGGGAGAAGAGCAAAATTTGCCCCGTGCAGAGGATCTCTTTTCTCGGTATGGAAATCGACTCGGTCGCCATGTCCGCGCAGCTTACGAGCGAGCGTGCACAGTCACTGCTTACTTGCCTGAGACATCTCAGGAGCAAGAATGCGGTTCCACTGAAACATTTTCAGAGGCTCCTGGGGCATATGGCATCTGCAGCCGCGGTCACGCCGCTCAGATTGCTTCATATGAGACCGCTTCAGCTTTGGCTTCGCGACCGAGTCCCGAGGTGGGCATGGCATCAAGGCACGCTCCGGGTACCAGTTACTCTGACCTGCCGTCAGTTCCTCACCCCGTGGTCGAACCTCAGTTTTCTCAGGGCGGGTGTCCCCCTGGAACGAGCTTCCCGGCATGTTGTGGTCTCCACGGATGCCTCCACCACGGGCTGGGGCGCCATGTGCAATGGACATGCTGCTGCGGGCTCCTGGACAGGACCCCAGCGGCTATGGCATGTCAATTGCCTCGAGTTGTTGGCAGTACGCCTTGCCCTGCACCGCTTCCGGGCGTTGCTCAGGGGTCAACACGTACTAGTCCGCTCAGACAATACCGCTACTGTAGCGTACATCAACCATCAAGGTGGTCTACGCTCCCGCCGTATGTCACAACTCGCCCGCCACCTCCTTCTATGGAGTCAGAAGCATCTGAGGTCGCTTCGAGCCATTTTCATTCCCGGAGCCCTGAACTGTGCAGCCGACGAGCTCTCACGGCTTCAGCCCCTCCCTGGAGAATGGCGACTCCATCCCCAGTCGGTTCAGCTGATTTGGGACCAGTTCGGGGACGCACAGATAGATCTGTTTGCCTCTCACGACTCGACCCATTGCGCCCTGTATTTTTCCCTGACCGAGGGCACGCTCGGCACGGATGCACTGGCGCACAGCTGGCCGCCGGGCCGCAAATATGCGTTTCCCCCAGTGAGCCTTCTTGCGCAGACCTTGCGCAAGGTCAGGAAGGACGAGGAGCAGGTCATTTTGGTCGCGCCGTATTGGCCCGGCCGGACCTGGTTCCCCGAACTTGCACTCCTCGCGACAGCACCTCCCTGGCCCATTCCTCTGAGGAAGGACCTTCTTTCTCAGGGACGGGGCACCCTGTGGCACCCTCGCCCCGATCTCTGGAGCCTCCACGTGTGGCTCCTGGACGGCTCGAGGTAGGTTTGAGTACCCTTCCACCAGCGGTGGCGGCTACCATCACTTCCGCTAGAGCGTCGTCCACAAGACACGTCTACGCGTTGAAGTGGAACCTCTTCGTCGTCTGGTGCTCTTCTCACCGAGAAGACCCCCGGAGATGCTCAATCATCGTTGTGCTTTCCTTCCTTCAGCAGGGGTTGGAGCGAAGGCTGTCTCCCTCCACCCTTAAGGTCTATGTTGCCGCCATTGCCGCACACCATGACCTAGTCGAAGGTAAGTCGGTAGGGAAGCACGACCTGGTCATCAGGTTCCTGAGAGGAGCGAGGAGACTAAATCCTCCTCGCCCTCCTCTCGTTCCCTCTTGGGACCTCTCAGTGGTTCTAACTGCCCTGAAGAGTGCTCCCTTTGAGCCCCTGCAGTCAGTCGAGCTTAAGTTCCTGTCAATGAAGACAGCGCTCCTGGTTGCACTGGCCTCCATCAAGAGGGTAGGGGACCTGCACGCATTCTCCGTCGACGAAGCGTGCCTGGAATTCGGACCGGCTTTCTCTCACGTGATCCTGAGACCCCGGCGTGTGATTAGACTGGTAACCCCATTCGTCGTCATCCGACGTAACTCGGAGTGACAACGAAAGGGAACTTCTCGGTTACGTATGTAACCCTCGTTCCCTGAGTAGGGAACGGAGACGTTACGTCTGCCTGCCACTTTCCGCTGTACCGCGGGGATCGCCTGAGCTCAGTCTTGGCTCCTCAGCGAAGAAACATAAACTGCTGTTGCGGACTTCCTCCTTTTATACCCACGAGGTGGGGCGGAGTTACGTCATGCAAATTCCGCAGACCCATGGCATTTCTTTGCCATAGGCTCGTTTTGTAATACTCGAAGCTGATAGGCTTTCTAAGCGAAACCCCATTCGTCGTCATCCGACGTAACGTCTCCGTTCCCTACTCAGGGAACGAGGGTTACATACGTAACCGAGACGTTTGTTATAATTAGAGGATTTGCCAGCATACAGAATTCAGCTCTGAACAAAAAGTCAGTTTTGAGCAGTGAGGGGAGTCTATCTTAAATGCTTCTGATTGGCCATTGCGTTCAAGAAATCAACACATATGTCTGTGATTGGCTACATCGCTCAACGCTGCAAACATGTTATAAAACAAAACTCTGGCCTGTAAATCATTTGTATTTTGTTTTAGTTGTTCTTGTTGCTTTTCTGCAACAGATGAATAAAAATGTATTCGTTTTTATGTTTTATTCATAGATATTTCTAGTTTGCGGGAGTCCCACGAATCAATTTATTCTCCCAGAACCCACACATACAGAGTGAGTGCATTACAGCCCGCGCCCGCGCTCGCACTCGGCCATCAAATCTAGTCCTGCGCCGCACTCTTTTTTCGTTGGGAGTGCACGTCTCTAGATCAAAGGCCCGGCCCGGCCCGAGGATGGTGACGAGAAATATCGGGCCGACCTCGGGCTCGGGCTCGGACAGAGAATCTAACTCTAAGGCAGAGACGGCATCTATCTAGGTGAACCGAACGTGAACAATGGTGTAATGATTCAGTTCGACTCCCAAGACAAGACGATGCTCTCCCGACTGGCCAATAGGAACGTTCCAATAGGAAAAAAAGAACGTGGTCCCGCCCATGACAATTTTCACAGCTAAAGCAAAATCCTGACACGAGAGTAAAAAATTATGGAATGCCAAAGCTGACTTAATTAAAAATAAATAAATACATAAATAAATATACAAGAAATGTAAAAAAGCAAAAATACATAAATAAATACATAAATAAATATACAAAGAAATGTAAAAAAGTACAAATAAATGAGTATTTATACTTTTATTTCCTTATTTATGTATAATTGTATTTTTTGCACACAATTATTTATTTATTTATTTATACATTTATTCATTTATTTATTTCCACTTTTATTTATTTCCACATTCATTTATGTATATATGTTTTTATGTCTACATTTATTTATTTTCACATTTATTTATTTCTACATTTATTTATTTCTACATTTCTTTGTCCGTATGCTAATGAGGGGGGCGTGTTTAACCTCAGACATCAGCAATCGAGCTCAGAGTGGCAGTGCTGAAGCTTTGAGGCCACAGTGACACCTTGTGGTGTGTGACCAAACGAAACGCAAGAGGTGTGCGGACAATATCACATTTTAAGTCATGTATATCACCCTAACTGTATGTAGGGTAGGCTATATAGGGTTAACACACATAGCACACATGAACAGAAACTGCACTTCAACGAGTCTGATAGCAGACACTTGGACATGGAAGCGCATGAAAGTATCCACTATTAATAACAATGTAAACGCGGTGGATAGGGCTGATAAGAGCTTGCGTTTATTGTCGATGAGACTCGCACACCAGCGCAGAAGGCGGAGAGAAACCAGCGCACATTTCACTGACTCCTAAGCAAGCATATTGATCAATGAGTTTGAAACGCGACTCAATACACGGTTTACATTCGCGTTTCATAATTTCGTATGCATAACAGGTGACAATTCAAATGCTTAAAACACAACCCATATTTCATAGATGCTGCTCTTAGATACTGATTAATCACACGTCATCAATTTGGAATTATTCTTAAATCAAACAAAAGGGGCTCATATGTAAATGCAGCTAGTGATCCACGCATCTCACCCCATGCAGTGGAGGACAGAAGCATCATCATGCCCATTCAAACAGCACCTGTCGTGCCCATGGTCGTGGTGATATTTCCCCCTATAAATTGATTTTATATCTACCCAAACCTTATTAAATAGGTAGAAAGTAAAAGTCGTTATGAGATTAATGTTAAAAATAAATGTATATGGAAGTATGAAATGATGGAATCAATTAAATTGTGTTTAATTATGAAACTAAAACAGCCAGTAGGTGGCGGTAAGTCACTGTCTTAAACGAGTGAGTCATATCATTAATCTCATAACGACTTTTATGCAATTGTAATTTCAGTGTAAAAGCATTCTCCTCTGTATTAAGATTTTGACTTTTAATGACTTAATGACTTTTGTTAATTTTATTTTACTGATAACAGCCATAGTGCCTTATTATAATTATAACTGAGTAGTTTATCGATTAAGAACTTGACATATATGATTATGTATAGCCTACCTATTTAATAAGGTTTGGGTAGATATAAAATCAATTTATAGGGGGAAATATCACCACGACCATGGGCACGACAGGTGCTGTTTGAATGGGCATGATGATGCTTCTGTCCTCCACTGCATGGGGTGAGATGCGTGGGATGCATTATGAAACGCGAATGTAAACCGTGTATTGAGTCGCGTTTCAAACTCATTGATCAATATGCTTGCGTAGGAGTCAGTGAAATGTGCGCTGGTTTCTCTCCGCGTTCTGCGCTGGTGTGCGAGTCTCATCGACAATAAACGCAAGCTCTTATCAGCCCTATCCACCTATGTGTGTTAACCCTATATAGCCTACCCTACATACAGTTAGGGTGATATACATGACTTAAAATGTGATATTGTCCGCACACCTCTTGCGTTTCGTTTGGTCACACACCACAAGGTGTCACTGTGGCAAATTCATAAATGTGGAAATAAATAAATGTAGAAATAAATAAATGTGAAAATAAATAAATGTAGACATAAAAACATATATACATAAATGAATGTGGAAATAAATAAAAGTGGAAATAAATAAATGAATAAATGTATAAATAAAAAAATAAATAAATGTGTGAAAAAATACAATTATACATAAATAAGGAAATAAAAGTATAAATACTCATTTATTTGTACTTTTTTACATTTCTTTGTATATTTATTTATGTATTTAGTTATGTATTTTTGCTTTTTTACATTTCTTCGTATATTTATTTATGTATTTATTTATTTTTAATTAAGTCAGCTTTGGCATTCCATAAAAATTTGCATCGAGAGCAAAGAAAAGCGTTTTGAGAGAAACACATTTTTTTTTAGAGAAAACGTTTTCACACTGATAGCAAAAAATATATTTCCCTTTCAAGGGAACTCGAGCTGCGTCAAGCTGTGGGAACGCCTCTGCGTTGTGCGTCCTGAAGCACGTATGGAATCAGCCCAATGGAGAGATGGAACGTCATAGGCGGGTGACGTCATCGACCAGGAAACTATAAAGCACCCCATAAACACAAGCGCAATAGCTTCTGTGCCTTCAGTCGCGCTATATGTGAATCTGTCCCTGTGTGAATATTGTCTGTCCTTACATACTCTGCACCACACAAACAATTTATATATATATATATATATTAAGAGAGATATGGCGAACAAACAGCAGTTTAGGGAGTGTGTCCCTCCCTGCTCGCGTTATTTAACGAGTGGGGATACACACGTTCTTTGTGTTGTTTGTTTGGGAGTGTAGCATGCCCAGTCAGCTCTCGAGGGAGCTGATTGTGAGCATTGCGAGCGTCTGCCATTAAGGACGCTCCGCTCCCGCCGGGCGCTCTTCGAGGAGAGCGGTTCGGGGCGCGCTCCCCGCGGTTCGGGTCCCGCTCTTGCCGAGGCAGAGCGACGACGCGTATCGTGGGGATCGCATATGGATCTCTCAGCGGGGTTAGAGACGGGCTCTGCCTTATCTCTCCCTTCACCTGTGAGATCCAGTGCCTCAGTCCCGTATTCGGAAGCACGCGCTGCGGTTTCTTCCGCTCGGGCTGAGGCACCAGTGTTGCTTCTATCCAGTTCTGAGGAGCTGGATGTTGCTAGTATATATAAGGGAGATGTGGAGGATTTGCCACCTTACACTCCCGAAAGCGATGAGCTAGTGGAGGTATTAACAAGAGCTGTAGAAAAACTCAGCATTGTATGGCCAGTGACTAGACAGGAGTCTGTTTCTAAATTAAAATTAGATGAGAGATTTCGCCGTCACGAGTGCAACCTCCACGCCGGTGCGTGCCGTCTTTTTTTTCCCGATCTCCACACTGAGGTGTCGAAATCGTGGGAAAAACCGGTGTCATATAGAGAAAATGTTTAGTCCCCAGACTTCAACATATTTAAATATGGTGGGGGATAAATCATATGGTTGTTCGGCTATGCCTCGCGTGGTAGAGACGCTTGCGAGTTTTCTCTCCCTCGAGGCTGCGTCATCTGTTAAGGCACCGGCATTACCCACCAAGCCTCTTATGAATATTTCATTTTTTGTGGGTAAAGCGTATTCGGCAGCAGGTCATGTCTGCTGCTATGTCTATTATGAAAAAAAAAAAAATACGGGCATACCAGGCTGACCTGCTGAGGGACGTGAGTGAGAGTGAGGAGGTCAGTGCTGACGTGGTTCGCGAACTGCGTCAGGCGGCTGATTTTTCCCTGCGTGGCCGTAGAAAGACATCTGTGGTTAAATCAGACAAATATAAAGGGGAAAGGAAAAGCTTTCCTTTTAGACACTCCTCTCTCCCTCCCTGGGTTTATTTGGCGATGCTGTAAATTCTGTCATCAATAAATTCCAGGAGAAGGAAAAGCAAACAACAGCTTTTAACAAATTTCTCCCTTTTAAAAATTCATGTCCCTGGGACTGCTGGGCGGGAGCAGCCCCGGCCGTCTGCGAGCTCATCACATAGGCGCTGAAGCAGAGTGTCGCGTCTCGTGCTCCCCCTGCTGGACAGTGGGCTCAGCCGCGGCACTCTCAGCCGAAATCTCCCAGTAATAGAACTGATCTGAGGACAGTTATATTAGCTAAGAAGGCTTCGGCTGAGAAGAAGTCCTGGCGCCACGGCGCGCAGGACACTGAGGGTGGTTCCCACCGAGGCGGAAAGGTGTTCACCTCTTTCTACGGTGCCCATTCCTCCTCGGTGCCCTCAGGGGCCCGTTCTGCCAACCCCGCCTTAATGCCGGGGCACAGACGGTCCCAGCGAGCGATTTCCCGAGGGACGCTCGCTCCCTCTGAGGAGGGTTTCAGAGCGGTTAAACCAGTTGTTCCCTGCCGGTGTGCCGTTACAGGGCGCTGCGTTTGCTGCTCAAGTTACACCAGAGGCCAGTCTCGAGAGACTGGTACCCTTAGTAGAATTTCTGGCAGAGGGGAAAAGCCTTCCAAAAATATCTCATTGGGTCCTGCAGACAATAGAAAAGGATTATGCTATCCAATTCAGGTGTCGTCCACCAAGATTCAGTGGGGTTCTGCCTACAGTGGTGGGCCCCGAGCAGGCTCTGGTTATGGAACAAAAGGTGAAAGCACTCCTTCAAAAGGAGGCTATAGAACGGGTTCCTCCTCCCAGTGTGGAGTCAGGCTATTACGGCCGATATTTCATCGTTTCATCAAAGTAGGATGGGGGGTTGCGTCCAATTTTAGACCTGCGCCTATTGAATCGCTCGGTAGGGAAGCCAAAATTCAGGTTGCTCTCTATCAAGCAGATCGTGTCACAGATCAGATCCGAGGACTGGTCTGTCACGATAGATCTAAGGGACGCGTACTTCCACATTTCCATCCTTCCACAACACAGGAAGTTCCTGAGGTTCGCCTTTGGGGGCGAGGTGTACCAGCACAGGGTTCTTCCGTTTGACCTAGCTTTATCTCCCCGCACTTTCACGATGGTGGTTCGGCATCGAGATGTCGTTCTCTTTCATATCAGGAAGTTGGGGTTGAGGCTGAACGCAAAGAAAAGTGTATTATCTCCTTCTCAGAAGACCACTTTTCTGGGTGTCGTTTGGGTTTCGGTTTCGATGCAGGCGCGACTCGCTCCGACCCGCATCGCTTCGATTCTCTCAGCTGTGAAACAAGTAAAGCTAGGCCAGCTACTTACTGTAATACAGTTTTAGAGACTGTCGGGTCTGATGGCAGCAGCATCCAACGTTATACCTTGCGGCCTGTTGTACATGAGACCGCTGCAGTGGTGGCTCAGGACCAAGGGATTCTCCCCGAGGGGAAATCCGCTCCGCACGGTCAAAGTCACGCGGCGCTGCCTTCGTGCTCTGGTCATGTGGAAAGAAACTTGGTTCCTATTCAAAGGTCCTGTGCTGGGTCGCGTGGCGCTAATGGCGGATGCTTCCCTCACAGGGTGGGGGGCGGTCACGAGTGGTCGTCCAGCCCAAGGTCTGTCTCAGGACCATCATCTATCATGGCTTATAAATTGTCTAGAGATGTTGGCGGTGTTCCAGGCTCTGAAACACTTCCTAGCAGACCTGAGAGGTCATCATGTGTTAGTTCAGTCAGACAACACGTCGGTGGTCTCTTATATAAATCATCAGGGGAGCCTGCGGTTTCGCCGGCTTTACAAGTTGGCCCGTCAGATCCTCCTGTGGTCCCAAGGGAGGTTACTATCTCTGAGAGCAATGTATCTTCCTGGGTATTTGAATGTGGTAGCAGACTCCCTGTCGAGGCAGGGGCCGAGGCCGGGGGGTTGGAGTCTCCACCCCGAGGTGGTGGAGCTCCTTTGGTGTGTTTCGGTCGCGCCGAGGTGGACCTATTCACTTCCAAGGTGACCACGCACTGTCATCTGTGGTTTTCCATCAGCCATCCAGCCCCTCTGAGGTTGGACGCTATGGGGCAGCCGTGGCCGAGGTCACGTCTGTTCACCTTTCCCCCGATTGCTCTGCTACCTGGAGTTCTGGAGAGGGTTCGCCGGGACGGGGTCAGCCTACTACTAGTAGCCCCGTTCTGGCCGGCCCGAGTATGGTTTGCGGACCTGATTTCTCTCCTGGACGGTTCTCCTTTGGAGCCCCCTGTCAGGAGGGATCTACTCTCTCAGGCGGGCAGCATGATATTTCATCCCCGCCCAGTACTGTGGGCTTGGCCTCCGAGGGGGCCCAGCTCATGAACTCTGGTCTCTCAACCGAGGTTGTTGAGACCATTCTTCACTCCAGAGCTCCATCCGCGAGGAAGCTTTATGCCTTGAAGTGAAAACTTTTCACTTCTTGGTGTGGAGGACACCTGCAGGACCCGGTTAACGGCCCAGTGGGTGCAGTGCTGGAATTCCTGCAGGAGCGCTTCTCCACAGGGCTATCCCCCTCCACACTAAAGGTGTATGTGGCGGCACTGGCTGCTCACCACGTCCCTTTCAGTGGAGTTTCTCTGGGGAGACACCCGCTTATAACTCGTTTCCTTCGTGGCACATTGAGGCGAGGGTGCCGGCGTGGGATGTGGCCATCGTATTAGAAGGTCTTTCCCAAGCTCCTCTTGAACCTATCGAAGAAGTTCCTGAGAAGTTTCTCACGTTTAAGACTATCTTTCTTCTTGCTATCTCCTCTCTAAAGAGAATCGGTGATTTGCAGGCTCTGTCGGTTTCACCCTTGTGCCTGGAATTTTCGCCTGGCTTGGTTGCGTCCTAGACCAGGTTACGTTCCCTAGGTCCCTACTAATGTTGTTAGACCTACAGTTCTGCAGGCCTTCTGTCCTCCTCCATTTCTGTCGTGTGACCAGGAGAAACTTAATTTACTCTGCCCTGCTAGGGCGTTAGACGCCTATATCCACAGAACTGCCCTGTGAGGAAGTCAGAACAACTATTTGCATGTTTTGGGCCACCCAAGAAGGGGTGTCCCGTGTCTAAACAGAGAATAAGCAAGTGTGTGGTCGAGGCTATCTCACTTGCCTATGAGTCGGCTGGTCAGCCTTCACCTTGGCTGTACGAGCCCACTCTATCAGGAGTATGGCGGCTTCTAAAGCCTTATTGTCAGGAGTTTCCCTCAGTGACGTTTGTGATGCGGCTGGATGGTCTTCACCGCATACTTTCATTAAGATCTATGACCTAGACTTAATTCCTTCCCCTGGGGCACAGGTGCTCTCGCCCTCTGTGCGCTAGTTCTCACATGGCGGTCACTTGGTCCTATGGCGACGTGGGTATTAGCGTTCCCACAGCTTGACGCAGCTCGAGTTCCCTTGAAAGGGAACGTCTCGGTTACGTATGTAACCTTAGTTCCCTGATAGGGAACGAGACGCTGCGTCATTCCACCATACTCCCGGCGCTTCCTTCAGGCCTATCAGAAGCTATTGCGCTTGTGTTTATGGGGTGCTTTATAGTTTCCTGGTCGATGACGTCACCCGCCTATGACGTTCCATCTCTCCATTGGGCTGATTCCATACGTGCTTCAGGACGCACAACGCAGAGGCGTTCCCACAGCTTGACGCAGCGTCTCGTTCCCTATCAGGGAACTAAGGTTACATACGTAACCGAGACGATTTGAGATTTATTTTGAGAGAGATTTTTTTTCTCAGAAATAATTTTAAAAATTTCAAATTTATATTTTTTTATGTTCTATGAGAAAATACTTTCTCTCAAAACTTTTTTTAGTCTCAAATATAATTTTTTGCTATTGGTATGAAAACTTTTCCTCTCAAATATTCTTTTTTCTCTCATGAAATGCTTTTTTGCTATCAGTGCGATAACTTTTTCTCTCAAACTTTTTTTTTCTCTCAGATCATTTATTTTCTCGCATATAATAAAGACACATTTCTAGCTCCATACTAAACTGCTGGGATAATCACACAACAATGCATGCCGTAGCCTACACGTCCGCTAATAATGACACGTGCGATTCGCGAACTAATGACTCCTTTGAACTGATTCCATTTATGAATGTTAAAACAACTGATCTGTCCAACACTGAACTCCCGAGACGTCTGAATCGGTGTATAACAATTCGGTAACACTTTACAATAAAGTTAAATTTATTAAGCTCTAGTTAACATTAGTTAACATTAACTATTAATAAACTACATTTCTACAGCATTTATTAATCTTTGTTAATTTCATCATTAATAGTAGCCTTATTGAAATCAAAAGATGTATTTGTTAACATTAGTTAGCCTAATGCACTGTGAAGTAACATGAACAAACAATGAACAGCTGTATTTTTTATAAACTAAGATTAACAAAGATTAATAAATACAGTAACAAATGTATTGCTCATGGTTCGTGTTAGTTAGCCTAATGCATTAACCAATACATTTTAAGCGCAAGAGCTTGGTTAAACAAGGAGAGAGTGCCAAGCACACAAAAATGCAGGGAGACGTGTGTGGAAAACAAATCAGGATAAATTATTAAGGCTTTTAATTACCAGAATGCTGCAAAACGTCAAATTTGGTGGGTGCTCCTAAATTTTTGCTGGTGCTCCCAGCTTTTTGAAGTTGGGAGCTTTTTGAAGTTGGGAGCACCAGTGCTACCAAGTAAAAAAGTTAATTTCGAGCCCTGTTACAGCTAAATCTGCAGAAAGAAGCCCCTGCCTCATACGGCAGAGAAACAAGAAAAACTGGTCAAAGAGACAAATGTCGTGAGCATGAAAGCCAGCTGTTACAGTCTGTTCTGTTTTATTATGTCTTTGCATTTGACTCCATCTCACCAGAGATCATCTGGTGCATCTGAGACCCGCAGTGTCGGATTAATTGACAGCTGCTGCCTGCTGTCAGACTCTGAGGGGGCTTTCACACTGGCAGTTTAGTTCGGAAAGGGGCACGGTTCGCATGAAAAATCGCTAATGTGAACGCTGTCATGTGGTCCCGGGTGCGCACTGGGGTACCGAACCCGAGACTACCTGGAGGAGGTGGTCTGAGTTCGGTTACTCCCGAACCGTGCTGCGGTTCGCGTGAATGTGAAAGCAACACGGACCCGGGTGCGCACTTGTTCAGGAATAAACGTTTCACGAGTTCACACTTACAAATAAGTCAGGTAGAATAAATGCGTATTTGGCGTGCTGTCCGAGGAGAGGGCTCCGAGTTAGGTATTCGGCCCAAACCCAGAGCACTCCCTCTGTATTCCTGGCTGTGAAATAAATAAATAAGATAAGCCAAGAGTGAGGAGTCGGGGTGGTGGAGGGATGCTGAGACTGTCAAGGAATGTTAGGTGAGTTGACAGAGTGAATATTTATATGCTCCTTCTCGTGCTGATAGGGTAGACATGGTAATTGTTTGATGATCAGTTGATTGGAATGATTATTTGAACGTGCTCCTCCCGAACTTTGTTTATAAAACATCATTTCACGAGTTCACACTTACAAATAAGTCAGATAGAATAAATGCTTATTTGGCGTGCTGTCCGAGGAGAGGGCTCCGAGTTAGGTATTCGGCCCGAACCCAGAGCACTCCCCCAAAAGCTGCAAAATAACATGCCGGACAGCTGCCAAAATGATGTTGATGACCCCCCAAAACTTGCGGAGTGCAAAGCTTAAAACATCAGCCGTGGGAAGGGGTTAGTCGCTGGAGGCTTCTTCTACCATAGAACGGGAGTTGGTTGTCTTTGAGGTTGGATAGGTGTGCTTCTCAGGTAGTAGGCTGGGGAAGGTTTACTGCGGAAGCGGAGGAGATGACACTGCTGCGGCGATGGAGCAAGTTCGGACGGAGTAATGGGGCTCCTGCGGGAGCTGAGTAGATGACACTGCTGCGGCAGTGGAGCAAGTTTGGACGGAGTAATGGAGCTCCTGCGGGAGCGGAGTAGATGACACTGCTGCGGCAGTGAAGCAAGTTGGGTGGAGTAACGGAGCTCCTGCGGGAGCGGAGTGTACAACACTGCTGCGGCCGTGGACCAGACTTGCTTTAGATTGGTGGAGCTCCTGCGGGAGCGAAGTAGATGGTACTGCTGCGGCAGTGGAGCAAGCTGGATGGAGTAACAGAGCTCCTGCGGGAGCGGAGTGCACAACACTGCTGCGGCAGTGGACCAGACTTGCTTGAAATAATGGGGCTCCTGCGGGAGTGGAGTAGATGACATTGCTGAGGCAGTGGAGCCAGTTGGATGGAGTATCGGAGCTCCTGCGGGAGCGGGGTAGATGACACTGCTGCGGCAGTGGACCAGGCTTGCTTTCAATCTTGCTTGAGAATCCAAAACTATTTTGGACATAGACTTGAGCTCCTGCGGGAGCGGAGTGTATGACACTGCTGCGGCGATGGAGCAAGTTCGGACGGAGTAATGGGGCTCCTGCGGGAGCTGAGTAGATGACACTGCTGCGGCAGTGGAGCAAGTTTGGACGGAGTAATGGAGCTCCTGCGGGAGCGGAGTAGATGACACTGCTGCGGCAGTGAAGCAAGTTGGGTGGAGTAATGGAGCTCCTGCGGGAGCGGAGTGTACGACACTGCTGCGGCCGTGGACCAGACTTGCTTTAGATTGGTGGAGCTCCTGCGGGAGCGAAGTAGATGGTACTGCTGCGGCATTGGAGCAAGCTGGATGGAGTAACAGAGCTCCTGCGGGAGCGGAGTGCACAACACTGCTGCGGCAGTGGACCAGACTTGCTTGAAATAATGGGGCTCCTGCGGGAGTGGAGTAGATGACACTGCTGAGGCAGTGGAGCCAGTTGGATGGAGTAACGGAGCTCCTGCGGGAGCGGGGTAGATGACACTGCTGCGGCAGTGGACCAGGCTTGCTTTCAATCTTGCTTGAGAATCCAAAACTATTTTGGACATAGACTTGAGCTCCTGCGGGAGCGGAGTGTATGACACTGCTGCGGCAATAGAGCAAGTTATGGTGGCTCCTGCGGGAGCGGAGAAGGCACTGCTGTGGCCGTGGAGTGAGTTGGGATGGGGGAAGGGGCTCCTGCGGGAGTGGTGGGCCTGTAAGGTTGGTTGTATGAGAAAGTTGATACTGGAGAAATTAACTGATGAGGGTTCGTTGAGCTTCTTTGATATGGAAGCGGTTTGAATGGATGTAACTCTTAAAGGCCTCCGATGACCAGCGGCCAAGCTCTTGAATCTGCTGCTGGGAGAGGCCTTTTTGGGCGGCTGTGGTTGCTGCGCCTATACGAAATGAATGGCTGGAAAAGTGATCTGCTGGGATGCCTGATTGGAGCAAAATGGACTTGAGGTGTTTTTGGAACCAGAAACGTGTGACAGGGCGATTGGAATCATCAGTGAAGAGTGGGTCGGAAGGGGACTTGGCCTGCGAGTTCCTGAAATGCAAGTATGCTAAGAGAGATTGATACGGTTGGATTGGTGATGGGAGATTGAAGATGTATATGAAATGGCCTTTTTTCATTTGATCTGTCTTGCTTTGCTTTATGAAGTAAGAGATGGTTTCGTTGTCTAGAACTGATAGATCTGAGATTGTGGGGTGGACTTTTGGGTTGAAACTGGAAGTGATGGTGAGTTCTGAGCATCTGAGAAAACCGAAAAAAGCCAATATGAACATTGCGTCCAGTGTACGGGCTGTGTTGGTGGAGTGATAGCCTCGGCGGAGGGTGAAGATGCATTTAGCGAGTATGTCTAAGGTTATTGGTTGTCTGGCATCAGGGCGGGTGGGTTGGGTTTTTTGGATGCCTTTGATGAGCATTGATGTCTGAGAATTTGTTATGTCTGGGGAAGGTGAACCAAAAAGGAGTTTGTGGAAGAATTGGATACCGCTTAGATAACCCTTGATAGAGCAGGCTTTGAGGTTCTTGATGCTGTTGAGATAGGATATGAATGAAGTGATGGTAAGCAGAGAAAAGTTGGGAAAAGGCAGGTTGTATGTTGAGTGAAAAGACTTAAAACACTTCCAAGCGGTTAAGTAGGATTGGAGGGTGCTGGGTGAAACGGCTTGAAGGATGGAATTAAGAGAGGCATCGAGAAGTGGTTTCAGTGGGTGGTTTATGGGAATATCAGCTCTGAATAGTGAGGTACTGGGGTTGGAAAAGGGTCCGCATCTGGTGCCAGCAGCCTGAATTTCTGGAAAGCAAAACGAGAGAGAGAGTCAGCTATTTGATTTCTGGACCCGGGAACATGTTTTGCAGTTAAGATGAATTGATCGCAAGCTGCGATCCAAATGAGGCGTCTTAGGAGAGGCATTAGTGCGGGGGAATTTGAGCGGCCTTTGTTGATGCAGTGCACGGTTGCTTCATTATCGCAGTGTACCATGATGCTGTTAGTTGACCATTCTTTACCCCACAGGAAGGCTGCTACTACTAAAGGATACAATTCGAACAGCGCTGAGGATGATTGCGATTGCGGTGAGTCGAACAGCTGGGCGGGCCATGTAGAAGCAAACCAACGGCCTTGGTAGAATCCCCCGAAACCGACAGAGGGAGCAGCATCAGTGAACAGTTGGATATCCACGGGGAGAGAAATCAGATTGTTATAGAAAAAAGACAGGCCGTTCCATTGTTTAAGGAAGGTTATCCATAAACTGAGCTCGTTGCAACATGACGTAGTTAGGGAAATTTGGTCCTCTAGCGCGTGGATTGATGATGCGAGGAAGAGAAGATGTGAGATGAAAGGGCGGCCTTGCGGGATGATGCGCATCGCAAAGTTTAAGTGGCCGAGCAGAGATAGTAGCTCTCGTTTAGAGCAATTTGGATTTTCTAGGAGGGTGGATGCGACCAGAATAATCCTGTCGATTTTTTCCTTGGGCAGTGAGGCCTGGAAATTGACTGTGTCCAAATTAATGCCCAGAAATTCGATGGATGTGGCTGGGCCCATGGTTTTTTCTTGGGCGATTGGAATCCCGAGCTCAGCGAAGACTTTTTGGACTGTGAGAAGATGCGCGGCTGGGATGGCGTCGGGTGGTGAGATAATTAGGAAATCATCTAGCAGGTGGATTAAGTAGGGTATCGAGTAGTTATTGGAAAGAATCCAGCAAATGGCTTCTGATAGCATGTCGAAAATCTTGGGGCTGCTTTTGCAGCCGAAAGTTAAACGGACGGCAAAGTAAAATTTTTCTTGCCAGCGTACGCCGAACAAATGCCATGAATCTGGATGAATGGGCATCACTTTAAAAGCAGAAGTGATGTCGACTTTAGCGAGCCAATCGCCGTAGCCTGCGTCTTTAATCAAGGTTATGGCTTGGTCAATGGTGTGGTAATGAAGAGAAAATTGTTCAAGCGAGATAAGGCTGTTTATGCTTGGAAACGGAGAATTATGCGGTGCTGAGAGATCGATTATTAAACGTTTTTTTGCCTGAAAATTTTCTTGTGGCCACTCCAATGGGGCTGACGCGGAAACATTCAAAAGGAGGAATGTTAAACGGACCAATCATGAAGCCTGATTCGATTTCTTTTTTAATCAGGATGTCGACTGTTTCAGGTTCAGCGAGAGCAGACTGGAGATTGTCACATATGATACTTTGAGTGGGAAGGCTTTCAACGCCGGGTTTGAAGCCGTGTTCGAGACCAGACAGTAAATAGTCAGTAAAGTTAGTGTTAGGGTGGTGAGCTAATTCAGAAGACAGACGAGAAAAATTCACAGGAGTCGACAAGTAATTTTTGGAATCTTTATTTACGGACCTTTTTACAGGGCATATAGTGCGAGCGTGCGCGCCACCGCAATAGCTGCAGATGTGTAAATAACGGCAGCGTTGCCGTGAGCAACGTCCTGAATTGAAGTTATTGCAGACTTGGTTGTTGGATGGGAAGGAGGTTTTTCTTCTTTTAGAATCTGTGGCTGAGTCGTTGAAATTAATGTTTGCTGGCCGCGGGACATAACTGGTTGATTTCCCAGCTGGTGAATCTGGGCGGGAGGATTTGCAGGGTTAATCAAGGGACACGCCGTGGTGGAGTGCGAAACGGATCTGCAAACAGCGCAGGAAATGTTACGGCAGCCTAGGCAAGGCAAGGCAAGGCAAGTTTATTTATATAGCACATTTCATACACAATGGTAATTCAAAGTGCTTTACATAGAAGAAATTAAAATAATCAAAAGAAATCAGAATAATTAAAACAGTTTAGAATAAAAGATAAAATACAGAATAATTAAAAGATAAAATAAAATACAAACAGTCGGACGAGCAGTGGTACAGTGCTCATTCAGTAAATGCACAGCTAAACAGATGTGTTTTGAGTCTGGATTTGAATGTGACTACTGTAGGAGCACATCTGATCTCTTCTGGAAGCTGGTTCCAGCTGCGGCTGGCATAGGAACACTCTATTGTGTAGCTCTGTGTCTAGGGCGCCCCAGTAAGGGCACTGGTTCCACTGAGCTACGCGGACGGCGCACTTTGCGGAGAACAATTTGTGGTAAGTATAAAAATGGGTTCCTCCGTATGATAACGCGAGCTCTGCGATTATCGCGAGATAGTCGTTTAGCTCTCGTCTCCTGTGGGGAAGTGCGGCACAAATTATTTCGCTATACCGGCTGAAAGCAATTGCAAATTCAGAAAACGACAGAATGCGGGATGAATTATTAACTGGGTTTTTGAGGGTGACTGCAAAATCGCCGCAGTCGATTTGGCGATTTGAGACAGAGGGGGGGAGTAAAGAAAGAAGGGAAGATAAATCGATGTCCGCACCTGTGAGGATCTGTGCTCTGATGTTGCTGGCAACAGGGGGCGGTTCCATAGCTGTAGCGTTCGGCGGGATGGGCATCGGCGTTGCGGAGAACAGCGTGAAAGGAGACCGATTTTGGGGAAAGGTGTCAGGAAGAAAACCCCCTGGGGCCGAGGCCGGTTGTGGAGGCAACCTCACACTTGGGTCGGCCCCTAAAGCTTGAGGAAGAACTGGAAAAGTGGGAAAGGAGGGGAGCTGGGGAGGTAGAAAAGGTGCCTGGGCCTGCGCCTCTAGCTGAAGCAGCCTCGCGCTAGAGTCTGGTGGTGGGGCTGCAGGCCATGGACAGGGGAAAGGGTTGGAAAAGGTGACAGGAAAAGTATGTGGTAGTTGGGCTTGTGCCGTTGGCATACTCACGCTGAAAGAGCGGCCCGTTTCGCTTGAAACTGGCATTGTTACGTGAGGTGCGGTGCTGGAAAAGACTGCGGTCTGTAGCTCAGCGGAGCGGAGAGAAGAGAGGGGCCTGACGGCGGCGGAATCTGGGGCGCGGCCCAGGCTAGCTGGAGGCCTGCTGCGGCCTGGCGCTCGCGGAAAACTGGGCCCTGCAAGAGCGGGAGAAGGTGATTTCTAGGAACGTGAGTTTGGAGCCTTGTAATTACTTGCCTTTTTTGCGGATTTTGAAGGTGGAGTGGATTTTGGAGAAGGGAAAGCTGCCTGGAGTGAAACGTACAGGTTGTATAGTTGTGCTTTGTTCATTCTCCTAGAAAAATGAACATCAGCGCTGATTAGCGCTTGTCTCAACCCCAGCACTGTCCATTTCTCAATTGCAGGAATATTGTGTTGTGCTGAGGTGTAGGAGGAAGCTGGAGATGGTGGAGGAGGTCTTGATGGTGGAGGTGAGGGCAAGCCCTGGCGCCTCGGAGTACGGGAAGCGGCTCGGCTAGACCGGCGGCCGCGCGGTGATGCTGGAAGTTCAGATGCGGTGTCCTGTTGAGCGTGGGAGCTCGTTGCAGCGGTGGGAAGCTGTGATGGAGCCTGGGCGACGAAGGAGTCGTCGTCGGACGGGAAGAGTTCGATCTCAGACATTGTAACAAATGGGCGGGACCAGATGCTGAAACTGTCAAGGAATGTTAGGTGAGTTGACAGAGTGAATATTTATATGCTCCTTCTCGTGCTGATAGGGTAGACATGGTAATTGTTTGATGACCAGTTGATTGGAATGATTATTTGAACGTGCTCCTCCCGAACTTTGTTTATAAAACATCATATCCTGCGCATGCGTTTTAGCCGATTATGATGTATTTAGTTAAATAAAACACATGTAAGGGATGATAATGTTGATGATTTACCTTGGATACGAGTGTATTCGCGCGTAGTGCGTGCAATCAGGGCAACACATTTGGAAATCCACGGTCTCCTTTTGCAAGGAGCGGAAAGACACGACACACACACACACACACACAGTAAACCTGTGTTGTTTACTCAGCTATGCATAATAGCACCAAATTAATAAAAAACACAATATATTGACCCGCGTAGTGTTTTCTGTCATGTGCCGTGCACGTTTGCGATGACATAAGATGCACACAAACGTTGTTGTAGGGAGATAAGGTATAGCTATGAAATATGACAAGACCAGACTGTGTTAAGTCCAGTTAATTCATTAATTCATCCTGATCGTTTTCAATACTCGCAATTCCAACTCCTGACTCACTCGCTATGGTGGTTTTGACGAAACAAGATGGTTTTTATACCGCCAAGGGAGTGGTAGCTCGTACCAAGGGCGTGGTGAGCTGGAACCTGCTTACGTCACCAACCACCCCTTACGTCACGAACCACCGCAACCACCAATAGGAAAATTCAACTGCAGTAGCCACCGTTCAACCTAAAGAGGGCAGCACTCAGACGTTTTTACACCATATATTGTGGAATTAAAACACTTCATACTCAAATGTCAAAAAAGTTACTCGAATCAATGAACAGCACTAATAAAGCCCCATTCTTACAGATCATTAACTAAAAAAAGTTGGTTTAGGGTTTAGTTACCCTTTAATGTTTTTCTTATTGATCAGATTTTTTCAAGTCTACAGCACCCCTTTCAAGCCGATCAAGCTTAATCAGTTCGATTGAGGAGTTGAATTGAACCATTGACAGATTTAACCAACATGGCTGACCGTCGGCTTGGTGTGTCCCTGCCCTTAGGTCTGAGATAGATGACTCACTGTTCTCTTGTGTTCTGATCAGGAAATGAATGGTCCTCCTCTTCTTTCACAAGTGTTTCAATGTCACCAGGGGCGAAAATTTCATCAAAATGTTGGGGGGGGACAATAAACATAACAATTCTCAAGAGCAATTTTTGAAGGGGACACCAATAATACAGGCAAAATTGTACTTGCAAGGATACGTGTACACAGAGGAAAGCCTTAACGTAGTACTATTATTAGTGTAGCATGGAGACCGTCCCAGTATCCTTCTTCTCAAAGTTTCTTTCTGGTTTAATGAAAAAGCTGACTAAATTTACCAAAAAAATTCTTCAAAACCATACATTTTTTTGTAAATAAGTTGTTTTGTGTAAACAACTTATTTACAAAAAAATGTATGGTTTTGAAGAATTTTTTGGTCAATTTAGTTAGCTTTTTCATTCATTAAGCCACCAAAATACAATGGATTTTTTTTACATACCTTTAGAACAACCGAATCAAGCCCAGTGTAGGCTATAGTGTATATTGTGTATAGATGATGTAGAAAAAGTGACACAATTTGACGCAACTGAGATGACGGGAACCATGTTTTATTTACTACAGAAAAGTCGATTGGGGTCATAGACCCCAAAGATAAATGAGGGTTAAAGTAGCATTTAGATGTTTTTACACAGACATAAATAATATTATGACGTTTTAAAAATAAAATGTTAAATATTTATATTTGAAATGATTTAAAACGTCTCAGGTTACGACTGTAACCTATGTTCCCTGAGAACAGGGAACGAGACAATACGTCAACGACGTTATGGGGGGAACGCCTCAGGCGTGACAGGTGTCTGAAATCACTATCAAATCACGTCAATCATATTGACCGGCGACAGCCCGTGAATCATTAGCGTGAATGATTAACGTGCGACCTGGAAGTATAAAGGGGCGCCTTGCACACATGACAAATCACCTTATCGTCTGAAGGGACTGTACGGTAGGCAAGCCCCGAGGCATGGCAGGGAGACGTATTGTCTCGTTCCCTGTTCTCAGGGAACATAGGTTACAGTCGTAACCTGAGACGTTCCCTTTCGAAGGGAACTCAACAATACGTCAACGACGTTATGGGGAACGATATACCAAGTCCGCCATGCTAAGGGGAGTGCATGCCAAGTGGCAGTGACAACTGTCAGAACCAGCAACTTCAAATGAAACGCTAGAACCACTCACCCTCAGGTCACACTGGGCTGTTAGTGACAGCATTCCCTACGGTCATAGCCCAAGCTACAGCCTCACAGAAAAACCTTCATAAACATGGTTAAATAAAAGGTCTACCTGGGCCGGCTCCGGGCCTGGAACCACAGCTTCCGATTAGAAGGGGTCCCTTCTAGGGAATGTGGCTAGGGAACCCGAAGGAACCCCAGCCAGTCACTATTCAGGGGAACGTACTCACCCCGAATGCCACCAGGACGGCCTGACCTGGCGTCAGTACATAGACACTAGTCTGGCCAAATCCTGTCTGTCTGAAGACAGAGCCTCTGGACAACAAAGCCTTAAGAAAGGCATCCAACCCGAGGGACTGCGAAGCTGGCAGTGAACCACTCGGCCCGGATCTCAGAGACGGGATATCCCGGAGAGTATGACTCAGCATAGTGCTTTCCAACCCTTGCTAGCGAGGGGAGTTTCTCTACTCGATCCACGGATCAACCCAGTGTCTGTGTTTCAAAACACTGAGGAGGCCTGTGAAGGCCTAAGGGCTGATCTAACTGGGAGGCCTCACGAGAGGCCTACGACCGTCTGACCAGACTCAGGAAGCCGCATGCTCATAGAGACCCTCGGTGAGGGGAGCACAGGTCTGCCTGGTAGGCAAACCAGGCTGTAGGCAGAAAAAGTTCCGGGAGGGAACCAATAGCAGAGAATGAACACTTTAGCGAGCCAGGGCGCAAGCTCGCCTTCAGCAGCTGCCTATTAAGGCTAGCTGAAACTGATAGCAAGAGACCACTAGCTTCATAAACCCAGCACCACTAGGGAACGTTACAGGGAGGCCCGGAGAGGCCTACTACCTGATAGCCAACGTAAGTGGGAATTCACCTTCAGAGAGGCCCGTGAGGCCTACTACCTGATAACCACAGTAAGTGGGGTGCTCACCTTCAGGGAGGCCCAGAGAGGCCTACTACCTGATAACCACAGTATGTGGGGTGCTCACCTTCAGAGAGGCCAAGAGAGGCCTACTACCTGATAACCACAGTACGTGGGAACTCACCTTCAGGGAGGCCCGGTGAGGCCTGCTACCTTACAACCACAGTATGTGGGGAGCTCACCTTCAGGGAGACCTGGTGAGGCCTACTACCTGACCGTACTCATTCAAGGAGGCCTGGAGGAGCCTACTACCTGATAATCACAGCATGTGGGAACTCACCTTCAGGGAGGCCTGGTGAGGCCTACTACCTGACACCCAAAATATTTGGGCGCTCACATTCAGGGAGGCCCAGAGCGGCCTACTACCTGACAGCCACAATATTTGGGAGCTCACATTCAGGGAGGCCCAGAGAGGCCTACTACCTGATAGCCAACTTAAGTGGGAATTCGCCTTCAGGGCGGCCGGCTGAGGCCTACTACCTGATAACCATCTTAATTGGGAATTCACCTTCAGGGAGGCCTGAGTGGCCTACTACCTGATAACCACTGTTAGCTTTGAGCCCTGAGTCCGGGTGATAGTATAAGGTGGCCTGCTAAGGCCAGCCAGCTGGGGACTCGCCTATCAGGGAGGCCTGGTCGGGCCTACTAGCTAATAGCAAGTCATATTCTGCTATAAAGTACACTGTTGGGAACCATACTACACAAGCATAATTTACTAATGGGCTTCCAGTAGCGCTATAAGGTATGTCCCACAATGTTGGGACTCACCTCCGAGGAGGCCTGTTAAAGGCCTACTACCCATCAGTGAGTCAACTGCCCGAACCACCAAGGCCAACCACGTAAAGTGAGCTGGCCTACAGTGCCCTCTAGGGGGCTGTCCAATCAAGGAGGCCTGCTGAGGCCTACTACCTAATGGCGCAGCCTTCGTTGGCAGCAAAGCTGTTTACGCAGCGCCTACAGCATTCTGGTGCCTAATCACATTGCCCATGGCAGTGTACTCCGCAAAAAAGCTAGCACCCTTAAAACAAGGGGAGTACAACATACGCCACTCTGCCTCAACGGAGGCCCCATTAGTCAGGGGCCTACCATCTATGCATGGGCGTCAGCTCAGGGCAATGCTCTGGCTTCAGGGGAGCGTACTTCGACCAAAGAAGAAGTGAAGCTTACTTCATACTCGACCCGAGCCATAGTGGTGCGAGGTAGGATAAACAGAACTGGGAGTGAAGTGCTCAGACCTACCCTGTATCACAGGGGGATACTCACACCTCACCCTGAGGTTACCAGGGTCCGGGCCTGCCAGCGGCTCTAGGGGTGACAGAAATTTATCTGTGCCCAACCTAGGGGAGTGGGGCTTGAATGAAAGCCATCCACCTACAACCTAGCGCTCGAGCAGTAGCTCAGCGAGGTGAGTGAAGCCTAAACTGGCGGCCTAAATCCGTAGGCCAGTTCTGCATGGCAGGGTCGGGCAGGAAACCCAGTCTTCTTCGTGAAGCGAAAGACGGCCTAACCCTGCTCAATAAAGACATATATACCACGGAGGCCTGTTTGAGGCCTACCATGTCCTTACAAACCATCCTCTGCACCATGCTGCATTACTCTAGTCACCCCAGAATGCAGAGAAGGGGGCGGGCCTTGGCCTAACGACTCCCATGGGAGGAGGCTGTTTATACAGGGATGCTAGAAACCTACATTCACAAAGTGAAGGTTCAGAGGAAGCAATGCTAAATTTTAGCAGAGCACTTCTATTATCCCTGGCACAGCCTAGGCCAGCTACAGAGGCGGCCCTGGTGAGGGCCAGCCTGCAGGCATAGATCTATCTGAGGGCTCGGAGGAGCCACAGCCTTACTAAAGAATATAGTCTGTATTATTCCATACAAAGGGCTGCATGATCGCTCAGCCTAATGAAAACCCAAACAGAGCTCAAGGGGCGAAATACTCAGGAAGAAGTCAAACGGACCCGTGGGCCGGACATAAGATCTATCTGAAGCTCTAGCGTCAGTCAACACTCTAAGTAAAAAATTCTAAGAGAGAGACCAACTACTCTACCCTGAGGTGGCTAACAGCCCGAAGGCTAACATAGTTATCGTTCTGGCCACCTAATGGGGAACTTCAGGGCCCTAATAATCCAGGAAACTTCTCTTACCTTATACCTGATGACATAGCAAATGACATGACCCCATAGCTCTATACAGGGAACGAGGTCTGTAGAGAGATACATTTCGGAATTTTAATTCACAAAAATTGACTCTTGAAAAGACCAGACAGCTCACCTGCGGCGTGCGGAGTGAAGACTCGCCAGATAGTTCTTTATGAACCTGGGGTCCACCACTTTACATGCCTGAAAGAGGCGTTTCTACTAACCAAGCCTAGGCGGGCCATCGGAACATCGTTCTTATCATAGGCCCAGCGCCAGGCCTGATGTAATGCCCGTCTGGGGAGTCAGAAGAGAGGAGAGGGCTGGATTTCTCTTTTTAATGAAGCCCTCCGGGGAGATTATCCATCAGCGACGCTGTATGCGCTTGTGCTGGATAACCTCCCTCAGATCCCTCTTCTAGCGGGAGTCACGCCTTTCCTGCGCCCTGTTCCTCCACAGAGGGGGCGCACGAGAGGCGACACTGGCTCTCTGGCCCTGTCTACGGTCCTCAGACCGTGAAGGGCCAGGCCCTCCCGCCTGCCTGGGCGTGGAACCGGATCTCAGCGGTATGCAGGTTTTTTCCTAAAAGCAGCTGAGCGCGCCTTCGCCTCCCTGAACTTCCCAAGCCCCGCCTCCACGGAGGGGCCAAAGAGTTCAGAGGGCGAAACCGACGAATCGAGGAGAAAGGCCTTCTCTTTCTCCTCAACGTCGGCCAGGTTTAACCAAAGCTGTCTCTCCGTGGCCACCATCGCCCGACTGATCGTGGCAGCAGTCTGTTTGGTGGCCCGGAGCGCAAGAACCGTGGTTCGGCGCGGCTCAGTAACCGCCTCAGGGGACATCCCTGCCCCCTGGTCGAGATCCTGCAGCAGGTCGGCCTGGTATGCCTGCAGCACCGCCATGGTGTGCAGGGAAGCACCAGCCTGAACTGCTGCCGTGTATGCTCTGCCATTCAAACACGCTGTTGTCTCTAGCGGTTTGGATGGCAGAAATGGAGCTCTCAGTGTCGACGCCTGCCCAGACATGAGATAGTTCGCAAACGACTCGTCAAATGGGCGGCATCGACACATACCCATGCTCTGCGATCCCCTCAACATCAGCGAAATTAACCCGCTGATGTCAGTGAATACTGGCAGAGAATGGGCTCTTCCATGCCCTCTAGATCTCTGTGTGAAGATCAGGAAGGAATGGATTAGGCTCACCTGAGCTGGTGGTGTATGGCCGGGGAGAAACCGATCGCCGAGCCTACCGCGAGCGGTCTCTCCTCTAGTGCGTTGCCATGGCAGCTACAGCCTGTTGGCGGCGCGCTCCACAACATCCACCAGACCTGCATACACGGGGCAGGGTGGCTGAGAGGGTTCAGGATCTACCTGATTATAAACCTCCTCAGCCATCTCCTGCTCGTCCTGAAGAGCAGCAAGAGCACCTGCTTCGCCCTCGTCAGCCGTCGAATCATCTGAGAGGTTTACAGCACTCTCAAGATGATCGACGAGCTCTATCTGGAAGCCCATGATGCAAGTCGCCGCTCTGCCTCGGCACGAGCGGGACCACGAGAACCAGACGTTGAACCCCCTTCACTCGAGAAGAGGGCCAGACGAGAGCGAGCGTTTTAAAAGAAAAACGCTCACAGTTCACACAGAGGATTCCCTCGAGAATCTCCCGTGCGCGCTCTTCTCCCAGGCAGGAAAAGCACACTCGTGTGCTGTACATTTAATTTTCTTACCGTTTCATTGAGTAGCGTTTTCAAACAGACAGTCCCTGAAGACGATGAGATGATTTGTCATGTGTGCAAGGCGCCCCTTTATACTTCCAGGTCGCACGTTAATCATTCACGCTAATGATTCACGGGCTGTCGCCGGTCAATATGATTGACGTGATTTGATAGTGATTTCAGACACCTGTCACGCCTGAGGCGTTCCCCCCATAACGTCGTTGACGTATTGTTGAGTTCCCTTCGAAAGGGAACATGAAAAGATACTTTAAATGTGAAATTAAAACCGCCAGTAGGAGGCAGTAAGTCACTGTTAATGAGTAAGTCATTGAGATTCATTCAACTGATTGTTCAAAAAGCTGATTCATTCAGTAAGGAAACACCTCGGTGTGTTTCTTCAGTGCTGTGGCTTAGTTTTCAACTATTTTAGTTGGTAATATGGTGTCTAAAATGTACATCACTTAATATTAACTTCTTGTTTATTAAACTTGTATAAATCAAAATCACATTTGTTATCATGCTGATATCTGGAGAAAAACTGCACTCTTCGTGTGATATTATATTAGATTAACATATCATATTATCAACTATAATATTAAATTATATAAACCGACTAAATCACAGTGAAAGGGTTAAAATCTAAATGCGCACCCGGACTAGTCTAATCTACAAGACTGACGTTACATCACGTAGTGCGTAAACTCTATGGGTGTGGGTGGATATACTGTATTAAACAAGCTAGGTAAACGCAGACTGTATTAAACAAGGGTAAGTTAACGTTAAACGTTATAATCGCTAACATAGCAGACTACATCAGTGACAAAAGTGCATTGGTAACGTTACACTGTACACAATCATATATTTGTTTTTTGACATGATTTATTAATGACTCAGCATCATCTATATTAAAGAGAAAATAATCACTTCATCCGATGTTTAAAGTGAATAAAACATTGACTTACTGGAGTTCCACAACTACTAAAAAACTTAGTTCATCTCTCCCGCCACCGGAATGTGTGTGTGTCGGTGGTGAGGTAAAAGGGGCGGAGGCAGTGGACCAAAGCACTGTGAGGCAAGGGAGGGGGGACTCAAAATGTTTAAAATGTTTTTTTGTTGTTGCCCCGTTTGCATTTGTATTATTTTATTTCTTAAACAATTATTTTAAGAATATATCATTATTTTATTTACAACACACATATTTTAATGATATTTTAGGGGGGACAACCTTCAGATAGGGGGGGTCCTGACCCCCCCGACCCCCCCGCGATTTCCGCCTATGAATGTCACAGACATTGGAAATTAACAAAATCACAATTTTAGTCTTGGCAGTTCATATAGGCTAGTACTGTTATATTATGTACAGTCGTCACATTATAGACATTACATAAACTGAACCTGAAACAACCTGTAATATCTATCAAATATATATATAGCAGCCAATAAGCTAAATACACTGTAAATTATACCAAAATGTAAAACTGTAAGAAATGACAGAAATCAGCATGTACACACACACACACACATTAATACACACACACATACATATACATATACATATATATATATATATATATATATATATATATATATATATATATATATATATATATATATATATATATATATATAATAGGTTTGACATAAAAAATGTCAGTTTGGTTAGGTACTTGTAATATGATAAAACATTACTATCACATTAAAACAAATGTTCTCATAACATAAAATCCTAATATTTTTAAGATTATTCAGATTATGTCATCAAACAAGTTAGTTAACGCACCCTTGATTTCGCTGAAGTGTCCTCCTGGGCTTGAGTTCACTAAACAAAGTCGTCACGCTTCCCCGTTTCAGTCTATGTAAACCCGTGAGCGAAAGAACAATGCAGTCCTGAGTGAAATGTTTGGAGCATACTCTCGTGTTGTCTGTAATCTTATGAGAGAATCATTTTATTAGTTTGATAACTGCCATCCAAAACGTGTGTAACTTGGAAAGATAACGTTAGTTAAGTTATTTCGCTTACCTGAATATGAGGTCCAATATCCCTTCTTATTTTCACAATCCACTCATGAGAGGCTTTTAGGTCACTCGGAAAGCGATGAAAGGATATCTTTTTATCACTCTCCTTCCGTTGATAGGATGTACAGCCTGGTACACAACAATACGCCAATGCATTCGCAACTCTCCTGTGATTCAAGGTGATACTTCCGGTTCCCTTTCGAACGGTCACTTCATATTGCGTAGCTATACGCAGTGGGAAAACTCCTTTTCCTTGATTTACTGAAACCTAAAAACTAAAACGCATTTGCAGCTGCACAGCTCGCCCATTGAGCGTCTAGCTCGCTCATAGGCTGTGCTGCAGCAACTGCACATCCAATGGCGCGGGCGCCTCTGACATGCGACCAAGGAGACCACTCTACGTCATTGCACGTCATGGCCCGTCATAGGGGCGAGGCATCAGCCTATATTAGCCCCTGAATTCGCCATTATAGCAGATTTTACTCCTTCAGCGACAAACTACACGTCTCTGACTGTTTACTGAGCCTTCGCCGTCAAACAAGCCTTTCAGCCTGAGCGAGCTACTATTCAGCAGACTACGCCTTCTCAGCTGTGTGTCTCCTGACGCCGCCTCACCTGTGGCTATCCGGCAATATCCTTTTCAATATCTGTTTATTATGTGTTTATATCTGTACGAGCGTTGTTCCATATGCCTCGTGTTAAGCGAGGCCTACGAACACGCGAGCTGCATTTCATGCCTGGGACTCTACCACGCAGAGAATGCACTCTCTGCCGGCGGATGTACGGGCCTCGTCTCCTTCGGCGGACCCAGCGAGGCAGGACTAACTCCGACGATGAAATACTTCGGATCCTAACACAGGCCGTCGCGGACCTCGAGCTTGAGTGGAACTAACCGTGCTAGCTGGCGCCTCTCAGCCCCGCCCTGCGGCTGATGCCCAATGCCAGCCGGGCGCTTCCCGCCGAAGTCGTCCTAGCACGCAAAGGAAAGAGAGGGTGCGTGTCCCGCGCTTGCCGGACCAACCTCAAAGAAGCCAGCAAAACTTCCCACAGCCCCCTGTTCAGTTCAGGCGGCTGGGGATTTTATTATTGTAAACAGGCTCGCAGCAGTGAGCGCGTCTTTGCAAACAAACGCCGTTTTCACAGCGACCCAAATAA
The DNA here is from genome assembly GCA_026230005.1 of Gila orcuttii. NCBI lineage: Eukaryota > Metazoa > Chordata > Actinopteri > Cypriniformes > Leuciscidae > Gila > Gila orcuttii. The sequence goes on along the minus strand of JAPDVR010000010.1, from coordinate 28,920,558 downwards.
AGCACACAAGCACAACACATGGGTTCATGGTCCCCCTTCACTAGGTGGCCCCTCCCCCGTTGTAACACTGACTTCCCCACACGCAAATGCTTGTGCAGTCAGTCCAACACTCAATGTGTGCACAAATCACAATATAAGGGTATCAGGTCCCCCTTCACTAGGCGGCCTCTCCCCTGTTGTAACACTGACTTCCCCACACGCAAAGGCTTGTACAGTCAGTCCAACACTCAATGTGTGCAAAAATCACAATATAAGGGTATCAGGTCCCCCTATGTTAGGCGGCCCGTCCAAATCAGTGTGTCAAGCCCTAGCCACACGGGTTATAGCCTGGCAAGCTATCCCTGATGTGTCGAGTTGGGTTATAAACACTATAAAGCGAGGCTACTCGCTCCAATTCGCTCGCAGACCTCCAAAGTTTCATGCTGTTCTCGAGACTTTGGTGAGAAGCAACGTGGGTCACGTGCTTCGCACCTAAGTGCAGAATTCATTAGCAAAAGGGGCGATAGAATTAGTCCCCCTGCGCTAAAACATACGGGGTTTTACAGCCGCTATTTTCTAATTCCGAAAAATGACGGCCGCCTCAGACCCATTCTAGATTTGAGACATTTGAACAAAGCTCTCATGAGACGGCCGTTCAAAATGTTAACTATCAAACATATCCTCGCGCAAGTTCGCCCGGGGGATTGGTTTGTCACAATGGATCTGAAAGATGCTTACTCTCACATTCAAATATATCCTCGTCACAGGCCATTCTTGAGATTCGCCTTCGAGGGCCAGGCTTATCAATACACCGTTCTGCCATTCGGTCTATCGTTGGCTCCCCGTACATTCACAAAGTGTGTGGATGCAGCGCTCTGTCCTCTGAGACATCAGGGAGTGCGAGTGTTAAATTATCTCAACGACAGGCTGGTGCTGGCACAGTCGAGAGACGAGCTATTAGCTCACAGGGATTTGATTCTCGGCCATCTAAAATGCCTGGGTTTCACAATCAATGTTTCAAAGAGCAAACTAACCCCCAGCCAGAGCGTGATATTTCTGGGCACAGTTTTAGACTCAAGAAATATGACAGCGCGACTCACACCAGAGCGCAGCTGAAGAAATTTCAGAAACTGCTTGGTCTCATGGCAGCAGCATCACCAGTGCTCCACATGGGATTACTGCGCATGCGCCCGCTGCAGCATTGGCTGAAACGCCATGTGCCAACCCACGCATGGCAGTCAGGCAGCTTACGAATTATGGTGAATCACGGTTGTTTAAGAACCCTGATCCCCTAGCGGGCTCAGGACTAGTATCACGAGGGGGTGACAATGGGAACAATTTCCAGGAGGAAAGTGGTTCGTACAGACGCGTCCAACCTGGGTTGGGGAGCGCTGCACGAGGGCATGCCTGCCTCTGGCCTCTGGTCGAGCACGGAGCAGAGCTTACATATCGACTGTCTGGAGATGAAAGCAGTTGGGTTGGCCCTGAAGGCATTTCTGTCGAACCTCAGAGATCACCACGTCTTAGTCCGCACAGACAACATGTCAGTTGTGGCCTACATAAATCGCCAGGGGGGCATCAGGTCAGGAAACCTGCATGCGATGGCGAGAGACCTCCTCTTATGGGCACAGCCCAACCTGAGCTCTCTGAGAGCGGCGCATATCCCGGGCGTCCAGAATGTGGGTGCGGATATGCTCTCAAGGGGCAACACTCCCCTCGGCGAGTGGTCCCTGAACCCACAGACGGTCAGTCTGATATGGAGGGTATTTGGCGAGGCCGAAATTGACCTTTTTTCCTCAAGAACCAACACCCACTGCAAAGTGTTCTTCTCGAAGAACAGGGACGCGCTGGCCCATGTCTGGCCCAACCGTCCCCTTTATACCTTTCCCCCCATCTCGATGATTCCACAAGTCATCAAACGGGTCAGAGAGAGCAGGTGCCTAGTCCTTCTGGTGGCCCCTCTCTGGAAAACCAGACCGTGGTTCCCGGAACTGGTTCAGTTATCGGACACAATCCCATGGCCTGTCCCACTGAGGAAAGACCTCCTAACACAGGCGAACGGGACATTGTGGCATCCGAGACCCGAGTTATGGGCCCTCCATGTTTGGCCCCTTAACGGGTACCCAGGGACCTTCCTGAGAAGGTTTTAAGCACTATATTTGAAGTCAGGGCCCCGTCAACTCGGCGCCTTTATGCTTCAAAATGGTCAGGTTTTTCCAGCTGATGCTCAAAAAATCGGGCTGACCCAGAGTCATGAGAGATATCTGTGGTTCTCTCATTCTTACAGGAGTTGCTGGATGCGGGTCGCTCCCCGTCCACGCTCAAAGTGTATGTGGCAGCCATAGCAGCACATTATGTTCCAGTGGCTGGCCAGTCACTGGGAAGAAACGACCTGGTTGTGATATTTCTGAAAGGTGCTAGGAGAATGAACCCCTCCAGACCTCCGTCTGTGCCACCTTGGGACCTCTCCACGGTCCTGGGGGCTCTGAAAGGTCCGCCTTTTGAACCGCTCCAGTCGGTTGATCTTAAACCCCTCTCGCTGAAGACCGCTCTCCTGATGGCATTGGCATCTATCAAGCAAGTGGGAGATCTGCAGGCGCTCTCTGTGAGCCCTGCATGTTTGGAGTTGGGTCCAGATGACTCCAGAGTCATCCTCAAGCCCAGGCATGGTTACGTACCTAAAGTGCTCTCAACACCGTTCAGAGCACAGGTGGTGACATTATTAGCCCTCCCTCCTTCTGCAGAGGATGGAGAGGTTAATCTTCTCTGCCCTGTCAGAGCACTGAGAATCTATCTGAAGCGTTCTGCGTCTTTTAGACAATTAGAACAGGTTTTTGTCTGCTTTGGTGGTAGATCCAAGGGAGATCCAGTCACTAAGCAAAGACTGTCTAGATGGATAGTGGATGCTATTTCTTGGCTTATACCGCTGTGGGTCAAGTTGCCCTATAGGTATCAAGGCCCATTCGACCAGAGGCATGGCCTCGTCATGGGCTTGGTCATCTGGCATTCCCATTCGTGATATTTGTGATGCGGCCGGCTGGTCCTCGCCTTCCACATTTATGAGTTTCTATAATATGGAAGTGCCTTCCCTGAAGGCGAAGATGCTTTCGGTATGATTAAGACCCGTCGGTGGCCGGTCTTGTCATATATTACTGTGCACAATAACATTCACATATAATTATAAAACCTGCTGTTTGGCCGGTTATATTTCATGTATAAACCCGCTTTTGCTGGTTATATTTACATATATATATATATATATATATAAAACCCGCTTTTTGCCTTATATATTTTCACGTTATAAACCCGCTTAGGCTGGTGGTGTTATCATATTCTATGACCCAGACAGGGACGGGGTCTATGGGTATGATATGTTGTGATTACTGATGTATTCTCCTAGGCCTGAAGGTGTCTGGTCTGGTGTATACATAATTATGTGGGTTATGGCTTGTTCTGTATGCTCAGGGATCCTGAGTTGCAGTGGCAACCAGTTACTCAGTGCGGCGTTTTACATAGTGTTCCCACTGCGTATAGCTACGCAATACGAAGTGACCGTTCGAAAGGGAACTACTTGGTTAATCACTTAACCTCAGTTCCCTGAGTTAGGGAACGAAGTATTGCGTAGCCGGCCGCACTGTTTTAACTGGATAGTTGTCGCTTCAGTCATATAAACCTGCTATAATGGCGAATTCAGGGGCTAATATAGGCTGATGCCTCGCCCCTATGAGGGCCCATGACGTGCAATGACGTAGAGTGGTCTCATTGGTCGCACGTCAGTGGGGCCCACGCCATTGGATGTGCAGTTGCTGCAACACAGCCTATGAGCGAGCTAGACGCTCAATGGGTGAGCTGTCCAGCTGCAAATGCGTTTTACATATAGGTTTCAGTAAATCGAGGAAAAGGAGTTCCCTTTCGAGGGAACTCGGACTGCGTCGAATGACACTTTGGGGGGGGAACGCCCCTCAGCGTAGCGTCTCTGAAGTATGAATGAAACTGAGCCAATCTCTGATTGGTGCTGCGTAATGACGTAATGAGTGACGGCATACAAGCGGAAGCTATAAAGGACGCCGGCACACATGAGATGTCAGCTTTTTGTTCTTCAGCAAAGCGCTCTCTGTTTGACTTGTCTGTCTTATTTGGTGTTGTTTGTCACAAAGCATTACATCTATATATATATATATATATATATATTATGGCGAGCCCAAGTTTCACTCGGTGTGTGCATCCCTGCCCTCGTTATATCACGGGTGGGGACACACATCGTTTGTGTACACATTTTTTGGGAGTGCAGCATGCGCTGGCAGCTCTCGAGGGGCCTGTTTGCGAGGATTGTGAAAAACTTCCAATACGTGTGCTGCACTCCCGCCTGGCCATTTAAAAAAGGAGGATGGTCAGGCTCTCGAGCCCCGTGGTGCGGGACCCGCGTCTGCTGAGGCGGCGCGGCAACGCTCTTCATGGGGCTCGCAAATGGGTCTGTTGCAATATAGAATCTATAGTGGCTCGGATCTCGCGTTTGCCGAGGCAGCGCGTTGATTACGGGTCTACTCTGCAATAAGATTCTGTGACTTGGATCTCGCGTTTGTCGAGGCAGCGCGTAGATCAAAGGTCCACATTGCAATACGATTCTGTATTCAGAAGATTCAGCCTCGCACCTGTTGACTTTCTTCTTGGGTTGGAAGCCAAATATATTGTGAATATAGCCTAACAAAAAAACAGTATTGTCTGGTAATTATGGCTGCATTTAATTTTAAGAAATTAAAATGATGAAATATTTCTGACTTTTGAATATCGGAAGTTAGATATTTCAATTCAGCCTACCATTCAGACCTTGTTTCACTTATACAGTGTTTTTGGCTACATTTATTTCTGAGGAATTAAAATGATGAGCAGCGAACGCAGGCTTGCGGCCATGCAGTGTTCCTTCTGCACATCAAAAATCGTTTTTCGATTCTTCCCTGCCGGTCCTCCGCTTCAGGGCATCGAAAACGAGACAAAAATAACAGGGCTATCCCCCCCGTGGAGGGACGAGCGAGAATTGCTCCTCCGCGGAGCCCTCAGAAAATCGATGTTTGTATCCAGCGTGTAGCGACAATGACTTTTGTAGGGAAATTATTAACTCAAAGGGGGAATAATATTCATGAGATGATGAATATGCATTATCGTATACACTAATTAGATTATCCCGAATAGGGAATAGTTAAACCTCACCGTATATGAATCATTAACACGATTGCTCGTATTAATTATTAATATAGGTCGGTAAAATCAGGTCAATCATCAGGGTAAACTTTGGTATGATTCAAACTTAGTTTATCATGCACTCGTTCGTTTACCAGCCTGAAAACATCAAAAATACCCTTCCTGTGGCCACCAGAAATGATATTTTCGTGTAAGGCACTTTAGATATTTTAATATAAATCAAGTAGAGCTTTGTAACATAAGATCGTCATCTTCAGGGACTTCAAATTCATAGAACAATGAGACAGATTCAATTCAAAAGATTATGGAGTTTAATAAAACAAGACTAAAGATTACATAAACTACTTAAAATCACGCAGGAGGAAATATGCATAACAAAAACAAACAATTAACAAAAACAAAAGAACGATTGCAATATGAAATATTGGAGAGAGAGAGAGAGAGAGGAGAGAGAGAGAGAGAGAGAGAGAGAGAGAGAGAGAGAGAGAGAGAAAAGCGAAAGTAATCAGTTCAAACAATTCAAACGAGACCCAAAGGCTTTCTTAGGCGTATCTAGACAACCTTAAACAGCACTTAATTTAGATTGTACGTTACTTGCTTTTATGGTCCTTTTTGGGTAGCTGGTTTGAAAAGAAACGTAGGCTGAATGTCCGGAGTTGCGTTCGGACGGAGGTAGATGTTGCGATCTCTTCAGCTCGTACGACAGATGCTTAATCTTAAATTTGTTTCGTTCGTGAGTGCACTGAACGAAAGAGAATTATCAAACTGAGGTAGCTCAAGAAAAGAAAGAACTTAGATTAAAACAAAGTAGAAAAACGACGCGGAACTCCGGGCTGGAGTTCGCAGGGAAGTTGGGATCTCTCTCGGCGTAGTGAAACTGCTAGCACCGAGGAGACATGGCGCTCCTGGTTTTGAAGGCGCTCGTGACACGCCTTTCGTACGCGTCTGATCCAATCGTTTGGGAGGAGGCGTGTCAGCAAACCTTGTGGTTCGTGAAGTATACGCCTTCTGGGTCATGTGCATAGCGGATTACAGATTTAGTAATAATACACTTCTAAACTAGGATTAATAAAATATGCCTCATATTGCATTTTGGGTTAGTGATTCGATCTTATTCGATTTCTCTGATTCCAATCATACCACTCGCTGCATTCCTAGGGTTAGTACAATGCAGATACATGATTTTTCGTGATTAAATGAATGTCGGACTGATCACATATCATAAAAGCTTACAGTTATATCAATTAGGTCACAAGAGAATCCTGAACACAACCAGAAAACATTTGTACATTTGAAAGTTACGTTTAACTACATGTGGTTCAGAATGATTGTCTCTTTGTGTGTGTGTGTGTGTGTGTGTGTGTGTGTGTGTGTGTGTCTGTGTGTCCAGAGTTCGTCGCGTGGTCAGTCACGCGTTGGACTCCTGATCGTCTTCAGTTCCGTGTATGTGTGTGCGTCCTTCGAATTTGATGAGTTTTAAGTCTAGATTACAATGAACAGTGTGGTTCATTACACAAGTCGTCTGTGTTTGTGAGGTGTCGTGCAGAGGGGACACCACGGGATCTCCAGCCAGAGAGGCGCCCCTGTTGAGTCACATGTGGTAAGACAGAGGACCCTGTGATTACTTGTCAGCGAAAAACGCCGCGGGGGCACTTCTGGCATCGGTAATTTAATTAAGTCTGAGCACCATTTGCTTCGTGTGTGAATCTGTAACTTAAAGTCCCAGGACATCCGTTTTTGTCACAGTCTGAAGAATGGAGGAGTGTTTACTTAATTAGAATCTTAGTTGATTAAAACCACATGATTGCGCTGATCTGATTATTGCTACATTCCCCCCTTGATGGTTCGGCAGGACCCGTGTGGGTGGGCTTCGTTGAACCATCACGACCGCATTGGTCAGGTGGCAGGTAAATCATGGAGGTTGGATGCTGCAGATGATTGTTAGGGCTGAGGGCTCAGCTCTATGAGGTTTTCCACATTCTCTAGCGGGGAGTCTTCTTTCCGAGGGCCCCTACGGAACCCTCCGGACATGGCTTGGGTGAGCCTGGCTGTTGAGGCTCGCATCTCGTTGAGTCGTCGGTACAGGACGTAGGCCAGGCCCAAGGTTAGGACGTGGCCGATGATCGTTGAAATGCACACGGCAGTGTCGGCGGCTGTCCAGGCTTGGACGACAGGTGAAGTGTTCAGGACGGGCATTCTGGACAATGCTTGGAGGGCTGTGTCAAGGGGTGCGATGTCGATGATCTGTGACCCCCCTTGCTGAATCCATTTTTCCAGTTCTGGATCGAAAGTGAAGTTGCGATCCTTAAAGAAGGGTGGAATCTCTAGTTAGGATTGGTATTCTTCGCTCGGGAGGTGATACAAGGCTAGGTCGTCCAGGTGGAGGATAGCTCCACGTGGGACTTGAATCCACATGGTCTGGTTCAGCAGGTTGACGCGTGTAGCAGTGTCGTGCTGATTGTAGGTCAGTGTCGCCGCCCGAACTGGAGTGTTAACGAGCCACCGATCCCCCACGATCTCAGCTTGCATCTCGGTGACTTGGCTGCGAGGTTTAGCATCTGCCGGGCAGCGTGCATCGCTGGCCAGATGTTGCAGGCCGCAAATCCCATCAGTGTTGTCTCTTAGGAATGGTTTGCTTGGGCAGAGATAGTGAATGTCTTTGGTGAGGGTACACATGTGCAGGTTTGGGGCTAAGTACAGCTGTGTATTGCTGTCGTGGTACGCTACCGCTTCGGGTGTCCGTACCTTGAAATAAGTGTTGCTCTGCCAAAATCCTACGTTGACAATATCCTTGAGTCGGTAGATTCGGCTTGATTCTATGATGGGTAAACTCAAGAGGAATCCTACCTCTCGCTGTGCAGGGTCAACATACAGGGGAATGGCACTGCCCAAAGAGTAGGCAAGGTGGATTTGTATCGGGTCCGTGGGTGTTGTTATGGCAGAAGCCAGCACGGTTTGCACCAGGCTTAGGGGTATCAGGTATGGCGGGATCCTACCCATGGCTAAGCTGTCCATGGAGGAACTCACTTCTCGGAGCATGTCGGTCATTAATGCCGTGACCAACTGTGTCTGGGCAAAGTCATTCTGGAAAACTGTGAACAGCTGTTTCATGGAGCTCACAGTTTGATTCAACATGACGCTGTGAGTGTTGAGGATTGTCACGGTTCCTCTCAGGGTCTTGCCGATGGTTTTCAGGGATGCACTTTGTGTGTTGAGTTGTTCTTTTAACTGTGGAAGTTCCGTCTGAATTTCGGCTACGTGCCGTCGCACCGTGGCTATGTTAACGGCGTTGACACTTGACATGCCAATGTTGAACAGCGTGCCTACGGCGGCAGCAGCTCCGAGCAACGCTCCCAGGAACCGCTTGGAACGTTTGTTGTGTCCCCCCAATTCAGCTTGGGTGACGGTCATCTTCTCGAGTTGGTTCAGCATGTGCTCGACATCGGCTTCGGCGTGGTTGAGGGCGGTTTCTGTCCATCGGGCACCTGCCCAGCTGTACTGGGCTACCGCTCTTGGGTAGTGCGCAAGGTAGACATTTCGAGGATCGAGTCGCACGTACACTTTCTGCGTGTGCGTTCGACAATTGGTAATCAGCAGTCCAGGTTGATCCCTCAGTACAATGCCCAAGGCCGGTCCTGGTGAGATGACGTCAGCTGGCGGCTGGCCTCTGGTCGACTGAAAGCACATGATGGCAATCCACATCAGCATCCTGTTACAGGCAAGAGATTGAGGTATGGAGGAAAAGGGGAGAGAGAGAAGGCACAGGTCAGCGAGGTTTGTCCCAGGTTGCGTGGGACATCTTTTCGCTGCGGTGACGGCGGTTGAGTTTTAGTTTTCATTGGCCCCTTCCTGTCTGTCCCTTTTAGGGGCCACATGTCTTTTAATCTGATTGCGGTGGACCCATTTGAGAACTGGTTCTCTCGGTCCCCGTTTTAGCTGGATTTGGTATGCAACGGGGGAGAGTTTGTTCACAATTTCGTGAGGTCCCGTCCAGTGGGGCAGGAACTTCTTTGACAACCCCTTGGGTGGCAGGGCGAAGCTGTAGTACATGACTTTGTCGCCCACGTTGAGTTCCTGGTGTGATGCTTTTTGGTCGTAAAATGCTTTCTGCCCTTCAGCGCTGGTTTTCAGATGTTGCTGGGCGAAAGCGAAAGTTGTTTTCAAGTGTTTATGGAGCTCGCCCAGGTACTGGGACGTGGTGTAGGCGGTGACGAGGTTGTGGTCTCCCGGTTGATACAACAGGTGTAATGGTAGGGTCATCTGCCGCCCGGTCATGAGTTCAAACGGGGACACCTGTGTTGATTCCTGCGGTGTGGCTCGGAGGGCCATCAGCACGAGGGGGAGTTTCACATCCCAGTCTTTCTGATTAGCTGATACGTACTTTCTTAGCATGTGGACCACCGTTCAATTCGCTCTCTCTACCTGACCAGACGCGATCGGATGCTGACTAATGTGAAGTTTAGCTTGTACCCCTAGACATCTCCAGATCTTTTGCATGATCTTGGCAGTGAAGTGGGTACCTCTGTCTGAGTTGACTCTTAGTGGCAATCCGAACCGGGAGAAGATGTGGTTCATCAGGAGATATGCCGTTGTCTGGGCAGTGTCGTTAGGTGCTGGCAAACACTCTACCCACTTGGTAAACTGACACACCACCGTGAGAAAGTACTTGTTGCCTCTTGTTGACCTGGGCAGAGGTCCTACCCAGTCAATTTGGAGGTCTGACCACGGGAACGTGATTCCTCTGCGTTGCAGTGGGGCTCTGTGATTTGGGTTTGATGGTTGGAATTGACAGCAGACCAAGCATTCTCTCACATACTCTGCCACATCTTGTTGCATGCCTGGCCAGTATGCCACCTGTCTAAGTGTCTCATACGTGGCTTTGGTACCGTGGTGTCCAGCATAGGGTGTGTTGTGGGCGTGCATTAGCATTACCCCCCTTTGGCAAAGTGGCACCACGAGTCTAGGCGGTGTGATGTCATCAGTGCCAAACCATAGAATGTCGTCTCGCACACGCAGCATATGTCTGGAGTTATGTAGATGTCTGAGGTATGAGTTAGCATCGATGTCTGACGGTGAGATCGGGTGGCAGGCGGGGTCAGAGAGGTGGGCAAGAATTGTCTTAATGGCAGTGTCTGTGGCTTGCATATCCGCAATATCGTTGTTGGAAATTTGCGGAGTTAGCGATAGCATATGTGAAGCTGGTGCCGTAGGAGGTAAGTGCCGTTTGCTGCGGGTTAGTACCGCCACAGCGGGGGTTGGTAAGGGGTTCGGGGGAGACCATAGCTCACCGTGGAGGGCGCCGGTTTTGGCAAGCGCATCGGTGTGGTCATTAAAGTCTTTGTCTTGGCCTGGCAGTTTGGAATGTCCCTTTACCTTCTTCCAGTACACGGTGACATCGTGTGTTTTTGTGATGTTATCACATTCCTGGAACAGGTGTTGGTGTTTGACAGGCTTGTTGTTTGCCGTTTTGAAACCGTTTTGTTTCCAGATTGGGAGATGGCATACAAAACTGAGTCTGGCATAGTTAGAGTCTGTGCATATGAGAAGTTCTCTGATGTTATGGGCTGTTGCGATTTGCAGAGTTAAGAGAATTGCTGCTACCTCTGCATACTGTGATGACTGGGGGCCCAGTTTGAAGTGTCGTGATGGGCATGGGTGGTTGTCAACCCACAGTACCCCTGCACCTGCCTTCAGGATGCCCTCGTGGTTGTAGGAGCATCCGTCGACGTAAGCCGTGGGCATGCCGTTGCACACATTGCTGTCAAAGTACCTGTGACCGGTCAGTGGTGACAGTTGGGGCTCTGGTGTGTTCAGCATCGTAGTAGGTGAGTTGTCAGAGCAGTTTTGACATGCAGCCAGGCCGTTTCCCAACGCTGACTTGTGGTTTTGTGCATATCGGGCCTCGACATCACGTCCTTGGAGAGCCATTAACCACGTAGCTATGCGTGCATTGGTTACTACGCCATCTCGGATGCGTTGGCTGTTGAGGAACATTACGGGCTGGTGGCAAGTGTCTATTATGACTTTCTGTGCTCCAATGTAGTTGGAGAAACGCTGTATGGCCCAGACTGTACAGAGCAACGCTTTTTCGCAGTCTGAGAATTTACATTCTGGAGGGAGAAGTGTCTTGCTGGCGTATGCGACCACCTTCTTGTCTTGGTCGTGCCGTTGGTATAGGCCAGCACTGAGACATTGGTCAGAAAACCCAGCTTCCAGGTAGAATTCCTTTTGAGGATCGGGGTAAGCGAGACAGGGAGCTGTGCATAAATGTCTTTTTAGTTCTGTCATGGCATGTTCTTGAGCGTCTGACCAGACGAAAGGGGCAATCCTTTTTCAGCAGAGCGGTGAGGGGCCTGGCGATGTCTGAATAGTTTTCGATGAACTGTCGAGAGTAATTGCATACCCCTAGAAAACTTCGTAGTTCGGAGACGTTAGTGGGAGGCTTGATGTTTTGAATGGCATGGATACGGTTTGATTGTGGTTCGATGCCCTGGGGTCCGATGAGCAGGCCCACGTAGTTAACCTTGGTACGGCACCACTGTCCCTTGTGGAGGGCTATTTTGGCGCCGGCAGTGGATAACTGGGTCAAAACATAGTCTATTTCTTTTAGGTGATCGGCCACCGTAGTGCTCTTCATGAGAACATCGTCTACATAAATCAGGTTACCTCTCATTCTGGCGTCTGGGCAGGCCTTGTTCAGGAAGATGTTGAACTCAGTTGGTGAGTTGGCATACCCGAACGGGCATCTGTTGAAGGTGAACTGTCGGTTGCCAAATGTGAATGCCAGCTTGTGTTGGTCTTCTGGGTGCACTGGAATGGTCCAGAATCCAGAGGCCACATCGAGTGTAGAGAAGATGGTGGCTCCTTTGATTCGGGGTATTTCCTGTTCTAGCTGTGTCATGGGCCACCGTGATAATGGCACCTGTTGATTCAGCTTTCGATAGTCAATGGTGGGCCGCCATTTCCCATTCGGTTTGAGGACGGGCCAGATGGGGGCCGAGTAGGTGCTGTTGCATGGACGGATGACACCTTTCTCAAGCATGGATTCGATGATTTCCTGCACTGGTTCGTGCGAGGCAATGGGAATTTTGTACTGCTTGACGAAAGTGGGAGGAGCCTCGGGATGCGTGGGGATGCGCACCGTGTGTAGGTGGGTAAGGCCACAGTCTAACGAGTCTTTGGCAAAGGAGTCTTTGAACTTATAAAGGACTTGTCTTAGTCTTTGGCGGTCTGCGTCGTCCTGAAGCGCATCAGCATCTTGTAGAATTTGCTGCACTTGAGATTCAAAGCCTTGATATGGCTCCTCTGTCGGTGTGTCATCGGTCGGGTTGATTTTTAACGGTGTTGCAGGTGCATTAGTCTCACTGACAGGCTGGTGGGAGACTGAGTACACCGCGAGGTGTTGGTCCTCTGTCAGCTCAGTTCTGCACACTTGGTCTTTGGCTACTGACATGACAGATGTTATGGCAATGAGTTGGAAGGGTACTGTGAACACTGTGTTGTCAGTGTGCCCTTCAGGTATCAGTGCAGTTGGGATGGGCCCGATGACGGGTAATACAAGTTCAAAGTCATGAAAGTTGTGGCTCACTACCCATCCTAGCCTGTAGGATCTGGGGATGTTGATGTCCGTTGCTGTGCAGTTGTTGAACAGAATGTAGACTACCCGAGATGACACTTCTGTGAGGGGTGTGGCTTCGAGTGTGAGTCCGAGGTCCCCACATTCGGGTGAAAGTTGGAAGAAAGCTAGCGTGTGGTTTAAAGTCTGGCCACGTCGCATGTTGAGGCGTACAGTGACCCCTTTGGTGTAAGCTGGTATCACTGTTCTTTGTTCGTTGATTAGGGTGCAGACTTCTGGGATGGTCTGCCCTGACAGCAGATTTTCATGATCGATGAGAACAGGTGGCTGTAAAGTCAATGGGGCCCATACCACTTCATTAAACATGTCCACATGAGCTTTGAGACGAAGCAAAACGTCTGCTCCGATGTAGACATCGTGGACTGGATCCGGTAGGATCAGGAAGTAATGGGTCAGGCACCGGTTATTCCACTTTAATTGCAAAGCACAGATCCCTTTTGCAGCTATCATGGAAGATGGATGTGCGTTGAGAGGGAAACGTGTGCGTTTGCTGGTATAAGGCAGGTCCGGTGTTTTGTCAATGATTGCATTGAATAGTGAGAGACTGATGGCTGAGTTGTCTGCCCATAGTGCTAGGATAATGTCTGTTGTGGTTATATCTTGCAGTTGCAGGTCAGTCCTGACCTGGGGGCAGTAGGTATCAGAGCCTTGGCTGGTTTTGAAAGTACAGAGTAGTGAACTTGACCCCTGATCAGCTGTTGTGACTGGGTCGTCATGTCTGGCTGAGGGAATGCCCGTGAACCCCGTGACCTGACAGTCTGGCTGAGCAGATATGCGTGGCTGGAGGGGGAGGGGTTCACGCACGTGAGCCCAAATTTGCAGGTGTTTGAAGTCCAGTAACGGCTTGAATCGATCCAGCAGGTCCTTGCCTATGAGAAATGGATAAATGTTCATTGGCGAAACGTAGACAGGGTGTACTAGGCTCATAGGACCGATTGCCAGGTGGATGGGAGCTACGTTTCTTAGTTGGATGTCATTTTGGCTGTATGACTGCACATTCAGCTCACAAGTGTGGAAGTTAAGAGTTCGATTCTGTTTTTGAGCTTCAAACTTAAGTTTTTCAAAGAGTTCAGTCGATATGAGCGTGAGATCGGAGCCTGTGTCCACAAGCGCTTCGAGTCTCACCTCCTTTTCCAAAGTGATTGTTAGGTAGAGTTTGCGTGCCACTCCTTTTTCGATCAGGTTCCCCAGGAGTTTCGGTGTGGGGGCTTGCATGTTGATCGATAAACAGTGCGGGTATGTTTCGTGTGGCTCGTTGTGGGTGCAGATCACCCAGACAGCACTGTCTAGTACCTTTGTGTGAGTGCTGCTGCAGTTTTGTTCAGGAAGTGCAGCGTTTTGTTCAGGAAGTGCGGTTGTCAGCCGGAGTGAGTGAGTGGAGTTGTCAGTTGGTGATGTAACAATGAATTCACTAGTCTGTGGCTGACAAACAGTGTTCTGGGGGGCTGTCAGTTGGAGGGAGTGAGTGGAGCTGTCACTTTGTGAGGTAACAGCGAGTTCCATAGTCTGAGGTTTGACAGTGTCTGTGGGGCTGTCAGTGGGAGGAACGTTGGGAGTGGAGTTGGCTTCAGGCCTAAGGTTTAGTCATGCGGTGTCTGGTTTATCCTTGTCTTCCTTGCGAGGTTTCTTTTGAAGAAACTCTCTCAGCACGCTCAGAAGTTCTGCAGCTTCAACCGTGGCTGTGTTGTTTTTGTTGGATTTTGGCTCCAACTGCAGCTTATCAGTGTCACGTCGAGAGGGGTCCTTCGACCGGCTCTCTGGGCTTAGTGTTCGGGGAGATGGAGGTCGGCTCCTTCTGGGTTGCCGGCCGGCTTCCCAGGTGCCCCCTCCCGTTTGGTTGTGGGAGGGGCGAGGCCGGTCCCAGAATTGCCTAGAGTGGTCGTTCTGTTGCCTTGGGCGAGCACCCCCACGACCGCGCTGACCTCTGTTGGCCTGAAACGGTCTTGACTCTCTGTTGACAGGTTTGTAAGTGGGGTGCTGTGCGCTCTCTAGGGGCAGCTCTGAGCAGTGCTCAGAGACAGGGCAGATTGTGGGGTTTCTCACAGTCTTTTCAGAGATAGTTCTTTGTTTGGTGTATGCTTTGTGAGCCAAGTCACGCAATTGTTGAATTGACATAGTCCTTGGCTCAGCCAAGACTCCCAGATGATGGGAGAGGGTAGGGTGGAGATTCCGCAGAAACAGGGTCTTGAAATTCCAGTCCTCTTCCATGCCTGGCTCATTGCGTGATCCGAAGTAGGCTTGACGGAGGCGGCCGTAACGCCGTAATGTGGCGTTTCGAGCCGGGCTTGTTTCAGGTCCATTGCCGCTATGATACCTTGGTCTGATTCTGGATCGGAGAATTCACGAATCAGAGCTTGCCGCAATTGCTGGTAGTCCATCTTGACGGTGTCTGGTTGACGGTCAAGGAAGCTTCTCACGTCACGGCTTGAAGTGATCCTGAGAAGATACAACTTATCCCAAGTAGTGGCGTTGGCCACAGTTTGTAAGTGAAAATCAATGTCTTTTAAATAAGAGTGTACATCGTGACCTCCTGCTGGATTGGGAGTGAAGGTCGGGATGTTTCTAGCAAGCTTGTCCAGTTCCTTAGGGGCCGTGTGGTGACCAATGGCCCTATCCTTCGGTCTGGGGCCCTGCTCCTCTTCAGTTGGTGGGAGCTCGTAGCGGCTGGCTAGAGTGGTGTCACGCCGTGGGCTTGCTTCCCCTCTTTCAGCTTTGGGGGATTGGCTGAAACGTGCAGGCCTGCTGGTAAGGGGAAACGGAGTGATGGGTGTCTCCCCCTCCAGGTGGCCCTGCAGTCTGTAAGAATGTTTCAGTTCTCTGTGGACAATGTCAAGTTCATATTTTAGATCGTGTCTCTGTTGGACAAGCTCGTTAATCTCAGCTCGGGCTGCTTGCAAATGTTTTTCGCAGGCCTTGGCTTTGGCCTCTCTGTCTTTTAATTCAATCTCTGCTCTTTTCAAAAGAGCGTCGCCACGTAGCAGTTTGTCCTGGAGTTCCTCCGTGGTCCGTTTTTCCGACTGCAACCTCTTGTCTGTGTCCGTGCACAGATCCTCCAAGGCCTTTTGCAGTCTTTCCACTTTCTCCTGCAATTCTGGGCGCGTTTCGTCCTTGGCTTTGACCTCCAGAAGTAGCTGATCCAGACGCTCCTGCGTGTGGTCCTTCTGTTTGCGGGCCTCCTTCAGTTGAGTCTTTAGTCCTGCAATTTCCTTTTCCAGATTGGCATTTTCCTCCTCCGCCAAGCGTGCCTGTGCCACCAAGTTGTGAGCTAGGCTTCCGATTATCCAGCTCCATTCCTTTGAGCTGTAGGTCTGCGTGGGGTCGTTGGACATTAGCTGGTCTACGTCGGTGTCCAGTTCCTGTCGGGTCAGGGGTTTTGGGTCACCAGCGTCCTTGGGCAGGCAGCCGGTTGTCATGGCTCTTAACCAAACATCCAGATTGCTCCAATGGGCCGCGGGACTAGAAGCGCGTGACATGCTGGCTCACTGGGGGCGAGAGAAACACAACACACACAAAAAGGGCCAATGCAAGCTTTTGTTTTGTTTTTGAGGCTAACGAGCCGTAGTACGGTCGTGCCGTCTATAGAAATTTTGGCTAACTGATGTAGACAGTTAGGTGGGCCAATTTATGCGAGTCAACTTGGGACCCGAAAATAGAGGCTGCCTGGTTGTCACTCTTATTGTTTAACTTCCTTGGGGTCTCTTGGTGAACTGAAAGAAACAAATCACAACAGAACAAAACAAAAACAAAGGGAAAAGAAGATTGAAAGGGAAAGAGCCAAACAAAAATATTGCAGTGAAAATAACACCTAAGTGAATTGACCTGCTCTGTAGCGTAACCTCTAAGAACTAAGAGGGTGTGTCTTAGGTGGAAAGAGGTAAACCAAACGCTTAGAAAATCTATCTGGGGGAATATCTAATATTCTGTGGCTTGTATTATGTGTCAGGGTTTTATCAGAATCAGTTTTTTTCTTTACCTGAGGTGAACTGAGGTCGAACCCAGCTGGACCCAGCAAGCGTGGTCAAACTTTCCGGTGCCGCCAAACACTTGACCGCCGTGACCTCGGGCTGTTCGTTGCTCTGGTCACGGTTACGCCCCCTCAAACAGCGTGACATGTAAACACGACCTGGTAATCTTTGAGGTATCAACCGGCCGACTGCACTGCAAAGGTGGGCGGGGCCCAGAACCCACCAGTGAACTGGCGTGGCGGTTTCGCCTATGGTTTGTGCACCGTTCCCAACAATTGACTTGTGCGATGGCTTGATGGTTGACCCTACAAAGCACCAGATTGCTGATGTCACTTACTGCGTGCCGTAAACCGTGGCAGAGATAAAACAACTCGAGAGTCACCGCACGGTCAGTGTCGGCGACGCCAGTCAGCAGACTCGCCCATCGAGATCAACCAGGACTCCCACAATCCACCACAGATGCAGAGGTTTTTACCTATACAACAAGCAAAATGGAATGAATAAGGGAGCTTAAAGTGAATTAAGATTTTCCTTTCTTAAACCAAATTGAGTAATTTAGGTATGTAAAACAGAAACTACAATAAACCTGAAGAGGGGTAAGGTAGTAACAAAATGACTTTGAAGAGAAAATTTAATTTACCTGGAAAGGAAAACTAAATTAGAAGATGGACGGCTTTTGCCAACTGATGATAGCACAACAATATATTAGACACGATGGTAGTTATTGAAAAATAACCTAACCCGATTGGAAGTTAGCAATAACTCAATGCAGGTGGAAGCCGGAAATGGGGGCGGTAGGCCGCTGTAGTGGGTTTTGGAGCCTCAAGGGGGCGAACTTTCTCTCTGTAGTTCACCTGGACTGTTTGACACAATTTAAAATTTCAATTAAAATTGGTTTAACTCAAATCCAAATGAGCCTGGGGGAAATTGAAAGAGGATTAGACTGATTTCTTATAATAATCGTAACAACACTGAAGTCGTTCGTAATGATTATAAAATAATCCCCGGGAAAAGCATAAATGAAAATGATTTCATACAGTTTAAGTTCAGTAGAAGGCTGATAGCTGGCTTGAGAAGGGTGTCTCTGCCACTAGGTGGCTACTTTCTTTTCAGGGGGGCTATCAATGACAAATGTGAGAAATTTATAGTGGAGAAAAAGATAAATAAATAAAATCAAAATAAAATAATAATTGTTTCAAATCAGCTCTAGATACACTGGGGAAGGAGAAACAAAGTTTTTGTAGAGGAATCAGAATGATTTCTGATAATAAATCACCATACTACTGAAGTTATTAGTACGATTATAAAAATAAAATAATAAAACAGAACAAAGTCTTTGAGACAGATAGAAATAGTGAAGGGTAGGCAGATTGAGTTTGAGCAGAAGAGTGATCAATAGCTGACCTGGAGCAGTGCTGCCGCGAGGGGGCGTCTGTCTCTCTCCACGTGAGCTATCGGTGATTTGGACTGAGGGATTTTATGACTCAAGCCCCTAATTCACTTCCGTGAACTGTACTTAAAATAAAATGTCTCACCCCAAAAGGAGGATAGTTTTAACGAACTAGCAAGCTGTAAATGCACGTATGTATTTAGGCAGCTTATTCAACAATCATCGCAGTAAATTTGGAGGAAAGCACAACCGGAAGGGATAAATGGGTAGCAGGTCCTACGCAGTGTCGCGCTCACGCGAGCCAAACTCACAAGCGTAGTAATTTGAAACTGACACGCGCCTGTTAAGGAAATCCAAAGTTTCCTTACGCACAGATTTCATACACGACACGAGTATACACACATTTCACAAGTATACTTTACGAAGATCACGGCGGATCTCTTTGTGCTCGGTCTGCACAGAAAATGAAACGGGATTTTCACCGGGTAGCTAAGCCAGTTTTAAAACCCGAAATTATCGTTGCTATAACGACATAAAGTAAAGATCTTTTACTGACGGGAGGATTCTCGCCCCCGCAGTAACTTGATATACCGGTAATAAGCCTGAGTGAAGATTTCTTCGTTCAAACAGGACTTCGAACAAAATTTAACATGTACCACAGCCAAACAAAAGAAATGTTTTTCTTTTCCTTAACCTGGGCCTTTTAAAATATTGTGACTGCAGTTTTCATCACATCCAGTAGTGTTAAAAAGAAATGCTTTAGACCTCTTTTCAGCACTGTTGGTGTGGCATATGGCTTTTTGCCTTGCTCAGTTTCGGATTCAACTATAACGTTATACAATGCAGACGCACATACGCAATATTAAACTCTCAAAAACACACATGAATATGAATCTGAATATTGGTCCCAAAATGAAGTTTGAAAATGCCCGCGTTCTCGCACCATATAAATGTAGCGACAATGACTTTTGTAGGGAAATTATTAACTCAAAGGGGGAATAATATTCATGAGATGATTAATATGCATTATCGTATACACTAATTAGATTATCCCGAATAGGGAATAGTTAAACCTCACCGTATATGAATCATTAACACGATTGTTCGTATTAATTATTAATATAGGTCGGTAAAATCAGGTCAATCATCAGGGTAAACTTTGGTATGATTCAAACTTAGTTTATCATGCACTCGTTCGTTTACCAGCCTGAAAACATAAAAAAAACAAAGTAGAAAAACGACGCGGAACTCCGGGCTGGAGTTCGCAGGGAAGTTGGGATCTCTCTCGGCGTAGTGAAACTGCTAGCACCAAGGACACATGGCGCTCCTGGTTTTGAAGGCGCTCGTGACACGCCTTTCGTACGCGTCTGATCCAATCGTTTGGGAGGAGGGGTGTCGGCAAACCTTGTGGTTCATGAAGTATACGCCTTCTGGGTCATGTGCATAGCGGATTACAGATTTAGTAATAATACACTTCTAAACTAGGATTAATAAAATATGCCTCATATTGCATTTTGGGTTAGTGATTCGATCTTATTCGATTTCTCTGATTCCAATCATACCACTCGCTGCATTCCTAGGGTTAGTACAATGCAGATACATGATTTTTCGTGATTAAACGAATGTCGGACTGATCACATATCATAAAAGCTTACAGTTATATCAATTAGGTCACAAGAGAATCCTGAACACAACCAGAAAACATTTGTACATTTGAAAGTTACGTTTAACTACATGTGGTTCAGAATGATTGTCTCTTTGTGTGTGTGTGTGTGTGTGTGTGTCCAGAGTTCGTCGCGTGGTCAGTCACGCGTTGGACTCCTGATCGTCTTCAGTTCCGTGTATGTGTGTGAGTCCTTCGAATTTGATGAGTTTTAAGTCTATATTACAATGAACAGTGTGGTTCATTACACAAGTCGTCTGTGTTGTTTGTGAGGTGTCGTGCAGAGGGGACACCACGGGATCTCCAGCCAGAGAGGCGCCCCTGTTGAGTCACATGTGGTAAGACAGAGGACCCTGTGATTACTTATCAGCGAAAAACGCCGCGGGGGCACTTCTGGCATCGGTAATTTAATTAAGTCCGAGCACCATTTGCTTCGTGTGTGAATCTGTAACTTAAAGTCCCAGGACATCCGTTTTTGTCCCAATCTGAAGAATGGAGGAGTGTTTACTTAATTAGAATCTTAGTTGATTAAAACCACATGATTGCGCTGATCATCTGATTATTGCTACAAGCGTCAAGTGTGCTTCGGGACACATCGGTTTTCAGCGAATGCGCGCTGCAGTGTCCGCCCCAAAGGCTTGCGGCCAGGCAGTGCTCATGTTCGCCCATCGGAAACGGTTTTCGATTATTCCCTGCCGGTCCTCAGCTTCAGGGTGTCGAGAACGAAACCGAAAGAGCCTCCCCTCAGGGAAGCCCTCAGAAAGTCGATGTCTGTATCCCACCGTTAAGTGCGCTTCAGGACACATTGGTTTCCAGCGAACGCACGCTGCTCTGTCTGCCCCACAGGCTTGCGGCCAGGCAGCAATCACCCATCGAGAATCGTTTTCGGTCGAACCCTGCTGGAGATCCGCTTCAGGGGGTCGAGAACGAATCCCGATTGGTACCCGAAACCAGGCTCGAGAGCCTGGTTCCTTTGGTAAAATATTTCGATGCATGGAAAAATCTCACGAAAATTTCGCCTTGGGCCCTGCGCACCATTCAAAAGGGGTACAGGCTGCAGTTCGGTTTACGCCCACCAAGGTTCAACGGGGTGGTCTGCTCTGCAGTCGACCCAGCGCAGGGTCGGGTATTGGAACAGGATGTAAACTCCCTGCTGGTAAAGGAGGCTATAGAACGTATTCCTCCACCAGACAGGGAGTCTGGGTTTTACAGCCGCTACTTTATAGTTCCCAAAAAGGATGGGGGGTTGCGTCCAATAATAGATCTCAGACACTTGAATCGTTCTCTGAGGAGATTCAGGTTCAAGATGCTCACTATTCCCATCATCGTGAGTCAAATTCAATCCGTGGATTGGCTTGTCACGATAGATCTAAAGGACGCATACTTCCACATATCCATCCTTCCATCTCACATGAAGTTCCTGAGGTTCGCTTTCGGGGGCGAAGCGTACCAATATCGGGTTCTTCCGTTCGGCCTAGCTCTCTCCCCACGCACATTTACCAAATGTATGGATGCAGCTCTAGCACCGCTGAGGCTCCAGGGCATCAGGGTGCTCAATTATATCGACTGGCTGATTCTGGCCCAGTCACAAGAGCTGGCGGTGCGGCATCGAGATGTCGTCCTCGCCCACATTCAAAGCCTGGGGTTGAGACTCAACACGAAAAAGAGCGTGTTGACACCAGCCCAGAGAACCACGTTCCTGGGAGTAGTGTTGGACTCGGTCACGATGCGGGCACGATTGTCTCCTGCACGAATCGAGTCAATTCTGACCACAGTGTCCAGGATAAAGCTAGGCCAAGCCATTACTGTGAAACATTTTCAAAGAGTGTTGGGGCTCATGGCAGCAGCGTCCAACATTATTCCATTTGGCCTGCTGCACATGAGGGCCCTCCAGTGGTGGTTGAAAACCAAGGGGTTCTCCCTGAGGGGGATTCGTTCCGCATGATCAGGGTTACGCGCAGATGCCTTCGTTCCCTATCTATGTGGAAAAAAGCTTGGTTTCTGTCCCAAGGTCCAGTGTTGGGAGTGTCATGTCGCCGGAAAACCGTTTCGACAGACGCCTCCCTCACGGGCTGGGGCGCGATCATGGACGGCCGCTTTACGACAGGCCTATGGCAGGACCATCATTCCTCCTGGCACATAAACTGCCTGGAGATGTTGGCGGTGCTCCGAGCTCTGAGGAGCTTCCTGCCGGACCTCAAAGGTCATCATGTCCTTGTGAGGTCAGACAATATGTCGGTTGTGGCCTATATAAACCATCAGGGGGGTCTGAGGTCTCGCCCTCTATGCAGACTGGCGCATCAGATCCTCCTGTGGTCCCAGGGGAAGCTGTTATCTCTAAGAGCAACATACATCCCAGGGAGTCAAAATCAGGGAGCAGACATCCTGTCGAGACGGGGGCTGAGGCCCGGGGAATTGAGGCTCCACCCCGAGGTGGTGGAGTCAATATCTCAGAGGTTCGGCCCAGTGGAAGTGGACCTATTCGCGTCTCTATAGACGACCCACTGTCCACTGTGGTTTTCCCTCACTCATCCAGCCCCGCTGGGGTTGGATGCCATGGTGCAGACGTGGCCGAGGCTGCGTCTGTATGCATTTCCCCCGATCGCTCTGCTCCCGGGAGTTCTAAAGAGGGTCCGTCGCGACGGGATCAGTCTACTGCTGGTAGCCCCGTTGTGGCCGGCCCGAGTATGGTTCTCACACATTGTATCACTCCTAGACGGCCCTCCGTGGGAGATTCCCCTCAGGAGGGACCTGCTGACACAGGCAGAGTGCTCAATATTTCACCCTCGGCCCGAGCTATGGAAGCTGTGGGTCTGGCCCCTGAGGGGGCACAGTACCTAGAGGCCGGCCTATCAGCTGGAGAAGTGGAGACCATACTCAGCTCTAGAGCTCCCTCCACGAGGAAATTGTACGGCTTAAAGTGGAATGTCTTCACCAACTGGTTTAGAGGGCGTGAGGTGGATCCAGTTAACTGCCCAGTGGCTTCAGTTCTGGAGTTCCTCCAAGATCGCTTTTCAGCTGGTCTTACCCCGTCCACACTCAAGGTGTACGTGGCTGCCATTGCGGCTTTCCACGCTCCTCTGGGTGATGAGCCTCTGGGGAGACAGCAGTTGGTTGTACGTTTCCTCCGTGGGGCTTGGAGGATGAGACCTGCGGCTCGTACCAGGGCTCCCACATGGGACCTGGCAGTGGTTCTCGAAGGGCTGGCCGAGGCCCCCTTCGAACCACTGGAGTCGGCTGAGGCCAAGAACCTTTCCCTGAAGGTGGTTTTTCTGTTGGCCATTACCTCTCTGAGGAGGGTAGGAGATCTCCAGGCGCTCTCCATATCTAATGGGTGCCTGGAGTTTGCTCCAGGCGACATTAAAGCCATCCTACATCCTAGGCCGGGCTATTTGCCTAAGGTGCCATCTAATGCGGCACGGCCTACGGTTCTGCAGGCATTTCATCCTCCACCTCACGTGATGGCGGATGAGGAGAGACTTCATCTGCTCTGCCCTGTCAGAGCTCTAAAAAATTTACATTCAGAGGTCCTCTTCATGGCGGATGTCAGACCAGTTGCTGGTGTGTTTTGGGTCGCCCAAGAAGGGTCTTCCCGCCTCCAAACAGACCATCAGCAACTGGATTGTCCATGCTATTTCCTTGGCCTACCAGGTGTGCAATCTGCCTTCACCTTTGGCCGTGAGGGCTCATTCAACCAGAGGCATGGCGTCCTCTAGAGCCCTCCTCTCGGGGGCCCCAATCCAAGAGGTCTGCAATGCAGCAGGATGGGCCACCCCCCACACCTTTATTAGATTTTACAGTCTGGACATCCCGTCTACGCCTGGCACTCTCGTGCTCTCGTCCTAAGTGTGCCTGTGAGCAGCTTCACACTAGGACAGGCAGGGCGCGTTGTGGCATAGTGGGTACTCGTTTCCCCAAAGTTTCATTCGACGCAGTCCGAGTTCCCTCGAAAGGGAACGTCCTCGGGTTACGACTGTAACCCTTGTTCCCTGAGAAAGGGAACGAGGACTGCGTCCCTTCGCCACGCCTTCCCCTGCCTGGGAGCGCTTGCTTCATCACAGAAGCTGACATCTCATGTGTGCCGGCGTCCTTTATAGCTTCCGCTTGTATGCCGTCACTCATTACGTCATTACGCAGCACCAATCAGAGATTGGCTCAGTTTCATTCATACTTCAGAGACGCTACGCTGAGGGGCGTTCCCCCCCCAAAGTGTCATTCGACGCAGTCCTCGTTCCCTTTCTCAGGGAACAAGGGTTACAGTCGTAACCCGAGTCCGTTTTCCCACTGCGTATAGCTACGCAATACTTCGATCCCTAACTCAGGGAACTGAGGTTACGTGAGTAACCAAGTGGTTTTCTTCCCACCGGAGCCAAAGAGTATAGAAGTAACAAGAGGCGAAACTCCGTTGCAGTTTTGGTAACAATCGCTAGATGGTGCTGCTGTCGCGCTAATGGCATTTTGGACTGAACCAACGGTTTTACCATTAGCACAACTGTACAGCATTATGTCTGGAAATAATTGGAAACAAAGAAAAAAGTGTTCTGCCATCAACTGCAACAACTACCAGTGTACAACCAAACAATGTCCCGTTACAGTTACAAAAAGTGGAGAGGAGGACTCAAGTGCAGCAACGGATGATTTATTAACAAAAGAAAACAAAACACAAAGCAAAAACCCACAAGGGGGAAAACACAATAAATGAGACATAAAAAAAAACTGAACTTAAAGAACAAACACTGACTCTGAACACGGAGACCATCACACGGAAACTGGGAAACATATGACAACGATCCGACAAGGACTGCAAACAAGAGGAGACTTAAAAAGGGAACAAATCAAGAGGGAACAGGTGGAAGAACTCAAACACTAATCAGGTAACAAGGGGGAGGGATCAAACAATAACGAGAGCACATGGCCCAACATAACAAAGACACCCAAGTGCAATACAAGACAGGACATACACGTGACATTACCCCCTCCCTACGTAGCGGCTACCAGACGCTCCATCAGGCGGGACAGGAGGGACAGACCGGGGCGGGATGGGAGGGACAGACCGGGGCGGGACGGGAGGGACAAAGCGTTTAGTCCTGGGAGACCCGGGCGAAACACAAAGTCCATCGGGCGGCCAGGGCGGAACACAGAGTCCAGCGGGCGGCCAGGGCGAAACACAGAGTCCATCGGGCGGCCAGGGCGAAACACAAAGTCCATCGGGCGGCCAGGGCGGTGAAGACCCCTCGGGCGGCCAGGGCGGTGAAGACCCCTCGGGCGGCCAAGGCGGAGAAGACCCCTCGGTCGTCCGGGGTGGAGAAGACCCCTCGGTCGTCCGGGGTGGAGAAGACCCCTCGGGCGTCCGGGGCGGTGAAGACCCCTCGGGCGTCCGGGGCGGAGCAGACCCCTTGGGCGGCCGGGGTGGAGAAGACCCCTCGGGCGTCCGGGGCGGAGAAGACCCCTCGGGCGTCCGGGGCGGTGAAGACCTCTCGGGCGGCCGGGGCGGAGAAGACCCCTCGGGCGGCCGGGGCGGAGCAGAACCCTTGGGCGGCCGGGGCGGTGAAGACCCCTCGGGCGGCCGGGGTGGAGCAGACCCCTCGGGCGGCCGGGGCGGAGCAGACCTCTAGGGTGGCCAGGGCGGTGAAGACCTCTCGGGTGGCCAGGGCAGAGAAGACCCATCGGGCGGCCAGGGCGGAGAAGACCCCTCGGGCGTCCAGGGCGGAGAAGACCCCTCGGATGGCCAGGGCGGAGATGCATTTTGGGGACCAGACACCGGCTCGGGAACAGACACCGGTTCGGGAACATGCACTGGCTCTGCCTCCGGCTCTGGAACAGGCACTGGCTCTGCCTCCGGCTCTGGAACAGGCACTGGCTCTGCCTCCGGCTCTGGAACAGCAGCCACTGACTCAGGAACTGCAGACACCGGTTCAGGAACAGCCACTAAAACAGAAATGATCACAAGGACAGACACAAATACAGAAACAAACACTGGGTCCGGAACCGACATGGGCTCCAGCTCTGGAACAGGCACTGGTTCTGCCTCCGGCTCTGGAACAGGCACTGGCTCTGCCTCCGGCTCAGGAACAGCAGAAACTGGCTCTGCCTCCGGCTCTGGAACAGCAGACACTGGCTCTGTCTCCGGCTCTGGAACAGCAGACACTAGCTCTGCCTCCGGTTCTGGAACAGCAGAGACTGGCATCTCCAAGATCCGACCCAGACACTCCAGATAGTCCGTCACAACCTTGGCGGCCACGCCAAAGGGGATCTCTGACTCTGTCCCAGACTGGACAGATGGAACGTGATCAGTCTCTCGCTGGGCAGACGTGACGTGACCCGTCTCTCGCTGGGCAGGCGTGACGTGAACAGTCTCTCGCTGGGCAGACGTGACGTGAACAGTCTCTCGCTGTGCAGACGGGACGTGAACAGTCTCTCGCTGGGCGGACATGACGTGAACAGTCTCTCGCTGGGCGGACGGGACGTGAACAGTCTCTCGCTGGGCGGACGGGACGTGAACAGTCTCTCGCTGGGCAGACGGGACGTGAACAGTCTCTCGCTGGGCAGACGGGACGTGAACAGTCTCTCGCTGGGCAGACGGGACGTGAACAGTCTCTCGCTGGGCAGACGGGACGTGAACAGTCTCTCGCTGGGCAGACGGGACGTGAACAGTCTCTCGCTGGGCAGACGGGACGTGAACAGTCTCTCGCTGGGCAGACGGGACGTGAACAGTCTCTCGCTGGACCGACGTGACGTGAACAGTCTCTCGCTGGACCGACGTGACGTGAACAATGACACCCAAGTGCAATACAAGACAGGACAGACACGTGACAAACAACTAGCATTTCATAGATTCCCCAAAGATCCAGAGAGGTAAAGTAGAAAAGGTTTTTAATAACGTTAAAGTGCGCGGCATACGTACGTCTCCATATGTAAATAGCGGCATGGAGGTGTACAACAGTGAGTGCAGGGAAGTTGTGTGTGACAAGGAAAAGTGCAAAAACACTCTTGTATACATGGTGAAACTATTCAATAGAGTCAGAATCCATCATATAGGCCTATTACGGACCCGAAATCGACAACTCTCACAGCCCAAAACAGAAGCGCAACAGAATTTTTTTTAAAGCTAAGTCATCTGTACATTAACTCTCTCTTTCTGTATCAAATGTAACATGTGTTGTACAAACTAGAAACTACTATTTAGTTCCCTTAACCGCTTTTGAATTGGAACCGGTATCGTTCAATTCTATGACAGCTGTGTTGCGTTCAGTCCAAGATGGCGGAGCTGCAGCTCTGCGCATGGGCGCGTTTGTTGCAATGGAACGTTCTATTGAGTTTCGCCTCTTGGTAATTCTATACTCTTTGCCGGAGCCTCGCTTTCGATTTTAAAATGGCGGCTGCGTGAAATCAGCGTATTGATAATC
Organism: Gila orcuttii; assembly: GCA_026230005.1. Lineage (NCBI taxonomy): Eukaryota > Metazoa > Chordata > Actinopteri > Cypriniformes > Leuciscidae > Gila > Gila orcuttii. The sequence goes on along the minus strand of JAPDVR010000010.1, from coordinate 28,893,320 downwards.
TATACAATAGTTTTGTTTTGCGTGCTTCTAGAGGACCAGTGGTTACGTTCACACTGTAAATTATAAAGAGTGATAAATGCATTTAAATGTGGGAGTGAATCCGCTAAATTTTAGTCCTGTGAGTCTTGAAATTGCAATGATTGACATAGTAACCATAGCAACTTGAGAAAGTGATAACCATAGCAACATTTTGGTAACTTTTATTTATTTATTAATAAGAAGGATCATAAAAACATTGTTTCTATTTAGTACTGCACTGAAAAAGCTTTTTCACATAACAGATGTTTAATAGCCTAGTCCACAAGACAAAATACAAAAACAAAATACAAGACAAATTACTTGATTGTAATATTGTGTGTCATTACCTGAATGATCCACAACTGTTTTTTTTTTTTTGTTTTTTGTAATGGTTGTTCATGATGAAAAATCCTCCAGCTCCTGCACATTCTTTGCTTTTCCAGCATCTTCTGCATATTTGACTCCTTACTAGCAGTGACTATGATTGTGAGATCCACCTTTTCGCACTGGTGACAACTGAGGGACTCATACACAACTATTACAAACCCTGCAAACATAGTGATGCTCAAGAATACATTAAGGATGTAACTGGATGTAAATTGTTCTTATTTTGTTGAAAAATTATATTAATTTCAATCTGTATGAAAAGTTAGTATTGTTCAAGAACTCTTTGTCCAGAAATATGTTCAGTAGATCAAAAAGGGACATCTGTATGGCTGATTTAACATCAGAAGGAGTTTACAAGTTTATATTGTTTAAAGGGGTGGTAAAACAGGATTTCACTTTTCTAACTTTAGTTAGTGTGTAATGTTGCTGTTTGAGCATAAACAGCATCTGCAAAGATACAGCGCTCAAAGTTCAAAGCAAACGGAGATATTTGCTTTTAAAGAAATCAATTTCTAAGGACTACAGCAAACAGCTGGTAGGGACTACACGACATTCCTCCAGGGTTGCTGACGTCAGTAACCCCAATAAACCCCTCCTCCGAGAATACGAAATAAGGGGGCGAGGCCAGTGTTGCCAACTTAGCGACTTTGTCGCTATATTTAGCGAGTATTTAGACCCCTCTAGCGACACATTTTCAAAAAAGCGACTAGCGACAAATCTAACGACTTTTTCTGGTGTTGTTGGAGACTTTTGGAGACTCTCTGACGTGAAAGCACATATCGTTCTTACTCTTCTCAACGAGCAGCGGGTGCTGCCGTGGGTCCCACCCCCGTCCCAAAGCACTCACAGGCTGCCCAGTCCTTGCGCAGCAGCCCCTCCCAGCTGCAGTCAGAGCAGGAGATGTTCACCCCTCCGCGTACAGACTGCAAAAGAATCGCGCAAATGAGTCGCTATTTTTAGCGACTTTTCAAACGTCACTCACTCTAGTAGCTACGTCTACCCTGTTCAGTAAATGGCTGAGAGGAGCAGCAGCACATTCATCTGTTGAGCGCACGGCCGCTGAGAGACGTGTATGAGCAGTGTTTTTCCACAGATTTATCACTTATCTGCTTTTCTTTTTTATTTTACTTAAATAATTTAGTTTCCTTCCTTTTCTTGTGCTTACGGTATTACTTGTAATACTCACTATCACAGAGCTTTTGTTCATCCGGCTCCCAAACTCTCTCAATTCAAATAATTTTCCACATTGGCCTATAAAAAAATTTAGTCATTCACTAGGCCTATATCATAGCTACTCGTTCTATTGTCTGACAAAACATATATAGGAAACGAGAACAGCTTTATTTTACATTTGGCTATATTATATTATAATATATTAAATACAGTATGTGAGCTGAGCATTAATTTATAGAGAAAACACATTAGACAAGCAAAACGCAAGTACGACGCGATGACGTCACGAATATGCTAATTGACGTATGACGTCATCTAGCGACATTTAGCGCCTTTTAGGGAAGGCGTTAGCTACTTTCCTTTGAAAATAGTTGGCAACACTGGGCGAGGCCATTTTATATTGCGTTGAAGAAGAGTTGTTGTGTTATAGGAGTGTTGTTGCCGCAATGTCGTCGAAACGCTGTTATTTTCATCAGTGCCCGGATTGCAGGTCCACTTTGTTCAGCCTTCCTAGGGTCGCGGGAGTTAGGGATCAATGGTTAATTATTACCCAAATCTCGCTCTCTGTGCTGCACATTTTACGGAGGAAAGCTTCCACAATCTTTGCGAGTTCAATGCAGGATTCGCACAACGGCTTGTGCTGAAAGATGGAGCAGTTCCAACTTTAAGAACAGAAGCTGTTGTTTACGGGCCACAATCTGTATGATTTATTTTTCGTCGATGTGTTTTCCTGTAATAGTTCGTATTGTTAATTGTACATTGTAGCAAGGAAGTAAACAAATGACAATGCTGTTTGGCTCTGCAAACCAGCTTGTTAAATGCTCATTCATACTTAATGTTATCCGACAAACACCTAACGTTACAAACTTTTTTTAAATCTCAACAGCGAACTAGGAATTAGAGTAAATTATTCTTTGATTAGAGCTTTTATGTATTGTTTATCGCTTGTTTATCTACAGGCATGCTAAACATGGTTCTGTGTTTGATTTGGCTACTGCTGTAAAGCCAATGTTTAGTGTTCGTTTTGGGTTAATAGTTCTGTCGACAGATATTTGGCTACAATCGTTCTAAAAATACAAAAGTAACCATGCCATACAGTCAGTAACGATCACTTTAGATCCGCAGTCTTTACTCAAAAAAAAATCTCTTTGAGGACTGTACTGTAGTATAATTTGTTAGAACGATTATATGAAATTCTTGTTTATGAAGCTTATTTTTTTGTAATACTATAATAATTAGTACAATTAAATAACAGTGTATCTAAAACGTAATGAGACAACAAAAAACAAACCTTTCTGAAACGTCATTTAACAGCCGTTCTTGAACAGGTTCTGCTCGATCATCTTCACTAACATTCTCTGGGTCTGATTCGGGCTAGTCTGGGTTTCCCCATGCTGCCTTCCCGCAGCGCGATTTTATTCACGCTGAAAGGCAGTATATACCATGGTCCAGATTTTCGCCTCATTTAGGGAACCAATCACAGAACGGGGAGGGAACAGTAAGACGATGACGACATCTATGCGACACACCGAAGCAGTTTGTTTATTTCTATGGATTCAACACAGTCTGGGTTTCCCCATGCTGCCTTCCCGCAGCGCGATTTTATTCACGCTGAAAGGCAGTATGGATACCATGGTCCAGATTTTCGCCTCATTTAGGGAACCAATCACAGAACGGGGAGGGAGCAGCAAGACGATGACGACATATGTGACACACCGAAGCAGTTTGTTTATTTCTATGGATTCAACATGGTAGCAGACGCGAAGCTACCTTTTGATGCAGCCTTAGAGAATGTTCTAAGTAATTTAGAACGCAAGTTTATTTCGTCTTCTTCCTCGTCAAATTTCTGTCGCTCTACAGACGTCATCTGGTATTGAAACGATTGGCTATGAGCTACGTACAGGCGCATTTGATAGACATTCTTAGCACCCAATAAACGGCGCCGGGCATTCGTAAACCACGCCTCAAATACGAGAAAATGTACATGTGGTTCCCAGACCCAAGTCTCAACGAGAATTGGGTCTGGCGTTAGCCAGGCTAGATTCGGGCTCAAATTGGTATGGTTTTATTGACTCCATCGTTTATAATACATCAAAGCACAAACTAGGCTACCGGTAAAGGTACGGGAGGTGACGTTTCCGGAAACCATGCACTAGTCGGTTAGCGAATCACAACACACTGGGCCAGCTAACCAATCTGAGCCCATTGCGTATTTTTGAGGGACTGGCTTCATAGAACCTAAAAACCATCAGACTGTTTTTACAAGGAGGGACAGAGCAGTGTAGAATAAAGGTAAAATATATGAAAAATAATGCAATTTTTTAAAAACGAAGCATGTGGAACACATGTTACAATGTTCCCCACAAACACAATCAAACCTTTGGAAAAATGTGTTTTACCACCCCTTTAAAACGTTTTTAGGTCCCTTTGACCAAAAATAATTTCAAAAGGTATGGACTTCTATATGGCTTTTGAAGCATCAGAAGGAATCAGTGGCGGTTCTAGACCATTTCAACTGGGGGGGCCAAGCTGGGGCCAGTGTTAGTGTAGTGTTAGAGGGGCCAGTTACATATAGACCTTATTGTTGTCATATCATTTTCTGCACTGCACTGCAGGCATTAACAGGCAAAATACCATGTTTATAATAATTCAACAATGTATTTGCATTTCCATTATATTTTTACATTTGCATTACATATTCAGTATTAGTCACAGTAACTGTAATTGACATGATGTCCTTCTTTCTCTTCATTTTGGTGAGAACTATAGAGAAAAAGCAATGGGGACCAAGAAGCTTATTAATTAATTTACTGAAAATAACTGACTTGCTGCTATGTAACTTTGTCTAACCATTTACAGGGTTCCTGCACACTTTTTAAAGTCAAATTTAAGGCTTTTTAAGACCTGAAAAAATCAAAATTCATACCGTACATTAGGGGTGTGCAATATTGACAAAATATATCTCAATATTTTTAATGTTTTGTTGATAATTAGATGATATTTTACTGATAGTGTTTTTGTGCTGGTGCCATGGCTGGTTTAGGCCTGTTGTTGACAGCAGACTCACAAAGGTTTCATATTTTTAATATTCTATGCAGTGGTCAGTTAACAGCAGGGACCGAAATTATTTTTTTAATTAATTTTTAATTAATTTAATTTGCCACCTTAAATTGATTTCCAGGGGCATTTTCACCTATATATATATTCTTTCTAAACTTATTTAGAGTTATGAATCACCTTTTATGTCAAATACTAACATTCAAATTATTCAGTAATTATACTTATTTATACAATAATACTTAATTATACAATAATTATACAGTACCGCTGTTACAGTCAAATTAATTAATTCAATCAAAATCCATCTTTGCAGTGCAGGGGTGACACAGAAGCGGCATTAATATATTTACACTCCATTTACAATTGCATAAATAAAGCTATGAGATTTTTTTTTTAATCAATATTTAAATATGAAATGATTTCTAATTTTAACATTTTAATTAAAGGGTACTTTAAATATGAAACTAAAACCGCCAGTAGGCGGCGGCAAGTCACAGTCTTAATAAGTGAGTTGAGGGATTCATTCATTCAACCGATTTGTTCAAATGGCTGATTCATTCGGGAAAGAAGCAAGTGATTCCTTCAAAACGCGGATTTCAGTCAATAAACCATCGCTCTCTGTTGCATTGAGACTCTGCTACGGTTTCATTTTGAAATTCTAGTCGGCGAAATAAAGGGAAAACAAACAATATTTACAATATTGTGTCTAAAAAGTAACTCCCAATTAGGGCTGCAAGATTAATCGTTAAAAGATCGCAATCTCGATTCAACCCCCCATGCGATCTTAATCCTGCATTTCTACGATTCTGCCAATGATATTCAACGAGATAACGCGCTAAGGGTGGAATGGATCGCACTTCGGTTCTGCGGTTCGGCCCGCATGTGATTCGCCGATTAACTGCTAAATATAACCATCATAGAGTGAAAGTTTATCATTTGGACGTGTATTGTCTTGCCAATTTACACATTCAAACAATTTTAATCGCAGAAGAAAAGACGAAAACCGGGACTTGCGCGTTATCTGTGCGCACAGCCCCCAGCCACACACACTCGAAACGCACAGAGATAGAAAGAGAAAGAGAGAGAGAGGCGCGTGTCAGACAGCGCTCGAATACAGAATTGATTCCTCTTTCGCGTTTCCTTGCCCTTGAACAGACACATAAACACAAAATTGTCAAAATACCTGTCTAAATGGACGTCTCAACAACTATTCTCTCGTTTATGTCATAAGTGAACAGTTGAGAAAGAAATGGATGTTTGTCATTTTTTTCCAGTCTGTGCAGTCGGTCTTAAAGTGACAGCACACACTTAATAAATATATATATTAGGGCTGAACGATTAATTGCATTTGCGATAATATCGCGATATGATGAAATGCGATTTTGTAACCGCAAAAGCTGCGATTACACTAGTCACGTGACACACGAGAGAAAAGCAGTCTGCAGATCAAGCATCAACTTGGCACGCTACGCATAGGTCTGGCATACAGGAAAGAACAGTTTATTTTTTATGTATTTGATATTGTGTTATTTATTCTCTCTCCAACAATTCTGGAGGAGGTTTAAATTCGGGGTTTAAGCGAATTACAGGGACAGTCGCGGGCTTCATTGCACAGGTTTTGCCGCTTTGATGTTACTCTTACAGTGCGCGGTCTTGCCCGCCGGAATTTTCCTTACAAATGCTCCACAAAGGTATTATTTATGTCTTTTGGAATGCAGTTGGCTTATATATTAAAAAATATGAAAATCACTGAGAAAGCTGCTTTTATTTTAAAATACTTATGCGCGCTTTGTGAAGAGTGCTCGTGCATGCGGCTGTGAGCGACTCATTGGTTAAATGTACTTGCATCTCAAAATGCTTTTGACGCAAAATTAATGTAAACACGGTCAGTTATATCTTAAACCAACAGGACAAACCACATTTACAATTTCAAAAGAGATATGTGCATTAGTGTGAATGCAGCTTATCGTATAGGGGAAAATCATTCCAGCTCTTGAATGGAAAACGTTCAGACAGCCTACTTTTAAATACTGAAAGCACTCTTTGTTTATTGCTTGTAATGTTTTTTTTTGTTCCTCTTTATTTACTAGCTTTTATATTTTGAAGCTATATTAGTTTATAGCCCATTTAAAATTCTTAACATGTAATTGGTTTAATTAAATGTCTTTATATATATATATATAAAGTATGTATATTTACACATGTAATTAAATACATATTTTAAGTGTTATTAAGATTAATTAATAAGAAAAAAATTAGATTGGATCATGAGCTGCCTAAAGATTCCCATCCCTACTGTACAATGATTTATTGCTTGTCTTTGTCGACTAATACAGAAGGTAAAGAACTTAAAGTAATCGCATATTAAATCGCAATCACAATATTGGTTAAAAAAATCGCAATTAGATTATTTTCCATAATCGTTCAGCCCTAATACATATGTAGTAGGAGGGGATTTCCCGTCTCCTGTTTGTGTCACGACCCTTTTATGGGATGGGTTGCATGAGGTAAATGGGGGCGGTGTATTTAATCACGTAGACGGGAAGCCCTAGAACGTAGGTTGCGTCATACCCACCCCTCGTCCGGTTCTCAGGATTACTATAGTCGAGTGACTGTTGTAGCTGTTTCGACGGCGTGCCCTCGGAGTGGCGTCAAGCGCTCACCTGAAAGCTTAAGAACACTCGTGAATGTATCCTGATAACGCGATGTGCGTGTAATTCTTGTGTGTCGGCGTACCACGTGGTGGTCAACTCAGGTCGTGCTGCTGTTTTTCATGATTTGGTTATTCGTGTTTTGTGTGATGGGATATTGTTTTCCTTAAGTTTAACTTTAGTAGCCTTTTTCTTTGGTTTTGGTTGGTTTATTTCAACATCAAGGTTGGTTGACTAGTGTGATTGGGCCGTTGTCTGTGCGGTGTTAAACCTATCACAGTGTGTACTTTCCGTCTAACCACCGCCTGCCTTGGTATTTAGGGACCGCAATGCTGACGAGATAGGCGGATTATTTGGGCGCCAACTAATTCTGTCAACCATCTTATATTTGTGTTTAAATGGATGTTGTGGTGATTTTGTAATAGTACTGTTCCCACTAATTTTTCTTTGTTTCTTTTTGGTTCCAGTCCAGGCTGAGTGCGCCGAGGGGGAGGCTAGACACTTGGGTGAAGACATTTGTCGTGAGTGTGGAGCACCAGGGTGGAACACGTCTTCCCATTTTTGTTTGCTGTGCACACTTGAGTGGTTGAGGGCACATTTGTTTTTTTTGCTAGGCTGCCACCCCCAAGGTAACATACGCCTTGTAATGGTTGTTTTTTCTAATTAATTATTTTCTTTGTTTGCTTTTGTGGGAACCGTATATTTCTTTCTTTGTGAATTTGATGTGATTCTGTGTTTGGATCCAGTGTGTCAGGAGGAATGCCTTGTTCTTAACATGATGCTAATTTTACTGTTTAAATAAACGTGCTATTTATATTGGGCTTAACGATGCCAGTCGAATGGATTTCTTAACCAAATAATCTCACTAATTTGTTCATTGTATGAAGCGACTCTGTCTTTTCACTGCATCACCGAACCTGAGTTCCTTTCTTTACTTCCTTGGGTGAAACTCCCGAGGTGGCGTAGTCAGTATTAGTTGAATTAAAATATATTGAACGTATTGGCCAGGTTACAAACTGGCGTAGTCGGCAGGATGGTTGCATTGTAAAAGCAGAGACGTGGATTCGGTAGTGTTATATTAATTAATATTTTGTTTGAAGTTGTTTTTGGTTTTTTTGTGTTTTTTGTTGTTGTTTTTTTGTTTTTGTTTTTCTATGGAAAAACAGCAGCCGACTCTGACTCTGAGGTGATGCCCAAGCCCTGGACTAATTGAGGTCCCTTCTGAACGAACGTCTTCCCTGGGTTTCCGGTGTATTTTTTGTTTGTTTGTTTTTTTTCTCTCTGGTCTTTATTCTTTTACAGTCATGGAGGATGAACTGATACAGCTTAGGGACATTGTGTTACAACTGAGAGCCGAAAATGAACGTCTGCGCCAGGAGCCGGTGCCAACCGTGTCAACTGATTCTATTCCGGCCCTCTGTGACAATACTGCAGCAAGGCCATCTACAAGCATGGCTGCCGAAGGTATTAGAACTGTTGCTGAGAGACTCGTTCTTATCCCACGGGATAGAAAGTGCCCTATGTTTCGAGGTAACTCTGGTATGAATATTGACGAGTGGGTCGAGGAGGCACATGCATGCATGCGAGCCCGTCATTTGGCTCCTGTTGATCAAGCTTTCTTTTTGATTGATCACTTGGAAGGTGAGGCCCAGGATGAAATTAAATATCGTTCAGATGCAGAGCGGGGAGACCCAGAAATCATTATTAAGATCTTGCAAGAATTGTATGGCTGTTGTCAATCATATGTTGCATTACAGGAGGCTTTCTTTTCCAGGAAACAGCAAGAGGGGGAGAGTCTTCATGAGTTTTCTTTGGCTCTGATGCGCCTTCTGGATATGGTAAAACGTGTTGCACCAGTGGGCACGTTGAATTTTGAGGTGCTATTACGTGACCAATTTATTGAGCATGTTTCTGATTGTTCTCTCCGCAGAGAGTTAAAGCAACTAATGCATAGTCAGCCCGCAAGCACCCTGTTGGATGTTAGAGGAGAGGCCATTAGGTGGGAGCGGGAGGGTATGCCCGGGGGGGCTTGAGGTCGTAGTCACTCTGTTCCATCGGTCTATGGCCTTCAGTATGGGGTTCAGGGGGGTTCCTCTACCATGTCGGGTAATTGTTCATTAGGCTCAGAACTGGGGGATCTTAAAGCGATTCTGAAACAACAGCAAGACCAGCTTAATCAGTTAACCCAAAGTATCGCTTTGCTTCAGAATAACCAGAGGTATGTGAGGCCGCCCCGTGATGGCCCTGTAATTTGTAGGAGATGTCAGCATCCGGGACACTTTGCAAAGGAATGTGATGGTGCAAGAGTTCCCTTTCGCCCCCGGTCTCACTCTGTAGCTTTACCTTCTCCATCTAGTACTTGACCTCTAGCCTCCCAACAGGGGTCGGAAAACTAATGCCCACCGAACCGTTGAGCCACAGCTCGGGTGGGGCCCTTACAGGCTCTTGTGTTGTTAGCAGCGCGAGCAGCGCAACAAATTTAATGTCCTCCTGCCCCCATATAGACATTCTTATGGGTGGACTTAAGGTGTCCTGTTTATTGGACACCGGCTCCATGGTGTCTACCGTCACCGAGAGTTTCTTTTTGCAACACTTTAAGACAGGGAGTTTGCAGGCTTGCCGGTGGCTTCAACTTAAGGCTGCTAATGGTTTGGCCATTCCTTACTTGGGTTATCTAGAATTGGATGTTTTCTTGTGTGGTAGGGTCATACCTGGTTGCGGCATACTTGTAGTAAAAGATCCTCCCGGGGGTGTTAGCGTCCCGGGGGTCCTTGGGATGAACGTAATTAGCAAATGCTATGAACTTTTGTTTTTTCAACATGGACCTGCTTTATTTGAGTTACCAACCGTGTCTCAGGCACCTGGTCATGTGTTCCAAGCTTTACAACAGTGTTATCAGGCAGGTGTTGAACCCCTCCCTGATGTGAAGAGACTTGTTAAACTAAGTCAGGGTAGGGTCCAGCGTATTCCAGGGGGTGTGACTTAATTTGTCAGGGCGACATGTGCAGATCACTTGTCTGGTAGTACTGCTTTATTTGAGCCTCTCGACTCTGGCCTGCCGGGTGGCTTGTTGGCATCTCCCTCTTTAGTGCGGGTGTTTGGGGGCACAGTTTATGTTCCTATGGTAAATGTTGGCACTACTGATGTTCTGCTCTACGCTCGCACCCAATTAGGTTATTTGCGCGGGGTGGATGTGGTCAGTCTGCCTGAGGGCGTAGCTGAGTTGAGGGCTATGGAAGTTGCGGGTTCATCTCGCAGCTCAGTTCGTAGCCAAATAGATGCCCTTGATTTATCTAATCTTAGCAGAGAGGTGGCCCAACAGGTAAGGGCATTGTTGGTTGAGCACCAGGCAGTGTTTTCAGCTCATGAGGGAGATTTGGGTTGTACTAGTCTTATATCCCATGAAATCCCCCTGTTAGACGACGTTCCGGTTCGGCAACGCTATAGGCAGTTACCACCATCTGAGTATGAGGTCGTTAAAGCCCATATCAATCAACTGCTGGAGACGCAGGTTATTAGGGAGAGCTGCAGTCCCTATGCGTCCCCCATTGTGTTGGTGCGGAAAAAGGATGGTAGCCTTCGCCTCTGTGTGGACTGCCGTCAATTAAATAAAAAAACTCGTAAAGATGCTTTTCCGTTACCACGCATTGAAGAATCGTTGGACGCTCTTTCTGGGGCCCATTGGTTCTCTACTCTCGACTTAGTCAGCGGTTACAATCAGGTTCCGGTGGCAGAGAAGGATAAAGCCAAAACAGCCTTCTGTACTCCTTTTGGTTTATTCGAGTTTAACCGTATGCCTTTCGGCCTCTGCAACGCCCCAAGTACTTTCCAGCGCCTCATGAAACGCTTGTTTGGAGAACAGCATTGTCAGTCTCTCTTACTTTACCTCGATGACGTTGTGGTTTTCTCTTCTTCCATTCCACAGCACCTGGAACGATTGGAGGGGGTGTTAAGCCGACTGGGACAGGAAGGAGTCAAAGCCAAGCTGGAGAAGTGCACCTTCCTTAAGCAGGAGGTTGGCTATTTGGGACATGTGATCTCCAGCGCTGGCGTCTCTACGGACCCGGGGAAAATTGAGGCGGTGGCCCAGTGGCGACGTCCAAGCCAGTTGTCGGAGCTGCATTCGTTCCTTGGCTTCACCAGCTACTATCGGCGCTTCGTGGAGGGCTTTGCGAAGATACCCGCACCCCTTCATAAGTTAGTGGCAGAGTTGGCTGGTACGAGGGCTCGGAAGGGGACCGGACAAGGACTGGCAGGGGCCTGGACAGAGGCCTGCGAGCAGAGCTTTGAGGGATTGAAAGCTAAACTTACCTCCACCCCAGTATTGGCTTATACCAATTTCACACTACCCTTCATCCTGGAAGTAGACACTAGCCATAGTGGCTTGGGAGCAGTTTTGTCACAAGAACAGGATGGCAAAGTCCGGCCAATAGCCTACGCAAGTCGTGGTCTTCCTCCCCCTGAACGTAACATGAACGTAACATGCTTAATTACAGTTCAATGAAATTAGAGTTTTTGGCCCTGAAATGGGCAGTTACCGAGAAGTTCCGCTCTTGGGGCAAAAGTGTATTATCTACACAGATAATAACCCCTTGAGTCACCTTGCCTCGGCTAAGTTGGGGGCAACGGAGCAGCGATGGGTGGCCCAATTGGCATGCTTCGACTACGAAATTCGATACCGGTCTGGCAGAGCAAATAGGAACGCGGATGCGTTATCCCGACAGTATCCCCCAGAGAATATCACCACCTCAGTTCCAGAACTGCTCCAACAGACTGGAGTGGTACCATCATCTCAGGTAACCCAAACGGCCATCTTCGCTTTACCCCATCACTCTGCCCCATCACTCTGCCTCTGATATATGTTCTCTCCAGTGGTCAGACCCGGATATTCAAGCGATTTGGACCCTTCGGAAACAGAAGATGTACCCTGGTTTAATGATGCGTCAAGCACTATCCACCCAGGCATTGGCGTTATTACGGCACTGGGATCGTCTGGTGGAGATGGATGGGGTATTACACCGTCGCACTCTTCGACCTAATGGGGGTGAGGAGGTGTTTCAAGTAGTTCTACCAGCAGTGTTGAAGCACGATGTACTTACCCAGTTACACCATGACCATGGGCATCAGGGGGTGGAACGGACAATGGAGTTGGTCCGTCAACGCTGCTTTTGGCCGGGAATGGCGGCGGAAGTAAAGCGCTGGTGCCAAGAGTGCGAGAGGTGTCAAGTGGCGAAGCATACGAATCCCGCTGCCCCTAGCTTCATGGGACATCTTTTGGCTTCACGGCCCAATGAGATTTTGATTGGCTTTACCATATTGGAGCCCTCACATAACGGCCTTGAAAACGTGCTTGTCATGACAGACATTTTTAGTAAGTTTACAGTGGCCATATCTACCCGGGACCAGAGGGCCTCTACGGTGGCCCAGGTTCTCGTGACAGAGTGGTTTTACAAGTTCGGGGTGCCTAGTTGTCTCCACTCCGACCAGGGTCGTAGTTTAGAGGGCAACCTAATTCAACAGCTTTGCCGGCTGTACAAAGTTACACGGTCACGGACCACACCGTACCACCCCGCTGGCAACGGTCAATGTGAGCGTTTCAATAGGACAATGCATAACTTGCTGCGCACCCTACCTGCCTCAAGAAAAAGAGACTGGGCTTCCTGCCTTCCGCAGTTAGTCTTCTGTTACAATACTACTCCACATCAGTCGACTGGGGAGTCTCCACACTTTTTGATGTTTGGTCAAGATCCCCAACTACCGGTAGACTTTTTGTTGGGCAGAGTACGGGAGTCGGGGACTGGTACGGTACATGACTGGATTCAGGAACATGAGACCCGACTGCAGGTCGCATTTGAGGGGGCTAGAATTAGACTGGCAAGTGCTGCCGCACGCCACAAGGACTATCACGATAAGAGGGTGAAGGAAATGCCTCTATTTGAGGGTCAGCTCGTTTACCTGCATAATGTTGGGGTAAGGGGCGGAACAAAATTCAAGATCGGTGGAGCTCTGTGGATTATCAGGTGCTGAAGGTACCCAAAGATAAGGGATTGGTGTACACAATCGCACCGGTGAACGACCTTGGGAAGGTACGACATGTACATCGGACAATGCTGAAAGTACAACTACAGCCAGAGCCCCAGAACACTCCTCAGGATCGACCATCCGCAACACTGGAGCCATCCCAGGAGGATGTTAATGAGGAGGATTTGTGGCTGGTATTACCTGCAAGTTCGGATGATCCCAGTTCAAGATGATCCCAGATCCCAGTTCAAGTCCCTGTGAGAGACGCTCGTAATCTGTCGACAGTGACAGAGGTCGCAAGGTTGCCTCCGGTGGCGCTAGATGCTCAGGAGGCAAGGCCATTGACCCCTCCTACTGCCCTAATTGACCATCCAGGCCCAACCTTGCCTGAGGAGACCCGACCATCTTTACGACGGACGGCTCGCTTGACTGCTGGACAACATCCTAATTTGTACCATCTTCCTCAGACTGTACGGGGGGGGGGGGCGCTGGTGGGACTGTTTGCTCTTCTAGGGCTGCGTCTCAGGTCGTTTTGGCTTTATTTAGGCCCTGGCGTTAGCCAGGTTAAACGTTAGTTTAGCCATTAATTCCATCTCTACTTTTCCTGTTCGAATCGACTTATCGTCGGGGCGCCGATAAAAGAAGGGGGGGGTGGAATGTAGTAGGAGGGGATTTCCCGTCTCCTGTTTGTGTCACGACCATTAAATGGGATGGGTTGGATGAGGTAAATGGGGGCGGTGTATTTAAGTGCGTAGACGGGAAGCCCTATAACGTAGGCTGCGTCATACCCACCCCTCGTCCGGTTCTCAGGATTACTATAGTCGAGTGACTGTTGTAGCTGTTTCGACGGCGTGCCCTCGGAGTGGCGTCAAGCGCTCACCTGAAAGCTTAAGAACACTCGTGAATGTATCCTGATAACGCGATGTGCGTGTAATTCTTGTGTGTCGGCGTACCACGTGGTGGTCAACTCAGGTCGTGCTGCTGTTTTTCATGATTTGGTTATTCGTGTTTTGTGTGATGGGATATTGTTTTCCTTAAGTTTAACTTTAGTAGCCCCACTAATTTTTCTTTGTTTCTTTTTGGTTCCAGTCCAGGCTGAGTGCGCCGAGGGGGAGGCTAGACACTTGGGTGAACACATTTGTCGTGAGTGTGGAGCACCAGGGTGGAACACGTCTTCCCATTTTTGTTTGCTGTGCACACTTGAGTGGTTGAGGGCACATTTGTTTTTTTTGCTAGGCTGCCACCCCCAAGGTAACGTATGCCTTGTAATGGTTGTTTTTGCTAATTAATTATTTTCTTTGTTTGCTTTTGTGGGAACCGTATATTTCTTTCTTTGTGAATTTGATGTGATTCTGTGTTTGGATCCTGTGTCAGGAGGAATGCCTTGTTCTTAACATGATGCTAATTTTACTGTTTAAATAAACGTGCTATTTATATTGGGCTTAACGATGCCAGTCGAATGGATTTCTTAACCAAATAATCTCACTAATTTGTTCATTGTATGAAGCGACTCTGTCTTTTCACTGCATCACCGAACCTGAGTTCCTTTCTTTACTTCCTTGGGTGAAACTCCCGAGGTGGTGTAGTCAGTATTAGTTGAATTAAAATATATTGAACGTATTGGCCAGGTTACACATACACTGTTTTCTGTGTTATTGATATTAATAAAACAACAAAATACAGCTTTAACAAAGATGAAACTATATTTAATTTATACAGTGAACAAATAGTGTTATTTTACATTTAGGCTTAATTTCTTCTACCTCTACAATCCTGAGCACACGCTGCTTTCACATCCATTTGCTGCTCCTGCTGCTCTTCTGTGATTCATTGTTGTGTCGTCACGTGACTCACTGACACAACGCGCCGAGGAGCAGCGAAGGCTGATAATAGCACATTGAATGAGAGATCAGGATGGCCGAGAGGAACAGAAGGGGGGGCTCAGGGAATGTAATTGCACAGGTATATTTGTTCTTTGTTTGTTCTTCAGTAATAATTGTGTGCACTTTATTTCACTTTATTTAATTTGCTTTTAAAACCAGAAAAAAGGGAAAGATTTTTGTTATTCTTAATTTTTATTTCTTTTTTTAAAAAGGCTGTAAAGCATTCATTCTACAGTGCCCAATAACTAATAATTGTGTGCACTTCAATACATTAATAAAAAAATATTGCCTAAAGAATTGATCATTCATTCACCTCAGAAATAATGACATATTGCTCTCCCCTAAACAAAATTATTTTTTTTAAAGTAAAAAGTATCGTATTGGTATCGGCATCGGCAATACTGACCCTATATGTATTTGGTATCGGATCGAACCAAATTTTGCAGTATCGCCCACCACTAGCACGACCCATTCCTATCTACGGCAAGCCCCGAGGGGAAAAATAGATTGCATACACATACAACGAGCGCCAGTACATCATTACCGGTATTATAGTAACAGACTTTGTTGGATTCTGTCATGTACAATCCAACAAAGTCTGTTACAATAATAATAATAATAATAAAGATTTTGAGGACAGTTACACTGTATTGAGACAGTTGAGAAATAATTGTCATTGTTGAACCCTTGCTCTTATTATGTTTCTGATTTCTCAGTTTTGTCATTATTTTTTAGCAAATAATTTATTTTATATGTTTTGAGACAGTTTGTTTTAAAGAGTTAGTAAAAGAGTAAAGCAAAAGTTTAAACTTTTTTATTTGAGTAGGCATCTATTTTAGTTTGTGTTGCTTTTAAATTTAAACTTTTAGATATTTTTTCCAAACATGTTTTAATGTCAAATTTAAATAAAAAAAAAATTGGGCATTTTTTCCTATTTATTTTGTATTAATACATAACCTCACTGTATTCATTTATAATGTATCATTATTGTGTGACATTTGTGTCAATAATCGTCAAGCACAGGTGACTTCGCGTAGTGGGAGGGGGCCCCCAAATCAAATTCTGCTTAGGGCCCCCAAAAGGCTCGGGCCGGCTCTGCGACATGGACTACTGTCCGGCGGACTTGACTTACTTTTTTACTTTTTACACTTAACATCAGAAATAGTCCATAAAGGATACATGGCTTTTAAACCTTTCGAGGAGCCTTTGACCAGAAAAAGTTCTAAAGGTCCGACATGGACTACTGTCCGGCGGACTTGACTTAAGCCCAATTTATACTTCTGCGTCGAACTCACGCCGTAGCTACGTCGTAGGCTGTGTGTAGCGCGCGTACCCTTCGGCGTACCCTGACGTGCACCTCTCCAAAAATGTAACAACGCGTCAATTCTACTCGGGCGCAAGCGCTGTGATTGGTCTGCTAGAACCCCTCCCTCGGGTTTCACATGCTCCCTCTGCATGTGTAATTGCGCGTCAACGCGGACAACGACGCAGAAGTATAAATGAAAACCAACGCGTAGTGTATAGCGTAGAGGCTCCAGCGTAGGTCCGACGCAGAAGTATAAATTGGGCTTTACTTTTACTTTTACACTTAACATCAGAAAGAGTCCATAAAGGATACATAGCTTTTAAACCTTTCGAGGAGCCTTTGACCAGAAAAAGTTCTAAAGGTTTGACATGGACTACTGTCCAGCGGACTTGACTTACTTTTACTTTTACACTTAACATCAGAAAGAGTCCATAAAGGAAACATAGCTTTTAAACCTTTCGAGGAGCCTTTGACCAGAAAAAGTTCTAAAGGTCAGACATGGACAACTGTCCGGCGGACTTGACTTACTTACTTACTTACTTTTTACTTAACATCAGAAAGAGTCCATAAAGGATACATAGCTTTTAAACCTTTTGAGGAGCCTTTGACCAGAAAAAAGT
This sequence comes from Gila orcuttii, assembly GCA_026230005.1. Classification (NCBI taxonomy): domain Eukaryota; kingdom Metazoa; phylum Chordata; class Actinopteri; order Cypriniformes; family Leuciscidae; genus Gila; species Gila orcuttii. The sequence continues at coordinate 28,876,201 of JAPDVR010000010.1, read as the reverse complement.
TCTAAAGGTCAGTTATGGGACTACTGTCCGGCGGACATGAATTACTTACTTACTTTTTACTTAACAACAGAAAGAGTCCATAAAGGATACATAGCTTTTAAACCTTTTGAGGAGCCTTTGACCAGAAAAAAGTTCTAAAGGTCCGTTATGGGACTACTGTCCGGCGGACTTGACTTACTTACTTACTTACTTTTTACTTAACATCAGAAAGAGTCCATAAAGGATACATAGCTTTTAAACCTTTTGAGGAGCCTTTGACCAGAAAAAAGTTCTAAAGGTCAGTTATGGGACTACTGTCCGGCGGACATGAATTACTTACTTACTTTTTACTTAACAACAGAAAGAGTCCATAAAGGATACATAGCTTTTAAACCTTTTGAGGAGCCTTTGACCAGAAAAAAAGTTCTAAAGGTCCGTTATGGGACTACTGTCCGGCGGACTTCACTTACTTACTTTTTACTTAACATCAGAAAGAGTCCATAAAGGATACATAGCTTTTAAACCTTTTGAGGACCCTTTGACCAGAAAAAAGTTCTAAAGGTCCGTTATGGGACTACTGTCCGGCGGACTTGACTTACTTACTTACGTTTTACTTAACATCAGAAAGAGTCCATAAAGGATACATAGCTTTTAAACCTTTTGAGGAGCCTTTGACCAGAAAAAAAGTTCTAAAGGTCCGTTATGGGACTACTGTTCGGCGGACTTCACTTACTTACTTACTTACTTTTTACTTAACATCAGAAAGAGTCCATAAAGGATACATAGCTTTTAAACCTTTTGAGGAGCCTTTGACCAGAAAAAAGTTCTAAAGGTCCGTTATGGGACTACGGTCCGGCGGACTTGACTTACTTACTTACTTTTTACTTAACATCAGAAACAGTCCATAAAGGATACATAGCTTTTAAACCTTTTGAGGAGCCTTTGACCAGAAAAAAGTTCTAAAGGTCACTTATGGGACTATTGTCTGGCGGACTTGACTTACTTGCTTACTTTTTACTTAACATCAGAAAGAGTCCATAAAGGATACATAGCTTTTAAACCTTTTGAGGAGCCTTACCAGAAAAAAGTTCTAAAGGTCCGTTATGGGACTACTGTCCGGTGGACTTGACTTACTTACTTACTTTTTACTTAACATCAGAAAGAGTCCATAAAGAATACATAGCTTTTAATCCTTTTGAGGAGCCTTTGACCAGAAAAAAGTTCTAAAGGTCTGTTATGGGACTACTGTCCGGCAGACTTGACTTACTTACTTACTTTTTACTTAACATCAGAAAGAGACTGAAGACTAAAATACAAAGACTAATCTTTGAATACAATTTCATTATTTAATATTGTGTATCTGTATTATTATTCTTTATTTAGTATTCATAATTAGTTGTATTATCTTATGAAGTTTAAAATTCATGAGCAGACTATAGATTGCATGAACAAATGTGATAAGGATCATATTTTAGACACAAGGAGGGTAGCTGGGAGGATATGTATTCTGCTTAAAGGTATGAGTAAATTCAATGTTCACTTAGTAAAGAGTTCCAATGATGATGATACTTCAAATGTGTACAGTTGGTATGCTCTTTGCAAGGAACTGATGCAAATGTACCATTTGTATACCACTAATGTACTGTATACACTGAGAAATAGTTTCTTAATGTGGAAGGTGGATTGTACCATTAGGTTTCATTTTTAAACATAAGCAATATGTTTTTCTACCTTACAAGGAAGTTGAAAGTCGCTCAGTTGTGTATTTAGTGTATTTAAAGGGGTGGTTTACTGCTTTTTTTCTTTGCATGATTGTGTTTATGGGGTGCAATATAACATGTCTAAGTGTGTGTTTTTTTTAAAAAAGCCTTATTTTTCATAAATTTCACCTTTATTGTAAGCCGCTTTCTCCTCTGTCATTTGAACGACCGGTTGACTTCCTGATTCTATGAAATCACTCCCTCAGAAACAGGCAATGGGCTCAGATTGGTTAGTTGGGCCGGTGTGTTATAACTGGCTAAACTGCGTAGTGCACGTAGTCCGGAAACTTCACGCCCATTACCTTTAAAGGTGAAAGCTGCATGTGCTCCGGTCAAATGTAAATAGTGTCAATAGCCTACTGCCGTATCAGCTTGAGCCAGAATCAGACCCAGAAAGAGGCAATGAAGAGAATCAAGCAGAACCTCCCCACGGCTCTTACAAAACGTTTCTGAATGGTACATTTTATTATTATTATTCTATTCTTTTCTATTCTACTATTATTATATAAGAATTTCGATACGCTGTTTACTTGAAAATGCTACTGCTGCTTGTTAGCTTTTGAGATACGGTTTTCTCCTGATTAAACATTTAATATAACTGAATAAATGACCGTGATGAGTAATACCGTTTTTTAAAGTTATTGTTTTATCGATATAATGAACAACCGTTTATCTATTCACAAAACTTAGTTTACTCAGTGTATCGTTTTCTTTAGGTGTACACGTTTGTCTTACACACACAAAATAGCATCGAACTACTGGCTACTATAAACAAACAGCGTTGGCATTGGTTTACGTTCTTGATCAAATCGAAAAATTACGTCATAAAGTATACATGGAAAATACATTTACAAAATTAGTACATAATTACAAATTCAGGTCCAAAATGTTTGTACGCGTTTGTCATAGACACACGAAATAGCATAACTAAGTGCCAGCACTGACATTTGTTTACGTCCTTGACAAAACTAAAACATTACGTCTGAAATTATACATGCAAATACATTTAAAATTATTAAGTCTTACTTACAGGTTGTGGCCCAACTACTGCTGCCTCTGGTTTTAAAGTTGGAACTGCTTCATGTTTTAGTAACAGTTTGTTGTAGGCTATCCGGCATTGAATTCGTGGAGATTCTGGAAACTGTCTTCCGTAAAATACGCAGCACAGAGAGCTAAATTACGATTGTAATTTTCTGGAACATAATCAAACATAAATTGTAACCATTGTTGACGAACTACAGCGTCCGTAGGAAGCCCGAACACAGAAAACCTGACAGCTGGGTGAAAATAACACACTTTCGACGGCATGGCTACTGCTCTCCACTATAACTCTTCCTCTTCGACAAAGCAGCAGCAATATGGCCATGCCCCCTTTTTTGCATATTCCGCAGGGAGGGTTGATTATGGGTTAGTTACGTATAAAACCCGGGAGTATCTCGTTGTAGTCCCATTCGAGTCGTTTTCGTAGGCATTAAACTTCCTGATTTTTAAAAGATGATATCTGTGCTTACGTTGAACTTTCAGCGCAGCAACTTTGCAGATAATGTTCATGCACCAACAGCAACATTACACACTATTTAAAATGGAAAAAAAAGAAATCGCAATCAACCACCCCTTTAAGCTCAATCCTTACTGTACTACAGCAGAGAAACATGGAAACGCATAGACTGGCATGAATACAACATCTGCTCAAGTTTCTCTCCTGACATATATGAATAAGGATTTTTTCTTGGGAAGATAACTGGTGTCCGGTCCCGTGAATCAAATAATAACGGGGAAAAGGCTTAATTCTGAGTCTACAATTTGGCGTCAGGAACAACAGGATCGCATCTTCAGGCATTTGTCTCATTCATTCAAGGTAAGACTTTTTCTATTCTAAAATAATTCTAAGTCTGCCTGATTAGACATTGACTGAAACTGCTTAAAAGAACTGTGTTATTTAAAGTACCAGTTGTATTGCCAATGAATATATGTGTCAGACATAAAAAAATAAAAATTAAGGAAAAATGGAATTAAATTAATTCAAAACCTCTAAACCTCTAAACTAAAACTATTTTATATGTTGGGATGGAGATGGATCTTTTTTTAGAAAGAAGACCATCTAGTCAAAAATTTCAGAGAATTAGCTATAAGACGGTTAAGCTAGAATTTTTTTTTCTTGGTTACGACTGAGAGGTGGTTGGAGTATGGCGAGACTGCAAAAATGATGGCAGAGTAATCTCTAAAATATCCAACACACTGAAGATTCGTTCTCAGAAGGAGACGAGGAAGCGTGACACAAGCGTTACTTGATTGACCAGAGTGGTTAAATGTGGCGAGCCTGCAGAGCAAAAAGGGCAGAATAAACTAAAACATTTTAACATGCTGAAATAATACAAGTATGAAAGGCACTGTTGTAACTAGCTAGGATCGCGGGCATTCTGATTTTGACCGTAAAGCTGTTAAAATATTTGAGGATACTGATACTGAAATTATTCTGAGATAAACTAGAAAAAAAAATTATTTGAGTTTAAATAAATTAAAAAGAAAATTGAAGATATAAGGGATAACTTTAGGCTTGTTTGAGATGAGCAAAATTTGCGCAGAACCGATCACCGGTGATCAGCGGGTAATGCATGCCGGTTAGAAATGTGTCCGAGTGCGGTCCGCCTTGCTCTGATGTCATGCTGACGTGTGTCAAAAAACTCTCGCGAGCGCAAGGCGCACGTGTCGGATTCTGCAGTCGTGCGCAGTTGCTCTCCACCGATTGACTGATCAAAAGCATGATGGGAAACGACTTGCTGACGACACAGCTTAAACAACCATGATGGTTTAAACAACCATGATGTATTGTTCTCTTTTAAAATGTTTGATTTTAAAACTCGGATATCATGTTTTATGTGTATATGTTATGTGTGAATATTCCCAAAATCTCGGACAGTGCGATCTCTATGGGTTATGCAATGTCATTTTATATATATATATAAAAAACACAGCCTACCTGTATGTCTGTATTAAAGAAAAAATGATTGATAAACACTTATTTGGAATGGAATTAAATAACAAGTACTTTGGGTGTCTTGTTCATTATATTTATTTTCATATAAAAGCAACAAAACTTAATTACATCCAGTTTATTAGCAACACTGTGCACGAGCGTGAATCCCGTGAATCCCGCGATATCCATCATTGATCTCGCAGGTGTCAAATCCACTGCGAGAAGCGAGAACTGTCCGGCTTGCCTGCGCTTTTTTCACTCCTCCTCTCACTGCAGCCGCCCACTCTCGACTACATTTCAGGCGAGGCAAGGCTCATCTCAAACAAGCCTTTTGTTCCCTTTCGAGGGAGCTCGCGATGCGTAGATGACGCTTTGGGAACGCCTCGGCGTGATTACGTCTGAAGCACGCATGTCAACTAGTCCAATGGAATGAATGAGCGTCACGGGCGGGTGACATCATGACCAGGAAGAGATAAAAGCACATCCGGTGCGTTACTCGCGTTAGCTTTTGTGCCTCAGCAAAGCGCTCTGTGTCAAAACTGTCTGTGAATATTTATTTTTGTCTGTCTGATATATATGTGGCGATTTAAAGGGGAGGCACTCTCATATACAGAGCTATAATAACGACTACGCCACCCCAGCATTGAACCAGCTGGGGAAATACCCATAAAAGGGCACACAAGTTCCTTCTCCCAATCACAAAACACTGAGGCGTGAATACGTACAGAAAAAAAATGGTTCTTTATTCAATGATCATAAATGGTTTTAAAAAAAAAAACACTAGGGTCAGTAAAACAGTTGTGATGAAAAACAAGGCCACTGATATATGAACCACTAGGTTCAACAAGGTAAGAGAATGCAGGCTCTCGTCACGGAGCTGGGGTGCACCATTAGCTGGGCAGGCTAAGCAGGGGACTTCAAATCAGCCCGCAATGAGTACACCGTGCCCAAAACTTCCAAGCATACACACTAGTAATGCGCGGGTCAATGTATAAACAACCCGCACCCGACCAACGTTTTCAACTAACCGCCCACAACTCGGACCGCAAAAAAAAAGAAGAAAATATTGTACCCGACTCGCTTCCTGACCCGCATTTTTTTTTAAAGTAGTCAGTGTTGTGCAAGTTACTTCCAAACTGTAATACATTATACATTACTTGTTACTGTTATTTAAAAGTAATTCATTACCTTACAATATTACTGTCTCAGAATTGCAATGCGTTACATTATCCTGTATGACTTTTGAGTTACTTTCACCAAAATAGATATACAGTAGAACTTAACATTCTAAGGCTGTAACGATATGCGATATGAAGCCGAAATCGCGACACTCAGATCCACGAACCTGCAGAATCGCGACACACCCCTTCCAACTCCAAGAGTTATCCTTCCCGTCCAGATCCAATGCTACCACAGCCTATTATTTGAATTTTGAAGTTAACATTATAAAATACGTAGACCTACACCACAAAACTAGTTGAGGATAAATTATTTAAAATTGGGGAAGACATTAGAAAAATATCAGTCTACACATGCGTTTTATATTTAATATGAGGCAAATACACACGCATTCATGCGTGACAAAACAAATATTTAACTTTTAGGAGGAAAAATATTTTTTTGTAATTCTATGAATTACACTGCGCAAATCAAAAGTAATACTACCCACCGGATGAAGAAGGGTGAGCGCGAGTCAGCAACGTCAACTTCATCTTTATTAATAAACAATTCAAATGTCTCCTTGCTATATTTGACATATTCACAATCATTCATTGCTTTTGCCGGTTCTTTGTGACAGCTTTTAGGTGCTTTATCGGCAGCGCCGCCGCCAACCCTTATATTATGTTGTTACGTGAACGCGTCACCACCGCATCAAAAACATGATTGCGTGATGAAAACATGAAAAATACCACATAAACATAGCCTAACTGTTTAGAAAGAAAACACAGAACAAATAGAGTAGCCTAATGCGCATACGTCCATCTCGCGAATGTCTTCTTCATGCCATCTTCATCCATTAGCCGCTTTTCCACTGGCCAGCGCGAGCACAGAGGCCGAAATCATGCCTCACGGCACTCCTGAATAAATCGCTATACAAATATATCAGACACAGCCATTTAGTCTTTATTTACAAACTTGGACACCACACGCGGCTATTGACTGACCACGAACAGGCATACTGAGCTTGTGCGTCATCTTCGTGCCAGTTATTCAGCCAATAAAGTGTAGGCATATGTATTTCATAGAAAATTGTGTCTAGTACCAGGCTATATAAATTGCATAGGTTTAATTGGAATCTTTATTTCAAACGACCCGACCGACCGCGACCCGAATATCATAAAAAATATTTTTGGATGACTCGTAACCGCGGGTAAACGCGGGTGACCACAGGCAGCCGCTCATTTTGGATCAACCTGCGCATCACTGGTGCTCGTCCTAAAAATAAAGAACGAGTTTCCTTCCCTCTATTTTTTCACCTCCATCACGGGGCCTTCCATTTTTTCCCAATCTGCACAGCGAGCTGTCTAGATCATGGAAAAAGCCTTGCTCATCTTGTCTTTTAGCCCCCAAGTTCATGTATATTCAGATATTAGGGGGTTAAGAGAGTATGGCTATGGGGTAATACCCCGGGTAGAACAGACGCTTGCGAGCTATCTGTCTCCCGGATCAGTATCATCCCTGAAGATGTCGGCTTCTCTCACTAAACCATTAAAGAAAACTATTTTTAATCTAGTGGGAAAAGCATTTACGGCAGTGGGTCTAGCAGGAGGCTGCTTGCACACTATAGCAGTGCTACAAGCCTATCAGGCTGACCTGCTGGGGTATTTGGACAGAAGTGAGGGAGTTTGGCCCGATGGGGTTTGAGAACTTCGTCGGGCCACAGATTTATCTCTCAGGGATATTAAGGAGACCGCCTTAATCCGAGGACCGTTCTTCACGCTGAGAAGGCTTCGGCTAGTAAAAAAAAAAAAAAAAAAAAAAAGCAAAAGAAAAGGTCTTGGCGCCACCAGCGTCAGACCGGTGAGGGCAGCCCCAACCGGGGTGGAACGGTGTATACCTCATTATACGGTGCCCTTTCCATCTCGGTGCCCTCAGGAGACCGTTCTGCCAACCCCGCCACCCTTGGTTCTTCGGGGCGCAGCGGTCTCCAGCGAGCTTCTGGCGCAGCGTCGGCAACACGACATTGCGTCGGACTCGCGCCCTCTGAGGAGGGTTTGAAAACAGTCAGTTCGGGTGGTTCCTTCCAGTATGCTTCAGGTCCCCTAACTGGCTGTCTCAATTACACCAGAGGCCAGCCTCGAGGGGCTGGTTCCCTTGGTAGATTTTCTGGCAGCGCGGAAGCTACTGCCGAATATATCTCTATGGGTCCTGCAGTTAGTAATAAGAGGCAGATTTGGTTCTCGTCCTCCAGGTTACAACGGGGTGTTGCTCACGTTAGTGCATCCCGAGCAGGCTCTGGTAATGTAGCAAGAGGTAAAGGCCCTGTTAGCAAAGAAAGCTATAGAGCAGGTGTACTCACCTGACATTGCGTCAGTCTTCACAGTCGTTATCTCATTGTTCCAAAAAAGGATGGAGAACTGCGTCACATACTAGATCTTCGTCTGTTGAAGTGTTCGGTGCTGGAACTCAAGTCTAAGATGCTGACACTCAAACAGATCGTGACTCAAATCAGATCCGAGGACTGGTTTGTCACAATAGATCTGAAAGACGCATACTTCCATATCTCCATCCTCCCTCAGCACAGGAGGTTCCTGGGGGTTTCTTTCAGGGGCAAATAACACCAGTATCAGGCACTTCCTTTCGGTCTAGCTCTATCAGCCCGCACATTCACGAAGCGCGTAGATGCAGCTCTGGCCCTGCCAGGCTGCAGTGCATACACATTCTGAATTGTATAGACGACTGGCTGATTCTAGCGGAATTAGAACAGTTAGCGGTTCGGCATCAAGATGTCGTCCTCGCTGATATGCAAAGGTTGGGGTTGAGGCTCAATACCAAGAAGAGTCTGCTTCTCCAGTACAGAGGACCACTTTTCTTGGAGTAGTCTGGAGACTACTCTCTTCTTCGAGAGACTGTTAGGCCTCAGGGCAGCAGCGTCCATTGTGATACCCTTTGGCCTGCTGTACGTGAGACCTTTGCAGTGGTGGCTCAGGACCAGAGGGTTCTCCCCGAGGGTAAACCCACTCTGTATAATCAAGATCACGCGGCAGTATCCCCGCGCCTTGGTTATATGGAGGAAACACTGGTTCTTGTCCCAGGTTCCAGTGTTGGGAGCTCTTTGCCATCGAGTTGCTATCTCGACAGATGCTTCCCTCACCAGCTGGGGAGCGGTATTGGAAGGCCGCTCAGCTCAGGGCTTGTGGAGGAGTCATCATCTCTCTTGGCACATGAATTGCCTAGAGATGATGGTCGTCTTCAATGCGTTGAGACATCTCCTCCCAGACCTGAGGGGCCATCATGTGTTGCTCTGGAACAGTGACTGCTCAGGGCAGCAGAGTCCAATGTGATACCCTTTGACCTGCTGTACGTGAGACCTTTACAGTAGTGGCTCAGGACCAGAGGGTTCTCCCCGAGGGGAAACTCACTCCGTACGATCAAGATCATGCGGCAGTATCCCCCCGCCTTGGTTATATGGAGGAAACTCTGGTTCTTGTCCCACAGACAACATGTTGATGGCCTCTTATTTTGGTCCCTTAGGAAAATACGCTCTCTGAGGGCAGTGTATTTTCCAGGGGGCCCGAATATTGGAGCAGACACCCTGTCGAGGCAGGGGCTGAGGCCAGGGGACTCTACCCTGAGGCGGTGCAGCAAATATGGGAGTTTTTACGGCCAGGCAGAAGTGGATCTGTTCACGTCTCAGCATACGACACACTGTCCACTCTGGTTCTCCCTCACTCAACCAGCCCCCTCGGGGCTGAATGCTATGGTGCAGACGTGGCCGAGGCAGCAAAGAACTCCAGAACTGCTGGGAGCAGAGCAACAGGGGGAAATGCGTACAGACGTGGCCGAGGCTACGTTTGTACGCATTTCCCCCTGTTGCTCTGCTCCCAGGAGTTCTGGAGTGATTCCACCAAGATGGAATTAGCCTATTGCTAGTAGCACCACCCTGGCCAAGCCGAATTTGGTTTGCGGACCTAATTCTTCTCCTTGACGACCCTCCCTTGGAGGTCCCGATCAAGAGAGACCTTCCGTCTCAGGCAGGGGATGCAATATTGCACCCCCGGCATGTGATTTGGAAACTGTGGGTTTGGCCTCTGAGGGGACCCAACTCATAGAGAGGGGTCTCTCAACCGAGGTTGTTGAGACCATTCTAAGCTCCAGAGCTCCCACTACGAGGAAACTATATTTGAGAGTTTTTCACTTCTTGGTTTTACCAGCGTCAGTGGGATCTGGTTAACTGTTCAGTAAACACAGTATTTGAGTTTCTGCAAGAACGCTTTGTATCAGATCTATGTCCTTCCACGCTTAAGGTATATGCGGCGGCCATTGCGGCTTTCCACGCCCTGGTGGGTGGTACATTTTTGGGTCGAGACCCCCTGATCACTCGTTTCCTTCGTGGCACTTTGAGGCTGAGGCCTGCAACTTGCACTAGGGTGCCGGCTTGGGACCTTGCAATAGTTCTAGAAGCCCTATCTGGGGCTCCCTTTGAGCCCTTAGATTTGGTCTCAGAGAAGTTCCTTTCTTTTAAGACTATTTTCTGCTAGCTATTTCGTCCCTCTATGAGTCGAGACCTTCAGGCCCTTTCGGTCCCCACCGGCCTTGAGTGCACCGGGGATGGCCAAGGCAATCTTACCCCAAACATGGATATGTTCCTAAGGTGCCTACCTTTATTCCGAGGCCTATTGTGCTGCAGATTTCTGTCCTCCCCCATTTATCGGACCAGGAAAAGCTGAACCTCTTGTGCCCAGTGCGAGCACTGGACACTTATGTTCATCGGACTTCTTTGTCGAAGACTATTCGATAGTCGAGACTATTCTTCTTGTGAGTCCTCTGGCCAACCATTTGGTGGTCAGGGCTCATTCCACTAGGAGTATGGCTTCTAAGCTTTATTATCTGGAGTTCTCTCCAAGACGTTTATGATGCGGCGGGCTGGTCCTCACCGCTCACATTCGTGAGGTTTTACAGCTTGGACCTGGATGCTGCTCCAGGTTGCCAGGTGCTTCTTACTTAGTTTGCCGACAGTTTTATCATCTGGCATTTTGTAAGTACTGCGTATTGGGTATTCTCGTTCCCAAAGCGTCATCGACGCATCGCGAGTTCCCTCAAAAGGGAACGTCTCAGGTTACGACTGTAACCCTAGTTCCCTGAGAAGGGAACGAGACGATGCGTCGCCCTGCCATACTTCCTGCATCCCTGCGATCAACTTTGCTTCGGCTCTAGGAGCTAACGCAAGTAACGCACCGGATGTGCTTTTATCTCTTCCTGGTCATGACGTCACCCGCCCATGACGCTCATTCATTCCATTGGACTAGTTGACATATGTGCTTCAGACGTAATCACGCGGAGGCGTTCCCAAAGCGTTATCGACGCATCGTCTCGTTCCCTTCTCAGGGAACTAGGGTTACAGTCATAACCTGAGACGTTTTTTACTTTTCTTTAAAATTTATTTTCCCTGAGTTCTTATAGTGTTTTGAGAAGAGAGAGAGAGAGAGAAGCAGCCCCTCCCTTTGGAATTTACTCACACATATACGCACACACACATACCCCTGCTGTTCTGAGCGCACAGACACAGAGTGACAAATACTTTGCAAGATGGGAGAAAGTGACTGTAACAGCAGAACAATATCTGCTTGGTACCTGGAAAGGAAAAGCAAGAAACAAGCTAAACTTTTGAAAAAAGGACTGGATATCAATGCATATGGATGAGCAGTTAAGCTGGTTCGAGTCCCAAAAAGACAAGATAAAATCAAAAGCATTCCCAATACTGGCAGCTCATTGGATTGTGAAACAAGGTGGAATTTTTTGCGATATAAATGGTGGTCCAGTTCCACTTGCTGAAGCAATGAAGCCTCAAATTGAAGCATATAACAAGTTGAACAAAATCATGTCTATTAAATGTTCAGATGAAGAAAATATAACCAGTGATGATTTATTTGATCCAGATTGGACAAACATAATAACTGAAGCTGAAAGAAAATGTTCACAACCACCAGTGAAATCCACAACAACTGTAACACCTCCACCTTACAACCCAATTTATCCAACTTTGCCTGAACAATGTACAAGTTCATCTAAACCTCTTACACAGCCTCAAGCTTCGAGATCAAATGGAGGTCCAGTTGACAAAATGTCTGCACAAGCATCTCCAATAATAACAAGATCAGCCCAGCCAAACAGAGACATGCTGCGATGTACACCAGCTCGTAATTATGGATCTGACTGGGGTGATGAGACGAGAGATGACGACATGATCACAGTTGATAAGATCGGACCTGAATTTTCTTCACCTGCGATTAAAAGGGAAGAATCTGAAATGATGACAGAAGAGAGACCATTCACACCAGGAGAACGTCAAGCCATTCTCACAGCCTTGCCTCCTCTGAAGAGACAAGATCCAAACACAGAGTTTTGGCGAGAATTGGACTCATTAGTTGAAGCACATCAAATGACATTAAGAGACATACACACTATTGTGAAAGCTAAAATCCCAAGAGACCGATGGGAACGCCTGCCAGCTTCAATAACAACAGCCCAATGGGTAGACTTGTGGGTTGATGGTCAGGGACGACCCCTGGGTCTTTGGCAAGCATTAGATGAGTTCCGAAAAGTAATCCAAGAAATCTTGGGAAGCGGTAAAATTCCATTCTCATTAGTGACATTTATTAAGCAAAAGGATGATGAATGTCCAGATGAATATTCTCTGCGTAAGTGGAATGCTTATGAGAGATGGGCCCTCTGTGCTAAGAAACAACCTGACAGAGATGATGTACAGTTCACTGACACACTTTTGGATGGCTTTAGCACAAAATACCAACAAGCCTTATCACTTGGAGTCAATCCAGGCGAGACATTTGACCAAATTATGCAATGGGCTGGCCGCCTAGAGATGGCTATGAGATCAAACAAGGAAGAAGGAAACAAGCCATATCGAAGAGGAGTGGCGACAGCTCAATACAACATGGACACAAAGAATAGGATGATTTTCTGCGGCAACTGTGGAAAGCGTGGCCACTCAAGAAGAGATTGCTGGGCTAAAGGAGGTGGAGCAGAAGGTCAAGGTCCATCATTTAGACAAGTCAGTGCGAAAAATCATGATGAAACCTATCAAGGGAAGACGTGGACTGAAGCACAAGTCCGTCAGCTCATTGAGGGAATTTTGCGTCCGCAATAGGAATCAGCGGCCCCCTGTATTAGTATGAAAAGAGACAATCGCCTTTTCATCAATGCATTAATAGGGGGCCACCCATGTGACTTTTTGGTCGACACAGGAGCAGCGATTTCGACAACAAATCTATACAAGTTTACAAGTTCCTCTGCAAATACATGAAGATGAAGTCTTATGGACATCTTTCTGGGTGGGGCCGAATTCACAAGGAAGCCTTATTGGCATGGACATTCTTCCATTGTTGAACATGATCATATTCACTGACAGTCGTCAAATCGCTACAACAGCTGGGATAATACCAAACGAAGATCGCACATGCATTTTAAGTTCTGTTGGTGCAGCAAAACCAATCATCAGAGATTGGGGAAAAGACGGTGTGTGAGGTCTTTTGTGCAGTTTATATCCAGATGTTTGGGCTAAACACAAATTGGATTGTGGCAAAGCCAACATTGACCCCGTTGTTATTGAGGGACCGATACATGCCCCTCATAAACAATACCCTATCTGTTCTGAAGCAAGACAAGCCGTGGAAGAGATAGTGGCAGACTTGGAAGATGAAGGAATCATCAGACAAACCTCATCAACCACTAATAGTCCTGTCTGGCCTGTCAAGAAATCAGATAACTCATGGCGATTAACCATTGATTACAAAAGACTTAACAGTGTAACACCAAAACCGCATTCTATTGTGGCCAATCCTGCCACCATTCTGAATGATATTCCAGGAAATGCAAGAATTTTCATGGTACTAGATGTACTGTCGGCTTTCTGGTCTATACCTATTGACAAAAATCTCAAGAGAAATTAGCCTTCACAGTAGGCGCAAAACAGTATGTTTGGAACAGACTCCCACAAGGTCTTGATCTTTGGTAATCTGTGGTATTTCATAGAACTTTGGATCAGTTCTTAACGGAGCATAAAGCTGAAATTGAGAGTTCAGGAAGTGTTTGTCTCCAATATGTTGATGATTTGCTGATTGCAAGCCCAGATGAAAACAGCCATGTATTTTCTCTGAATGTTGTCCTACAAGCCCGTAGGAAAGAAGGATTAACCCGACCCGACCCGACCCCAAGCACAGCTGGCCAAAACATCTACTTGGGCCAAGAAATATCTGTCGAGGGAAGGAGAATGACAACAGAGCGTGTAGAGGCATTACGGCAACTTCCAAAACCTCTAAGAGTTACAGGAATGCGGAAGGTGATGGAACTTTTCAACTATTGTCGTCAGTATATACCTGATTTTGCCAGCATCACTAGCCCCCTCATCGACCTGTACAAGGGAGGAAAGCCTGGAGTAGAACAGATAAACTGGATACTTTTCCTCAAAGATTCCTGTCACAATGACTGGTCAACCACAATGTATACAAGCCCTTGATGGGAAGCAAATTTGTTGAACAAGGATTTGAGAGTGGAAATCATCAGAGACACTTCTCTTAACCCTGCAACAATGATGCTGGAACCACATGAGGGAATACCACACGAGTGTGAAAAACAAGTTGAAGAGGAAAGTCTTGGTCCTGTTAATCCAATCCCTCTTGAAAATCCAGACAAGGAGTTATGGGTCGATGGATCCTTTGTAAGTCGCGCTCGATCGGCTCAAAATCCGGCATCCGACCAGCACGGAAGGGCTCTGCGTGTTACTGTCTTTTCTCGCAACAAAGTATTTTTGGTTAAATTCAATACATTTTGTCATATGTATGAACTCGTTATTTCATCTGACTCCATAAATTAACGAATTATTGGTGATCAACAACAATGTGATTAACGAAAATTGGTGTTCAGATATAACAACACTGAAGAAGATATGCTCTCCTAACTTAGAGACCCATTTCATTAATTGCAAACCTTTCTACTCGCCACGGGAGTTTTCCTCTTTCATTCTCGTGAATGTTTACATCCCTCCAGACGCGTGCGTGAGCGCGGCGCTACAACAGCTGGCTGAACAAATAGCTGAAACGGAACAAAGGCACCCAGACTCTCTTCTAATAATTCTTGGGGATTTTAACAAAGCAAATCTTTCCCGTGAACTACCAAAATACAGACAGCACGTTACATGTCCCACAAGAGACAGTAATATACTGGACCACTGTTACACCACAATAAAAAATGCGTATCACTCCGTCCCACGGGCAGCTTTGGGGCTCTCTGATCACTGTTTGGTTCATCTTATTCCGACCTACAGGCAGAAACTGAAATCAGCTAAACCTGTGATAAGGACTGTAAAAAGATGGACTAATGAAGCAGAGCAAGATCTACAGGCCTGCTTCGATTGCACTGATTGGACTGTTTTTGAAGCTGCTACCACCGATCTGGATGAGCTCACAGATACTGTAACATCATATATAAGTTTCTGTGAGGATACATGCATTCCTACCAGGACATTCTTATAATTCACTAATGATAAACCATGGTTTACTGGGAAACTCAAACACCTTCGTCATGCCAAAGAGGATGCTTACAGAAGTGGGGATAAAATCTTGTATAACCAGGCCAGAAACAGATTGACAAAGGAGATCAGAGTTGCTAAAAGGAACTACTCTGAAAAACTGAAATAACTGTTTTCATCTAACGACCCATCATCAGTCTGGACTGGCCTGAGGAACATCACCAACTACAAGTCACCATCCCCCCGATCTGTGGACAATCAACACCTGGCTGATGATTTAAATTAATTTTACTGCAGATTTGAAAAGCCCCCACTATCATTCCTGTCCCCAAAAAAAACAAAATCACTGGACTTAATGACTACAGACCTGTCGCTCTCACGTCTGTGGTCATGAAGTCGTGTGAAAGACTGGTGTTGGCCCACCTGAAGGACATCACTGGACCCCTGCTGGATCCCTTTCAGTTTGCTTACAGAGCAAACAGGTCTGTGGATGATGCAGTCAACATGGGACTGCATTATATCCTGCAACATCTCGACAGACCAGGGACTTATGCAAGGATCCTCTTTGTGGACTTCAGTTCGGCCTTCAATACCATCATGCCTGGTCTTCTCACAGCCAAACTGACCCAGCTCTCCATACCATCCTCGATCTGTCAGTGGATCACCAGCTTCCTGACGGACCGGCAGCAGCGAGTGAGACTGGGGAAACACACATCCAGGACTCTCACCACCAGCACTGGCGCCCCCCAAGGGTGCGTTCTCTCCCCACTGCTCTTCTCCCTGTACTCTAATGACTGCACTTCTAAAGATCCCTCTGTCAAGCTCCTGAAATTTGCCGACGACACCACTGTCATCGGTCTCATCCAAAACGGTGACGAGTCTGCTTACAGACTGGAGGTTGAACAGCTGGCTGTCTGGTGCAGTTATAACAACCTTGAGCTGAACACGCTCAAAACAGTGGAGATGATCGTGGACTTCAGGAGGAACAGCCCAGCACTCCCCCCACTCACCATCATGAACAGCACCGTGGAAGCAGTTGAGTCATTCAGGTTCCTGGGCACTACCATCTCTCAGGACCTGAAGTGGGACATTCACATTGACTCCATTGTGAAAAAAGCCCAGCAGAGACTGTACTTCCTTCGCCAGCTGAGGAAGTTCAACTTGCCACAGGAGCTGCTGATTCAGTTCTACTCAGCCGTCATTGAGTCTGTCTTATGCACATCCATCACTGTCTGGTTTGGTTCAGCTACCAAATCAGACATCAGGAGACTACAACGGACAGTCCGGACTGCGGAGAGGATCATTGGTGCCCCCTGCCAAACCTCCAGGACCTGTACTCTTCCAGAGTGAGGAAGAGAGCAGGTAAAATCACCACAGACTCCACTCACCCTGGACACCACCTGTTTGAACTGTTACCGTCAAGACGGCAACTTAGATCACTGGCCACAAGAACATCTCGGCACAGGAACAGATTCTTCCCACAGGCCATTTCCCTCCTGAACAGTTAACACACCTCCCAAGGCATATGCCTTTAAGTGCAATACTCCCACTGTTTAGTGCAATATCCTACAACTCAGGTGATACTTATATGTAGATTTATTTATTTATAATATTTAAAACACTGTAAATGTGTTCATAATCTGTAAATCTGAAAATGTCTATTCTGACTAAACCCAACTGTGATACTTTTATTCTCATATATTTATATTTTTATTTTTTAGTCTTATAATTTGTAGTATTATGTTTCTTGTTGTATTTGTATTTGTAAATGTCCGCTGGAAGCCTCAGTACCAAAACAAATTCCTTGTGTGTGCAAGCACACTTGGCAATAAAGCTCTTTCTGATTCTGATTCTGATTCTGAAAAAATAAAATGAAAAGGGTTTTAATGATATCTGTGCATCATTAAATGTGAGTGAATGTTTTACTATTCTTTTAAACTCTTGAATGAAAATAATGTCAAAGTCAATTAGAATAATCAAATATCACAATTTAATATGTCAGGTAAATGTATCATTACAATTTCAGAATCAGTTCAAAGATAATCAA
This sequence comes from Gila orcuttii, assembly GCA_026230005.1. Classification (NCBI taxonomy): domain Eukaryota; kingdom Metazoa; phylum Chordata; class Actinopteri; order Cypriniformes; family Leuciscidae; genus Gila; species Gila orcuttii. The sequence goes on along the minus strand of JAPDVR010000010.1, from coordinate 28,858,730 downwards.
TGCAAAACTTTAAATGCTCTAGAACAAAGAGGAAAATGTTTACACGACAATAAATACGTGAGGCTGAGAGGCTCAGCTCTCAGCCTTATGGGCTGATCTAGATACAGAAAAGAGCCCCAAGCTCTCGTTGCGTTTTATTATATACCCAGACCTCATTTCCCATCTAAACATGGTTCACAGTGGAAATTTACCTGCAAGTAACCATTTGCTAACAGTGAGACATTTGCATTCAGACAAATGGTCGGAAGGTGTTAACTCAAAGACACCCCTTTCTGTGTGGAAGATATTTCCAAACTCTTAAGAACTTTATTAGCTTTTAGTTTACTTCTTTGGGAATGAGACATTTGTACCAGTCGCACTGAGACATTTCAAATAATACCAAACATGTATAAAACTCGATGATAATCATTCACATTAAACCATTTAGATTCTTGTGTGAGTTTGGGAGATCTCACCACGAGTGGGAGGGAGTGGGGGTCGAGGGAAAGAGATGTAGATTAGGATGAGGGGGGTGAGGCCTTCATCTTGATAGTGCACAAGAGTTCAAATGGTTTTCCAGTCTTACAATCCAGTTGTTGATGGAAAACGACATACTGGATGGGCTGTAGTGGAAGCTGACGGAACTGTTGTGAAGAAAGGAGCTCTTTCTGGGCAATTTTCAGCACAAGTAGCTGAGCTCATAGCACTTACGGAAGCCTTTGAACTATCGGAAGGAGATCGAGTCAACATCTATACAGATAGTCGTGTAGCGTATGGACAATGTCAGGATGGCTCGCTCATTCCAACATGTCAAAAACCTTTTAACCCTTTGAGTTTTGCCTATAACTCAACTAGTGAGCGCCAAAAAGTCTCCATCTAATGTGTCCAAATTGTCCATTGGCACTTTTGTGGCGCGCACGAAGGAAAGAAAAAACCCATAAAACCAGCTATGAGCAAGCTTCAAATAGATGTTTATTAACTGAACCCCCTTTACGACAGGAAAGAATTCCTGGGTGAAGACTTAACTACGCACACGCAACCAAACTTTCTTGTAGTGAAACCTAAAATATGTGTAATTCTGAAAAGTATACAATATATAAATGTATGCCTTTGTGTTTCTGCTTTTGTTCCAAGCCTAGTTATGATTTTATAGTCGTGTAGCTAAATTCTAAGTGCTCATATCAAACTCTAAGACTATATACCCACATTTATTATATGCAAAACCTACATTTCTTGGTACCGAATTTATCCTCTCGGTGTCATGATCCTGGTAGCCTTCTCTTTTACTCTGCCTCCCTCTTCTGGTCATACTCGTTATTACATCCTCTTACTCACTCTAATTATAGCATTCTCCTCCAGCCGTTTCTCATTATCCCATCTCTCCCCCCTCCTCTCCGCACCTGTTTCCCACTTTCTCTGATTCTACTCCCTATTTCTAGGCTTGCCTTTTCCTTTGTTCTTTGTCGAATTATTGCCAAATGCTGTGTAACTACCTGCTCGTTGTTCCAGTAGTGTTGCATCCTGTCCTGTCCTATCTCGTCTTGTCTTGTCTCCTGCCAGCATTATTCTGATGACATTGTTTCCCCGCCTCTACTTTATCCAACCTCAGCAAACGACTGTTTTCTGTTGAAGTTTTGCCAAGCGGCCACCTGAGTTGTCTCTACTGAACTACTATTAAAGATCTTCAGTGTACCTTTGCGTTTGGGTCCTCTCTTCACCCACCTGACAGAATAATTCGACCTAATGTCATGATCCTGGTAGCCTTCTCTTTTACTCTGCCTCCCTCTTCTGGTCATACTCGTTATTACATCCTCTTACTCACTCTAATTATACCATTCTCCTCCAGCCGTTTCATCCCATTACCCAAACTCCCTTCTGCTAAGGAGATGGCCCAAATTGTCGTTGACAAGATTTTTAAGATCCATGGTCTCCCTACGGATGTTGTCTCCGATAGGGGTCCCCAATTCGTCAGATTGGTGCTTCGGCGAGTCTCTCCTCCGGTTTTCACCCACAGACCAATGGCCAGGCCTAGCGAGCTAACCAGACTATCGGTCGTATTCTCTGCAGCCTCTCATTTCGCAACCCTGCTTCCTGGTCAGAGCAGCTTCCCTGGGCTGAGTACGCCTTTAATTCCGCGCCTTCCTCCGCTACTGGGTTATCCCCGTTTCAGTGTTGTCTTGGTGACCAGCCACCGCTCTTCTCCTCGCAAGACTCTGATTCTAAGTTACCGTCCGTCCAAACCTTTCTTCAGCGTGCTAAACGCACTTGGAGAGGAGTGAGATCTGCTCTTTGCAAGTCCCGATCTCGTACCCAACGGTTCGCTAATAGGCGTCGAGTCAAGAGCCCTCGTTATTCTGTGGGTCAGAGGGTTTGGCTGTCCACAGCTAATCTACCTCTCCAATCCTCTTTGCGTAAACTGGCACCCAAGTTTATTGGCCCATTCCGTGTCCTTGAAATTCTTAGTCCTGTCTCTGTCAAGCTTAAATTGTCCACTAACCTTTGGGGCATTCACCCTGTCTGCCATGTGTCGTGTATTAAGCCCGTTATTCGCGCCCCTCCTCGTCCTGTCACTTCTCCTATCCGAGTTGAGGGCGTGCCTGTCTATAGGGTTCGCAAGATTCTTGACGTCCGCCCTCGAGGTCGTGGTCATCAGTTTCTGGTGGATTGGGAGGATTACAGTCCTGAGGAGAGAAGTTGGATTCCATCCCGGGACGTCCTGGACCGCTCGCTGATCGATGACTTCTACCGCTTCCGCCAGTCTTCCTCCTCAGTTACGCCAGGGGGCGCTCCTTGATGGGGGGTACTGTCATGATCCTGGTAGCCTTCTCTTTTACTCTGCCTCCCTCTTCTGGTCATACTCGTTATTACATCCTCTTACTCACTCTAATTATAGCATTCTCCTCCAGCCGTTTCTCATTATCCCATCTCTCCCCCCGCCTCTCCGCACCTGTTTCCCACTTTCTCTGATTCTACTCCCTATTTCTAGGCTTACCTTTTTCTTTGTTCTTTGTCGAATTATTGCCGAATGCTGTGTAACTACCTGCTCGTTGTTCCAGTAGTGTTGCATCCTGTCCTGTCCTGTCTCGTCTTGTCTCGTCTCCTGCCAGCATTATTCTGATGACATTGTTTCCCCGCCTCTGCTTTATCCAACCTCAGCAAACGACTGTTTTCTGTTGAAGTTTTGCCAAGCGGCCACCTGAGTTGTCTCTACTGAACTACTATTAAAGATCTTCAGTGCACCTTTGCGTTTGGGTCCTCTCTTCACCCACCTGACAGTCGGTCTGCTTTAGCTAAAAATATATATTAGGTTATGATAAATGTATTACACTATGTTTCCCATTCTTGATAGTAGAAAGGGGCGAAGTCTGACACCGCCATAACCCATGCAAATTAGGTTGTTAGAAGAAACAAAGAAATCTTTTCCCGCCTAAGATTTCCGAATGGCATTGGTCGATCTGTTCCTGAGGAGGTGTGGACCATCTCCTTTGAAAAGATGAGGGCCCAGTCTCCTCGCTCTCTCTTCTTCGTAATCCTTGGACGACTCCACTTCTCTCTTCCTTTACGTTCTAGTTCTAGCTTTTCTTATTTTCGTTTAGTTCTTTTCTTTGTTTTAAACCTTGTGCCGTAGTCATTTCGACCACCGGGCGAAAAGGACTTAGCCTGATTTCCAGCAACTCACCTACACGTAGCGCTTTGAACTTCCTGCGAGATACACGCACTCCGAAGCCAGTTCCAGGACGCGCGAGGACCACACACCCACGCAGCCTTGTTTCAGGCACACAAAGGTCTATAATGCAAGTAGCCTTTATTTCCATCGAAATCTAAACGTGTTTAGAGCTGTTTATCCCTGCTTTAAGGTGTGTGATTTCTTGATGGTTCTTAAGGGTTAACTGTTGTGTGAAGTTTGCTATTTCTGTGATCTGCTTTCTCTCTTCACCTTTCCTTACTTCCGTTATTCATTATTCTGTATATTCGTTGTTAAATGTAATTTGTGCTATAGCTTCATTTATTAAACCCTCATTATACTCTTTATTGTCTCTGACTGGTAATCATCAAACAAAGCCTCTTAAATGTGTGATCCTAAGCTACAAGCTTGATATTGAAAAATACTTTAATTAGTAATATTATCAGAAAGTTATTCTTCACAAACAGAAGGATAGCTTTTCCTGATAGTGACCAGAAAAATCCTTTTCGCGAAATTGATCAGAGGATCGTCATTAGGTTCGGTGGACGGACAACTCGACGAAATGCAGTTAGTTCTGTTTAAAGGATATTCTAAAAATTGATATAGCCTATCTGTATATTATATGTGTTCATAATTGATTATAATTCGTTGTGGTTAATTGTCTATACATATGTAGATGCAGATGGACTTTATTCCCATTTTGGGCAATTTAAAATTGTAGGTGATAACTCAGAACCCGTATGATCAGCTATTAATTGTGAATTATTGATGATTGATTATACGCCCCCCCCCCCCCCCCCCCCCATTTGAGCTGAGACCTTACAGTCGTTATGCTTTTGGTGTGGTCCATGACTACCTTGCCCTGTGGAAAAGACGTAGACTTATCACTAGCAGTGGGAGCGAAATATAACATGCTTCCATTATTCGGCGTTTGATTACAGCATGTCACTCACCCAGAGAAACAGCTGTGATCAAAGTAAAATCACATCAATCTGACAACTCCAAAGAAAGTCAAGGAAACACGGCAGCAGATGCAGCAGCTAGAGAAGCAGATCTACTCCCTCTTACTCCTGTTACCTTGGTAAAGGAAAACAGCAAAGATAATCCTGAGCTCCATCTTCTGTCATATCAAACGGAGACAGATGAAGAGAAAGAACAATATGGATAAAAACGGGAGCGAAAGAAGATGATCAAGGTATCTGGAGAATTCCAACAGGATAAGTGGTGATGCCTATTGGAACAAGAAGAGAACTAATGCAGCTGTATCATGGAAAAGTGCATGCTGGAGCAAAAGCAATGAAAGCTCAAATCAGCAAGACTTGGTGGTGGCCACGAATGATGAGAGACATTGATGATTACTGTAGGAGATGCTTAATTTGCATGAAAGCAAATGTGGAAAAATCTGTAAAGGTGCAAATGTCACATGCACCCAGACCAACAGGTCCATGGACACATCTCCAAATCGATTTCACAGGACCTTTATCACCCAGTGGAGGGTACCAATACATTCTAGTAATCAAGGACAGATTTATTAGGTGGGTGGAAGCATTCCCTACAAAAACTTGCACTGCTAAAGCGGCAGCACGAGTAATGGTGGAAGAAGTTTTTCCTCGCTGGGGTCTTCCATATGAAATTGATTCTGACAATGGAACAAATGAAATTGATGGGGCTCAAACAGAAATTCCACATTACATACCATCCAGAAATTTTGGGGATGGTTGAGAGGATGAACCGATAGTTGAAAACCGGTCTTACTAAAGCCATTTTGCAAACTGGCCAAGTTTGGCATAAGTTATTACCTGCTATTCTGTGGAACTTGAGAGCAACTCCAAACAGAGTAACAGGACTAACCCCTTTTGAACTGATGACTGGAAGAGCAATGGTTCTACCTCCTGATGCTCCACCACCTGCGGGAACAGGAGGAGATTCTACTTTGTTCCAAGAGAAGTTACGACGCTATCTCACAATGCTGGACAAAGCTACTAAAGACAATTATAAGAAAGTGCGAGAAGCTCAACAGCAATGGGATGAAAATCATACCACTACTGATATTCCACACATTCCCGAGTTAGGCAGTTTTGTTATGGTCAAACGCATTGTTAGGAAAGGTTTAGAGCCTAGATGGGAGGGACCATATGAGATACTCTTAACAACTGATACAAGTTTGCCTTAAAGTGAAGGGGGTAGGAACAGATAGATGGTATCATTGGTCACAAGTTAAACCTTGCTTAGTGAATGAACAAAATGATAATGACGGCTTATGGCCTGATATTGAGCAATGTTCATCCATTAGCTTTAAAGATTGGGAACAAAGAAGTGATGTTTAATTATTTATCTGCTTCCATTTCAGGAATCAATTCCATTGACATTGATTAGAGATGGTTGTAAGTTATTCTCGATATGAGAATGGGACATAAGGAGTGAAATACGAGTTCTCTTACGAGAGGTTCTCTCGTACTGCTTAAGTTGCTTACGCTACGGGTAAAGTCATCTTTTCTCGAGATATTGAAGCCAAAAATTATCCTTAATTTTCCATTTATTGTCAACGCAGTTCAGCAGCCAGCAGACCTAGAGCAGGCTATCTTGCATGCTCATTGGCTGCCCTGCGGCAACTGCTGCAGCCTACCACTGAGCCTCACGCGTGACATTGCGCCCTCTACGCGTCACAGCCCGCCAAAATGGGGGTGGCTTATCGTATAAAAGTCAGGCTCGGAGGCTGCGTCACTGATTTCATCATCTTCAGCAAAGCTCTCCGCATCGCTGGACTCTGAGAGAAGCCGCCACCGTTAAAACCAGCGACCAGCACGCAGAGGAAAGAGCCTGAGGAAGCCAGTCGTCTTCGCCGCCTTCAGTCTTCGGTGCCTGCTACGCCATCCGGCGACAAGTATCCTTTTAGTGCTTTTGCTTTCTGTGAGTGTTCGCCGCTGCGACACTCACTTTCTAAAAGAGCGCGAGGCGTTTTTCTAAAAATGCCTCGCATTCCCTGTGGCTCGTGCAGAGCCCCGCCCAGCGCCGGAGACCGCCATGTGATCTGCGCTCTCTGCCTGGGCCCGGAACACGCAGCCCTCGCCCTGGATTCGGGAGGCTGCGTGCACTGTGAAGCGCTTCCGCTGTCGACCCTGCGGGCTCGACTCGAGGCCTTCACTGTCACTCCGCCCTCTGGACCGCGCAAGAAGAAGCGCCGTTCACAGAAGCGAGCGGAGCCTGAGGTCACACTGAAGAGCTCGCCGGATTACATCCCACCAGCTTCTCTCTCTCCTTCTCCGCCCCTCCCGGACACGCAGCTGCCGGCTTCGGCCCTCACTGCCGCCGCCTCAGGGGACGAAGCTGAAGGAAGGGACCCTGGTGACAGCTGTTCCATCCTGGCATCGGACAGCGAGGAGTGGTCGAGTTCTCATCACTCCGCCTCCTCCTCGATCCGGGAAGGCTACAAAGGCTACTGCAGCGGTGTATTCGGCAGCCAACGAGCCGGTAATGCAACCCGTTCGCCTGCACACAACCACCGTTGCTACGGCGACCCAGACAAATCTCTCAAAAGATGGTTGAGTCCCGCCGCGGCCGGACCACCATTGAAACATCTCGCCCTGTCAGTCTCCTTAGAAAGGCTACTGCAGCGATGTATTCGGCAGCCAACGAGCCGGTAATGCAACCCGCTCGCCTGAAAAATCTCAAGAGTATAACGTCTGGCTATCCGGCTCATGCCGTGGTGCTCTAAGTGTAGAAAATGTGCCCACATCTCAGTGTTCACCCCTACACGCAACCACGATACCCCCATGTCTCTCACACTCACAGAGCCCACTCTCATAAAGCTGGCAAATGCCGCTTGAGTGCTAGATGTAGGAAATGTGCCCACAACTCTGTGCTCACGCCTACTCTCTGCCCGCTCTGTCACACGGCCAAAACAGCCTCATATTGGTCAGGTTACGAATATAAGTTACGTGCCCGCTTACGAGCTTTCATGCTTACTAGTAAAAGCCCGGCGCTGCTCACGCATCACAAAGTTATCTCAAAACGTTCCCTGTTCAAAGCAACCGGGACGTCACATGTGAAACAGCCAGCCATAGCTGTCAGCGAACCGCCGTATTCAAGCACCGAGGGCACGCGCCCATACCTCCGGTTCAGTTTTCCGAGCCCATGAAGTGTGGTGATCGGAACCCGGAGGCTGCTCGCGCATCACAAAGAAGGGTATAATGTCTGGTTATCCTGCTCAGGCTGAGTGTGTCATAAGTGTAGAAAAGGTGCCCACATCTCAGTGTTCACCCCTACACACAAGAACTATACCCGTGTCTCTCGCTCTCACAGAGCCCACTCTCCTAAAGCTGGCGAATGCCGCTTGAGTGTTAGATGTAGGAAACGTGCCCACAACTACGTGCCCACGCCTACTATCTGCCCGCACGGCCAAAGCAGCCTCATATCGGTCAGGTTATGAATGCAAGTTATGTGCCCGCTCACGGACGCTCACGCTTACTAACAAACACCTCGCCTCAGGCGCCGCTCGCGCATCACAAAGTGTTCACAAAACGTTCCCCATTCAAAGCAATCGGGACATCACATATGAATGTAAGTTACGTGCCCGCTCACGAGCGCTCACGCTTACTAACAAACTTTTTGCCCCGGGCGCTGCTCGCGTATCATAAGACGTTCCCAATTCAAAGCAATCGGGACGTCACATATGAAACAGCCAGCTACCGCTGTCAGCGAGCCGCCGTATTGGAGCGCCGAGGGCGCGCGCGCCCAGACCTCCGGTTCAGTTTCCCGAGCCCACGAAGTGCGGCGATCGGAACTCGGAGGCCATTCTGCCCCTAGCTATACATATAAAAACATGGGAAGCGATTCCAGGGATATCAGACTGGGTGCTAAGCACAATAAGACAGGGCTATTCACTACAGTTCGCTCGCCGTCCCCCTCGCTTTCGAGCACGGACCGAGACGAAAGTGAAAGCAGAAGTAGTGCATCTACTCCGCGCAGAAATGGTCAAACTGCTGTGCAAAGGGGCTATAGAACCAGTACCTCCTTCTTTGAGCGAGTAAGGCTTTTACAGCCGCTTTTTTTTTCGTACCCAAGAAGGACGGAGCTCTAAGACCTATCTTAGATCTGAGATATTTGAACAAAGCTCTAATGAAAAGACCGTTCAAAATGCTCATGACCAGACAAATCCTCGCGCAAATTCGCCCGAGGGACTGGTTTATATCTCTCGATCTGAAAGATGCTTACTTTCAGATTCAGATAATACCCCGTCACAGGTCATTCTTGAGATTCGCCTTCGATGGCCAGGTATATCAATACACCGTCCTCCCATTCGGCCCGTCTTTAGCACCCTGTACATTACGAAGTGCATGGACATGGAAGTGCATGGACCTGGTTAGCTCTCGCTCACCTGAGAAATCAGGCATGCGGATACTGAAGTATTTGGACGATTGGCTGATTCTGGCACAGTCAGAGATAGAACTGTTATCTCACAGAACAGTGCTCCTCAGTCATCTGGAAAGCCTGGGTCTCACGGTCAACTGGACAAAGAGCTCATTATTGCCCAGTTAGTCAGTTTCCTTTCTGGGGATAGAACTGGACTCTGTGGCTATGACGGCCCGTTTATCGACACAGCGTGCGCGCCGTGTGCGACACCTGGCCGCGTCTTTCCAGAAGGGCAGCGTCGCTTCTCTGAAAACGTTTCAAGAATGCTGGGCTGTATGGCCTCAGCTGCAGCAGTGCTTCAGCTGGGCCTATTGCGCATGCGCCCGCTACGACACTGGTTGAATGCTCGAGTGCCTCACCGAGCTTGGGCTCTCGGCTGCAGACGAATCAGAGTGACTCAGAGCTGCGTTTCAGCTCTGCAGCCCTGGTTAGCGGCCGACTGGTACCAGCGAGGGGTGACGATGGGAGCCGTCTTATATCGAAAAGTCATCTCGACGGACGCCTCCAACCTAGATAGATAGATGGTAAATGGTAAATGGACTGCATTTATATAGCGCTTTCACGGACCCAATGGCCACCAAAGCGCTTTACATATTTGCCTCACATTCACCCATTCACTCACTCATTCATGCACCGACGGCCGTGTCAGCCATGCAAGGCGCCATCTAGCTCGTCGGGAGCAGCTGGAGTTAGGTGTCTTGCTCATGGACACCTCGACTTTCGGTCAGGATAGATGCCTTTATTCATCCCCACAGGGGAAATTCAGATGTCCAGCAGCATATAGTGTGTGTAGACCACCAACAAGCATTCTCACCGCAATACACTCATAAAAACACAGATGATAACAGTTAAATAGACAAAATAAGAAATCACAAACACAAACTATCTCTATTTACTATCATTAGTAGTAAATAGATAAATAATGCACTTCAGACAGATCCATTATGCAGTCTTATGGCAGCCGGAACAAATGACCTCCTATACCTCTCAGTCCTACAGCTCATGGAGAGGAGTCGGTCACTGTGGCTGCTTTGCTGGGCAACCACAGTGTCATGCAGTGGTTGGGGCGCTCTCTTCGAGGGTCTTTGGCCTGTGGTCAGACCGAGAGAAATGCCTTCACATGAACTGTCTAGAGATGATAGGAGAACCAAATCTGGTTCCCGGAGCTGACGCGGCTGTCACACACAGCCCCTTGGCCGATTCCGGTGAGGAGAGATCTCCTCTCTCAAGCCCGCAGCTCAATCTGGCATCCCCATCCAGAGCGCTGGTCTTTGCATGTATGGTTAATCAACGGATACCCGTTGTCTTGCCAGAAGAAGTGATGAACACGATTACGCAATCTATGAGGCGGCTCTACGCGTCTAAATGGTCTGTGTTCTCCAAATGATGTGCCGATAGAAATCTGGACCCACGGTTATGTGGGGTATCGTGGTTGCTTAGTTTCCTTCAAGAGCTGTTGGACAGGGGCAGGTCCCCCTCCACGCTTAAAGTTTATGTGGCGGCCATTGCAGCATTCGCTGAATCAACGCATGGCCAGTCAATAGGAAGGAACGAGCTGGTCATCCGCTTCCTTAGGGGAGCCAGGAGGATGAATCCCCCACGACCCCCGTCGGTTCCCATGTGGGATCTTTCCTTGGTCCTAGAGGCCCCGAAAGCTTTCCCCTTTGAACCGATAGACTCCGTGGACCTAAAGTACCTATCGCTCAAAAACGTTTTTCTGACAGCTCCGTCATCAGTTAAAAGCTGTCTGTTAGCACTGCGTGTCTTGAGTTTGGACCAAATGACTCTAAAGTCATCCTTAAACCAAGGCATGGCTACGTCCCTGAGGTGATAGGCACTCCCTTCAGAGTGCAGGTCATTTCTCTATCGCCTCTGCCAGCATCCGATAGTGAGAGCGATGTTAATCTCCTCTGCCCTGTCAGGGCTTGGAGGGCTTACATTACGCGCTCCGCCCCTTTCAGGTGCTCGGAGCAGCTCTTTGTTTCGTTTGGTGGGCGCACCAAAGGTCTCGCCGCCTCGAAAAAGAGCCTGTCCAGATGGATAGTGGATGCTATTGCATTCGCTTATGTGTCTAAAGGTCTGCAATGCCCGTTGGGCGTCAGGGCTCATTCCACCAGAGGCGTGGCCTCGTCGTGGGCTTGGTCCAGTGGGATTTCCATTCAGGACATTTGTGAGGCGGCAGGCTGGGCCTCCCCGTCCAGGTTTTATAACCTGGAAGTTCCCACCCTGCAGGCTAGACTTCTGTCAGTATGAACGGTGTGTATGTCCTTCCCAGATTTGGTGAGATACTCTCACGCGACCTTAGCTGTCCTGGTTGTGCTGCACTGTATGGTGAATATTTATATAGACCGGCAACGCCGCTCTGTATACCCTATATGTGCTTATAACATGTGCTGGCCCGCATTGCTGGCCACCTGTTTCCCACTTATCTATGTTCCCCGGGAATCCCTGGGACTCATGAAGTGGATGCTGGGCGCGCACGGCATTGACAATGGGTTCCCGTAGCGTAAGCAACTTACTCAATACGAGAGAACCTCTCGTAAGAGAACGTACTCGGTTACATACGTAACCTCGGTTCTCTCTAGAAGAGGGAACGAGGATTGCGTAACCCGACCATGCAGGCGCCACGAGCGATTTTCGCTTCAGCTGATGAAACCAGTGACGCAGCCTCCGAGCCTGACTTTTATATGCTAAGCCACCCCCATTTTGGCGGGCTGTGACGCGTAGAGGGCGCGACGTCACGCGTGAGGCTCAGTGGTAGGCTGCAGAAGTTGCCGCAGGGCAGCCAATGAGCACGCAAGATAGCCTGCCTCTAGGTCTGCTGGCTGCTGCACTGCGTTGACAATAAATGGAAAATTAAGGATAATTTTTGGATTCAATATCTCGAGAAAAGATGACTTTACCCGTAGCGTAAGCAACTTACGCAATACTCGTTCCCTCTTCTAGAGAGAACCGAGGTTACGTATGTAACCGAGTACGATTTTACACATTCTACACAACCTCACAAACATTTAACACCTTTCGAGGGAACTCGAACTGCGTCGAATGACACTTTGGGGGAACGCCCTTAGCGTAACGCATCTGAAGTATGAATGAAACTAATCCGATCCTGATTGGTGTTGCGCCATGACGTAACGTGACGGCATACACGGAAGCTACAAAGGGACGCCGGCACACAACAGAGTTAGCTTTTTGCTCTTCAGCAAGCGCTCTGTGTCAAACTGTCTGTCCTATTTGGTGTTGTTTGTCCCATAAGAATTGTCCTAAATAAAGGTCTGCATTGCAATATAGAATCTATAGTGGCTCGGGTCTCGCGTTTGCCGAGGCAGCGCGTTGATTACGGGTCTACTCTGCAATAAAGATTCTGTGACTGGGATCTCGCATTGTCGAGGCAGCGCGTAGATTAAAGGTCTGCATTGCAATACAGAATAGTGGCTCGGATCTCGTGTTTGCCGAGGCTGTGCGTTGATTACGGGTCTACTCTGCAATAAAGATTCTGTGACTTGGATCTCGTGTTGTCGAGGCAGCGCGTAGATTAAAGGTCGTACATTGCGATACAGAATCTAGTGGCTTGGATCTCGAGTTTGCCGAGGCAGCGCGTAGATTACGGGTCTACGTTGCAATAGAGATTCTGTGTGTGTGCAAGGCATGAACAGTCAGCTCCTGAGGGTGCTGGCTGTGTTCATTGAGAAATATCTCGACGTGCACAGCCGTGCGTTTTCAGGTGTTTCAGCCTCGCGCCCGTTGATTTCCTTCTTGAGAGATGAAAACCAAATATATTGTGAACGACTCGAATCTCGCGTTTGCCGAGGCAGCGCGTAGAGTACGGGTCTGCAATGAAAGGGACACACGCGATCTGTGAAATAATACTGTTTGGGTGCAAGGCATTCACAGTCAGCTCCTTAGGGTGCTGGCAGCTGTTCATTGAGAAATATCTCAACGCCTATATCCGTGCGCTGTCGGATGTTTCAGCCTCACACCTGTTGACTTTCTTCTTGAGGGATGAAAGCCAAATATATTGTAACGACTCGAATCTCGAGTTTGCCGAGGCAGCGTGTACATTACGAGACCGTATAACACAAAATAATAATTTTGTGTTATAATTATGTAATTATGTATTAGGTAATTATGGCTGCATTTAATTTTAAGAAATTAAAATGACGAAATATTATCTGACTTTAAGGAAGTTAGATATTTTAATTCAGCCTACCATTCAGACTGTGTTTCGATTTCCGTGTTTCGTGTTTCGAAATTCCGTGTTTCGTGTTTCGATACAGTGTTTATGGCTGCATTTAATTCTGAGGAATTAAAATGATGAGCAGTGAACGCACGCTGCTCTGTCTGCCCCACAGGCTTGCGGCCATACAGTGTTCCTTCTGCACATCAAAAATCGTTTTTCGATTTTTCCCTGCCGGTCCTCCGCTTCAGGGAATCGAAGACGAGACAAAAATAGCAGGGCTATCCCCCCGTGGAGGGACGAGCGAGAATCGCTCCTCCGCGGTGCCCTCAGGAAATCGATGTTTGTATCCAGCGTCAAGTGCGCTTCGGGACACATCGGTTTTCAGCGAATGCGCGCTGCAGTGTCCGCCCCAAGAGCGTGCGGCCAGGCAGTGCTCGTGTTCGCCCATCGGAAACGGTTTTCGATTATTCCCTGCCGGTCCTCAGCTTCAGGGTGTCGAGAACGAAACCGAAAGAGCCTCCCCTCAGGGAAGCCCTCAGAAAGTCGATGTCTGTATCCCGCCGTTAAGTGCGCTTCAGGACACATTGGTTTCCAGCGAACGCATGCTGCTCTGTCTGCCCCACAGGCTTGCGGCCAGGCAGCAATCACCCATCGAGAATCGTTTTCGGTCGAACCCTGCCGGAGATCCGCTTCAGGGGGTTGAGAACGAATCCCGATTGATACCCGAAGCCAGGCTCGAGAGCCTGGTTCCTTTGGTCAAATATTTCGATGTATGGAAAAATCTCATGAATATTTCTCCCTGGACCCTGCGCACCATTCAAAAGGGTTACAGGCTGCAGTTCGGTTTCCGCCCACCAAGGTTCAACGGGGTGGTCTGGACTGTAGTCGAGCCAGCGCAGGGTCGGGTATTGGAACAAGAAGTAAACTCCCTGCTGGTAAAGGAGGCTATAGAGCATATTCCTCCACCAGACAGGGAGTCCGGGTTTTACAGCCACTCCTTTATAGTTCCCAAGAAGGATGGGGGGTTGCGTCCAATAATAGATCTCAGGCACTTGAATCGTTCTCTGAGGAGATTCAGGTTCAAGATGCTCACTATTCCCATCATCGTGAGTCAAATTCAATCCGACGATTGGTTTGTCACGATAGATCTAAGGACGCATACTCCACATATCCATCCTTCCATCTCACAGGAAGTTCCTGAGGTTCGCTTTCGGGGGCGAAGCGTACCAATATCGGGTTCTTCCGTTCCGCCTAGCTCTCTCTCCTCGCACATTTACCAAATGTATGGATGCAGCTCTGGTACCGCTGAGGCTCCAGGGCATCAGGGTGCTCAATTATATCGACGACTGGCTGATTCTGGCCCAGTCAGCTGGCGGTTCGGCTGGCGGTTCGGCATCAAGATGTCGTCCTCGCCCATATCCAAAGCCTGGGGTTGAGACTCAACACGAAAAAAGAGTGTGTTGACACCAGCCCAGAGAACCACGTTCCTGGGAGTGGTGTGGGACTCGGTCACGATGCTGGCACGATTGTCTCCTGCACGAATCGAGTCCATTTTGGCCACAGTGTCCAGGATAAAGCTAGGCCAAGCATCACTGTGAAACATTTTCAGAGAGTGTTAGGGCTCATGGCGGCAGCGTCCAACATTATTCCATTCTAGCCTGCTGCACATGAGGGCCCTCCAGTGGTGGTTGAAAACCAAGGGGTTCTCCCCAAGGGGAAACCCGTTCCGCATGATCAGGGTTACGCGCAGATGCCTTTGTTCCCTATCTATGTGGAAAAAAGCTTGGTTTCTGTCCCAAGGTCCAGTATTGGGAGCGTCATGTCGCCGGAAAACCGTTTCGACAGACGCCTCCCTCACGGGCTGGGGCGCGGTCATGGACGGCCGATTTATGACAGGCCTATGGCAGGACCATCATTCCTCCTGGCACATAAACTGCCTGGAGATGTTGGTGGTGTTCCGAGCTCTGAGGAGCTTCCTGCCGGACCTCAAAGGTCATCATGTCCTTGTGAGGTCAGACAATATGTCGGTAGTGGCCTTTATAAACCATCAGGGGGGTCTGAGGTCTCGCCCTCTATGCAGACTGGCGCATCAGATCCTCCTGTGGTCCCAGGAGAAACTGTTATCTCTAAGAGCAACATACATCACAGGGGGTCAAAATCAGGAAGCAGACATCCTGTCGAGACAGGGGCAGAGGCCCGGGGAATGGAGACTCCACCCTGAGATGGTGGAGTCAATATCTCAGAGGTTCGGCCCAGTGGAAGTGGACCTATTCGCGTCTCGAGAGACGACCCACTGTCCACTGTGGTTCTCCCTCACATATCCAGCCCCGCTGGGGTTGGATGCCATGGTACAGACGTGGCCAAGGCTGCGTCTGTATGCATTTCGCCCGATCGCTCTGCTCCCGGGAGTTCTAGAGAGGGTCCGTCGCGACGGGATCAGTCTACTGCTGGTAGCCCCGTTGTGGCCGGCCCCGAGTATGGTTCTCAGACATTACATCGCTCCTAGACGGCCCTCCGTGGGAGATTCCCCTCAGGAGGGACCTGCTGACAGGCAGAGGGCTCAATATTTCACCCTCGGCCCGAGTTATTGAAACTGTGGGTCTGGCCCCTGAGGAGGCACAGTACCCAGAGGCCGGCCTATCAGCTGGAGTAGTGGAGACCATACTCAGCTCTAGAGCTCCCTCCAGGAGGAAATTGTATGGCTTAAAGTGGAACGTCTTTACCAATTGGTGTAGAGAGCATGAGGTGGATCCAGTTAACTGCCCAGTGGCTTCAGTTCTGGAGTTCCTCCAAGATCGCTTTTCAGCAGGTCTTACCCCGTCCACACTCAAGGTGTACGTGGCTGCCATTACGGCTTTCCACACTCCTCTGGGTGATGGGCCTCTGGGGAGACAGCAGTTGGTCGTACGTTTCCTCCGTGGGGCTTGGAGGATGAGGCCTGCGGCTCGTACCAGGGTTCCCACATGGGACCTGGCGGTGGTTCTCGAAGGGTTGGCCGAGGCCACCTTTGAACCACTGGAGTCGGCTGAGGCCAAGAACCCTTTCCCTAAAGGTGTTTTTTCTGTTGGCCACTGTTGCGATGCTATGTGTCCTCAGAGTGCTTCTTCTCGGCGCAATCCTAAGCACCCACCCGTGGTCTATAGTTTTCGTCTACATTTGTGGCGAGATCCTATAGCACCACGGGACTGGCAGCCGCCTCTCTGCAGGCCATGGCCATTCTGCTGGTCCTCGACCCAGATGCTCATGGACTTGCACGAGGGCGGGACTGACCCAGGGCTCTTCACTGAGTCGCGCGCCGCCACTGACCTTGCTCTCCGAGCGACGAAAGTGGCCGTACGCTCCCTGGGTCAGGTGATGCCTACCATTCTGTGGCTGAACCTGTCTGATGTGCTGAATGTCGCGCGGCCCCGTCTGCCCGACGTTCCCATATCCCAGGTCGGCCTCTTCGGCGGTGCGGTTGAGAACTTCGCCCAACAGCTCTCAACCGCCCATGTGCAGACTGACGTGATTCTGTCCCGATGGCCCGCCGTCCGCTCAGATCCCTCGGTCTGCCCACTGAGACTGCCCAGGATCAACTAGCTAGTACCGGACCCGCTCAGGTGTCTTCGCTTGCTCGCCATTCCACTCCACGGACTGGATACGTGCGATATTCTCCTCAGGTGAGCTTCCCCGAAAGCCCTGAGTTCCTCCAGCACTCCTGACGTCGGCGCCAGTGTCTATTGCCTGCGCGTCGGCTAGGTGCCTCCCGTGTGCATGGTCCCTCCCCTGAGCGACCCCCACATGTGTATTTCCACTGTAAGCCTCTCTGAGCATGTGTCTTTCCCTTGGCAAGCCACCTTGCCACCCCTGGGGTTGAAATATTCCACCTGCGGCTGGACACCCCAGTGTTCTCCATATGTTTCCTTCGGGTCATATGTGTATTCTCTAAGTCCCCCCCCTCTGGGTTGGCATTAATTGCATACTTCCCCTAGCTTGGGATATGCTTCCCAGTGTACCTTGGTATTCCTGTGTTAAATGGAGTCCTTCGTCCAGTCTATGACAGGGATCTCGATTTACGCAGGGCACTGGAAGACAGCTGAGAAGGTGGCGTGATTAGACTGGTAACCCCATTCGTCGTCATCCGACGTAACTCGGAGTGACAACGAAAGGGAACGTCTCGGTTACGTATGTAACCCTCGTTCCCTGAGTAGGGAACGGAGACGTTACGTCTGCCTGCCACTTTCCGCTGTACCGCGGGGATCGCCTGAGCTCAGTCTTGGCTCCTCAGCGAAGAAACATAAACTGCTGTTGCGGACTTCCTCCTTTTATACCCACGAGGTGGGGCGGAGTTACGTCATGCAAATTCCGCAGACCCATGGCATTTCTTTGCCATTTGCTCGTTTTGTAATACTCGAAGTTGATAGGCTTTCTAAGCGAAACCCCATTCGTCGTCATCCGACGTAACGTCTCCGTTCCCTACTCAGGGAACGAGGGTTACATACGTAACCGAGACGTTTTCGCTTCGGAGCCAAGTTTATTCTTCTCTCCACAAGCCATCTCTGAATTGTCAGCTTTACAAACGAGTACCTCGAGTGTTGGTGTGACGGCGATCTCCGGCGAGCTCGTGCTTCCTGCTTATCTCTGCAGTGGTTTGTCAGACAGCGCGTGTCTCCCCGTGTGCTTCAACACTTGAGTTTTCTCTCACAAAAAGAGCTCGCACGCGGCACGTCTTTTCAAAGACGGCTCGCCCGTGCATTTAAAAAAAAAAAGAATGGTGCGGCAGCTTGGTATCGGACTCTGATGGGCACAAGCGTTGTCTAGTACAGGGGTTCTCAAACTTTTTGGGACCAGGGACCCCTTAGAGCGGAGAAAAATTTCCAAGGACCCCCTCATAACAATAACTGTCTGTGATTAATATGCTTAAAACTATTTGTACTCTTAAATGCCATTGGAATTAATTGCATTGTAATCTTTTTCACCCTAAAAACTTAAGACCTGTTTTATAGAACAGAAAAACATGTCAGTTTAAATCATGTTAATACCACTTATACTCGTAAACAGTGGGTCTTTTATTCAAATTGCATTTGGACTCAATAGCATTTACACTAAGTAATTTATCTTAAAAGCTTTCATAAAATCAACAGCAAGACAGCAAGCACAGGCTTGTTCTAATAAAACCAAACATTAAAATTCCCTAGATTAAAATTAAAACATTAACATTTTACATTAAAATAATACTTCACCCAAAATGAAAATTCTCCCAAAAATGAAAATTCTGTCATCATTTACTCACCCTCAAGTTTTTCCAAACCTGAATTAGTTTCTTTCTCCTGCTGAACACAAAAGATATTTTGAAGAATGTCAGTAACCAAACAGTTGATGGACCCCATTGACTTCCATATGTTTTTTTTTTAAAGTACCAGAAACTGTTTGGTTACCCACATTCGTCAAAATATCTTCTTTTGTGTTCAGCAGGAGAAAGAAACTCATTCAGGTTTGGAACAACTTGAGGGTGAGCAAATGATGACACACTTTTCATTTTTTTGGGTGAACCATCCATTTAAAATAACATTTAAATTATGTAATGTTTATGTGCATCAACTTTAAAATAATGAACTCATTGCACCTTATATCAATGGCAGAACAATCAACAAACCATAACAGAATTAACACTGTTGCAGAACACATCCTAGTAATTAAGTTAAACCTAACTTTTATTTTGGCGGGTTGTAGTGAATAAAAGTTTTGTATTGTTATTATTTATGTAGGCCCAGGGGCGGAATGTTTTTAGTAAAGCCCCGAATATTTTGCTACCTTGTCTTTCTCATAGAGCAAAACAATTAATCAGAAAAACAAATTTGAATAAGATTACAGCTGCCGTGATTACCTAATCATGAAAAGTGCATATTACAGTTTTATTTATATTTTTCCCTTTGCATTAAAAGTACTTAGAACGTGCTTTTGCAGCGTTGAGCATTGTAGCCAATCACAGACATGTCTGTTGAACGCATCGGCCAATCAGAGGCGTTTAAACGAGTCGCGTGCTGAAGATGTGTTTTGCGCGAGCTCACCGAGTTCTACACTTTTCTCAAACCGGTCATTATTATTGGCAATAACCTTAAGATGCAAATAAGAGATTCACTGCAATGTATTTGATATTCTTGATGCTGCTCTGATGCACTCCATTACGCACCGCTCTGTTTGTTGGATGACAAAAAGTTCAGCGGTCTAGCTCATCAATGTCAAAATCATAGACATAATAAATACATAGACGCCCTATTGGCCGCTTTGGAACGTTGCTGATAACGATACGTCAACGCGTCCGCCATTTTGCGGAGGGCAAGACTGCGCTGTAAACAAATGCTAGTAAACGGGTGAGCTGCGGTTATTCTGGATAAAAACAAAAAATGTTTTTACATTTATCAGCCGATTTTAGTGGTTTGTATGTGGTGTACAAAAAGTTTCATCTCCAGTTATTTAAAATCTCGATAGACTTATAAAAAAAAATGTATTAGGAATTGTCAAAGCTCAGGCTTGTCATGTAGGCTATCTGGCTTTTTATTCTTGGATAATAATTGTGAAGACCCCCATACTGAGATTTAATTTAATGTTCACATTAAATGAAATAAAGTTTTCTTATTGTGGAAAAAACATTTTCTGTGATTGACCCGATTTTAGCAATAACAAAGATAACGGATGGATCCTTTATGGTAATACATATGATATGGTACAACTACAGTGAAATGCAAATAGTAAATATAAGATAAAGTGAGAAGTAATAGTAAATAGTTTAGTCAATAAAATAAACAAACAGTATACAGCAAATAAAAGAGTAATGGATAGTATAATTATATAATATCATAAGTACAATAAAACAATCATAAAAATATTGATAATAACATAGTTTATGTATAATACTATAATAATAGCAATATAATAAGAAATATCAATTACAGTATACAGACAATAAAAATATTAAGTTAGTGACTATGATAGCATAACTGTAATAGATTGATAATCGCAAATGGTATAATATTATAATAACAATAATGATAAGAACAGCAAATACAATGTAATATCAATTGCAGAATAATATAGACAATATGAAAAAAATATGAAACATTATAATATTGATCATTAAACTGACATTTAACAAAAAGAGATTTGTCATTTTATTTTATGTAGGCCTACATACAGTGAAGATAATGTATAAATATGCAAATATAATTTATATATTTTAAAATATTCCTACATAGGCTATATAAAATAAAATGACACAACCCTGTCTCTTTTTTGTTAAATTTCAGTTTTATTGATCAGTAATAGCCATCATAACCGTATAAGTAGCCTAAAAGGTATAAAAAGCTATACAAGACAAGAAATAAAGTAAACGATTTAGTCAAACATACAGCAGGATACAACGTTAAATAGCCTAAATATAAAGTTATGAAACTTCACTTTGCCCTCAGCCAAAATGAACAGATAGATTAATGAGACCAAAGATCGCCCGTTAGATATACACAAGACGAATACATCAGAGCCAGCGGCAAACGTCAGAAGCACTAGCCGAGGTAAGGCTGTTCCAGGCGGGGTACATGAGCGCTGAGCGCCCGGTGATCGCCTGTATCTCACAACTCCGAAAACATTCGATCAAATTTTTAAATAGGCGCTATATTTTTAAATAAACCACAGATCTGAGCTTTAAACAACTACATTGTCGACTGAAAAACTATTAAGACCACATTTCGTGACACAATAACAGTAGTTTGGCGATTTGTGCAGCACACGAAAAGTGCATTTTTCTCTATTCCCGGTATGAGAGGTATGGGAAAGTTGCCCTCCGCAATATGGCGGCGCCGTTGACGTACGCTCCAGCGGCCAATAGGGCGTCTATGTATTTATTATGTCTATGGTCAAAATGATTAAAGAAGGCAGGGCTTACAGTTCACAGAAGGATGTTAACAGTCTACTTAAAATGTAAGTAGATAAAGATTTAATATTTGACAACTGTAATTATTTCACTAATAGGCCTACAATAAGCCTTTCTTTTTCTTTATTCCCTTAAATCGCTTATATAATCAATTCATTAATTTAAATAAAAATACCCAATTTTAGTTTGGGCTAAAGCCCGAATATCCACTGACCTTAGAACCGCCCCTATTTTTGTATCAAATGAAATGCTGAAACGTTCTCAAAATGACTCATAGCAGCTCTGGAGATGAAGCTCTTGTGTAAAGGCTAAAGGCTCATACATTTTTACTCACGTAGGCCTATGCCGCCTATCAAAGAGAATGAAAGCCCGTGTGCGCCATATAAAACTATAAAAAAGGTAGGCTAATTGTGACTTTTTAATCTCACAATTCTGACTTTAAAGTCACAATTACCTTTTCTTTTCTTTTTTGTATTCAGTGGCGGAAACGGGCTTCCATTACAAATGACATAGGCAAGCTACTAAACGTCTTAAACAATATTAATTTAAAACATTTTAAATAAACTGACGGATAAAAAAAAAAAGAACTGAAAAATTTAAACCTAGCCTCTTAACTTTGATTTTACAACTAGGCTACTGTGTATTCGCGGATTCACTCTTCTCTCTAGATATGCGCGCGCGTTTGTGGGGGGAGAGAAAGAGAGAGCTGGTGCGCTCTGCCAAGAATTTCCCCGATGGTCTGACTGGATTCCGCGATTCCGTTCATAAGGTTCTAAAATTATTTCGCTGACCCCCTGGTCAACGGGTCACGGACCCCAAGGGGTCCGCGGACCCCACTTTGAGAACCACTGGTCTAGTATGTTTGGGCTTGATCATGCTAGAGCAGCGCTCGTGGATGACTCATGTTTTCTCCGTGGGAACATGACCATCGCGTCATTAAGGTCGAGACTCGTGAACTCACATGAGTGAGAGTCCCCTCATCCACCCCCTGATCTTCGGCTGGTGGCCAGGGTGACCTGAGGGTTACGGTCTGGAACAAGGCGCCGACTATGTGTCCGCGACCCCAGCCCCCCTCTTCAATGACGGTGCCCGCTAGTGAACAGGTGATTCCCACGGGTCTACCCTCTGGTGGCCCGTGTGTTTCATTTGAAGCTACAGAGGATGATACTATGTTTGTTGCAGCTTCACAAGGTGGGTTTGATTTTCCTGGAAGTGACGACTCGTCACAGCTGCCACCTTCTGGTGCATACGGCTGTGCCTGAGTCTGATCCGGAGATGACGGCCATGCTTTCCCGGGACGATTGTTTTTTGGGTAAGGCCGCCGACCCTCGTCCACGGCAAACCCCAATACCTTTCTTCCCGGACGTGCATGATGAGATCTCGAAGTCCAAGAAGACCCCCTTGTCTTCTCGGGACCGCTCGCTGATCTCATCCGCCTTTCCTCCCCTCGATGGGGCCGCTGCCCATGGGTAAACTGGGGTCCCCCCCGGCTGAATGCTCTGTTGCGATGCTATGTGTCCTCAGAGTGCTTCTTCTCGGCGCAATCCTAAGCACCCGTCCGTGTCCTGTAGTTTGTCGTCTACGCTTGTGGCGAGATCCTATAGCACCACGGGACTGGCAGCCGCCTCACTGCATGCCATGGTCATTCTGCTGGTCTACCTGACCCAGATGCTCATGGACCTGCACGGGGGCGGGACTGACCCAGGGCTCTTCACTGAGCTGCGCGCCGCCACTGACCTTGCTCTCCGAGCGACGAAAGTGGCCGTACGCTCCCTGGGTCAGGTGATGCTCACCATTCTGTGGCTGAACCTGTCTGATGTGCTGGATGTCGCGCGGACCCGTCTGTCCGACATTCCCATATCCCAGGTCGGCCTCTTCGGCGGTGTGGTTGAGGGCTTGCCCA
Source organism: Gila orcuttii (assembly GCA_026230005.1). NCBI lineage: Eukaryota > Metazoa > Chordata > Actinopteri > Cypriniformes > Leuciscidae > Gila > Gila orcuttii. Next base: position 28,835,662 of record JAPDVR010000010.1, on the reverse strand, counting down.
ACAGTGCCCATGAGCAGACTGACGTTGATTCTGTCCCGACGGCCCCGCCGTCCGCTCAGATCCCTCGGTCTGCCCACCTCCGAGGGCGCCCCCCCTGCGGCTCCCACCCCGCCCGTTCACCCGGGCTGGCTCTGGAGGCCACGGTCGGACGCCACAGCCCTCTCCAGCCCCGCTACACACCGGGTTAAGCGGCGCTCTTGAGATGGGCTGCTCAGAGATGGGACTCAGTTCTTTCCAGGAGTTGGTAGCAGGACCACTCCTTTCCCCGGTGGAGGGCCGGGGAAGAATCCTTATTCTCCAAAGAACTGACTCTCCCATCTCTGAGCACACAGAGTTCTCGGACGACACAGAGCGCCGCCCACAAGCCGTGCTCTCCTCGTCCCCCTCTGTCCCAGAGGTGGTTGACACGGCGTGCCGTCCACGGACCGCTTCGCCCCTGTCCCCCTCTGTCGCCAGACCCCTGGCAGAGCAGGCCCCCGCGGGATGACCAGCCTGGTCCTCCCCTGGCCCCCTCTGCCAGGACGCGGTTGCTAACTGTGCCCCCACACCGGACCGCTATGCCGTCCACGTCTGGGCCAGTTACTCCGCTGCGCTGCCCCTCCGGGGGGACACCTGTGGTTCGCATGACCCCGCTGGTTCAGTTCCTGGGAGCCTGGTTAGAGCTCCCCGTCTGTCCCGCTGGATCGCGCGGACCGTCAGGCTCGGCTATGTGATTCAGTTCGCACGGTCTCCTCCCCGCTTCTGGGGAGTCCGCTCCACTTTGGTCGGTGGCTAGGCCCCCATCATAAGAGCAGAGATTGTCACCCTGCTGGCGAAGGGTGCAATCGAGACTGTCCCTCCAGCCGAGATGAGGTCCGGCTTCTACAGCCCTTACTTCATTGTCTCCAAGATAACCGGTGGGTTAAGGCCAATCCTGGACTTGCGCATTCTGAATCGCTCCCTTCACAGGCTGCCGTTCAGATGCTCATTTTCGAATGTATGCGGCCCCAGGATTGGTTTGCAGCGATTGACCCCCTCCCAGTTGGGTTAGCCCTGTCTCCTCGCGTCTTCACGAAGGTCGTCGAGGCAGCCCTTGTTCCCCTACCAGGAAGACGGGGTTTGCATCCTGAACTATCTCGATGACTGGCTGGTCCTAGCTCACTCTCGAGACCAGGTTTGCGAACACAGGGACCTAGTGCTCCGGCACCTAGCTCGTCTGGGCCTGTGGGTCAACTGGGAGAAGAGCAAACTTTGCCCCGTGCAGAGGATCTCTTTTCGCGGTATGGACATCGACTCGGTCGCCAAGTAAAAGGTGCAGCTTACGAGCGAGCGCGCGCAGTCACTGTTGACTTGCCTGATACAATTTGAGGGCATCTGCAGCTGCAGCGACGCCGCTCGGATTGCTTCATATGAGACCGCTTCAGCTTTGGCTTCGTGACCGAGTCCCGAGGTGGGCATGGCAACAAGGCACGCTCCGAGTACCAGCTACTCCGACCTGCCGTCAGTCCTTCACCCCGTGGTCGAACCTCAGTTTTCTCAGGGCGGCTGTCCCCCTGGAACGAGCTTCCCGGCATGTTGTTGTCTCAACAGATGCCTCTACCACGGGCTGGGGCACCATGTGCAATGGACATGCTGCTGCGGGCTCCTGGACAGGACTCCGTTGACCAGCATATTATGCGGGAACATAACATGGGTTGGGGTTCTTTGTTCTTGTTTTCCTTTCTGTTTCTGTTCCTCTATCCTTTATGTCTATTTCTTGTTCTGCTATTTCTTCTCCTCACTATCACTTCAATATGTTGGCCACCTGGGAATGATGGTGTGGAACTGACGGCCGTAGTTCCAGTGGAGGGAGATGAAGACTAAAATTTCTTCTTTGATTATAATTTCATTATTTAATATTGTGTATCTGTATTATTATTCTTTATTTAGTATTCATAATCAGTTGTATTATCTTATGAAGTTTAAAATGCATGAGTAGACTATAGATTGCATGAACACATGTGTTTAAGGAACATATTTTAGACACAAGGAGGGTAGCTGGGAGGATATGTATTCTGCTTAAAGGTATGAGTAAATTCAATGTTCACTTAGTAAAGAGTTCCAATGATGATGATACTTCAAATGTGTACAGTTGGTATGCTCTTTGCAAGAAAAGGAACTGATGCAAATGTACCATTTGTATACCACTAATGTACTGTATACACTGAAAAAATAGTTTCTTAATGTGGAAGGTGGATTGTACCATTAGGTACACATTTCATTTTTAAAACTAAGCAATATGTTTTTCTACCTTACAAGGAAGTCGCTCAGTTGTGTATTTAAGCTCAATCCTTACTGTACTACAGCAGAGAAACATGGAAACGCATAGACTGGCATGAATACAACATCTGCTCAAGTTTCTCTCCTGACATATATGAATAAAGATTTTTTCTTGGCAAGATAACTGGTGTCCGGTCCCGTGAATCAAATAATAACGGGGAAAAGGCTTAATTCTGAGTCTACAGAGACCATAAAGGATACATAGCTTTTAAACCTTTTGAGAAGCCTTTGACCAGAAAAAAAGTTCTAAAGGACCGTTATGGGACTACTGTCCGGCGGACTTGACTTACTTACTTACTTAATTTTTACTTAACATCAGAAAGAGTCCATAAGGATATAAAGGTTTTATACATTTTGAGCAGTTAGGTACAATTTTATTACATACTGAATTGGTCGATGTTTCTCAGAGTTTTTTTTATTATGTTGGCTTGAGAAAGCATATATTAAACATTATTATTATTTATAATTATTATTATGAGAAATTGACTCCACCTAGAACTTTAATGCTTCACCAAATTCAGCTCTGACCTTCAGGCTGGTCAGACTCACTTATATCTTTTCTAACTGGTCAGATTTCCTGTCCCAAAAAATCTCATTGATTTGCGTTATCTGAGCAATGAAGGCCGTAATACTTAACGCTGTCCACTAGAGGGGGCGGCAGGATAATAAGACTTTTCTACTCTCTTTCCCTGTTTGCATCAGTTTAAATGACAAATAAATGCATGAATTTAATTCATAAATAGGCCATATCTGTGTATGAGAACAAGCTTTACACTTCAAACTGTACAACTAATTAAAACTTGAACCCTACTTCAAAGTTTGCCACTCTCTGGTTTATATTAAGATATTGTTATTCACACTGGTTTTTGCATTTAATATTCGTCCATCTGGAACTTTTATTTGTATTATTTTATTAGCATTATTCTGGGCAATTCAACAGCAGATTGCATTGCAATCTCTTCAATGCAAATCGGAATGTTAGATATAGTACGGGATTTCAATGCGAAAGCACGTGTTATTTTATGTATTTTCTTTTCATTGCACAGAGGAATAAGTAAGACTTTGTATACAATGAAATGAAACTATATAAATGTTATCCCTTCAATGCATTACGGAATGAGTTAGTTCTTGAATGCATTGCAATGCAAAAAAGTGCATATCGCTTATATGTTATTCTAACGCTTTATCATATGTGCAATGCAACAGCAGTTTTTTAAGCATTAGTTTTTTCATTGCACAAAGGAATAAGTTAGTCCTTTTATGCAATGGAATGAAACAACAAAAAGTTATTAAAACAGCAGATTGCATTGCCCATCTCTTTAATGCACTACAAAATGAGTTAGTTCTTGAGTGCATTGCAATGCAGCAAAGTGCATATTGCTTATATGTTATTCTCAATGCACAACGCTTGATCGTATGTGCAATGCATTTTAATAGCAGATTGCATTGCACATCTCTTCAATCCACTACAGAATGAGTTAGTTCTTGACTGCTTTGCAATGCAAAAAAGTGCATATTGCTTATAAGTTATTCTTCAATGCACAACACTTGATCGTATGTGCAATGCAATGCAACAGCAGATTGCATTGCACATATATTCAATCAACTACGGAATGAGTTAGTTTTTGAATGCATTGCAATTCAACAAGTGCATATTACTTAATGTTATTCTTCCATGCAAAATGCTTGTGCAATGCAATGCAACAGCATGCTGCATTGCACATCTCTTCGTGGTACATATGAAATAGTTAGTTATTGCATGCATTGGAAAGCGACAGCTCTGTGATGTTTTCTCGTGAGTACACAAATTATTGAGCTGTATGCAATGCGAAAAACAATATGCTGTGGGTTGTCTTTTCAACAGCTAATGCAATGATTTTCCTTCATACACAAATGATAATGGTTAGTTTTTTCATTGCACAAAGGAATAAGTTAGACCTTTTTTGCAATGAATGAAACAACAAAAATAGCATATTGCATTGCACATCTCTTTAATGCACTACAAAATGAATTTGTTCTTGAATGCATTGCAATGCAACAAAGTGCATATTGCTTATATGTTATTCTAAAGGTTCTTCAAAAGGTTTAAAAACTATATAAACTTATAGACTCCTTCTGATGTTAAATCAGCCATACAGAGGTCCCTTTTTGACCTACTGAACAAATTTCAGGTCCAAGAGAACTTGATCTTTCTATATAAACTCCTTTAGATGCTTCAGAAGTCCATATCGGACCTATTGAACTTATTTTTGGTCAAAGGGACCTCAAAACGTTTTAAACAATATAAACTTGTAGACTCTTACTGACGTTAAGTCCGCCAGACAGTAGTCCATATCGGACCTTTTGAACTTTTTTCTGGTCAAAGGGTCCTCAAAAGTTTTAAAAACTATATATCCTTATAGAGTCTTTCTGATGTTAAATCAGCCATACAGAGGTCTCTTTTTGACCTACTGAACATATGTCTGGTCCAAGAATACTTTAACTTTCTATATAGACTCCTTCTGATGCTTCATAAGCCATATAGAAGTCCAAACCTGACCTATTGAACTTATTTTTGGTCCTCAAAACATTTTAAACAATATCAACTTGTAAACTCCTTCTGATGTTAAATCGGCCATACAGAGGTCCCTTTTTGACCTACTGAACATATTTCTGGAACAAGAGTTCATCAATACTTTTCATTCAAGTTAACACGTTTCTTTGTTTGTTTAAAAGGAGTGTCTCTAAAAACAGTGCAAGCTTCCTCCCCTGAGGTTGGGTGACTTTGTGTGAGCTCTGGTTCCCTTCCTCCAACTCACTTCAATGGTTCTACGGGGCTTCAGCACTGAACTCAGACAGAGAGAAGGGAGGTGAGTGTACTTCACAGCTTTATCAGGCTCTTCATTCACAGCTTTAACAGGCTCTTCACTGGACTCAGACAGAGAGAATGGAGGTGAGTGCAATTCACAGCTTTAACAGGCTCTTCATTCACAGCTTTAACAGGCTCCTTATTGGACTCAGACAGAGAGAATGGAGGCAAGTATACTTCACTTGAGCAGGCTCTTCACTGGACTCCGACAGAGAGAATGGAGGTGAGTGCAATTCACAGCTTTAACAGGCTCTTCATTCGCAGCTTTAATAGGCTCTTTATTGGACTCAGACAGAGAGAATGGAGGTGAGTATAATTCACAGCTTTAGCAGGTTCTCCATTCACAGCTTTAACAGGCTTCACTGGACTCAGACAGGGAGAAAGGAGGTAAACATACTTTACTTGAGAAGCCTCTTCACTGGACTCAGAGAATGGAGGTGAGTGCAATTCACAGCTTTGGCAGGCTCTTCATTCACAGCTTTAACAGGCTTCACTGGACTCAGACAGGGAGAAAGGAGGTAAATATACTTTACTTGAGCAGGCTCTTCATTCCTCGTTTTAACAGGCTCTTTACTGGACTCAGACAGAGAGAATGGAGGTGAGTGCAATTCACAGCTTTAACAGGCTCTTCATTCACAGCTTCAACAGGCTCTTCACTGGACTCAGACAGAGAGAAGGGAGATACATGCAATTCACAGTTTTAACGGCTCTTCACTGGACTCAGACAGAGAGAATGGAGATAAGTATACTTCACAACTTTGTTGAGGGATTATAGGCTGGTCACCATACACTCTGCGGCGTCCCACACTCGTGTATACACTACAACACACTCAATTCTGACGTGATAATTGAAACTCAGCACAGCATGCACAAACCTCAGATCCTTAAGGCAGAGTGCGGGCCCGGACGACAACCTCAACAGATAAACTCTCCGTGTGCTGATCAAACAGAGCTCACTGTTGTGTCATTTCCAAAAATCCATCTTCAGAAACTAGACAGAGGATCGTAAACTTCAGCAGTATGTCAACTCAATGTTTCTTCATGGACTAATAACAGAATAACCAAGCACTTATCTCAGGCTGAATCCAATCTCTCTGCCTCCAGTCCCTTCCGCGCTGTGTCACTGCTGCGTCTCTACTGATCCTTCCTCGCTCCCCCGACCGACCGGCCCCTTTCTCTCCAGCGTCAGCTTCTTTTATCCCCCTCCTAGTCCAATCGCCTGCTTATCAATTTTCCCCGCACAGCTGCCAGCGATTACCCTCATTAGCTTTCGTTCCCGGCGTGTTTTTCCTGCTTCCGTTGCTGCGTTCCAGTCCACTTTTAGACACGCACTTAAGAACTTCCCTAAGCACTTCCCCTCGGGGGAATCCCTGCCGCCATTTTGAAGTGCGTTCCACTTCATGAAGTGGACGAGGGAAGTTTATATGGACAGACCCTCGTTCCCTCGATTTTGACCGAGGGAGCAAATCTACTTCATATATACACTTCAGGCAGCTCCATATACCACAATGCAATACGATTGTGACATCACTGCAGATCTCGTCTAATCACCATCACCACAAACAACTCTATGATATATTAATTAGATTTTTTATATATAAAACAACACAAACACACCTATATACATTTGGATGCTGAATTAAACAAATTCATAAAGGGAAAAAAAATTGTAAATAATAAATCAACTCAATAGCTGATTCCAAGTGATCAAGGGCTTAGGACGTTCCAGTTCAGCTCATTGCAGTTTCCGCCAGAAGTGGGCACTCGGCAACGTAAGCAATGACGCACATCCGAGTGAACGAGACGAAGGGAAGTTAGCGAGTGAAGGGCATGTCAATTTTGGACTGGAACGCAGCCCGTGTCTCCCCGGAACTGGCCTGGTGTTACACCAGAATTGCTCCCCGCCACAACAACTTCTCAGCCTATAGTTCCGGCTTTCGTCACCCCGTGACAAGGGTCCTCAAAGTATAGCTTTATATCCTTATAGACTCTTTCTGATCTTAAGTCCGCCAGAGAGTAGTCCATTGTAGTCCACCTTTTAAACTTTTTTCTGGTCAATTTCCTTGACTCTTGACTCTTGACTCTTTACTCTTTCTGATGTTAAATCCACCAGTATAAAACTGAACATATTTCTGGTCCAAGAGTACTTGATCTTGAACTTTCTATATAGACTCCTTCTGATGCTTCATAAGCCATATAAAAGAACTTATTTTGGTCAAAGGGGCCTTAAAAACGTTATAAACAATATAAACTTGTAGACTCTTTCTGATGTTAAAAGTCCGCCAGACGGTAGTCCATATCAGACCTTTTGAACTTTTTTCTGGTCAAAGGGACCTCAAAACGTTTTTAACAATATAAACTTGTAGACTCCTTCTGATGTTAAATCAGCCATACAGAGATCCGTTTTTGACCTACTGAACATATTTCTGGACAAAAAGTTCTTGAACAATACTAACTTTTCATTCAGATTGACTTATGATCCTTCTGATGCTTAAGAGGCCATATAGAAGTCCATATCTGACCTATTGATCTTTTTTCTATTAAAAGGGTCCTCAAAGTATAGCTTTATATCCTTACAGAGTCTTTCTGATGTTAAGTCAAAAAAGGCTCCTCAAAATGTTCAAAAGAGCTATATATCCTTCTTCTTATAGGCTCTTTCTGATATTAAGTCCGCCAGACATTAGTCCATATCGGACCTTTTGAAAAAAAAAATTCAGGTCAATTTCCTTATAATAGACTCCTTCTGATGTTAAATCAGCCAAACAGAGGTCCCTTTTTGACCTACTGAACATATTTCTGGACAAAGAGTTCTTGAACAATATAACTTTTCATACAGATTTACTTCTTATGATCATTCTCATGCTTTAAAGGCCATATGGAAGTCCGTATCTGACATATTGATCTTTTTTCTGTTAAAAGGGTCCTCAAAGTATATCATTACAGACTCTTTCTGATGTTAAGTCAAAAAAGGCTCCTCAAAAGGTTCAAAAGAGCTATATATCCTTCTTCTTATAGGCTCTTTCTGACGTTAAAAGTCAAGTCCGCCAGACAATAGTCCATATCGGACCGTTTGAACTTTTTTTCTGGTCAAAAAGGCTCCTCAAAAGGTTCAAAAGAGCTATATGTCGTTCTTATGGGCTCTTTCTGATGTTAAAAGTCAAGTCCGCAAGACAGTAGTCAATATCTGACCGTTTGATTTTTTTTTCTGGTCAAAAAGGCTCCTCAAAAGGTTCAAAAGAGCTATATATCGTTCTTATGGGCTCTTTCTGATGTTAAAAGTCAAGTCCGCCAGACAGCAGTCCATATCGGACCATTTGAACTTTTTTTCTGGTCAAAAAGGCTCCTCAAAAGGTTCAAAAGAGTATTATATATCCTTCTTATGGGCTCTTTCTGATGTTAAAAGTCAAGTCCGCCAGACAGTAGTAGGCTATATATCGGACCTTTTGAACTTTTTTTCTGGTCAAAAAGGCTCCTCAAAAGGTTCAAAAGACTGTAATATCGGCAAGGATCACTGGTGATTTTGTTGTTCAAAATTCATTACTCGTCAAAACATCACACTCTTACTTGATCTGGACAAACTCAGCATCATAAGAAAGGTTTAAGACTCCAGCTTCGATATTTGACCACTGTTTATGATTAAACTGGTTTGCAGTGACATTAATTTCTTAATTTATGCCAGGAGTGCAAAATAATGAATCTGTAACGTTCGTTATTTTGAATAGAAATCATCACTCATAAAACATTCATTTATTTGTGTTCAAATACATACAATATACAGCATCCGCAAGGCGCACGTGTCGGATTCTGCAGTCGCGCGCAGTTGCTCTCCACCGACTGCGCTGATCAAAAGCATGATGGGAAACGACTTGCTGACGACACAGCTTAATGTTGATTGGTTTAAACAACCCAAAGTATTGTTCTGTTTTAAAATGTTTGATTTTAAAACTCGGATATCATGTTTTATGTGTATATGTACTCTCGGACAGTGCGATCTCTATGAGTTATGCAATGTCATTTTATTATAAAAAAAAAACACACACACAAAAAAAAAACACATATCTGTATTAAAGAAAAAATGATTGATAAACACTTATTTGGAATGGCATTAAATAACAAGTACTTGTTATTGTCTTGTTCATTATATTTATTTTCATATAAAGGCAACAGAACTTAAATTACATCCAGTTTATTAGCAACACTGTGCACGAGCGTGAATCCCGCAATATCCATCATTGATCTCGCAGGTGTCAGATCCACTGCGAGAAGCGAGAACTGTCCGGCTTGCCTGCGCTTTTTTCACTCCTCCTCTCACTGCAGCCGCCTACTCTCGACTATATTTAAGGCGAGGCAAGGCGCATCTCAAACAAGCCTATTTGCTGTACAGCTGTCAATCATCTCACGTGGTTCAACGTGACCTCTTCTGCATGACGCGTGATGTGTACACTTCCTCATACTGGACATCCGTTGATAACAAAGCGAAAGTGACATCTCTTCACCTGAAACAAGAAGCTAATAAATGCACGATTGAAGTATTATGTGTTTTGTGTGTGATTTTTGTGCGATTTGGGGTTTTCATATGAATAAAGAATGTTTACAGAATACATATGCTAGGTCTAGCATATGTATTCTGTAAACATTCTTTATTCATATGAAAACCCCAAATCGCATCTGGGATAGCCCATAGATTCATCTAAAATGCTAAATATAACATATTTCAAAATATTTTTATGACTTGAAACCATTTTAAACCGCGACCGGAATATGATACAAATACTCGATGGTGTTTTAAAGTGAGCTTTGAGTAAAAGTGTAATATTAATAACTTAAATTGTGTCATGTAGCTTGAGGCTACTTCTTGTGCTAATGCACCTGCTGCAGGAGCTATTCCATTTCATACAATAATTTTTTTAAAATAATTTGCAATTTAAAGTTCCAAGAATAGTTTATTATTGTTTGTTTTATAACAAGACTTAAGATAATAGGTGGATTATTCATGTATAGTGGAATCAGAGAGGTTTAGATGGCCAAGCATAATGCCAGAATACAGGCTATAATGGCTGAATTCAAACAAAAGAATAAGGATAAAAGAATAATGAAGATTAAGTCTCATACCGGCAGAGGTGTGAAAGGTTGGTCGATTTAAATGAAAAGAACATGAATGGGGCCAGTTCTCCTCGCCAGACATTAGTCAGAGACTGTAAATGGGTGTTTACAGGGCAATAAAATATTTGATAAGAATCGTATTAGCCTTCTCTAAAAGTCTCCCCTGACATGGTCTCACAATAGGCTTCATAAAATGCATAATTTTAGAGATGTCATCCTCAGATTTTAAATGAAGCATGACCACAATTGTGGGTACACTTTAGTTGTGGTTATAAGTTGCAATCCTAAATTCACATAATATTTTTATACATTTAATAAATATATTCTTAATATTTCTTGTTTTTGTTTTTATGTTTGAGCTTATATATCTCAATATTAATAACAGTCTGGTTAATTTTGAGTCTTGAAATGTAAACTCTCAAGGGTTGGGTTTCTAAATATATATTGGTTATGTGTCTATGCAGAATGACTTATGAGCAGCAACCTTTTTATTTTGGGTATGTCATGTATGCATGACTTGCCAAAATTGGGGCTGACTAGTAAGGGGTTAATAAAAGACCAGACAAATATGCTTAGTTCTTTGTAAAGAAAAGCCAGTTATCAAGTCATCTTTTGTCTGCAATAAGAGATATTATGCAAGGTCAGCAATAGTAGCCTACTCTGTGTGAAATAGTGTATTTGCACTTACGCTGATGTTTCCTTTGAAGCAACTTTATCTCTAGTACCAATTTTTTTTCTTTAAGTAGTCAAGTTCTATTTCTCCCCCTAATTTTTGTTTTTTCAAAATACTCTATTTTCTATTGAAGACTCCTATTGTGTAGGGAACGATTGTTACCCTGTGTCATTTGTAAGATGTCTGTGTCACACATGCCTCATGCAACAAATAAAAAGTAAAGGTTGGCTTTACTTGGCTTTACACTGCCCACCTCTTTGTGTGTCCCCTATGCAGACTCTTCTGTAGGCCTTACTGTACATGAGGACTACTGCAACTCATATTGCAGTCAGAAATAATAGGCACACAAGTATAAATTAATAAAAATTATTTATGCACTTGCAGGTAGTCTACTTCCTCCAAAGGACAGTCATCTGAGAAGGTTTCTTCACTGTCCAGTGCAATGGAAACAAATGGGTATTACAAAGTGTTGCACTTTCTTCTCTTTTGATGTAAAGTTAGAAAAAGTCCACTCACTGCACATATTTCAGCCACCACTTTCTTAGGAACAGATACAAGTGTTGGTGTAAAACTGCACAAAAGAGAAAAACTCAATGTCATTACAATGAACTACACTGGGTAAAAATGTGATCAATAACTCATGGCAAAATATTTTTACATTAACATAAGTTTAGCATTTTTCACTTTCACAAGTCAAAGCAATTTATCATTACTCAAGATTTACTGTAACAGTTGACATTACTATACCAGCCTATACTTAATTTAATGCAGCAACAAATTATTTTACAGTGTACAAAGAGAATTTAAATCTCATTTACCAGTAATGAAGGAGTTGCTGTTACTGGTCCCTGGATGTGTGTCTGGAAGAGCTGAACGCAGGGATGCCCTTCACAATAGGTCAATTCACATTCAACCCAAGGGCCAGCTCTTCTTTTTTTAAGTTTAAAAAAAATATATTTTCTTTTTTTCTCAGCCTTTTTCTTGGTTGCTTTTATAAACATACAAACATTTATTTAACAGTGTCCTTTTAAAAGAGACTAGTAGGCCTATAAGTAAGCCTAGTAAAAATTACCATTATGTAGAATATGCTTGTAGGCTACTTCACTTTCACCATGTTCTAGTGTGGAGACTCTGACATGACAATGAACAAAGTAATTATGAAATTATTAAATTACAAAAATATATACTGTAATAAGTTATAAAAACATATAACATGGTCACCACAAATGCATTAAATTTGCCTGCTACTTTTTCCCAGCCCTCTCTCCTGGCTTTTGCAGACTTTGAGGTGTTCCCTGCCATTTTAATTAAACATTAAAATTCAGCATAAACTTGATAAATCTCTTGCTCTGCTACGGAGAAAAAACTGAGCACGCTCTTTGGCCATGGTGAGCAGCCAATAGCAGCGTTGCTGATCAATAATTCTACTATCGATACATATCCCCTTTTAAACCAGCGCATGAATGCGCAATTATCTCAGATAGCTCAATTCAGCTCATCATAACCGGCAGGAGTGTTTGAAGAACCTAATTAGCAAGGTCATGATGAGCATGATGATATTATCTTGAATGTCTCGTTTGATCTCGGATGTTTTAAGCAACGTATGAAGAACGGGCCCCAGATCGGGCCGTTTGAACTTTTTTTCTGGTCGAAAAGGCTCCTCAAAAGGTTCAAAAGAGCTTCGTATCCTTCTTATGGGCTCTTTCTGATGTTAAAAGTCAAGTCCGCCAGACAGTAGCCCATATCGGTCCGTTTGAACTTTTTTTTCTGGTCAAACAGGCTCCTCAAAAGGTTCAAAAGAGATTTGTACCCTTCTTATGGGCTCTTTCTGATGATAAAAGCCAAGTCCGCCAGACAGTAGTCCATATCGGGCCGTTTGAACTTTTTTTTCTGGTCGAAAAGGCTCCTCAAAAGGTTCAAAAGAGCTTTGTATCCTTCTTATGGGCTCTTTCTGATGTTAAAAGTCAAGTCCGCCAGACAGTAGTCCATATCGGACCGTTTGAACATTTTTTCTGGTCAAAAAAGGCTCCTCAAAAGGTTAAAAAGAGATTCGTATCCTTCTTAGGGGCTCTTTCTGATGTTAAAAGTCAAGTCCGCCCAGACAGGTAGCCCACATCTGGCCGTTTGAACTTTTTTTCTGGTAAAAAAGGCTCCTCAAAAGGTTCAAAAGAGCTACGTATCCTTCTAATGGGCTCTTTCTGATGTTAAAAGTCGAGTCCGCTAGACAGTAGCCTATATCGGGGCCGTTTGAACTTTTTTCTGGTCAAAAGGTTCAAAAGAGCTTTGTATCCTTCTTATGGGCTCTTTCTGATGTTAAAAGTCAAGTCCGCCCAGACAGTAGCGCATATCGGGGCTGTTTGAACTTTTTTTTTGGTCAAAAAGACTCCTCAAAAGGTTCAAAAGAACTTCGTATCCTTCTTATAAGCTCTTTCTGATGTTAAAAGTCGAATCCGCCAGACAGTAGTCCATATCGGACCATTTGAAAAATTTTTGCTGGTCAAAAAGGCTCCTCAAAAGGTTAAAAAGAGATTCGTACCCTTCTTATGCGCTCTTTCTGATGTTAAAAGTCAAGTCCGCCAGACAGTAGCCCATATCGGGGCCATTTGAACTTTTTTTTTCTGGTCAAAAAGGCTCCTCAAAAGGATCAAAAGAGCTTCGTATCCTTCGTAGGGGCTCTTTCTGATGTTAAAAGACGAGTCCGCTAGACAGTAGCCCATATCGCGGCGGTTTGATCTTTTTTTCTGGTCAAAAAGGGTCCTCAAAAGGTTCAAAAGAGCTTTGTATCCTTCTTATGGGCTCTTTCTGATGTTAAAAGTCAAGTCCACAGACATTAGCCCATATCGGGGCCGTTTGAACTTTTTTTTCTGGTCCAAACGGCTCATCAAAAAGTTCAAAAGAGCTTTGTATCCTTCTTATGGGCTCTTTCTGATGTTAAAAGTCGAGTCTGCCCAGACAGTAGCCCATATCTGTCCGTTTGAACTTTTTTTTCTGGTCAAAAAGGCTCCTCAAAAGGTTCAAAAGAGCTTCGTATCCTTCTTAGGGGCTCTTTCTGATGTTAAAAGTCAAGTCCGCCAGACAGTAGCCCATATCGGGCCGTTTGAACTTTTTTTTCTGGTCAAAAAGGCTCCTCAAAAGGTTCAAAAGAGCTTTGTATCCTTCTTATGGGCTCTTTCTGATGATAAAAGTCACATCCGCCAGACAGTAGTCCATATCGGGCCGTTTGAACTTTTTTTTCTGGTCGAAAAGGCTCCTCAAAAGGTTCAAAAGAGCTTTGTATCCTTCTTATGGGCTCTTTCTGATGTTAAAAGTCAAGTCCGCCAGACAGTAGTCCATATTGGACCGTTTGAACATTTTTTTCTGGTCAAAAAGGGTCCTCAAAAGGTTAAAAAGAGCTTTGTATCCTTCTTAGGGGCTCTTTCTGATGTTAAAAGTCAAGTCCACCCAGACAGGTAGCCCACATCGGGCCGTTTGAACTTTTTTTCTGGTATAAAAGGCTCCTCAAAAGGTTCAAAAGAGCTTTGTATCCTTCTTATGGGCTCTTTCTGATGTTAAAAGTCGAATCCGCCAGACAGTAGCCTATATCGGGGCCGTTTGAACTTTTTTCTGGTCAAAAGGTTCTAAAGAGATTTGTACCCTTCTTATGGGCTCTTTCTGATGTTAAAAGTCGAGTCCGCCCAGACAGGTAGCCCATATCGGGGCCATTTGAACTTTTTTTTCTGGTCGAAAAGGCTCCTCAAAAGGTTCAATAGAGATTTGTATCCTTTTTAGGGGCTCTTTCTGATGTTAAAAGTCAAGTCCGCCCAGAAAGTAGCCCATATCGGGCCGTTTGAACTTTTTTTTCTGGTCAAAAAGGCTCCTCAAAAGGTTCAAAAGAGATTTGTATCCTTCTTAGGGAATCTTTCTGATGTTAAAAGTCGAGTCCGCCCAGACAGTAGCCCATATCGGGCCGTTTGAACTTTTTTTTCTGGTCAAAAAGGCTCCTCAAAAGGTTCAAAAGAGCTTCATATCCATCTTATGGGCTCTTTCTGATGTTAAAAGTCGAGTCCGCCAGACAGTAGCCCATATCTGGCCGTTTGAAGGATTTGTATCCTTCTTAGGGAATCTTTCTGATGTTAAAAGTCGAGTCCGCCCAGACAGTAGCCCATATCGGGCCGTTTGATCTTTTTTTTCTGGTCAAAAAGGCTCCTCAAAAGGTTCAAAAGAGCTTTGTATCCTTCTTATGGGCTCTTTCTGATGTTAAAAGTCAAGTCCGCCAGACAGTAGCCCATATCTGGCCGTTTGAACTTTTTTTTTGGTCAAAAAGGCTCCTCAAAAAGGTTCAAAAGAGATTTGTATCCTTCTTAGGGGCTCTTTCTGATGTTAAAAGTCAAGTCCGCCCAGACAGTAGCCCATATCGGGCCGTTTGAACTTTTTTTTCCGGTCAAAAAGGCTCCTCAAAAGGTTCAAAAGAGCTTCGTATCCTTCTTAGGGGCTCTTTCTGATGTTAAAAGTCAAGTCCGCAGACAGTAGCCCATATCGGGGCCATTTGAACTTTTTTTTCTGGTCGAAAAGGCTCCTCAATAGGTTCAAAAGAGCTTCGTATCCTTTTTAGGGGCTCTTTCTGATGTTAAAAGTCAAGTCCGCCCAGACAGTAGCCCATATCGGGCCGGTTGAACTTTTTTTTCTGGTCAAAAAGGCTCCTCAAAAGCTTCAAAAGAGATTTGTATCCTTCTTAGGGGCTCTTTCTGATGTTAAAAGTCGAGTCCGCCCAGACAGTAGCCCATATCGGGCCGT
The DNA here is from genome assembly GCA_026230005.1 of Gila orcuttii. Taxonomy (NCBI): domain Eukaryota; kingdom Metazoa; phylum Chordata; class Actinopteri; order Cypriniformes; family Leuciscidae; genus Gila; species Gila orcuttii. Next base: position 28,819,967 of record JAPDVR010000010.1, on the reverse strand, counting down.
TTGAACTTTTTTTTCTGGTCAGAAAGGATCCTCAAAAGGTTCAAAAGAGATCTGTATCCTTCTTAGGGGCTCTTTCTGATGTTAAAAGTCAAGTCCACCCAGACAGTAGCCCATATCGGGCCGTTTGAACTTTTTTTTCTGGTCAAAAAGGCTCCTCAAAAGGTTCAAAAGAGATTTGTATCCTTCTTAGGGAATCTTTCTGATGTTAAAAGTCGCGTCTGCCCAGACAGTAGCCCATATCGGGCCGTTTGAACTTTTTTTTCTGGTCAAAAAGGCTCCTCAAAAGGTTCAAAAGAGCTTCATATCCATCTCATGGGCTCTTTCTGATGTTAAAAGTCGAGTCCGCCAGACAGTAGCCCATATCGGGGGCGTTTGATCTTTTTTTTCTGGTCAAAAAGGGTCCTCAAAAGGTTCAAAAGAGCTTTGTAACCTTCTTATGAGCTCTTTCTGATGTTAAAAATCAAGTCCGCCAGACAGTAGCCCATATCTGGCCGTTTGAACTTTTTTTCTGGTCAAAAAGGCTCCTCAAAAGGTTCAAAAGAGATTTGTATCCTTCTTAGGGGCTTTTTCTGATGTTAAAAGTCAAGTCCGCCCAGACAGTAGCCCATATCGGGCCGTTTGAACTTTTTTTTCTGGTCAAAAAGGCTCCTCAAAAGGTTCAAAAGAGCTTCGTATCCTTCTTAGGGGCTCTTTCTGATGTTAAAAGTCAAGTCCGCCCAGACAGTAGCCCATATCGGGCCGTTTGAACTTTTTTTTCTGGTCAGAAAGGCTCCTCAATAGGTTCAAAAGAGTTTCTTATCCTTCTTAGGGGCTCTTTCTGATGTTAAAAGTCAAGTCCGCCCAGACAGTAGCCCATATTGGGCCGTTTGAACTTTTTTTTTTCTGGTCAAAAAGGCTCCTCAAAAGGTTCAAAAAAGCTTCCTATCCTTCTTATAAGCTCTTTCTGATGTTAAAACTCAAGTCCGCCCAGACAGTAGCCCATATCGGGCCGTTTGAAATTTTTGTCTGGTCAAAAAGGCTCCTCAAAAGGTTCAAAAGAGCTTCGTATCCTTCTTAGGGGCTCTTTCTGATGTAAAAAGTCAAGTCCTCCCAGACAGTAGCCCATATCGGGCCATTTGAACTTTTTTTCTGGTCAAAAAGGCTCCTCAAAAGCTTCAAAAGAGATTTGTATCCTTCTTATGGGCTCTTTCTGATGTTAAAAGTCAAGTCCGCCCAGAGAGTAGCCCATATCGGGCCGTTTGAATTTTTTTTTCTGGTCAAAAAGGCTCCTCAAAAGGTTCAAAAGAGATTTGTATCCTTCTTAGGGGCTCTTTCTAATGTTAAAAGTCAAGTCCGCCCAGACAGTAGCCCATATCGGGCCGTTTGAATTTTTTTTTCTGGTCAAAAAGGCTCCTCAAAAGGTTCAAAAGAGATTTGTATCCTTCTTAGGGGCTCTTTCTAATGTTAAAAGTCAAGTCCGCCCAGACAGTAGCCCATTTCGGGCCGTTTGAACTTTTTTTTCTGGTCAAAAAGGCTCCTCAAAAGGTTCAAAAGAGCTTTGTATCCGTTTTAGGGGCTCTTTCTGATGTTAAAAGTCAAGTCCACCGAGACAGTAGCCCAAATCGGGCCGTTTGAACTTTTCTTTCTGGTCAAAAAGGCTCCTCAAAAGGTTCTAAAGAGCTTCGTATCCTTCTTAGGGGCTCTTTCTGATTTTAAAAGTCAAGTCCGCCCAGACAGTAGCCCATATCGGGCCGTTTGAACTTTTTTTTCTGGTCAAAAAGGCTCCTCAAAAGGTTCAAAAGAGATTTGTATCCTTCTTAGGGGCTCTTTCTGATGTTAAAAGTCAAGTCCGCAGACAGTAGCCCATATCGGGGCTGTTTGAACTTTTTTTCTGGTCGAAAAGGCTCCTCAATAGGTTCAAAAGAGCTTTGTATCCTTCTTAGGGGCTCTTTCTGATGTTAAAAGTCAAGTCCGCCCAGACAGTAGCCCATATTGGGCCGTTTGAACTTTTTTTTCTGGTCAAAAAGGCTCCTCAAAAGGTTCAAAAGAGATTTGTATCCTTCTTAGGGGCTCTTTCTGATGTTAAAAGTCAAGTCCGCCCAGACAGTAGCCCATATCGGGCCGTTTGAATTTTTTTTTCTGGTCAAAAAGGCTCCTCAAAAGGTTCAAAAGAGATTTGTATCCTTCTTAGGGGCTCTTTCTAATGTTAAAAGTCAAGTCCGCCCAGACAGTAGCCCATTTCGGGCCGTTTGAACTTTTTTTTCTGGTCAAAAAGGCTCCTCAAAAGGTTCAAAAGAGCTTTGTATCCGTTTTAGGGGCTCTTTCTGATGTTAAAAGTCAAGTCCACCGAGACAGTAGCCCAAATCGGGCCGTTTGAACTTTTCTTTCTGGTCAAAAAGGCTCCTCAAAAGGTTCTAAAGAGCTTCGTATCCTTCTTAGGGGCTCTTTCTGATTTTAAAAGTCAAGTCCGCCCAGACAGTAGCCCATATCGGGCCGTTTGAACTTTTTTTTCTGGTCAAAAAGGCTCCTCAAAAGGTTCAAAAGAGATTTGTATCCTTCTTAGGGGCTCTTTCTGATGTTAAAAGTCAAGTCCGCAGACAGTAGCCCATATCGGGGCTGTTTGAACTTTTTTTCTGGTCGAAAAGGCTCCTCAATAGGTTCAAAAGAGCTTTGTATCCTTCTTAGGGGCTCTTTCTGATGTTAAAAGTCAAGTCCGCCCAGACAGTAGCCCATATTGGGCCGTTTGAACTTTTTTTTCTGGTCAAAAAGGCTCCTCAAAAGGTTCAAAAGAGATTTGTATCCTTCTTAGGGGCTCTTTCTGATGTTAAAAGTCAAGTCCGCAGACAGTAGCCCATATCGGGGCTGTTTGAACTTTTTTTTCTGGTCGAAAAGGCTCCTCAATAGGTTCAAAAGAGCTTTGTATCCTTCTTAGGGGCTCTTTCTGATGTTAAAAGTCAAGTCCGCCCAGACAGTAGCCCATATTGGGCCGTTTAAACTTTTTTTTTTCTGGTCAAAAAGGCTCCTCAAAAGGTTCAAAAGAGCTTCGTATCCTTCTTAGGGGCTCTTTCTGATGTTAAAAGTCAAGTCCGCCCAGACATTAGCCCATATCGGGCCGTTTGAACTTTTCTTTCTGGTCAAAAAGGCTCCTCAAAAGGTTCGAAAGAACTTTGTATCCTTCTTAGGGGCTCTTTCTGATGTTAAAAGTCAATTCCCCCCAGACAGTAGCCCATATCGGGCCGTTTGAACTTTTTTTTCTGGTCAAAAAGGCTCCTCAAAAGGTTCAAAAGAGCTTCGTATCCTTCTTAGGGGCTCTTTCTCATGTTAAAAGTCAAGTCCGCCCAGACAGTAGCCCATATCGGGCCGTTTGAACTTCTTTTTCTGGTCAAAAAGGCTCCTCAAAAGGTTCAAAAGAGCTTCGTATCCTTCTTATGGGCTCTTTCTGATGTTAAAAGTCAAGTCCGCAGACAGTAGCCCAGATCGTGGCCGTTTGCACTTTTTTTTTTGGTCGAAAAGGCTCCTCAAAAGATTCAAAAAAGATTTATATCCTTCTTAGGGGCTCTTTCTGATGTTAAAAGTCAAGTCCACCCAGACAGGTAGCCCACATCGGGCCGTTTGAACTTTTTTTCTGGTATAAAAGGCTCCTCAAAAGGTTCAAAAGAGCTTTGTATCCTTCTTATGGGCTCTTTCTGATGTTAAAAGTCGAATCCGCCAGACAGTAGCCTATATCGGGGCCGTTTGAACTTTTTTCTGGTCAAAAGGTTCAAAAGAGATTTGTACCCTTCTTATGGGCTCTTTCTGATGTTAAAAGTCGAGTCCGCCCAGACAGGTAACCCATATCGGGGCCATTTGAACTTTTTTTTCTGGTCGAAAAGACTCCTCAATAGGTTCAATAGAGATTTGTATCCTTTTTAGGGGCTCTTTCTGATGTTAAAAGTCAAGTCCGCCCAGACAGTAGCCCATATCGGGCCGTTTGAACTTTTTTTTCTGGTCAAAAAGGCTCCTCAAAAGGTTCAAAAGAGATTTGTATCCTTCTTAGGGAATCTTTCTGATGTTAAAAGTCGAGTCCGCCCAGACAGTAGCCCATATCGGGCCGTTTGAACTTTTTTTTCTGGTCAAAAAGGCTCCTCAAAAGGTTCAAAAGAGCTTCATATCCATCTTATGGGCTCTTTCTGATGTTAAAAGTCGAGTCCGCCAGACAGTAGCCCATATCGGGCCGTTTGATCTTTTTTTTCTGGTCAAAAAGGCTCCTCAAAAGGTTCAAAAGAGCTTTGAATCCTTCTTATGGGCTCTTTCTGATGTTAAAAGTCAAGTCCGCCAGACAGTAGCCCATATCTGGCCGTTTGAACTTTTTTTTTGGTCAAAAAGGCTCCTCAAAAGGTTCAAAAGAGATTTGTATCCTTCTTAGGGGCTCTTTCGGATGTTAAAAGTCAAGTCCGCCCAGACAGTAGCCCATATCGGGCCGTTTGAACTTTTTTTTCTGGTCAAAAAGGCTCCTCAAAAGGTTCAAAAGAGCTTCGTATCCTTCTTAGGGGCTCTTTTTGATGTCAAAAGTCAAGTCCGCCCAGACAGTAGCCCATATCGGGCCGTTTGAAAATTTTTTTCTGGTCAGAAAGGCTCCTCAATAGGTTCAAAAGAGTTTCTTATCCTTCTTAGGGGCTCTTTCTGATGTTAAAAGTCAAGTCCGCCCAGACAGTAGCCAATATTGGGCCGTTTGAACTTTTTTTTTTCTGGTCAAAAAGGCTCCTCAAAAGATTCAAAAAAGCTTCCTATCCTTCTTATGGGCTCTTTCTGATGTTAAAACTCAAGTCCGCCCAGACAGTAGCCCATATCGGGCCGTTTGAACTTTTTTGTCTGGTCAAAAAGGCTCCTCAAAAGGTTCAAAAGAGCTTCGTATCCTTCTTAGGGGCTCTTTCTGATGTTAAAAGTCAAGTCCGCAGACAGTAGCCCATATCGGGGCCATTTGAACTTTTTTTTCTGGTCGAAAAGGCTCCTCAATAGGTTCAAAAGAGCTTCGTATCCTTTTTAGGGGCTCTTTCTGATGTTAAAAGTCAAGTCCGCCCAGACAGTAGCCCATATCGGGCCGGTTGAACTTTTTTTTCTGGTCAAAAAGGCTCCTCAAAAGCTTCAAAAGAGATTTGTATCCTTCTTAGGGGCTCTTTCTGATGATAAAAGTCGAGTCCGCCCAGACAGTAGCCCATATCGGGCCATTTGAACTTTTTTTTCTGGTCAAAAAGGCTCCTCAATAGGTTCAAAAGAGTTTCTTATCCTTCTTAGGGGCTCTTTCTGATGTTAAAAGTCAAGTCCGCCCAGACAGTAGCCTATATTGGGCCGTTTGAACTTTTTTTTTTTCTGGTCAAAAAGGCTCCTCAAAAGGTTCAAAAAAGCTTCCTATCCTTCTTATAAGCTCTTTCTGATGTTAAAACTCAAGTCCGCCCAGACAGTAGCCCATATCGGGCCGTTTGAAATTTTTGTCTGGTCAAAAAGGCTCCTCAAAAGGTTCAAAAGAGCTTCGTATCCTTCTTAGGGGCTCTTTCTGATGTAAAAAGTCAAGTCCTCCCAGACAGTAGCCCATATCGGGCCATTTGAACTTTTTTTCTGGTCAAAAAGGCTCCTCAAAAGCTTCAAAAGAGATTTGTATCCTTCTTATGGGCTCTTTCTGATGTTAAAAGTCAAGTCCGCCCAGAGAGTAGCCCATATCGGGCCGTTTGAATTTTTTTTTCTGGTCAAAAAGGCTCCTCAAAAGGTTCAAAAGAGATTTGTATCCTTCTTAGGGGCTCTTTCTAATGTTAAAAGTCAAGTCCGCCCAGACAGTAGCCCATATCGGGCCGTTTGAATTTTTTTTTCTGGTCAAAAAGGCTCCTCAAAAGGTTCAAAAGAGATTTGTATCCTTCTTAGGGGCTCTTTCTAATGTTAAAAGTCAAGTCCGCCCAGACAGTAGCCCATTTCGGGCCGTTTGAACTTTTTTTTCTGGTCAAAAAGGCTCCTCAAAAGGTTCAAAAGAGCTTTGTATCCGTTTTAGGGGCTCTTTCTGATGTTAAAAGTCAAGTCCGCCCAGACAGTAGCCCAAATCGGGCCGTTTGAACTTTTCTTTCTGGTCAAAAAGGCTCCTCAAAAGGTTCTAAAGAGCTTCGTATCCTTCTTAGGGGCTCTTTCTGATTTTAAAAGTCAAGTCCGCCCAGACAGTAGCCCATATCGGGCCGTTTGAACTTTTTTTTCTGGTCAAAAAGGCTCCTCAAAAGGTTCAAAAGAGATTTGTATCCTTCTTAGGGGCTCTTTCTGATGTTAAAAGTCAAGTCCGCAGACAGTAGCCCATATCGGGGCTGTTTGAACTTTTTTTTCTGGTCGAAAAGGCTCCTCAATAGGTTCAAAAGAGCTTTGTATCCTTCTTAGGGGCTCTTTCTGATGTTAAAAGTCAAGTCCGCCCAGACAGTAGCCCATATTGGGCCGTTTGAACTTTTTTTTCTGGTCAAAAAGGCTCCTCAAAAGGTTCAAAAGAGATTTGTATCCTTCTTAGGGGCTCTTTCTGATGTTAAAAGTCAAGTCCGCAGACAGTAGCCCATATCGGGGCTGTTTGAACTTTTTTTTCTGGTCGAAAAGGCTCCTCAATAGGTTCAAAAGAGCTTTGTATCCTTCTTAGGGGCTCTTTCTGATGTTAAAAGTCAAGTCCGCCCAGACAGTAGCCCATATTGGGCCGTTTGAACTTTTTTTTTTCTGGTCAAAAAGGCTCCTCAAAAGGTTCAAAAGAGCTTCGTATCCTTCTTAGGGGCTCTTTCTGATGTTAAAAGTCAAGTCCGCCCAGACATTAGCCCATATCGGGCCGTTTGAACTTTTCTTTCTTGTCAAAAAGGCTCCTCAAAAGGTTCAAAAGAACTTTGTATCCTTCTTAGGGGCTCTTTCTGATGTTAAAAGTCAATTCCCCCCAGACAGTAGCCCATATCGGGCCGTTTGAACTTTTTTTTCTGGTCAAAAAGGCTCCTCAAAAGGTTCAAAAGAGCTTCGTATCCTTCTTAGGGGCTCTTTCTCATGTTAAAAGTCAAGTCCGCCCAGACAGTAGCCCATATCGGGCCGTTTGAACTTCTTTTTCTGGTCAAAAAGGCTCCTCAAAAGGTTCAAAAGAGCTTCGTATCCTTCTTATGGGCTCTTTCTGATGTTAAAAGTCAAGTCCGCAGACAGTAGCCCAGATTGTGGCCGTTTGCACTTTTTTTTTTGGTCGAAAAGGCTCCTCAAAAGATTCAAAAAAGATTTATATCCTTCTTAGGGGCTCTTTCTGATGTTAAAAGTCAAGTCCACCCAGACAGGTAGCCCACATCGGGCCGTTTGAACTTTTTTTCTGGTATAAAAGGCTCCTCAAAAGGTTCAAAAGAGCTTTGTATCCTTCTTATGGGCTCTTTCTGATGTTAAAAGTCGAATCCGCCAGACAGTAGCCTATATCGGGGCCGTTTGAACTTTTTTCTGGTCAAAAGGTTCAAAAGAGATTTGTACCCTTCTTATGGGCTCTTTCTGATGTTAAAAGTCGAGTCCGCCCAGACAGGTAACCCATATCGGGGCCATTTGAACTTTTTTTTCTGGTCGAAAAGACTCCTCAATAGGTTCAATAGAGATTTGTATCCTTTTTAGGGGCTCTTTCTGATGTTAAAAATCAAGTCCGCCCAGAAAGTAGCCCATATCGGGCCGTTTGAACTTTTTTTTCTGGTCAAAAAGGCTCCTCAAAAGGTTCAAAAGAGATTTGTATCCTTCTTAGGGAATCTTTCTGATGTTAAAAGTCGAGTCCGCCCAGACAGTAGCCCATATCGGGCCGTTTGAACTTTTTTTTCTGGTCAAAAAGGCTCCTCAAAAGGTTCAAAAGAGCTTCATATCCATCTTATGGGCTCTTTCTGATGTTAAAAGTCGAGTCCGCCAGACAGTAGCCTATATCTGGCCGTTTGAAGGATTTGTATCCTTCTTAGGGAATCTTTCTGATGTTAAAAGTCGAGTCCGCCCAGACAGTAGCCCATATCGGGCCGTTTGATCTTTTTTTTCTGGTCAAAAAGGCTCCTCAAAAGGTTCAAAAGAGCTTTGAATCCTTCTTATGGGCTCTTTCTGATGTTAAAAGTCAAGTCCGCCAGACAGTAGCCCATATCTGGCCGTTTGAACTTTTTTTTTGGTCAAAAAGGCTCCTCAAAAGGTTCAAAAGAGATTTGTATCCTTCTTAGGGGCTCTTTCAGATGTTAAAAGTCAAGTCCGCCCAGACAGTAGCCCATATCGGGCCGTTTGAACTTTTTTTTCTGGTCAAAAAGGCTCCTCAAAAGGTTCAAAAGAGCTTCGTATCCTTCTTAGGGGCTCTTTTTGATGTCAAAAGTCAAGTCCGCCCAGACAGTAGCCCATATCGGGCCGTTTGAAATTTTTTTTCTGGTCAGAAAGGCTCCTCAATAGGTTCAAAAGAGTTTCTTATCCTTCTTAGGGGCTCTTTCTGATGTTAAAAGTCAAGTCCGCCCAGACAGTAGCCAATATTGGGCCGTTTGAACTTTTTTTTTTCTGGTCAAAAAGGCTCCTCAAAAGATTCAAAAAAGCTTCCTATCCTTCTTATGGGCTCTTTCTGATGTTAAAACTCAAGTCCGCCCAGACAGTAGCCCATATCGGGCCGTTTGAACTTTTTTGTCTGGTCAAAAAGGCTCCTCAAAAGGTTCAAAAGAGCTTCGTATCCTTCTTAGGGGCTCTTTCTGATGTTAAAAGTCAAGTCCGCAGACAGTAGCCCATATCGGGGCCATTTGAACTTTTTTTTCTGGTCGAAAAGGCTCCTCAATAGGTTCAAAAGAGCTTCGTATCCTTTTTAGGGGCTCTTTCTGATGTTAAAAGTCAAGTCCGCCCAGACAGTAGCCCATATCGGGCCGGTTGAACTTTTTTTTCTGGTCAAAAAGGCTCCTCAAAAGCTTCAAAAGAGATTTGTATCCTTCTTAGGGGCTCTTTCTGATGTTAAAAGTCGAGTCCGCCCAGACAGTAGCCCATATCGGGCCATTTGAACTTTTTTTTCTGGTCAAAAAGGCTCCTCAAAAGGTTCAAAAGAGCTTCATATCCATCTTATGGGCTCTTTCTGATGTTAAAAGTCAAGTCCGCCCAGACAGTAGCCCATATCGGGCCGTTTGAACTTTTATTTCTGGTCAGAAAGGCTCCTCAATAGGTTCAAAAGAGCTTCTTATCCTTCTTAGGGGCTCTTTCTGATGTTAAAAGTCAAGTCCGCCCAGACAGTAGCCCATATTGGGCCGTTTGAACTTTTTTTTTCTGGTCAAAAAGGCTCCTCAAAAGGTTCAAAAGAGCTTCCTAACCTTCTTATGGGCACTTTCTGATGTTAAAACTCAAGTCCGCCCAGACAGTAGCCCATATCGGGCCGTTTTAACTTTTTTGTCTGGTCAAAAAGGCTCCTCAAAAGGTTCAAAAGAGCTTCCTATCCTTCTTATGGGCTCTTTCTGATGTTAAAACTCAAGTCCGCCCAGACAGTAGCCCATATCGGGCCGTTTTAACTTTTCTGTCTGGTCAAAAAGGCTCCTCAAAAGGTTCAAAAGAGCTTTGTATCCTTCTTATGGGCTCTTTCTGATGTTAAAAGTCAAGTCCGCCCAGACAGTAGCCCATATCGGGCCGTTTGAACTTTTTTTTCTGGTCAAAAAGGCTCCTCAAAAGGTTCAAAAGAGATCTGTATCCTTCTTAGGGGCTCTTTCTGATGTTAAAAGTCAAGTCCGCCCAGACAGTAGCCCAAATTGGGCCGTTTTAACTTTTTTTTCTGGTCAAAAAGGCTCCTCAAAAGGTTCAAAAGAGCTTCGTATCCTTCTTAGGGGCTCTTTCTGATGTTAAAAGTCAAGTCCGCCCAGACAGTAGCCCATATCGGGCCGTTTGAACTTTTTTTTCTGGTCAAAAAGGCTCCTCAAAAGGTTCAAAAGAGATCTGTATCCTTCTTAGGGGCTCTTTCTGATGTTAAAAGTCAAGTCCACCCAGACAGTAGCCCATATCGGGCCGTTTGAACTTTTTTTTCTGGTCAAAAAGGCTCCTCAAAAGGTTCAAAAGAGATTGTATCCTTCTTAGGGAATCTTTCTGATGTTAAAAGTCGAGTCCGCCCAGACAGTAGCCCATATCGGGCCGTTTTAACTTTTTTTTCTGGTCAAAAAGGCTCCTCAATAGGTTCAAAAGAGCTTCATATCCATCTTATGGGCTCTTTCTGATGTTAAAAGTCGACTCCGCCAGACAGTAGCCCATATCGGGGGCGTTTGATCTTTTTTTTCTGGTCAAAAAGGCTCCTCAAAAGGTTCAAAAGAGCTTTGTATCCTTCTTATGAGCTCTTTCTGATGTTAAAAGTCACGTCCGCCAGACAGTAGCCCATATCTGACCGTTTGAACTTTTTTTCTGGTCAAAAAGGCTCCTCAAAAGGTTCAAAAGAGATTTGTATCCTTCTTAGGGGCTCTTTCTGATGTTAAAAGTCAAGTCCGCCCAGACAGTAGCCCATATCGGGCCGTTTGAACTTTTTTTTCTGGTCAAAAAGGCTCCTCAAAAGGTTCAAAAGAGCTTCGTATCCTTCTTAGGGGCTCTTTCTGATGTTAAAAGTCAAGTCCGCCCAGACAGTAGCCCATATCGGGCCGTTTGAACTTTTTTTTCTGGTCAGAAAGGCTGCTCAATAGGTTCAAAAGAGTTTCTTATCCTTCTTAGGGGCTCTTTCTGATGTTAAAAGTCAAGTCCGCCCAGACAGTAGCCCATATTGGGCCGTTTGAACTTTTTTTTTTTCTGGTCAAAAAGGCTCCTCAAAAGGTTCAAAAAAGCTTCCTATCCTTCTTATAAGCTCTTTCTGATGTAAAAAGTCAAGTCCTCCCAGACAGTAGCCCATATCGGGCCATTTGAACTTTTTTTTTGGTCAAAAAGGCTCCTCAAAAGCTTCAAAAGAGATTTGTATCCTTCTCATGGGCTCTTTCTGATGTTAAAAGTCAAGTCCGCACAGAGAGTAGCCCATATCGGGCCGTTTGAACTTTTTTTTCTGGTCAAAAAGGCTCCTCAAAAGGTTCAAAAGAGCTTTGTATCCTTCTTAGGGGCTCTTTCTAATGTTAAAAGTCAAGTCCGCCCAGACAGTAGCCCAAATCGGGCCGTTTGAACTTTTCTTTCTGGTCAAAAAGGCTCCTCAAAAGGTTCTAAAGAGCTTCGTATCCTTCTTAGGGGCTCTTTCTGATTTTAAAAGTCAAGTCCGCCCAGACAGTAGCCCATATCGGGCCGTTTGAACTTTTTTTTCTGGTCAAAAAGGCTCCTCAAAAGGTTCAAAAGAGATTTGTATCCTTCTTAGGGGCTCTTTCTGATGTTAAAAGTCAAGTCCGCAGACAGTAGCCCATATCGGGGCTGTTTGAACTTTTTTTTCTGGTCGAAAAGGCTCCTCAATAGGTTCAAAAGAGCTTTGTATCCTTCTTAGGGGCTCTTTCTGATGTTAAAAGTCAAGTCCGCCCAGACAGTAGCCCATATTGGGCCGTTTGAACTTTTTTTTCTGGTCAAAAAGGCTCCTCAAAAGGTTCAAAAGAGATTTGTATCCTTCTTAGGGGCTCTTTCTGATGTTAAAAGTCAAGTCCGCAGACAGTAGCCCATATCGGGGCTGTTTGAACTTTTTTTTCTGGTCGAAAAGGCTCCTCAAAAGGTTCAAAAGAACTTTGTATCCTTCTTAGGGGCTCTTTCTGATGTTAAAAGTCAATTCCCCCCAGACAGTAGCCCATATCGGGCCGTTTGAACTTTTTTTTCTGGTCAAAAAGGCTCCTCAAAAGGTTCAAAAGAGCTTCGTATCCTTCTTAGGGGCTCTTTCTCATGTTAAAAGTCAAGTCCGCCCAGACAGTAGCCCATATCGGGCCGTTTGAACTTCTTTTTCTGGTCAAAAAGGCTCCTCAAAAGGTTCAAAAGAGCTTCGTATCCTTCTTATGGGCTCTTTCTGATGTTAAAAGTCAAGTCCGCAGACAGAAGCCCAGATCGTGGCCATTTGCACTTTTATTTTTGGTCGAAAAGGCTCCTCAAAAGATTCAAAAGAGATTTATATCCTTCTTAGGGGCTCTTTCTGATGTTAAAAGGCAAGTCCACCCAGACAGGTAGCCCACATCGGGCCGTTTGAACTTTTTTTTCTGGTATAAAAGGCTCCTCAAAAGGTTCAAAAGAGCTTTGTATCCTTCTTATGGGCTCTTTCTGATGTTAAAAGTCGAATCCGCCAGACAGTAGCCTATATCGGGGCCGTTTGAACTTTTTTCTGGTCAAAAGGTTCAAAAGAGATTTGTACCCTTCTTATGGGCTCTTTCTGATGTTAAAAGTCGAGTCCGCCCAGACAGGTAGCCCATATCGGGGCCATTTGAACTTTTTTTTCTGGTCGAAAAGGCTCCTCAATAGGTTCAATAGAGATTTGTATCCTTTTTAGGGGCTCTTTCTGATGTTAAAAGTCAAGTCCGCCCAGACAGTAGCCCATATCGGGCCGTTAGAACTTTTTTTTCTGGTCAAAAAGGCTCCTCAAAAGGTTCAAAAGAGCTTCATATCCATCTTATGGACTCTTTCTGATGTTAAAAGTCGAGTCCGCCAGACAGTAGCCCATATCTGGCCGTTTGAAGGATTTGTATCCTTCTTAGGGAATCTTTCTGATGTTAAAAGTCAATTCCGCCCAGACAGTAGCCCATATCGGGTCGTTTTAACTTTTTTTTCTGGTCAAAAAGGCTCCTCAAAAGGTTCAAAAGAGCTTCGTATCCCTTCTTATGGGCTCTTTCTGATGTTAAAAGTCAAGTCCGCAGACAGTAGCCCGTATCGGGGCCGTTTGAACTTTTTTTTTTGGTCGAAAAGGCTCCTCAATAGGTTCAAAAGAGCTTCGTATCCTTCTTATGGGCTCTTTCTGATGTTAAAACTCAAGTCCGCGGACAGTAGCCCGTATCGGGGCCATTTGAACTTTTTTTTTTGGTCGAAAAGGCTCCTCAATAGGTTCAAAAGAGCTTTGTATCCTTCTTAGGGGCTCTTTCTGATGTTAAAAGTCAAGTCCGCCCAGACAGTGGCCCATATCGGGCCGTTTGAACTTTTTTTTTCTGGTCAAAAAGGCTCCCCAAAAGGTTCAAAAGAGCTTCGTATCCTTCTTAGGGGCTCTTTCTGATGTTAAAAGTCAAGTCCGCCCAGACATTAGCTCATATCGGGCCGTTTGAACTTGTTCTGGTCAAAAAGGCTCCTCAAAAAGTTCTAAAGAGCTTTGTATCCTTCTTAGGGGCTCTTTCTGAAGTTCAAAGTCAAGTCCGGCCAGACAGTAGGCCATATCGGGCCGTTTGAACTTTTTTTTCTGGTCAAAACGGCTCCTCAAAATGTCCAAAAGAGATTCTTACCCTTCTTATGGGCTCTTTCTGATGTTAAAAGTCAAGTTCGCAGACAGTAGCCCATATCGGGGCCGTTTTAACTTTTTTTTCTGGTCGAAAAGGCTCCTCAATAGGTTCAAAAGAGCTTTGTATCCTTTTTAGGGGCTCTTTCTGATGTTAAAAGTCAAGTCCGCCCAGACAGTAGCCCATATCGGGCCGTTTGAACTTTTTTTTCTGGTCAAAAAGGCTCCTCAAAAGGTTCAAAAGAGATTTGTATCCTTCTTAGGGTCTCTTTCTGATGTTAAAAGTCAAGTCCGCCCAGACAGTAGCCCATATCAGTCCGTTTGAACTTTTTTTTCTGGTCAAAAAGGCTCCTCAAAAGGTTCAAAAGAGCTTCGTATCCTTCTTAGGGGCTCTTTCTGATGTTAAAAGTCAAGTCCGCCAGACAGTAGCCCATATTGGTGTCCATTTGAACTTTTTTTTCTGGTCAAAAAGGCTCCTCAAAAGGTTCAAAAGAGCTTTGTATCCTTCTTATGGGCTCTTTCTGATGTTAAAAGTCAAGTCCGCCAGACAGTAGCCCATATCGGGCCTTTTGAACTTTTTTTTCTGGTCAAAAAGTCTCCTCAAATGGTTCAAAAGAGATTTGTATCCTTCTTAGGGGCTCTTTCTGATGTTAAAAGTCAAGTCCGCCCAGACAGTAGCCCATATCGGGCAGTTTGATCTTTTTTTTATGGTCTAAAAGGCTCCTTAAAAGGTTCAAAAGAGCTTCGTATCCTTCTTATAAGCTCTTTCTGATGTTAAAAGTCAAGTCCGCCCAGACAGTAGCCCATATCGGGCCCGTTTGAACTTTTTTTTCTGGTCGAAAAGGCTCCTCAATAGGTTCAAAAGAGCTTCGTATCCTTTTTAAGGGTTCTTTCTGATGTTAAAAGTCAAGTCCGCCCAGACAGTAGCCCATATCGGGGGCGTTTGATCTTTTTTTCTGGTCAAAAAGGCTCCTCAAAAGGTTCAAAAGAGCTTTGTATCCTTCTTATGGGCTCTTTATGATGTTAAAAGTCAAGTCCGCCAGACAGTAGCCCATATCGGGCAGTTTGATCTTTTTTTTTTTCTGGTCAAAAAGGCTCCTTAATAGGTTCAAAAGAGCTTCGTATCCTTCTTAGGGGCTCTTTCTGATGTTAAAAGTCAAGTCCGCCAGACAGTAGCCCATATCGGGCCGTTTGAACTTCTTTCTGGTCAGAAAGGCTCCTCAAAAGGTTCAAAAGAGCTTCATATCCTTCTTATGGGCTCTTTCTGATGGTAAAAGTCGAGTCCGCCAGACAGTAGCCCATATCGGGGGCGTTTGATGTTTTTTTCTGGTCAAAAAGTCTCCTCAAAAGGTTCAAAAGAGCTTTGTATCCTTCTTATGGGCTCTTTCTGATGTTAAAAGTCAAGTCCGCCAGACAGTAGCCCATGTCAGGCAGTTTGATCTTTTTTTTTTCTGATCAAAAAGGCTCCTTAAAAGGTTCAAAAGAGCTTTGTATCCTTCTTATGGGCTCTTTCTGATGTTAAAAGTCAAGTCCGCCCAGACAGTAGCCCATATTGGGCCGTTTGAACTTTTTTTTTTCTGGTCAAAAAGGCTCCTCAAAAGGTTCAAAAAAGCTTCCTATCCTTCTTATAAGCTCTTTCTGATGTTAAAACTCAAGTCCGCCCAGACAGTAGCCCATATCGGGCCGTTTGAAATTTTTGTCTGGTCAAAAAGGCTCCTCAAAAGGTTCAAAAGAGCTTTGTATCCTTCTTAGGGGCTCTTTCTGATGTAAAAAGTCAAGTCCTCCCAGACAGTAGCCCATATCGGGCCATTTGAACTTTTTTTTTGGTCAAAAAGGCTCCTCAAAAGCTTCAAAAGAGATTTGTATCCTTCTCATGGGCTCTTTCTGATGTTAAAAGTCAAGTCCGCACAGAGAGTAGCCCATATCGGGCCGTTTGAACTTTTTTTTCTGGTCAAAAAGGCTCCTCAAAAGGTTCAAAAGAGCTTTGTATCCTTCTTAGGGGCTCTTTCTAATGTTAAAAGTCAAGTCCGCCCAGACAGTAGCCCAAATCGGGCCGTTTGAACTTTTCTTTCTGGTCAAAAAGGCTCCTCAAAAGGTTCTAAAGAGCTTCGTATCCTTCTTAGGGGCTCTTTCTGATTTTAAAAGTCAAGTCCGCCCAGACAGTAGCCCATATCGGGCCGTTTGAACTTTTTTTTCTGGTCAAAAAGGCTCCTCAAAAGGTTCAAAAGAGATTTGTATCCTTCTTAGGGGCTCTTTCTGATGTTAAAAGTCAAGTCCGCAGACAGTAGCCCATATCGGGGCTGTTTGAACTTTTTTTTCTGGTCAAAAAGGCTCCTCAAAAGGTTCAAAAGAGATTTGTATCCTTCTTAGGGGCTCTTTCTGATGTTAAAAGTCAAGTCCGCAGACAGTAGCCCATATCGGGGCTGTTTGAACTTTTTTTTCTGGTCGAAAAGGCTCCTCAATAGGTTCAAAAGAGCTTTGTATCCTTCTTAGGGGCTCTTTCTGATGTTAAAAGTCAAGTCCGCCCAGACAGTAGCCCATATTGGGCCGTTTGAACTTTTTTTTTTCTGGTCAAAAAGGCTCCTCAAAAGGTTCAAAAGAGCTTCGTATCCTTCTTAGGGGCTCTTTCTGATGTTAAAAGTCAAGTCCGCCAAGACATTAGCCCATATCGGGCCCTTTGAACTTTTCTTTCTGGTCAAAAAGGCTCCTCAAAAGGTTCAAAAGAACTTTGTATCCTTCTTAGGGGCTCTTTCTGATGTTAAAAGTCAATTCCCCCCAGACAGTAGCCCATATCGGGCCGTTTGAACTTTTTTTTCTGGTCAAAAAGGCTCCTCAAAAGGTTCAAAAGAGCTTCGTATCCTTCTTAGGGGCTCTTTCTCATGTTAAAAGTCAAGTCCGCCCAGACAGTAGCCCATATCGGGCCGTTTGAACTTCTTTTTCTGGTCAAAAAGGCTCCTCAAAAGGTTCAAAAGAGCTTCGTATCCTTCTTATGGGCTCTTTCTGATGTTAAAAGTCAAGTCCGCAGACAGTAGCCCAGATCGTGGCCGTTTGCACTTTTTTTTTTGGTCGAAAAGGCTCCTCAAAAGATTCAAAAGAGATTTATATCCTTCTTAGGGGCTCTTTCTGATGTTAAAAGGCAAGTCCACCCAGACAGGTAGCCCACATCGGGCCGTTTGAACTTTTTTTTCTGGTATAAAAGGCTCCTCAAAAGGTTCAAAAGAGCTTTGTATCCTTCTTATGGGCTCTTTCTGATGTTAAAAGTCGAATCCGCCAGACAGTAGCCTATATCGGGGCCGTTTGAACTTTTTTCTGGTCAAAAGGTTCAAAAGAGATTTGTACCCTTCTTATGGGCTCTTTCTGATGTTAAAAGTCGAGTCCGCCCAGACAGGTAGCCCATATCGGGGCCATTTGAACTTTTTTTTCTGGTCGAAAAGGCTCCTCAATAGGTTCAATAGAGATTTGTATCCTTTTTAGGGGCTCTTTCTGATGTTAAAAGTCAAGTCCGCCCAGACAGTAGCCCATATCGGGCCGTTAGAACTTTTTTTTCTGGTCAAAAAGGCTCCTCAAAAGGTTCAAAAGAGCTTCATATCCATCTTATGGGCTCTTTCTGATGTTAAAAGTCGAGTCCGCCAGACAGTAGCCCATATCTGGCCGTTTGAAGGATTTGTATCCTTCTTAGGGAATCTTTCTGATGTTAAAAGTCAATTCCGCCCAGACAGTAGCCCATATCGGGTCGTTTTAACTTTTTTTTCTGGTCAAAAAGGCTCCTCAAAAGGTTCAAAAGAGCTTCGTATCCCTTCTTATGGGCTCTTTCTGATGTTAAAAGTCAAGTCCGCAGACAGTAGCCCGTATCGGGGCCGTTTGAACTTTTTTTTTTGGTCGAAAAGGCTCCTCAATAGGTTCAAAAGAGCTTCGTATCCTTCTTATGGGCTCTTTCTGATGTTAAAACTCAAGTCCGCGGACAGTAGCCCGTATCGGGGCCATTTGAACTTTTTTTTTTGGTCGAAAAGGCTCCTCAATAGGTTCAAAAGAGCTTTGTATCCTTCTTAGGGGCTCTTTCTGATGTTAAAAGTCAAGTCCGCCCAGACAGTGGCCCATATCGGGCCGTTTGAACTTTTTTTTCTGGTCAAAAAGGCTCCCCAAAAGGTTCAAAAGAGCTTCGTATCCTTCTTAGGGGCTCTTTCTGATGTTAAAAGTCAAGTCCGCCCAGACATTAGCTCATATCGGGCCGTTTGAACTTGTTCTGGTCAAAAAGGCTCCTCAAAAAGTTCTAAAGAGCTTTGTATCCTTCTTAGGGGCTCTTTCTGAAGTTCAAAGTCAAGTCCGGCCAGACAGTAGGCCATATCGGGCCGTTTGAACTTTTTTTTCTGGTCAAAACGGCTCCTCAAAATGTCCAAAAGAGATTCTTACCCTTCTTATGGGCTCTTTCTGATGTTAAAAGTCAAGTTCGCAGACAGTAGCCCATATCGGGGCCGTTTTAACTTTTTTTTCTGGTCGAAAAGGCTCCTCAATAGGTTCAAAAGAGCTTTGTATCCTTTTTAGGGGCTCTTTCTGATGTTAAAAGTCAAGTCCGCCCAGACAGTAGCCCATATCGGGCCGTTTGAACTTTTTTTTCTGGTCAAAAAGGCTCCTCAAAAGGTTCAAAAGAGATTTGTATCCTTCTTAGGGTCTCTTTCTGATGTTAAAAGTCAAGTCCGCCCAGACAGTAGCCCATATCAGTCCGTTTGAACTTTTTTTTCTGGTCAAAAAGGCTCCTCAAAAGGTTCAAAAGAGCTTCGTATCCTTCTTAGGGGCTCTTTCTGATGTTAAAAGTCAAGTCCGCCAGACAGTAGCCCATATTGGTGTCCATTTGAACTTTTTTTTTCTGGTCAAAAAGGCTCCTCAAAAGGTTCAAAAGAGCTTTGTATCCTTCTTATGGGCTCTTTCTGATGTTAAAAGTCAAGTCCGCCAGACAGTAGCCCATATCGGGCCTTTTGAACTTTTTTTTCTGGTCAAAAAGTCTCCTCAAATGGTTCAAAAGAGATTTGTATCCTTCTTAGGGGCTCTTTCTGATGTTAAAAGTCAAGTCCGCCCAGACAGTAGCCCATATCGGGCAGTTTGATCTTTTTTTATGGTCAAAAAGGCTCCTTAAAAGGTTCAAAAGAGCTTCGTATCCTTCTTATAAGCTCTTTCTGATGTTAAAAGTCAAGTCCGCCCAGACAGTAGCCCATATCGGGCCCGTTTGAACTTTTTTTTCTGGTCGAAAAGGCTCCTCAATAGGTTCAAAAGAGCTTCGTATCCTTTTTAAGGGCTCTTTCTGATGTTAAAAGTCAAGTCCGCCCAGACAGTAGCCCATATCGGGGGCGTTTGATCTTTTTTTCTGGTCAAAAAGGCTCCTCAAAAGGTTCAAAAGAGCTTTGTATCCTTCTTATGGGCTCTTTATGATGTTAAAAGTCAAGTCCGCCAGACAGTAGCCCATATCGGGCAGTTTGATCTTTTTTTTTTTCTGGTCAAAAAGGCTCCTTAATAGGTTCAAAAGAGCTTCGTATCCTTCTTAGGGGCTCTTTCTGATGTTAAAAGTCAAGTCCGCCAGACAGTAGCCCATATCGGGCCGTTTGAACTTCTTTCTGGTCAGAAAGGCTCCTCAAAAGGTTCAAAAGAGCTTCATATCCTTCTTATGGGCTCTTTCTGATGGTAAAAGTCGAGTCCGCCAGACAGTAGCCCATATCGGGGGCGTTTGATGTTTTTTTCTGGTCAAAAAGTCTCCTCAAAAGGTTCAAAAGAGCTTTGTATCCTTCTTATGGGCTCTTTCTGATGTTAAAAGTCAAGTCCGCCAGACAGTAGCCCATGTCAGGCAGTTTGATCTTTTTTTTTTCTGATCAAAAAGGCTCCTTAAAAGGTTCAAAAGAGCTTTGTATCCTTCTTATGGGCTCTTTCTGATGTTAAAAGTCAAGTCCGCCCAGACAGTAGCCCATATTGGGCCGTTTGAACTTTTTTTTCGGGTCAAAAAGGCTCCTCAAAAGGTTCAAAAGAGCTTCGTATCCTTCTTAGGGGCTCTTTCTGATGTTAAAAGTCAAGTCCGCCCAGACAATAACCCATATAGGGCCGTTTGAACTTTTTTTCTGGTCAAAAAGTCTCCTCAAAAGGTTCAAAAGAGCTTCGTATCCTTCTTAGGGGCTCTTTCTGATGTTAAAAGTCAAGTCCGCCCAGACATTAGCTCATATCGGGCCGTTTGAACTTGTTCTGGTCAAAAAGGCTCCTCAAAAAGTTCTAAAGAGCTTTGTATCCTTCTTAGGGGCTCTTTCTGAAGTTCAAAGTCAAGTCCGGCCAGACAGTAGGCCATATCGGGCCGTTTGAACTTTTTTTTCTGGTCAAAACGGCTCCTCAAAATGTCCAAAAGAGATTCTTACCCTTCTTATGGGCTCTTTCTGATGTTAAAAGTCAAGTTCGCAGACAGTAGCCCATATCGGGGCCGTTTTAACTTTTTTTTCTGGTCGAAAAGGCTCCTCAATTGTCACGTGTCTGTCCTGTCCTGTGTGACACTTGGGTGTTTGTTATGTTGGGCCATGTGCTCATGTCATTGTCTGATCCCTCCCCCTCGTTACCTGATTATTGTTTGAGTTCAACCACCTGTTTCCCTCTTGATTTGTTCCCTTTATAAGTCTCCCCTTGTATGCAGTCTTTGTCGGATCTTTGCTTTATGTTTCCCCGGTTTTCCTTGTCATGCTCATGTTGTTCCTTGTCAGGTTGGTTTTCTAGTTTGGTTCTGTTTTATGCTTTATCTTTTATGTTTTCTTGCTCGTGGGTTTTTGTTTTGTGTTTTGTTAATAAATATACCCCTTATGCTGCACTTGAGTCCTCTCCTTCACTTTTGGTAACCGTACCGTGACAGAAAGATCCGACCACTAAGGGACTCAGCAGCATGGAGGACGAGGAGTCTTACTGGGCGAATCTGGTTGATCATCACATGGATGACGAGTATTTGGATTGCCCGGACTACTTCATCGCTACGTTTTGCTCAACCAAATTTTCATCGGTCCATGGGGACAATTCGAGACCTGCTTCTCGCCGTCGCGGACGGAGAAGGAGGAAAGGCCTGTCTGCCCAGCGAGAGACTGTTCACGTCCCGTCTGCCCAGCGAGTGACTGTTCCCGTTCCGTCTGCCCAGCGAGAGACTGTTCACGTCCCGTCTGCCCAGCGAGAGACCGTTCACGTCCCGTCTGCCCAGCGAGAGACTGTTCACGTCTCGTCTGCCCAGCGAGAGACTGTTCCCGTCCCGTCTGCCCAGCGAGAGACTGTTCACGTCCCGTCTGCCCAGCGAGAGACCGTTCCCGTCCCGTCTGCCCAGCGAGAGACTGTTCCCGTCCCGTCTGCCCAGCTAGAGACTGTCCCCGTCCCGTCTGCACAGCGAGAGACTGTCCCTGTTTCCTCTGCCTTCCTGAACGGGGACTACCTGGAGCGTCTGGCTCGGATATTGGATATGCCAGTCTCAGCCGTTCCTGAGCCGGAGGCAGAGCCAGTGTCTGCGGGTTCTGACCCGGAGGCAAAGCCAGTGCCCGTTTCCGAGCCGGAGGCTGAGCCAGTGGAACGGTCAGTGCCCGTTCCTGAGCCGGAGCCGGTGCCCGTTCCTGAGCCGGTGCCCGTTCCTGAGCCGGAGGCGGAGCCGGTGCTCGTTCCAGAGCCGGAGGCAGAGCCAGTGCCTGTTCCTGAGCCTGACCCAGTTTTTGTGTCTGTGTTTGTGTCTGTCTTTGCGACTGTGTTTGTTCTAGTGTCTGTTCCCGAGCCGGTGTCTGTTCCCGAGCCGGTGTCTGTTCCCGAGCCGGTGTCTGTTCCCGAGCCGGTGTCTGTTCCCGAGCCGGTGTCTGTTCCCGAGCCGGTGTCTGTTCCCGAGCCGGTGTCTGTTCCCGAGCCGGTGTCTGTTCCCGAGCCGGTGTCTGTTCCCGAGCCGGTGTCTGTTCCCGAGCCGGTGTCTGTTCCCGAGCCGGTGTCTGTTCCCGAGCCGGTGTCTGTTCCCGAGCCGGTGTCTGTTCCCGAGCCGGTGTCTGTTCCTGCTCCCGAGCCGGTGCCTGCTGCTGCTCCCGAGCCGGTGCCTGCTGCAGTTCCCGAGCCGGTGCCTGCTGCAGTTCCCGAGCCGGTGCCTGCTGCAGTTCCCGAGCCGGTGCCTGCTGCAGTTCCCGAGCCGGTGCCTGCTGCAGTTCCCGAGCCGGTGCCTGCTGCAGTTCCTGAGCCGGTGCCTGCTGCAGTTCCTGAGCCGGTGCCTGCTGCAGTTCCTGAGCCGGTGCCTGCTGCAGTTCCTGAGCCGGTGCCTGCTGCAGTTCCTGAGCCGGTGCCTGCTGCAGTTCCTGAGCCGGTGCCTGCTGCAGTTCCTGAGCCGGTGCCTGCTGCAGTTCCTGAGCCGGTGCCTGCTGCAGTTCCTGAGCCGGTGCCTGCTGCAGTTCCTGAGCCGGTGGTTGCTGCTGTTCCACCGCCCTGGCCGCCCGATGGGCCGTCTCCGCCCTGGCCGCCCGAGGGGTCTTCACCGCCCTGGCCGCCCGAAGGCTCTTCACCGCCCTGGCCGCCCGAGGGCTCTTCACCGCCCTGGCCGCCCGAGGGCTCTTCACCGCCCTGGCCGCCCGAGGGCTCTTCACCGCCCTGGCCGCCCTATGTTCCTGTCTCTCCCGTGCCCCCCTGGTGTGTCCCTCCCGTGCCACCGGATGGAGCGTCTGGTAGCCGCTCCGTAGGGAGGGGGTAGTGTCACGTGTCTGTCCTGTCCTGTGTGACACTTGGGTGTTTGTTATGTTGGGCCATGTGCTCATGTCATTGTCTGATCCCTCCCCCTCGTTACCTGATTATTGTTTGAGTTCAACCACCTGTTTCCCTCTTGATTTGTTCCCTTTATAAGTCTCCCCTTGTATGCAGTCTTTGTCGAATCTTTGCTTTATGTTTCCCCGGTTTTCCTTGTCATGCTCATGTTGTTCCTTGTCAGGTTGGTTTTCTAGTTTGGTTCTGTTTTATGCTTTATCTTTTATGTTTTCCCGCTCATGGGTTTTTGTTTTGTGTTTTGTTAATAAATATACCCCTTATGCTGCACTTGAGTCCTCTCCTTCACTTTTGGTAACCGTACCGTGACATCAATAGGTTCAAAAGAGCTTTGTATCCTTTTTAGGGGCTCTTTCTGATGTTAAAAGTCAAGTCCGCACAGAGAGTAGCCCATATCGGGCCGTTTGAACTTTTTTTTCTGGTCAAAAAGGCTCCTCAAAAGGTTCAAAAGAGCTTTGTATCCTTCTTAGGGGCTCTTTCTAATGTTAAAAGTCAAGTCCGCCCAAACAGTAGCCCAAATCGGGCCGTTTGAACTTTTCTTTCTGGTCAAAAAGGCTCCTCAAAAGGTTCTAAAGAGCTTCGTATCCTTCTTAGGGGCTCTTTCTGATTTTAAAAGTCAAGTCCGCCCAGACAGTAGCCCATATCGGGCCGTTTGAACTTTTTTTTCTGGTCAAAAAGGCTCCTCAAAAGGTTCAAAAGAGATTTGTATCCTTCTTAGGGGCTCTTTCTGATGTTAAAAGTCAAGTCCGCAGACAGTAGCCCATATCGGGCCCGTTTGAACTTTTTTTTCTGGTCGAAAAGGCTCCTCAATAGGTTCAAAAGAGCTTTGTATCCTTCTTAGGGGCTCTTTCTGATGTTAAAAGTCAAGTCCGCCCAGACAGTAGCCCATATCGGGGGCGTTTGATCTTTTTTTCTGGTCAAAAAGGCTCCTCAAAAGGTTCAAAAGAGCTTTGTATCCTTCTTATGGGCTCTTTATGATGTTAAAAGTCAAGTCCGCCAGACAGTAGCCCATATCGGGCAGTTTGATCTTTTTTTTTTCTGGTCAAAAAGGCTCCTTAATAGGTTCAAAAGAGCTTCGTATCCTTCTTAGGGGCTCTTTCTGATGTTAAAAGTCAAGTCCGCCAGACAGTAGCCCATATCGGGCCGTTTGAACTTCTTTCTGGTCAGAAAGGCTCCTCAAAAGGTTCAAAAGAGCTTCATATCCTTCTTATGGGCTCTTTCTGATGGTAAAAGTCGAGTCCGCCAGACAGTAGCCCACATCGAGGGCGTTTGATCTTTTTTTCTGGTCAAAAAGTCTCCTCAAAAGGTTCAAAAGAGCTTTGTATCCTTCTTATGGGCTCTTTCTGATGTTAAAAGTCAAGTCCGCCAGACAGTAGCCCATGTCAGGCAGTTTGATCTTTTTTTTTTCTGATCAAAAAGGCTCCTTAAAAGGTTCAAAAGAGCTTTGTATCCTTCTTATGGGCTCTTTCTGATGTTAAAAGTCAAGTCCGCCCAGACAGTAGCCCATATTGGGCCGTTTGAACTTTTTTTTCGGGTCAAAAAGGCTCCTCAAAAGGTTCAAAAGAGCTTCGTATCCTTCTTAGGGG
Source organism: Gila orcuttii (assembly GCA_026230005.1). Classification (NCBI taxonomy): domain Eukaryota; kingdom Metazoa; phylum Chordata; class Actinopteri; order Cypriniformes; family Leuciscidae; genus Gila; species Gila orcuttii. The sequence continues at coordinate 28,796,300 of JAPDVR010000010.1, read as the reverse complement.
CTCTTTCTGATGTTAAAAGTCAAGTCCGCCCAGACAATAGCCCATATAGGGCCGTTTGAACTTTTTTTCTGGTCAAAAAGTCTCCTCAAAAGGTTCAAAAGAGCTTCGTATCCTTCTTAGGGGCTCTTTCTGATGTTAAAAGTCAAGTCCGCCCAGACATTAGCTCATATCGGGCCGTTTTTACTTGTTCTGGTCAAAAAGGCTCCTCAAAAAGTTCTAAAGAGCTTTGTATCCTTCTTAGGGGCTCTTTCTGAAGTTCAAAGTCAAGTCCGGCCAGACAGTAGCCCATATCGGGCCGTTTGAACTTTTTTTTCTGGTCAAAACGGCTCCTCAAAATGTCCAAAAGAGATTCTTACCCTTCTTATGGGCTCTTTCTGATGTTAAAAGTCAAGTTCGCAGACAGTAGCCCATATCGGGGCCGTTTTAACTTTTTTTTCTGGTCGAAAAGGCTCCTCAATAGGTTCAAAAGAGCTTTGTATCCTTTTTAGGGGCTCTTTCTGATGTTAAAAGTCAAGTCCGCCCAGACAGTAGCCCATATCGGGCCGTTTGAACTTTTTTTTCTGGTCAAAAAGGCTCCTCAAAAGGTTCAAAAGAGCTTCGTATCCTTCTTAGGGGCTCTTTCTGATGTTAAAAGTCAAGTCCGCCAGACAGTAGCCCATATTGGTGTCCATTTGAACTTTTTTTTCTGGTCAAAAAGGCTCCTCAAAAGGTTCAAAAGAGCTTCATATCCTTCTTATGGGCTCTTTCTGATGTTAAAAGTCAAGTCCGCCAGACAGTAGCCCATATCGGGGGCGTTTGATCTTTTTTTCTGGTCAAAAAGGCTCCTCAAAAGGTTCATAAGAGCTTTGTATCCTTCTTATGGGCTCTTTCTGATGTTAAAAGTCAAGTCCGCCAGACAGTAGCCCATATCGGGCCTTTTGAACTTTTTTTTCTGGTCAAAAACTCTCCTCAAATGGTTCAAAAGAGATTTGTATCCTTCTTAGGGGCTCTTTCTGATGTTAAAAGTCAAGTCCGCCCAGACAGTAGCCCATATCGGCCAGTTTGATCTTTTTTTTTATGGTCAAAAAGGCTCCTTAAAAGGTTCAAAAGAGCTTCGTATCCTTCTTATAAGCTCTTTCTGATGTTAAAAGTCAAGTCCGCCCAGACAGTAGCCCATATCGGGCCCGTTTGAACTTTTTTTTCTGGTCGAAAAGGCTCCTCAATAGGTTCAAAAGAGCTTCGTATCCTTTTTAAGGGCTCTTTCTGATGTTAAAAGTCAAGTCCGCCCAGACAGTAGCCCATATCGGGGGCGTTTGATCTTTTTTTCTGGTCAAAAAGGCTCCTCAAAAGGTTCAAAAGAGCTTTGTATCCTTCTTATGGGCTCTTTATGATGTTAAAAGTCATGTCCGCCAGACAGTAGCCCATATCGGGCAGTTTGATCTTTTTTTTTTCTGGTCAAAAAGGCTCCTTAATAGGTTCAAAAGAGCTTCGTATCCTTCTTAGGGGCTCTTTCTGATGTTAAAAGTCAAGTCCGCCAGACAGTAGCCCATATCGGGCCGTTTGAACTTCTTTCTGGTCAGAAAGGCTCCTCAAAAGGTTCAAAAGAGCTTCATATCCTTCTTATGGGCTCTTTCTGATGGTAAAAGTCGAGTCCGCCAGACAGTAGCCCATATCGGGGGCGTTAGATCTTTTTTTCTGGTCAAAAAGTCTCCTCAAAAGGTTCAAAAGAGCTTTGTATCCTTCTTATGGGCTCTTTCTGATGTTAAAAGTCAAGTCCGCCAGACAGTAGCCCATGTCAGGCAGTTTGATCTTTTTTTTTTTTCTGATCAAAAAGGCTCCTTAAAAGGTTCAAAAGAGCTTTGTATCCTTCTTATGGGCTCTTTCTGATGTTAAAAGTCAAGTCCGCCCAGACAGTAGCCCATATTGGGCCGTTTGAACTTTTTTTTCGGGTCAAAAAGGCTCCTCAAAAGGTTCAAAAGAGCTTCATATCCTTCTTAGGGGCTCTTTCTGATGTTAAAAGTCAAGTCCGCCCAGACAATAGCCCATATAGGGCCGTTTGAACTTTTTTTCTGGTCAAAAAGTCTCCTCAAAAGGTTCAAAAGAGCTTCGTATCCTTCTTAGGGGCTCTTTCTGATGTTAAAAGTCAAGTCCGCCCAGACAGTAGCCCATATCGGGGCCGTTTGTGCTTTTTTTTCTGGTCGAAAAGGCTCCTCAATAGGTTTAAAAGAGCTTTGTATCCTTTTTAGGGACTCTTTCTGATGTTAAAAGTCAATTCCGCCCAGACAGTAGCCCATATCGGCCCGTTTGAACTTTTTTTTCTGGTCGAAAAGGCTCCTCAACAGGTTCAAAAGAGATTTGTATCCTTTTTAGGGGCTCTTTCTGATGTTAAAAGTCAAGTCCGTCAGACAGCAGCCCACAGTAGCCCATATCGGGGCCGTTTGAACTTTTTTGCTTGTCAAAAAGGCTCCTCAAAAGGTTCAAAGGAGCTTTGTATCCGTGTCATGGGCTCTTTCTTATGTTAAAAGTCAAGTCCTCCAGACAGTAGCCCATATCGGGGCCGTTTGAACTTTGTTTTCTGGTCATAAAGGCTCCTCAAAAGGTTCAAAAGAGCTTCGTATCCTTCTTATGGGCTCTTTCTGATGTTAAAAGTCAAGTCCGCCAGACAGCAGCCCACAGTAGCCCATATCGGGGCCGTTTGAACTTTTTTTTTGGGTCAAAAAGGCTCCTCAAAAGGTTCAAAAGAGCTTCGTATCCTTCTTTTGGGCTCTTTCTGATGTTAAAAGCCAAGTCCGCCAGACAGCAGCCCACAGTAGCCCATATCGGGGCCGTTTTAACTTTTTTTTCGGGTCAAAAAGGCTCCTCAAAAGGTTCAAAAGAGCTTCGTATCCTTCTTTTGGGCTCTTTCTGATGTTAAAAGCTAAGTCCGCCAGACAGCAGCCAACAGTAGCCCAAATCGGGGCCGTTTGAACTTTTTTTTCTGGTCAAAAAGGCTCATCAAAAGGTTCAAAAGAGCTTTGTATCCTTCTTATGGGCTCTTTCTGATGTTAAAAGGCAAGTCCGCCAGACAGTAGCCCACAGTAGTCGACATCGGGCCGTTTGAACTTTTTTTTCTGGTCAAAAAGGCTCCCCAAAAGGTTCAAAAGAGCTTCGTATCCTTCTTAGGGGCTCTTTCTGATGTTAAAAGTCAAGTCCGCCCAGACATTAGCTCATATCGGGCCGTTTGAACTTGTTCTGGTCAAAAAGGCTCCTCAAAAAGTTCTAAAGAGCTTTGTATCCTTCTTAGGGGCTCTTTCTGAAGTTCAAAGTCAAATCCGCCAGACAGTAGCCCATATCGGGCCGTTTGAACTTTTTTTTCTGGTCAAAACGGCTCCTCAAAAGGTCCAAAAGAGATTCTTACCCTTCTTATGGGCTCTTTCTGATGTTAAAAGTCAAGTCCGCAGACAGTAGCCCATATCGGGGCCGTTTTAACTTTTTTTTCTGGTCGAAAAGGCTCCTCAATAGGTTCAAAAGAGCTTTGTATCCTTTTTAGGGGCTCTTTCTGATGTTAAAAGTCAAGTCCGCCCAGACAGTAGCCCATATCGGGCCGTTTGACCTTTTTTTTCTGGTCAAAAAGGCTCCTCAAAAGGTTCAAAAGAGATTTGTATCCTTCTTAGGGTCTCTTTCTGATGTTAAAAGTCAAGTCCGCCCAGACAGTAGCCCATATCAGTCCGTTTGAACTTTTTTTCTGGTCAAAAAGGCTCCTCAAAAGGTTCAAAAGAGCTTCGTATCCTTCTTAGGGGCTCTTTCTGATGTTAAAAGTCAAGTCCGCCAGACAGTAACCCATATCGGTCCATTTGAACTTTTTTTTCTGGTCAAAAAGGCTCCTCAAAAGGTTCAAAAGAGCTTCATATCCTTCTTATGGGCTCTTTCTGATGTTAAAAGTCGAGTCCGCCAGACAGTAGCCCATATCGGGGGCGTTTGATCTTTTTTTCTGGTCAAAAAGGCTCCTCAAAAGGTTCATAAGAGCTTTGTATCCTTCTTATGGGCTCTTTCTGATGTTAAAAGTCAAGTCCGCCAGACAGTAGCCCATATCGGGCCTTTTGAACTTTTTTTTTCTGGTCAAAAAGTCTCCTCAAAAGGTTCAAAAGAGATTTGTATCCTTCTTAGGGGCTCTTTCTGATGTTAAAAGTCAAGTCCGCCCAGACAGTAGCCCATATCGGGCAGTTTGAGCTTTTTTTTATGGTCAAAAAGGCTCCTTAAAAGGTTCAAAAGAGCTTTGTATCTGTCAGGATACAAGGCACAGAGGCGGAGGTAAGTGAATCACAAACGTGAGTTTATTTACAGTAATAAGAATACTCTTCTGTTTCAGATCCAGGGAGGAACAAGGAAATCTCGGTGGACACGTGGATCACTTGGATTAGATGGCAGGACTCGGGAAACGGGGAACCAGGCAGGAATACTGGAGGCAGGGAGACAAAGGTGAGTATATTCAGAGGTGGGTATAGTTACATGATGGATCTTCGTTGGCAGACTTGGAAACTTCGGGACATCGTGGGTAACGGTCTTCTCCTGTTGGAGGCTTGACCATGACTGGGGTGTGCGTGAGTGTTTTATAGGGCTGGGTAACGAGGTGACTGATTGGGAACAGGTGTGACTGGTAATTGAGCAGAGAGTGAATTCAGGTGTGTCAGAGGATTCTGGGGAATGTAGTGCAGGACGGTGATCGTGACACTACCCCCCCTCTCCGAAGGCGCGTCCTCGCGCCGTATAACATCCAAAGGGGTGGGGGGGTGGGTGCCCTGGAGGCTGACGAGGGCGTGGCTGCACAGGACAGGAAGCCTCCAGGGCGGAGCTGGCAGCTCGTGGGACCAAGGTGGACACGGCTGCGGGTGTGTTCACGGCGGAGCAGGCTGTGGGCGTGGCCGTGACGGAACAGACTGTGGGCGTGGCCACGGCGGAGCAGGCTGTGGACGTGGCCGTGACGGAACAGACTGTGGGCTTGGCCGTGACGGAACAGACTGTGGGCGTGGCCGCGGCGGAGGTGTGGGACCCTCGGGCGTCCAGGGCGGAGCTGTGGGACCCTCGGGCGTCCAGGGCGAAGCTGTCGGACCCTCGGGTGTCCAGGGCGGAGCTGTCGGACCCTCGGGCGTCCAGGGCGGAGCTGTGGGACCCTCGGGCGTCCAGGGCGGAGCTGTGGGACCCTTGGGGGTCCAGGGCGGAGCTGTCGGACCCTCGGTCGTCCAGGGCGGAGCTGTGGGACCCTCGGGCGTCCAGGGCAGAGCTGTGGGACCCTCGGGTGTCCAGGGCAGAGCTGTGGTACCCTCGGGTGGCCATGATGGTAAGGACCCTTCGGGTGGCCATGGCGACGAGGACCCTTCGGGTGGCCATGGCGGCGAGGACCCTTCGGGTGGCCATGGCGGCGAAGACCCCTCGGGTGGCCATGGCGGTGAAGACCCTTCGGGTGGCCATGGCGGTGAAGACCCTTCGGGTGGCCATGGCGGTGAAGACCCTTCGGGTGGCCATGGCGGTGAGGACCCCTCGGGTATGCGCCCCCCCAAAATTTTAATGGGGAAATTGACAAGAAAGGGGGGATCAGGCAGCAAAGAGGGTCTTGGGCTGGGCAGGACTGGCGCAGGATCAGTGGGCTCTGGTGCAGGATCAGCGGGCTCGGAACTGGACGGAACCAGCACATCATGGAACTCGGAACTGGACGGAACCAGCACAACATGGGACTCGGAACTGGACGGAACCAGCACATCATGGGACTCGGAACTGGACGGAACCAGCACATCATGGGACTCGGAACTGGACGGAACCAGCACATCATGGGACTCGGAACTGGACGGAACCAGCACATCATGGGACTCGGAACTGGACGGGACCAGCACATCATGGGACTCGGAACTGGACGGGGCCAGCACATCATGGGACTCGGAACTGGACGGGGCCAGCACATCATGGGACTCGGAACTGGATTTATGGGCTGTAGCTTATGTGTGTGTTGCCCACACACACAAAACAGCTATGGACACCACAAAGAGCGCTGTGTCCTCCAGAGCAGACTCAAGTGTGGCGTGTTCAGTTTCTGGCGGGCAGGTGACGGGCTCAGGCTCTTGCTCGTAGACTGGCTCTGGCTCTTGCTCGAAGACTGGCTCTGGCTCTCGCTCGAAGACTGGCTCTGGCTCTCGCTCGAAGACTGGCTCTGGCTCTCGCTCGAAGACTGGCTCTGGCTCTCGCTCGAAGACTGGCTCTGGCTCTCGCTCGAAGACTGGCTCTGGCTCTCGCTCGAAGACTGGCTCTGGCTCTCGCTCGAAGACTGGCTCTGGCTCTGTGGGTGCAACTTGAAGATCTGGGCTGGGTTGGACCAGTGGCGAAGGAAACTCAGGACTGGTCTTCGGGCACTGTGTGGTGCTTGAAATCCTCTTCCTCTTCCTCCGTTTCCGAGAACAAGAGGGCACTGGACTGAACGGGATCGGCGGTGGAAGCTCCTGGCTGAACGGGATCAGCGGTGGAAGCTCTGGGCTGAACGGGATCAGCTGCGAGGGAAGTTCAGGGCTGGACGGGACCAGTGGCGGATGGAGCCCTGGATTGGCATCATCAACCCAGGGTTGAAAAGGGGCCAGAGTGTAGAGTGGTGTCGGGCTTCATCTCGACCACCTCCTCTACTGCGGCCTCCACGGGTCCCGCGAAATATGGCCAACCGAGTCCCCGCAAATGGATGTCCTCTCTCCCACTCGGTGGTTGGGGAAGAGACACTGGTGAACATGACTGCTTGATCCTGTGAGGAGAATTCTTCTGTCGGTTATGGTCAAGCCTTCTGTCAGGATACAAGGCACAGAGGCGGAGGTAAGTGAATCACAAACGTGAGTTTATTTACAGTAATAAGAATACTCTTCTGTTTCAGATCCAGGGAGGAACAAGGAAATCTCGGTGGACACGTGGATCACTTGGATTAGATGGCAGGACTCGGGAAACGGGGAACCAGGCAGGAATACTGGAGGCAGGGAGACAAAGGTGAGTATATTCAGAGGTGGGTATAGTTACATGATGGATCTTCGTTGGCAGACTTGGAAACTTCGGGACATCGTGGGTAACGGTCTTCTCCTGTTGGAGGCTTGACCATGACTGGGGTGTGCGTGAGTGTTTTATAGGGCTGGGTAACGAGGTGACTGATTGGGAACAGGTGTGACTGGTAATTGAGCAGAGAGTGAATTCAGGTGTGTCAGAGGATTCTGGGGAATGTAGTGCAGGACGGTGATCGTGACAGTATCCTTCTTATAAGCTCTTTCTGATGTTAAAAGTCAAGTCCGCCCAGACAGTAGCCCATATCGGGCCCGTTTGAACTTTTTTTTCTGGTCGAAAAGGCTCATCAATAGGTTCAGAAGAGCTTCGTATCCTTTTTAAGGGCTCTTTCTGATGTTAAAAGTCAAGTCCGCCCAGACAGTAGCCCATATTGGGCCGTTTGAACCTTTTTTTCGGGTCAAAAAGGCTCCTCAAAAGGTTCAAAAGAGCTTCATATCCTTCTTATGGGCTCTTTCTGATGTTAAAAGTCGAGTCCGCCAGACAGTAGCCCATATCGGGGGCGTTTGATCTTTTTTTCTGGTCAAAAAGTCTCCTCAAAAGGTTCAAAAGAGCTTTGTATCCTTCTTATGGGCTCTTTCTGATGTTAAAAGTCAAGTCCGCCAGACAGTAGCTCATGTCAGGCAGTTTGATCTTTTTTTTTCTGAACAAAAAGGCTCCTTAAAAGGTTCAAAAGAGCTTTGTATCCTTCTTATGGGCTCTTTCTGATGTTAAAAGTCAAGTCCGCCCAGACAGTAGCCCATATTGGGCCGTTTGAACTTTTTTTTCGGGTCAAAAAGGCTCCTCAAAAGGTTCAAAATAGATTTGTATCCTTCTTAGGTGCTCTTTCTGATGTTAAAAGTCAAGTCCGCCCAGACAGTAGCCCATATCGGGCCGTTTGAACTTTTTTTCTGGTCAAAAAGGCTCCTCAAAAGGTTCAAAAGAGCTTCGTATCATTCTTAGGGGCTCTTTCTGATGTTAAAAGTCAATTCCGCCCAGACAGTAGCCCATAACGGCCCGTTTGAACTTTTTTTTCTGGTCGAAAAGGCTCCTCAACAGGTTCAAAAGAGATTTGTATCCTTTTTAGGGGCTCTTTCTGATGTTAAAAGTCAAGTCCGTCAGACAGCAGCCCACAGTAGCCCATATCGGGGCCGTTTGAACTTTTTTGCTTGTCAAAAAGGCTCCTCAAAAGGTTCAAAGGAGCTTCGTATCCGTCTCATGGGCTCTTTCTTATGTTAAAAGTCAAGTCCTCCAGACAGTAGCCCATATCGGGGCCGTTTGAACTTTGTTTTCTGGTCATAAAGGCTCCTCAAAAGGTTCAAAAGAGCTTTGTATCCTTCTTATGGGCTCTTTCTGATGTTAAAAGTCAAGTCCGCCAGACAGCAGCCCACAGTAGCCCATATCGGGGCCGTTTGAACTTTTTTTTGGGGTCAAAAAGGCTCCTCAAAAGGTTCAAAAGAGCTTCGTATCCTTCTTTTGGGCTCTTTCTGATGTTAAAAGTCAAGTCCGCCAGACAGCAGCCAACAGTAGCCCAAATCGGGGCACTTTGAACTTTTTTTTCTGGTCAAAAAGGCTCATCAAAAGGTTCAAAAGAGCTTTGTATCCTTCTTATGGGCTCTTTCTGATGTTGAAAGGCAAGTCCGCCAGAAAGTAGCCCACAGTAGCCCATATCGGGCCGTTTGAACTTTTTTTTCTGGTCAAAAAGGCTCCTCAAAAGGTTCTAAAGAGCTTTGTATCCTTCTTATAGGCTCTTTCTGATGTTAAAAGTCAAGTCCGCCAGACAGCAGCCAACAGTAGCCCAAATCGGGGCCGTTTGAACTTTTTTTCTTGTTAAAAAAGGCTCCTCAAAAGGTTCAAAAGAGTGTTATATATCCTTCTTATGGGCTCTTTCTGATGTTAAAAGTCAAGTCCGCCAGACAGTAGCTCATATCGGGGACGTTTGAACTTTTTTCTTGTCAAAAAGGCTCCTCAAAAGGTTCAAAAGAGCTTTGTATCCTTCTTATGGGCTCTTTCTGATGTTAAAAGTCAAGTCCGCCAAACAGTAGCCCACAGTAGCCCATATCGGGGCCGTTTGAACTTTTTTTTCTGGTCAAAAAGGCTCCTCAAAAGATTCAAAAGAGCTTCATATCCTTCTTATGGGCTCTTTCTGATGTTAAAAGTCATGTCCGCCAGACAGTAGTCCATATCGGACCGTTTGAACTTTTTTTCTGGTTTGAACTTTTTTTCTGGTCAAAAAGGCTTCTCAAAAGGTTCAAAAGAGCTTTGTATCCTTCTTATGGGCTCTTTCTGATGTTAAAAGTCAAGTCCGCCAGACAGTTGCCCATATCGGGGCCGTTTAAACTTTTTTTCTGGTCGAAAAGTCTCCTCAAAAGATTCAAAAGAGCTTCGTATCCTTCTTGTGGATTCTTTCTGATGTTAAAAGTCAAGTCCGCCAGACAGTAGCCCACAGTAGCCCATATCGGGGCCGTTTGAACTTTTTTTTCTGGTCAAAAAGGCTCCTCAAAAGGTTCAAAAGAGTGTTTTATATCCTTCTTATGGGCTCTTTCTGATGTTAAAAGTCAAGTCCGCCAGACAGTAGTCCATATCGGACAGTTTGAACTTTTTTTCTGGTTTGAACTTTTTTTCTGGTCAAAAAGGCTACTCAAAAGGTTCAAAAGAGCTTTGTTTCCTTCTTATGGGCTCTTTAGATGTTAAAAGTCAAGTCCGCCAGACAGTAGCCCATATCGGGGCCGTTTGAACTTTTTTTTCTGGTCATAAAGGCTCCTCAAAAGGATCAAAAGAGCTTGGTATCCTTCTTATGGGCTCTTTCTGATGTTAAAAGTCAAGGCCGCCAGACAGTAGCCCATATCTTGGCCGTTTGAACTTTTTTTCTGGTCAAAAAGGCTCCTCAAAAGGTTCCAAAGAGCTTCGTATCCTTCTTGTGGATTCTTTTTGATGTTAAAAGTCAAGTCCGCCAGACAGTAGCCCACAGTAGCCCATATAGGGGCCGTTTGAACTTTTTTTTCTGGTCAAAAAGGCTCCTCAAAAGGTTCAAAAGAGTGTTATATATCCTTCTTATGGGCTCTTTCTGATGTTAAAAGTCAAGTCCGCCCAGACAGTAGCCCATATAGGGGCCGTTTGAACTTTTTTTTCTGGTCGAAAAGGCTCCTCAACAGGTTCAAATGAGCTTCATATCCTTTTTAGGGGCTCTTTCTGATGTTAAAAGTCAAGTCCGTCAGACAGCAGCCCAAAGTAGCCCATAGCGGGGCCGTTTGAACTTTTTTTCTTGTCAAAAAGGCTCCTCAAAAGGTTCAAAGGAGCTTCGTATCCGTCTCATGGGCTCTTTCTTATGTTAAAAGTCAAGTCCTCCAGACAGTAGCCCATATCGGGGCCATTTGAACTTTTTTTTCTGGTCATAAAGGCTTCTCAAAAGGTTCAAAAGAGCTTCTTATCCTTCTTATGGGCTCTTTCTGATGTTAAAAGTCAAGTCCGCCAGACAGTAGCCCACAGTAGTCCATATCGGGGCCGTTTGAACTTTTTGTTCTGGTCAAAAAGGCTCCTCAAAAGGTTCAAAAGAACTTTGTATCCTTCTTATGGGCTCTTTCTGATGTTAAAAGTCAAGTCCGTCAGACAGCAGCCCAAAGTAGCCTATATCGGGGCCATTTGAACTTTTTTTCTTGTCAAAAAGGCTCCTCAAAAGGTTCAAAGGAGCTTCGTATCCGTTTCATGGGCTCTTTCTTATGTTAAAAGTCAAGTCCTCCAGACAGTAGCCCATATTGGGGCCATTTGAACTTTTTTTTCTGGTCATAAAGGCTCCTCAGAAGGTTCAAAAGAGCTTCTTATCCTTCTTATGGGCTCTTTCTGATGTTAAAAGTCAAGTCCGCCCGATAGTAGCCCACAGTAGTCCATATCGGGGCCGTTTGAACTTTTTGTTCTGGTCAAAAAGGCTCCTCAAAAGGTTCAAAAGAACTTTGTATCCTTCTTATGGGCTCTTTCTGATGTTAAAAGGCAAGTCCGCCAGACAGTAGCCCATAGTAGCCCATATTGGGGCCGTTTGAACTTTTTGTTCTGGTCAAAAAGGCTCCTCAGAAGGTTCAAAGGAGCTTCGTATCCGTCTCATGGGCTCTTTCTTATGTTAAAAGTCAAGTCCGCCAGACAGTAGCCCATATCGGGGCCGTTTGAACTTCTTTTTCTGGTCAAAAAGGCTCCTCAAAAGGTTCAAAGGAGCTTCGTATCAGTCTCATGGGCTCTTTCTTATGTAAAAAGTCAAGTCCGCCAGACAGTTGCCCATATCGGCCGTTTGAACTTTTTTTCTGGTCAAAAAGGCTCCTCAAAAGGTTCAAACGAGTGTTATATATCCTTCTTATGGGCTCTTTCTGATGTTAAAAGGCAAGTCCGCCAGACAGTAGCCCACAGTAGCCCATATTGGGGCCGTTTGATCTTTTTGTTCTGGTCAAAAAGGCTCCTCAGAAGGTTCAAAGGAGCTTCGTATCCGTCTCATGGGCTCTTTCTTATGTTAAAAGTCAAGTCCTCCAGACAGTAGCCCATATCGGGGCCGTTTGAACTTCTTTTTCTGGTCAAAAAGGCTCCTCAAAAGGTTCAAAGGAGCTTCGTATCCGTCTCATGGGCTCTTTCTTATGTTAAAAGTCAAGTCCTCCAGACAGTAGCCCATATCGGGGCCGTTTGAACTTCTTTTTCTGGTCAAAAAGGCTCCTCAAAAGGTTCAAATGAGTGTTATATATCCTTCTTATGGGCTCTTTCTGATGTTAAAAGTCAAGTCTGCCAGACAGTAGCCCATATCGGGCCGTTTGAACTTTTTTTCTGATCAAAAAGGCTCCTCAAAAGGTTCAAAAGTGATTTGTATCCTTCTTAGGGGCTCTTTCTGATGTTAAAAGTCAAGTCCGCCCAGACAGTAGCCCATATCGGGCCGTTTGAACTTTTTTTCTGATCAAAAAGGCTCCTCAAAAGTTTCAAAAGTGATTTGTATCCTTCTTAGGGGCTCTTTCTGAGGTTAAAAGTCAAGTCCTCCAGACAGTAGTCCATATCGGGGCTGTTTGAACTTCTTTTTCTGGTCAAAAAGGCTCCTCAAAAGGTTCAAAGGAGCTTCGTATCTTTCTTTTGGGCTCTTTCTGATGTTATAAGTCAAGTCTGCCAGAAAGTAGTCCATATCGGACCGTTTTAACTTTTTTTTGGTTTGAACTTTTTTTCTGGTCAAAAAGGCTTCTCATAAGGTTCAAAAGAGCTTTTGTATCCTTCTAATGGGCTCTTTCTAATGTTAAAAGTCAAGTCCGCCAGACAGTAGCCCATATAAGGGCCGTTTGAACTTTTTTTTCTGGTAAAAAAGGCTCCTCAAAAGGTTCAAAAGAGCTTCGATATCCTTCTTTTGGGCTCTTTCTGATGTTAAAAGTTAAGTCCGCAAGACAGTAGCCCACATCGGGGACGTTTGAAATTTTTTTCTGGTCAAAAAGGCTCCTCAAATGGTTTAAAGGAGCTTCGTATCCTTCTTATGGGCTCTTTCTGATGTTAAAAGTCAAGTCCGCCAGACAGTAGCCCATATCGGGGCCGTTTGAACTTTTTTCTGGTCAAAAAGGCTGCTCAAAAGGTTGAAAAGAGTGTTATATATCCTTCTCATGGGCTCTTTCAGATGTTAAAAGTCAATTCCGCCAGACAGTAGTAACTTTCTTTTTTGGTCAAAAACGCTCCTCAAAAGGTTCAAGAAGCTTCGTATCCTTCTTAGGGGCTCTTTCTGATGTTAAAAGTCAAGTCCGCCCAGACAGTAGCCCATATCAGGCCGTTTAAACTTTTTTTCTGGTCGAAAAGGCTCCTCAACAGGTTCAAAAGAGCTTCATATCCTTTTTAGGGGCTCTTTCTGATGTTAAAAGTCAAGTCCGTCAGACAGCAGCCCAAAGTAGCCCATATCGGGGCCGTTTGAACTTTTTTTCTTGTCAAAAAGGCTCCTCAAAAGGTTCAAAGGAGCTTCGTATCCGTCTCATGGGCTCTTTCTTATGTTAAAAGTCAAGTCCTCCAGACAGTAGCCCATATCGGGGCCATTTGAACTTTTTTTTTCTGGTCATAAAGGCTCCTCAAAAGGTTCAAAAGAGCTTCTTATCCTTCTTATGGGCTCTTTCTGATGTTAAAAGTCAAGTCCGCCAGACAGTAGCCCACAGTAGTCCATATCGGGGCCGTTTGAACTTTTTGTTCTGGTCAAAAAGGCTCCTCAAAAGGTTCAAAAGAACTTTGTATCCTTCTTATGGGCTCTTTCTGATGTTAAAAGGCAAGTCCGCCAGACAGTAGCCCACAGTAGCCCATATTGGGGCCGTTTGAACTTTTTGTTCTGGTCAAAAAGGCTCCTCAGAAGGTTCAAAGGAGCTTCGTATCCGTCTCATGGGCTCTTTCTTATGTTAAAAGTCAAGTCCTCCAGACAGTAGCCCATATCGGGGCCGTTTGAACTTCTTTTTCTGGTAAAAAAGGCTCCTCAAAAGGTTCAAAGGAGCTTCGTATCAGTCTCATGGGCTCTTTCTTATGTTAAAAGTCAAGTCCGCCAGACAGTAGCCCATATCGGGCCGTTTGAACTTTTTTTCTGGTCAAAAAGGCTCCTCAAAAGGTTCAAATGAGTGTTATATATCCTTCTTATGGGCTCTTTCTGATGTTAAAAGGCAAGTCCGCCAGACAGTAGCCCACAGTAGCCCATATTGGGGCCGTATGAACTTTTTGCTCTGGTCAAAAAGGCTCCTCAGAAGGTTCAAAGGAGCTTCGTATCCGTCTTATGGGCTCTTTCTTATGTTAAAAGTCAAGTCCTCCAGACAGTAGCCCATATCTGGGCCGTTTGAACTTCTTTTTCTGGTCAAAAAGGCTCCTCAAAAGGTTCAAAGGAGCTTCGTATCCGTCTCATGGGCTCTTTCTTGTGTTAAAAGTCAAGTCCGCCAGACAGTAGCCCATATCGGGCCGTTTGAACTTTTTTTCTGATCAAAAAGGCTCCTCAAAAGGTTCAAATGAGTGTTATATATCCTTCTTATGGGCTCTTTCTGATGTTAAAAGTCAAGTCCGCCAGACAGTAGCCCATATCGGGCCGTTTGAACTTTTTTTCTGATCACAAATTCTCCTCAAAAGGTTCAAAAGTGATTTGTATCCATCTTAGGGGCTCTTTCTGATGTTAAAAGTCAAGTCCGCCCAGACAGTAGCCCATATCGGGCCGTTTGAACTTTTTTTCTGATCAAAAAGGCTCCTCAAAAGGTTCAAAAGTGATTTGTATCCTTCTTAGGGGCTCTTTCTGATGTTAAAAGTCAAGTCCTCCAGACATTAGCCCATATCGGGGCCGTTTGAACTTCTTTTTCTGGTCAAAAAGGCTGCTCAAAAGGTTCAAAGGAGCTTCGTATCTTTCTTTTGGGCTCTTTCTGATGTTATAAGTCAAGTCTGCCAGAAAGTAGTCCATATCGGACCGTTTTAACTTTTTTTTTGGTTTGAACTTTTTTTCTGGTCAAAAAGGCTTCTCATAAGGTTCAAAAGAGCTTTTGTATCCTTCTAATGAGCTCTTTCTGATGTTAAAAGTCAAGTCCGCCAGACAGTAGCCCATATAAGGGCCGTTTGAACTTTTTTTTCTGGTCAAAAAGGCTCCTCAAAAGGTTCAAAAGAGCTTCGATATCCTTCTTTTGGGCTCTTTCTGATATTAAAAGTTAAGTCCGCCACACAGTAGCCCACATCGGGGACGTTTGAAATTTTTTTCTGGTCAAAAAGGCTCCTCAAATGGTTTAAAGGAGCTTCGTATCCTTCTTATGGGCTCTTTCTGATGTTAAAAGTCAAGTCCGCCAGACAGTAGCCCATATCGGGGCCGTTTAAACTTTTTTTCTGGTCAAAAAGGCTCCTCAAAAGGTTGAAAAGAGTGTTATATATCCTTCTCATGGGCTCTTTCAGATGTTAAAAGTCAATTCCGCCAGACAGTAGTAACTTTCTTTTTTGGTCAAAAAAGCTCCTCAAAAGGTTCAAGAAGCTTCGTATCCTTCTTAGGGGCTCTTTCTGATGTTAAAAGTCAAGTCCGCCAGACAGTAGCCCATATCGGGGCCTTTTGAACTTTTTTTCTTGCCAAAAAGGCTCCTCAAAAGGTTCAAAAGAGCTTTGTATCCTTCTTATGGGCTCTTTCTGATGTTTAAAGTCAAATCCGCCATACAGCAGCCCATATCGGGGCCATTTCAACTTTTTTTCTGGTCAAAAAGGCTCCTCAAAAGGTTCAAAAGAGCTTTGTATCCTTCTTGTGGGCTCTTTCTGATGTTAAAAGTCATGTCCGCCAGACAGTAGCCCATATCGGGGCCGTTTGAACTTTTTTTTCTGGTCAAAAAGGCTCCTCAAAAGGTTCAAAAGAGAGACCTTTGAAATACTTTTCTGGTCAAAAAGGCTCCTCAAATGGTTTGAAGGAGCTTTGTATCCTTCTTATGGGTTGTTTCTCATGTTAAGTCAAGTCCGCCAGACAGTAGCCCATATCGGACCATTTGAACTTTTTTTCTGGTCAGAAAGGCTCCTCAAAAGGTTCAAAAGAGCTTCGTATCCTGCTTATAGGCTCTTCTGATGTTAAAAGTCAAGTCCGCCGGACAGTAGCCCATATCGGGGCCGTTTGAACTTTTCTCTGGTCAAAAAGGCTCCTCAAAAGGTGCAAAAGAGCTTCGTACCCTTCTTGTGGGCTCTTTCTGATGTTAAAAGTCAAGTCCGCCCAGACAGTAGCCCATATCAGGCCGTTTGAACTTTTTTTTTCTGGTCGAAAAGGCTCCTCAATATGTTCAAAAGAGCTTCGTATCCTTCTTATGGGCTCTTTCCGATGTTTAAAGTCAAGTCCGGCAGACAGTAGCCTATATCAGGCCGTTTGAACCTTTTTAATAGTTCAAAAATAGTTCAAACTGCCCCGATATGGGCTACTGTCTGCCAGACTTGACTTTTAACATCAGAAAGAGCCCATGAGCAGGATACGAAGCTCTTTTGAACCTTTTGAGGAGCCTTTTTGACCAGAATAAAAGTTAAAACGGTCCGATATGGGCTACTGTCTGGCGGACTTGACTTTTAACATAAGAAACAGCCCATAAGAAGGATACGAAGCTCCTTTAAACAAATATAATTCAACAGTTGATTGCATTGCAATCTCTTCAATGCATTACGAAATGATTTAGTTCTTAAATGCATTGCAATGCAAAAAAGTGCATATCGCTTATATGTTATTCTAACGCTTTGTCCATATGTGCAATGCAACAGCAGTTTTTTAAGCGTTAGTTTTTTCATTGCACAAATAAATGAGTTAGACATTTTATGCAATGAATGAAACAACAAAAATAGCATATTGCATTGCACATCTCTTTACTGCACTACAAAATGAGTTAGTCATTGAGTTCATTGCAATGCAACAAAGTGCATCTTGCTTATATGTTATTCTTCAATGGAAAATGCTTGATCGTATGTCCAATGCATAGCATTAGCAGATTCCATTGCACATATCTTCAATTCACTACAAACTGAGTTAGTTCTTGAATGCATTGCAATGCAGCAAAGTGCATATTATGCACGACAGCACGACATAGGCTACCTTAAAAATGTTATTAGTTTTATTATAAAACAACAGATTGCATTGCAATCTCTTCAATGCACTACGGAATGATTTAGTTCTTAAATGCATTGCTATGCAAAAAAGTGCATATTTATTGCTTATATGTTATTCTTCTCTGCACAACGCTTTATCGTACGTGCAATGCAATGCAACAGCAGATTGCATTGCAATCTCTTCAATGCACTAAATGAGTTAGTTCTTGAAATCATTGCAATGCAAAAAAATGCAGATCGCTTATATTTTATTCTAACGCTTTATCATATGTGCAATGCAACAGCAGTTCCCTTTCGAGGGAACTCAACACTGCGTCGAGAATCGACTCTTTGGGGACGCTCCCTTAGCGTGCGCCTCTGAAGTATGAATGAAACTATTCCAATCCTGATTGGCGTTGCGTCATGACGTAACATGTGACGGCATAACCGGATGCATTAAAAGCGACGCCGGCACACACACACACTAGCTTTTCGCTCTTCAGCAAGCGCTCTATGTTACGACTGTCTGTCTTATTTGGTGTTGTTTGTGTATTATATATATATTAAAAAGAATGGCCAGCCAGCAGTTCAGAATGTGTGTGCACCCCTGTCCTCGTTTTATTACGGATGGGGACACGCATGTTTTGTGTGTGAACTGTTTGGGAGCGCAGCACGCCCAGGCAGCTCTCGAGGGAGCTGCCTGCGTACACTGTGAAGCACTACCTATGAGGGTGCTGCGCTCCCGGCTGGCGTGCTTTGATGAGCTCGGTCAGGCTCGCGTTCCCCGCGGTTCTGGTCCCGCGTCTGTTGAGGCGGCGCGGCGACTCAGATCGTGGGGTTCGCAGCGGGATCTTGCAGATGACAATGAGACTGCTGCGGCACTTTCTCATTATTCATCTGAAGATCCCGAAGCCCCTGTGAGTGGTGCAGAAGCCCGCGCGGCGGCTTCTTCTGCCCACGAACAGGTCCCGGTGCTTGAGCTCTCTGCTTCCGAGGAGGCAGAGGTGATCAGCATCGGGGATGACCGTGAGTCGAGCGCGCCAGTTCACGGCCAAGCTTATGAGGAGCTGGTGGAGGTTGTGACTCGTGCCGTGGCCAGACTTAACATCAGCTGGCCACAAGATGAGCAGGGAACGCAAGTCATAAGCAAACTAGACGAGCGTTTCCTGCGGCACAGGTCACAGCCTCAGCGCCGGGGTTTGCCGTTTTTCCCCGATCTCCACAAAGAGATCTCGAGATCGTGGGATAAACCGTATTCGTCCCGTGTCTCCCACCCATCTGTTGTCGATTATAGCAATGTTGTGGGGGCACGGGATATGGGTTATGGGAAGATGCCTAAAGTCGAGGAAGCCCTAGCAGGTTATCTATCTCCTGAGTCGGCATCTTCCCTTAAAACCCCGGCGCTGCCTAGTAAGCCCTGCAGAGATACATCTGCTTTAATAGGCAGGGCTTACATGGCGGCAGGTCGGGCTGGTTCATGTCTGCACTCTATGGCTATCTTGCAGGCATACCAGGCCGATCTCCTGAAAGATTTGGACGAGGGGGAGGGGCCGACTCCTGAAGATATTGCAGAGTTACGCAAAGCCACAGATTTGTCTCTCCGTGCCACTAAAGAGACGGCCCGCGCTATTGGCCGCTCTATGGCAGCTATGGTGGCCACGGAGAGGCATCTGTGGCTCAATTTATCTGGTCTGAAGGAGAAAGATAAATCGGTTCTGCTGGATGCGCCGCTTTCGCCTTCTGGCCTGTTCGGCGACGCCGTTACATCGGTCGTCGACAGGTTTCAGGAGGCGAAGAAGCAATCTGCGGCGTTCCAGCAGTTCCTCCCCCGAAAATCTAAGTCCAAATCAAGTAGGGTGGGGCAAGAACATCAGCCCCAGCCATCAACCAGCTCCTCACATCGGGCAGAGCAAAGGGAAAGCGTTTCCTCTAGAGCCCCTCCTCCGGGAGCTTGGCAACGGAGGAAACGCTCCCAGCAGAAGCCCCCCAGCCAGAAGGGCGATTTAAGAGATGTCCTTCAGGCTAGGAGGACTTCAGCAAAGAGGTCCTAGCCAGAGTGGTGGGACCTCTGAGGGCTGTCCCCTCTGTTGTAGAACAACCGAGGTTGTTCTCACAGCGGAGCCCTCTAGGAAACGATGTGAGTTGCCCGCCGTCGGTGACGCTTCGGGCCGCATCATATTCCAGCGAACGCACTGTAGGTCGTTGTTCTCGAAAAATAAAAAACGAGCATCAGTTATGGTCACGAAAACCGTGTCGACTACACCCTGCCGGTCTTCCGCTTCAGGGGGTCGAGAAGGGTGCTCGAAAAACACCAGAGGCCAGTCTCGAGAGGCTGGTTCCCTTAGTAGATTTTGTAGAGGCATGGTATCATCTTCCCAACATATCTGCATGGGTCCTGCATATAATAAAGTCAGGGTACAGACTGCAGTTCGGGCACCGCCCCCCCAAATTTTCTGGGGTGGTGCAGACTACAGTGGTTCCAGAGCAGGCTCAGGTGATGGAACAAGAAGTGCAATCTCTGCTGCTAAAGGAGGCCATAGAACGTGTTCCTCATTCAGACAGGGAGTCCGGATTTTACAGCCGGTACTTTATAGTTCCAAAGAAGGATGGGGGGTTGAGGCCAATTCTAGATCTCAGGGTTTTGAACCTGTCTCTGATGAAGCTCAGGTTCAAAATGCTCACTATTCCTGTCATCGTGAGTCAAATCAGATCCGAGGACTGGTTTGTCACAATAGATCTAAAAGATGCCTATTTTCACGTATCCATCCTTCCATGTCACAGGAGGTTCCTGAGGTTCGCTTTCGGGGGCGAAGCTTACCAATATCGGGTTCTTCCGTTTGGCCTAGCACTCTCTCCCCGCACATTCACCAAATGTATGGATGCAGCACTTGCTCCACTGAGACTTCAGGGCATCCGCATACTGAATTATATCGACGACTGGCTCATTCTGGCCCAGTCTCGAGAAATGGCAGTTCGGCATCGAGATGTCGTCCTTGGCCACATTCAAAAATTGGGGTTGAGACTCAACACAAAGAAGAGTGTGTTAGAACCGTCCCAGTCCACAACGTTTCTAGGCGTTGTGTGGAACTCGACTACGATGCAGGCACGCATGTCTCCGGCGCGTATCGAGTCCATTCTGGCGATGGTGTCCAAGTTAAAGCTAGGCCAGCCCACTACTGTAAAGCAATTCCAAAGACTGCTGGGCCTCATGGCAGCGGCATCCAACATTATACCTTTGGGCCTTCTACACATGAGGCCCCTTCAGTGGTGGCTGAAAGCCAAGGGGTTTTCCCCCAAGGGGAATCCATTTCGTACGATCAGAGTAACGCGCAGATGCCTTCGTTCTCTGATAATATGGAAGAAACCTTGGTTCCTGTCCCAAGGGCCAGTGTTAGGAGTGTCATGTCGCCGGAAAACCGTTTCGACAGACGCCTCCCTCACTGGCTGGGGCGCGGTCATGGACGGCCGCTTTGCCAGGGGTCTGTGGCAGGACCATCATCATTCTTGGCACATCAATTGTCTAGAGATGTTGGCTGTGTTCAGGGCTCTGAGGAGCTTCCTTCCAGACATCAGGGGTTACCATGTCCTAGTACGATCGGACAATACATCAGTGGTAGCTTATCTGAACCGACAAGGGGGACTCAGATCGCGCCCTCTGTGCAGACTGGCGCATCAGGTTATTCTTTGGTCCCAAGGGAAAATACTGTCTATCAGAGCTATGTATATTCCGGGGGTTCAGAATCAGGGAGCAGACATCCTGTCAAGGCAGGGGCTGAGGCCCGGGGAATGGAGACTTCATCCAGATGTAGTGAGGTTGATATGGGAGAGGTTTGGGCCCATGGAGGTGGATCTATTCGCGTCTCGAGAGACGTCCCACTGCCCACTTTGGTTCTCCCTCTCACATCCAGCCCCACTGGGGTTGGATGCCATGGTACAGGCCTGGCCGAGGCTTCGCCTGTACGCATTTCCCCCGATCGCTCTGCTTCCGGCAGTCCTGGAGAGGGTCCGTCAGGAGGGCATCAGTCTACTTCTGGTTGCCCCAATGTGGCCGACCCGAGTATGGTTTTCAGATATAGTTTCGCTCCTGATAGCTCAGCCATGGCAGATTCCTCTGAGGAGGGATCTATTGTCTCAGGTGGAGGGCACAATCTTCCACCCATACCCAGAGCTGTGGAAACTGTGGGCCTGGCCTCTGAGGGGGTCCAGTACCTAAATGCTGGTCTATCAGCCGGGGTGGTTGAAACCATACTGAGCTCTAGGGCTCCGTCTACTAGGAGATTATATGGCCTCAAGTGGAATGTTTTCGTCACTTGGTGTAGAGAACATAATTTAGATCCAGTTAACTGCCCGGTGGCTTCAGTTCTGGAGTTTCTTCAGGATCGTTTCTCTGCGGGTCTCTCCCCTTCCACGCTTAAGGTGTACGTGGCTGCCATTGCGGCTTTCCACGCGCCATTAAGTGATGGGCCTCTGGGGAGGCACCAGCTGGTCATTCGATTTCTCCGTGGTACTTGGAGGATGAGACCGACAACCAGGTCCAGGGTTCCTGCCTGGGACCTGGCAGTGGTTCTGGAAGGGTTGTCCCTGGCCCCCTTCGAACCTATTCAGTCGGCTTCGCCTAAAGATCTTACCTACAAATTGGTCTTTCTCTTAGCCATCACTTCTCTTAAGAGGGTGGGAGATCTCCAAGCCCTGGCAGTGTCACCAGCTTGCTTGGAGTTTGCCCCTGGCAAGGTTAAGGCCTTTTTGCACCCGAGACCGGGCTATGTCCCTAAAGTGCCCGCTAATACGGCTAGGTCTACGACCCTTCAGGCTTTCCATCCTCCACCTCATGTGTCGGCAGAAGAAGAGAAGCTTCATTTGCTCTGCCCCGTCAGAGCTCTGAGTATCTATCTCGACAGGTCCTCTTCTTGGAGGAGGTCGGACCAACTGTTAGTTTGTTTCGGGTCACCTAGGAGAGGGCTCCCGGCATCCAAGCAAACCATTAGTAATTGGATTGTGCAGGCTATCACCTTGGCTTATGAGGTGCGCAATTTGCCTTCACCTCTGGCCATAAGGGCTCATTCTACCAGAGGCATGGCGTCCTCTAGGGCCCTCCTCTCGGGAGTTCCCCTCCAGGAGATCTGCGAGGCAGCCGGTTGGGCTACCCCACACACGTTTATTAGGTTCTATAGTCTGCACCTCCCCAGTACGCCTGGCGCACGTGTGCTCTCGTCCTGCTGAGTGCCTGAATCAGTTTCACTCCTGGGCTGGCCTGTCTTCGGTGCGTGGCCTAGTGAACATTCGTTCCCCAAAGAGTCGATTCTCGACGCAGTGTTGAGTTCCCTCGAAAGGGAACGTCTCGGGTTATGACTATAACCCTTGTTCCCTGAGAAGGGAACGAGACACTGCGTCGTCCTGCCACGCCCCTCGAGGCCTTAGAGCGTCTTGCTTCATCACTAGGCTAGTGTGTGTGTGTGCCGGCGTCGCTTTTATGCATCCGGTTATGCCGTCACATGTTACGTCATGACGCAACGCCAATCAGGATTGGAATAGTTTCATTCATACTTCAGAGGCGCACGCTAAGGGAGCGTCCCCAAAGAGTCGATTCTCGACGCAGTGTCTCGTTCCCTTCTCAGGGAACAAGGGTTATAGTCATAACCCGAGACGTTTTTTAGGCGTTAGTTTTTTCATTGCACAAAGGAATAAGTTAGTCATTTTTATGCAATGGAATGAAAAAACAAAACGTTATTAATAAAGCAGATTGTATTGCACATCTCTTTAATGCACTACAAACTGAGTCAGTTCTCGAATGCATTACAATGCAATAAAGTATATATTGGTTCTAGGTTATTCTTCAATACACAACGCTTGATCGTACAGTCAATTGCATTTCAAATCTCTTAATTCACTACGGAATGAGTTAGTTCTTGACTGCATTGCGATGCAAAAAAGTGCATATCGTTTATATTTTATTCTAACACTTTTTCATATATGCAATGCAACAGCAGTTCCCTTTCAAGGGAACTCGAGCTGCGTCAAGCTGTGGGAACGCCTCTGCGTTGTGCGTCCTGAAGCACGTATGGAATCAGCCCAATGGAGAGATGGAACGTCATAGGCGGGTGACGTCATCGACCAGGAAACTATAAAGCACCCCATAAACACAAGCGCAATAGCTTCTGTGCCTTCAGTCGCGCTATATGTGAATCTGTCCCTGTGTGAATATTGTCTGTCCTTACATACTCTGCACCACACAAACAATTTATATATATATATATATATATATTAAGAGAGATATGGCGAACAAACAGCAGTTTAGGGAGTGTGTCCCTCCCTGCTCGCGTTATTTAACGAGTGGGGATACACACGTTCTTTGTGTTGTTTGTTTGGGAGTGTAGCATGCCCAGTCAGCTCTCGAGGGAGCTGATTGTGAGCATTGCGAGCGTCTGCCATTAAGGACGCTCCGCTCCCGCCGGGCGCTCTTCGAGGAGAGCGGTTCGGGGCGCGCTCCCCGCGGTTCGGGTCCCGCTCTTGCCGAGGCAGAGCGACGACGCGTATCAGCGGGGTTAGAGATGGGCTCTGCCTTATCTCTCCCTTCACCTGTGAGATCCAGTGCCTCAGTCCCTTATTCGGAAGCACGCGCTGCGGTTTCTTCCGCTCGGGCTGAGGCACCAGTGTTGCTTCTATCCAGTTCTGAGGAGCTGGATGTTGCTAGTATATATAAGGAATATGTGGAGGATTCGCCACCTTACACTCCCGAAAGCGATGAGCTAGTGGAGGTATTAACAAGAGCTGTAGAAAAACTCAGCATTGTATGGCCAGTGACTGGACAGGAGTCTGTTTCTAAATTAAAATTAGATGAGAGATTTCGCCGTCACGAGTGCAACCTCCACGCCGGTGCGTGCCGTCTTTTTTTTCCCGATCTCCACACTGAGGTGTCGAAATCGTGGGAAAAACCGGTGTCATATAGAGAAAATGTTTAGTCCCCAGACTTCAACATATTTAAATATGGTGGGGGATAAATCATATGGTTGTTCGGCTATGCCTCGCGTGGTAGAGACGCTTGCGAGTTTTCTCTCCCTCGAGGCTGCGTCATCTGTTAAGGCACCGGCATTACCCACCAAGCCTCTTATGAATATTTCATTTTTTGTGGGTAAAGCGTATTCGGCAGCAGGTCATGTCTGCTGCTATGTCTATTATGAAGAAAAAAAATACGGGCATACCAGGCTGACCTGCTGAGGGACGTGAGTGAGAGTGAGGAGGTCAGTGCTGACGTGGTTCGCGAACTGCGTCAGGCGGCTGATTTTTCCCTGCGTGGCCGTAGAAAGACATCTGTGGTTAAATCAGACAAATATAAAGGGGAAAGGAAAAGCTTTCCTTTTAGACACTCCTCTCTCCCTCCCTGGGTTTATTTGGCGATGCTGTAAATTCTGTCATCAATAAATTCCAGGAGAAGGAAAAGCAAACAACAGCTTTTAACAAATTTCTCCCTTTTAAAAATTCATGTCCCTGGGACTGCTGGGCGGGAGCAGCCCCGGCCGTCTGCGAGCTCATCACATAGGCGCTGAAGCAGAGTGTCGCGTCTCGTGCTCCCCCTGCTGGACAGTGGGCTCAGCCGCGGCACTCTCAGCCGAAATCTCCCAGTAATAGAACTGATCTGAGGACAGTTATATTAGCTAAGAAGGCTTCGGCTGAGAAGAAGTCCTGGCGCCACGGCGCGCAGGACACTGAGGGTGGTTCCCACCGAGGCGGAAAGGTGTTCACCTCTTTCTACGGTGCCCATTCCTCCTCGGTGCCCTCAGGGGCCCGTTCTGCCAACCCCGCCTTAATGCCGGGGCACAGACGGTCCCAGCGAGCGATTTCCCGAGGGACGCTCGCTCCCTCTGAGGAGGGTTTCAGAACGGTTAAACCAGTTGTTCCCTGCCGGTGTGCCGTTACAGGGCGCTGCGTTTGCTGCTCAAGTTACACCAGAGGCCAGTCTCGAGAGACTGGTACCCTTAGTAGAATTTCTGGCAGAGGGGAAAAGCCTTCCAAAAATATCTCATTGGGTCCTGCAGACAATAGAAAAGGATTATGCTATCCAATTCAGGTGTCGTCCACCAAGATTCAGTGGGGTTCTGCCTACAGTGGTGGGCCCCGAGCAGGCTCTGGTTATGGAACAAAAGGTGAAAGCACTCCTTCAAAAGGAGGCTATAGAACGGGTTCCTCCTCCCAGTGTGGAGTCAGGCTATTACGGCCGATATTTCATCGTTCCAAAGTAGGATGGGGGGTTGCGTCCAATTTTAGACCTGCGCCTATTGAATCGCTCGGTAGGGAAGCCAAAATTCAGGTTGCTCTCTATCAAGCAGATTGTGTCACAGATCAGATCCGAGGACTGGTCTGTCACGATAGATCTAAGGGACGCGTACTTCCACATTTCCATCCTTCCACAACACAGGAAGTTCCTGAGGTTCGCCTTTGGGGGCGAGGTGTACCAGCACAGGGTTCTTCCGTTTGACCTAGCTTTATCTCCCCGCACTTTCACGATGGTGGTTCGGCATCGAGATGTCGTTCTCGTTCATATCAGGAAGTTGGGGTTGAGGCTGAACGCAAAGAAAAGTGTATTATCTCCTTCTCAGAAGACCACTTTTCTGGGTGTCGTTTGGGTTTCGGTTTCGATGCAGGCGCGACTCGCTCCGACCCGCATCGCTTCGATTCTCTCAGCTGTGAAACAAGTGAAGCTAGGCCAGCTACTTACTGTAATACAGTTTTAGAGACTGTCGGGTCTGATGGCAGCAGCGTCCAACGTTATACCTTGCGGCCTGTTGTACATGAGACCGCTGCAGTGGTGGCTCAGGACCAAGGGATTCTCCCTGAGGGGAAATCCGCTCCGCACGGTCAAAGTCACGCGGCGCTGCCTTCGTGCTCTGGTCATGTGGAAAGAAACTTGGTTCCTATTCAAAGGTCCTGTGCTGGGTCGCGTGGCGCTAATGGCGGATGCTTCCCTCACAGGGTGGGGGGCGGTCACGAGTGGTCGTCCAGCCCAAGGTCTGTCTCAGGACCATCATCTATCATGGCTTATAAATTGTCTAGAGATGTTGGCGGTGTTCCAGGCTCTGAAACACTTCCTAGCAGACCTGAGAGGTCATCATGTGTTAGTTCAGTCAGACAACACGTCGGTGGTCTCTTATATAAATCATCAGGGGAGCCTGCGGTTTCGCCGGCTTTACAAGTTGGCCCGTCAGATCCTCCTGTGGTCCCAAGGGAGGTTACTATCTCTGAGAGCAATGTATCTTCCTGGGTATTTGAATGTGGTAGCAGACTCCCTGTCGAGGCAGGGGCCGAGGCCGGGGGGTTGGAGTCTCCACCCCGAGGTGGTGGAGCTCCTTTGGTGTGTTTCGGTCGCGCCGAGGTGGACCTATTCACTTCCAAGGTGACCACGCACTGTCATCTGTGGTTTTCCATCAGCCATCCAGCCCCTCTGAGGTTGGACGCTATGGGGCAGCCGTGGCCGAGGTCACGTCTGTTCACCTTTCCCCCGATTGCTCTGCTACCTGGAGTTCTGGAGAGGGTTCGCCGGGACGGGGTCAGCCTACTACTAGTAGCCCCGTTCTGGCCGGCCCGAGTATGGTTTGCGGACCTGATTTCTCTCCTGGACGGTTCTCCTTTGGAGCCCCCTGTCAGGAGGGATCTACTCTCTCAGGCGGGCAGCATGATATTTCATCCCCGCCCAGTACTGTGGGCTTGGCCTCCGAGGGGGCCCAGCTCATGAACTCTGGTCTCTCAACCGAGGTTGTTGAGACCATTCTTCACTCCAGAGCTCCATCCGCGAGGAAGCTTTATGCCTTGAAGTGAAAACTTTTCACTTCTTGGTGTGGAGGACACCTGCAGGACCCGGTTAACGGCCCAGTGGGTGCAGTGCTGGAATTCCTGCAGGAGCGCTTCTCCACAGGGCTATCCCCCTCCACACTAAAGGTGTATGTGGCGGCACTGGCTGCTCACCACGTCCCTTTCAGTGGAGTTTCTCTGGGGAGACACCCGCTTATAACTCGTTTCCTTCGTGGCACATTGAGGCGAGGGTGCCGGCGTCGGATGTGGCCATCGTATTAGAAGGTCTTTCCCAAGCTCCTCTTGAACCTATCGAAGAAGTTCCTGAGAAGTTTCTCACGTTTAAGACTATCTTTCTTCTTGCTATCTCCTCTCTAAAGAGAATCGGTGATTTGCAGGCTCTGTCGGTTTCACCCTTGTGCCTGGAATTTTCGCCTGGCTTGGTTGCGTCCTAGACCAGGTTACGTTCCCTAGGTCCCTACTAATGTTGTTAGACCTACAGTTCTGCAGGCCTTCTGTCCTCCTCCATTTCTGTTGTCTGACCAGGAGAAACTTAATTTACTCTGCCCTGCTAGGGCGTTAGACGCCTATATCCACAGAACTGCCCTGTGAGGAAGTCAGAACAACTATTTGCATGTTTTGGGCCACCCAAGAAGGGGTGTCCCGTGTCTAAACAGAGAATAAGCAAGTGTGTGGTCGAGGCTATCTCACTTGCCTATGAGTCGGCTGGTCAGCCTTCACCTTGGCTGTACGAGCCCACTCTATCAGGAGTATGGCGGCTTCTAAAGCCTTATTGTCAGGAGTTTCCCTCAGTGACGTTTGTGATGCGGCTGGATGGTCTTCACCGCATACTTTCATTAAGATCTATGACCTAGACTTAATTCCTTCCCCTGGGGCACAGGTGCTCTCGCCCTCTGTGCGCTAGTTCTCACATGGCGGTCACTTGGTCCTATGGCGACGTGGGTATTAGCGTTCCCACAGCTTGACGCAGCTCGAGTTCCCTTGAAAGGGAACGTCTCGGTTACGTATGTAACCTTAGTTCCCTGATAGGGAACGAGACGCTGCGTCATTCCACCATACTCCCGGCATTCCCGCTAGCGCTTCCTTCAGGCCTATCAGAAGCTATTGCGCTTGTGTTTATGGGGTGCTTTATAGTTTCCTGGTCGATGACGTCACCCGCCTATGACGTTCCATCTCTCCATTGGGCTGATTCCATACGTGCTTCAGGACGCACAACGCAGAGGCGTTCCCACAGCTTGACGCAGCGTCTCGTTCCCTATCAGGGAACTAAGGTTACATACGTAACCGAGACGTTTTTTAAGCGTTAGTTTTTTCATTGCACAAAGGAATAAGTTAGTCCTTTTATGCAATGGAATGAAACAACAAAAAAGTTATTAAAACAGCAGATTGCATTGCCCATTTCTTTAATGCACTACAAACTGAGTTAGTTCTTGAATGCACTGCAATGCAGCAAAGAGCATATTGCTTATATGTTATTCTTTTCTGCACAACACTTTATCGTACATACTTATATCTACGTACGTGCAATATGTACGTGCTTATATCTACGTACGTGCAATGTGCTTACAGCAGATTGCATTGCAATCTCTACAATGCACTCAGAAATTAGTTAGTCCTTGAATGCATTGCAATGCAAAAAAAATGCATAAATTATATTTTGCTTATATTTTATTCTAACGCTTTATCATATGTGCAATGCAACAGCAGTTTTTTAAGCGTTAGTTTTATCAATGAACAAAGTAATAAGGTTGTCTTTTTATGCAATGGAATGAAACAACAAAACGTTATTAATACAGCAGATTACATTGCCCATCTCTTTAATGCACTACAAACTGAGTTAGTCATTTAGTTCATTGCAATGCAACAAAGTGCATCTTGCTTATATGTTATTCTTCAATGGAAAATGCTTGATCGTATGTCCAATGCATAGCATTAGCTGATTCCATTTCACATATCGTCAATGCACTACAAACTGAGTTAGTTCTTGAATGCATTGCAATGCAGCAAAGTGCATATTGGTGTATGTTATTCTTCTCTGCACAACGCTTTATCGTACGTGCAGATTGCATTGCAATCTCTTTAATGCACTTAGAAAGGAGTTAGTTCTTTGCATTGCAATGCAAAAAAATGCAAATCGCTTATATTCTATTCTAACGCTTTATCATATGTGCAATACAACAGCAGTTTTTTAAGCGTTAGTTTTTTCATTGCACAAAGGAATAAGTTAGTCCTTTTATGCAATGGAATGAAACAACAAAAAGTTATTAAAACAGCAGATTGCATTGCCCATCTTTTTAATGCACTACAAACTGAGTTAGTTCTTGAATGCATTGCAATGCAAAAAAGTGCATATTGCTTATATTTTATTCTAACGCTTTTTCATATAGGCAATGCAACAGCAGTTTTTTAAGCGTTCGTTTTTTCATTGAACAAAGGTATAAGTTAGTCCTTTTATGCAATGGAATGAAACGTCTACGGTTACGTATGTAACCCTCGTTCCCTGAGTAGGGAACGGAGACGTTACGTCGGATGACGACGAATGGGGTTTTGCTTAGAAAGCCTATCAACTTCGAGTATTACAAAACGAGCCAATGGCAAAGAAATGCCATGGGTCTGCGGAATTTGCATGACGTAACTCCGCCCCACCTCGTGGGTATAAAAGGAGGAAGTCTGCAACAGCAGTTTATGTTTCTTCGCTGAGGAGCCAAGACTGAGCTCAGGCGATCCCCGCGGTACAGCGGAAAGTGGCAGGCAGACGTAACGTCTCCGTTCCCTACTCAGGGAACGAGGGTTACATACGTAACCGTAGATGTTCCCTTTCGTTGTCACTCCGAGTTACGTCGGATGACGACGAATGGGGTTATCAGTCTAATCACGCCACCTTCTCAGCTGTCTTCCAGTGCCCTGCGTAATCAAGATCCCTGTCATAGACTGGACGAAGGACTCCATTTAACACAGGAATACCAAGGTACACTGGGAAGCATATCCCAAGCTAGGGGAAGTATGCAATTAATGCCAACCCAGAGGGGGGGGGGGACTTAGAGAATACACATATGACCCGAAGGAAACATATGGAGAACACTGGGGTGTCCAGCCGCAGGTGGAATATTTCAACCCCAGGGGTGGCAAGGTGGCTTGCCAAGGGAAAGACACATGCTCAGAGAGGCTTACAGTGGAATACACATGTGGGGGTCGCTCAGGGGAGGGACCATGCACACGGGAGGCACCTCGCCGACGCGCAGGCAAGAGACACTGGCGCCGACGTCAGGAGTGCTGGAGGAGCTCAGGGCTTTCGGGGAAGCTCACCTGAGGAGAATATCGCACGTATCCAGTCCGTGGAGTGGAATGGCGAGCAAGCGAAGACACCTGAGCGGGTCCGGTACTAGCTAGTTGAAGCGAGTACATGAGAGGACACTGGCTCCACTCGGAGATTATAGAATCTGGCGAATGTGTTAGGTGTCGCCCAGCCTGCAGCTCTGCAGATGTCTGTTAGCGAGGCGCCATGCGCTAGAGCCCAAGAGGATGCCACACTCCGGGTGGAGTGGGCCGTCACACCAAGGGGGCACGGTCGACCTTGCTGCTGGTATGCCAAGGCAATGGCGTCCACTATCCAGTGAGACAACCTTTGCTTGGAGAGAGCCTTTCCCTTCAGCTTCCCACCATAACAGACAAAGAGCTGGTCTGAGGTCCTGAAACACTGCGTCCTGTCTACATAGGCGCGAAGAGCGCGTACTGGACAGAGCAGTGCCAAGGCTGGGTCTGCCTCCTCCGGGGGCAGCGCTTGCAGGTTCACCACCTGGTCCCGAAAGGGAGTGTTAGGAACCTTGGGCACATATCCGGGCCGGGGTCTCAGGATCACGTGAGAGAAAGCCGGTCCGAATTCCAGGCACGCCTCGTCGACGGAGAATGAGTGCAGGTCCCCTACCCTCTTGATGGAGGCCAGTGCAACCAGGAGCGCTGTCTTCATAGACAGGAACTTAAGCTCAACTGATTGCAGAGGCTCAAAGAGAGCTTTTCAGGGCAGTTAGAACCACTGAGAGGTCCCAAGAGGGAACGAGAGGAGGGCGAGGAGGATATAGTCTCCTCGCTCCTCTCAAGAACCTGATGACCAGGTCGTGCTTCCCTACCGACTTACCTTCGACGGGGTCATGATGTGCGGCAATGGCGGCAACATAGACCTTAAGGGTGGAGGGAGACAGCCTTCGCTCCAACCCTTGCTGGAAGGAAGGAAAGCACAACGCTGATCGAGCATCTCCGGGGGTCTTCTCGGTGAGAAGAGCACCAGTCGACGAAGAGGTTCCACTTCAACGCATAGACGTGTCTCGTGGACAACGCTCAAGCGGAAGTGATGGTAGCCGCCACCGCTGGTGGAAGGGTACTCAAACCTACCTTGAGCCGTCCAGGAGCCACACGTGGAGGCTCCAGAGATCAGGGCGAGGGTGCCACAGGGTGCCCCGTCCCTGAGAAAGAAGGTCCTTCCTCAGAGGAATGGGCCAGGGAGGTGCTGTCGCGAGGAGTACGAGTTCGGGGAACCAGGTCCGGTTGGGCCAATACGGCGCGACCAGAATGACCTGCTCCTCGTCCTCCCTGACCTTGCGCAAGGTCTGCGCAAGAAGGCTCACTGGGGGAAACGCATATTTGCGGCCCGGCGGCCAGCTGTGCGCCAGTGCATCCGTGCCGAGCGTGCCCTCGGTCAGGGAAAAATACAGGGCGCAATGGGTCGAGTCGTGAGAGGCAAACAGATCTATCTTTGCGTCCCCGAACTGGTCCCAAATCAGCTGAACCGACTGGGGATGGAGTCGCCATTCTCCAGGGAGGGGCTGAAGCCGTGAGAGCACGTCGGCTGCACAGTTCAGCGCTCCGGGAATGAAAAAGGCTCGAAGCGACCTCAGATGTTTCTGACTCCATAGGAGGAGGTGGCGGGCGAGTTGTGACATACGGCGGGAGCGTAGACCACCTTGATGGTTGATGTACGCAACAGTGGCGGTATTGTCTGAACGGACTAGCACGTATTGACCCCGGAGCAACGCCCGGAAGCGGTGCAGGGCAAGACATACTGCCAACAACTCGAGGCCATTGACATGCCATAGCCGCTGGGGTCCTGTCCAGGAGCCCGCAGCAGCATGTCCATTGCACATGGCGCCCCAGCCCGTGGTGGAGGCATCTGTTGAGACAACAACATGCCGGGAAGCTCGTTCCAGGGGGACACCCGCCCTGAGAAAACTGAGGTTCGACAACGGGGTGAGGAACTGACGGCAGGTCGGAGTAACTGGTACTCGGAGCGTGCCTTGTTGCCATGCCCACCTCGGGACTCGGTCGCGAAGCCAAAGCTGAAGCGGTCTCATATGAAGCAATCCGAGCGGGGTGACCGCGGCTGCAGATGCCATATGCCCCAGGAGCCTCTGAAAATGTTTCAGTGGAACCGCACTCTTGCTCTTGAGATGTCTCAGGCAAGTCAGCAGTGACTGCGCGCGCTCGCTCGTAAGCTGCGCGGACATGGCGACCGAGTCGATGTGCATACAGAGAAAAGAGATCCTCTGCACGGGGCAAAGTTTGCTCTTCTCCCAGTTGACCCGAAGGCCCAGACGAGCTAGGTGCCGGAGAACTAGGTCCCTGTGTTCGCAAACCTGATCTCGAGAGTGAGCTAGGATCAGCCAGTCGTCGATATAACTCAGGATGCGAACCCCGTGCTCCCGAAGGGGAACAAGGGCAGCCTCGACGACCTTCGTGAAGATGCGAGGAGACAGGGCCAGCCCGAAAGGGAGGACCGCGTACTGGTATGCCTGCCCCTCGAAAGCAAACCATAGGAATGGTCTGTGGCGAGGAAGAATGGAGACATGGAAGTAGGCGTCCTTCAGGTCGATCGCTGCAAACCAATCCCGGGGCCGCACGCATTCGAAAACGCGTTTGGCGGTGAGCATCTTGAACGGCAGCCTGTGAAGGGAGCGGTTCAGCACGCGCAAATCCAGGATTGGCCGTAACCCACCGGTTTTCTTGGGGACAATGAAGTAAGGGCTGTAGAAGCCGGACCTCATCTCGGCTGGAGGGACAGTCTCGATTGCACCCTTCGCCAGCAGGGTGGCAATGTCTGCTCTCATGATGGGGGCATTGCCACCGACCAAAGTGGAGCGGACTCCCCTGAAGCGGGGAGGAGACCGTGCGAACTGAATCGCATAGCCGAGCCTGATGGTGCGCGCGATCCAGCGGGACAGACGGGGAAGCTCTAACCAGGCTCCCAGGAACTGAGCCAGCGGGATCATGCGGACGACAGGCGTCCCCCCGGAGGGGCAGCGAAGCGGAGTAACTGGCCCAGACGTGGACGGCATAGCGGCCCGGTGTGGGGTCACAGTTAGCAACCGCGCCCTGGTAGAGGGGGCCAGGGGAGGACCAGGCTGATCGTCCCGCTGGGGCCTGCTCTGCCAGGGGTCTGGCGACAGAGGGGGACAGGGGCGAAGCGGTCCGTGGACGGCACGCCGTGTCAACCGCCTCTGGAACAGAGGGGGGCGAGGAGAGCACGGCTTGTGGGCGGCGCTCTGTGTCGCCCGAGAACTCTGTGGGCTCAGGGAAGAGAGGGTCGTTTCTGTCTTTAACCACTTTAGGGTGCTGCCCACCCGTGGGTGAGCAGCGGGGAGCGGAGAACAAAAGATTCTCCCCCGGCCCTCCACCGGGGGAAGGAGTGGTCCTGCTACCACCTCCTGAAAAACGACCATCTTCCCTGAGCAGCCCGTCTCAGGAGCGCCGCTTGGCCCGGCGTTTAGCAGGGGGCGGGGCGGGAGAGGGCTGTGGCGCCTTCTTGCGGCTTCCTCCGCGACCGCCCCGGGTTTGTGGAGGCTGCTGCGTGGGCCGGGCGGGAGGGGCGGGAGTCGCAGGAGGGCGCCCTCGGCGGGAAACAGGACGAGGCTTCTGCCCGGCCGGCTGGGTGGAGGCAGCAGCTGGCCGGCGGGGCAGAATATGTTTGATGGCCTCGGTCTGTTTCTGGGCGGTTGAAAACTGTTGGGCAAAGTCTTCAACCACGCCGCCGAAGAGGCCGGCCTGGGACAAGGGGGCGTTAAGCAGACGGGTCCGCTCCGCGTCCCGCATGTCAGCCAGGTTCAGCCACAGGTGTCTCTCCTGGACCACGGCTGTGGACATCACCAGACCCAGGGAGCGCGCGGTAACCTTCGTCGCCCGTAGAGCGAGGTCGGTAGCGGCGCGCAGCTCATCAAAGAGCCCTGGGTCTGTCCTACCCTCGTGCATGTCTCTGAGCATCTGGGCCTGGTAGACCTGCAGAGTGGCCACGAGAAGAAGCACTCTGAGGACATAGTTGCATGGCAACAGAGCGTTCAACCGGGGGGAGCCCAGTGTACCCACGGGCGGCTGCATCATCGAGGGGAGGAAAGGCGGATGAGATCAACGAGCGGTCCCAAGAAGACAACGGGGTCTTCCAGGACTTCGAGATCTCATCATGCACGTCCAGGAAGAAAGGTATTGGGGTTTGCCTAGGACGAGGGTCGGCAGCCTTACCCAAAAACCAATCGTCCAGTCGCGAGCGCTCAGGACAGGGTGGAGGCCTCCACTCAAGCCCGATGCTCGCGGCTGCCCGGGAAAGCATGGCCGTCATCTCCGGATCAGACTCGAGCACAGCCGTATGCACACCGGAAGGTGGCAGCTGTGACGAGCCCTCACTTCCAGAAGAATCAAACCCACCTTGTGATGCTGCAACAGACATGGCATCATCCTCTGTAGCTTCAACCGAAACACGCGGGCCACCAGAGGGTAGACCCGCGGGAATCGGCCGCTCACTAGCGGGCACCGTCATTGAGGAGGGGGGCTGGGGTCGCAGACAAATAGTCGGCGCCTTGTTCCAGACCGTCACCCTCAGGTCACCCTGGCCACCAGCCGCAGGACGGGGGTGGATGAGGGGACTCTCACTCTTGCGAGTTCACCGAGTCTCGACCGTAATGACGCGATGGTCATGTTCCCACAGAGAGAACATGAGTCATCCACGAGCGCTGCTCTAGCATGATCAATGCCAAAACATACTATGCAACGCTCGTGCCCATCAGAGTCCGATACCAATCTGCCGCAACCAGAAGTACACGGGCGAGGCATCTTTAAAAAGACGTGCCGCGTGTAAGCTCTTTTAGTGAGAAAAACTCAAGTGTTGAAGCACCCGGGGAGAAACGCGCAGACTGGCAGATCACTGCAGCAGATCAGCAGGAAGCACGCTCTCGCCGTAGATCGCCGTCACACCAACACTCGAGGCACTCGTTCGTGAAGCTGACAATTCAGAGATGGCTTGTGGAGAGAAGAATAAACTTGGCTCCGAAGCGAAAACATAAACTGCTGTTGCAGACTTCCTCCTTTTATACCCACGAGGTGGGGCGGAGTTCCGTCATGCAAATTCCGCAGACCCATGGCATTTCTTTGCCATTGGCTCGTTTTGTAATACTCGAAGTTGATAGGCTTTCTAAGCGAAACCCCATTCGTCGTCATCCGACGTAACTCGGAGTGACAACGAAAGGGAACAAAAAGTTATTAAAACAGCAGATTGCATTGCCCATCTCTTTAATGCACTACAAACTGAGTTAGTCCTTGAATGCATTGCAATGCAATAAAGTGCATATTGCTTATAGGTTATTCTTCAATGCACAACGCTTGATCGTATATGCAATGCATAGCATTAGCATATTGCAAAGCAGATTGCATTGGACATCTCTTCAATCCACTACTGAATGAGTTAGTTCTTGAATGCATTGCAAAGCAAAAAAGTGTATATTGCTTATATGTTATTCTTCACTGCACAACGCTTTATCATACAATGCAATGCAACACCAGACTGCATTGCAATCTCTTCAATGCACTTTGGAATGAGTTAGTTTTTTAATGCATTGCAATGCAACAAAGTGCATATTAGTTAATGCTATTCTTTCTTGCAAAAGGCTTGAGCTATGCAGTGCAACAGAACGCTGCATTGTACATCTCTTTGTTGTACAAAGGAATGAGTTAGACATTTTATACAATAAATAAAACAACAAAAATAGCATATTGCATTGCACATCTCTTTAATGCAGAACAAAATGAGTTAGTTGAGGAGCCTTTTTGACCAGAAAAAAAGTTCAAACGGCCCAATATGGACTACTGTCTAGCGGACTTGACTTTTAACATCAGAAAGAGCCCATAAGAAGGATACCAAGCTCTTTTGAACCTTTTGAGGAGAATTTTTGACCAGAAAAAAAGTCAAAACGGCCAGGATATGGGCTACTGTCTGGCGAACTTGACTTTTAACATCAGAAACAGCCCATAAGAAGGAAACAAAGCTCTTTTGAACCTTTTGAGGAGAATTTTTGACCAGAAAAAAAGTTCAAACGGCCCGATACGGGCTACTGTCTGGCGGACGTGACTTTTAACATAAGAAAGAGCCCATAAGAAGGTTACGAAGCTCCTTTGAACCTTTTGTGGAGCCTTTTTGACCAGAAAAATACATTCAAACGGCCCTGATATGGGCTACTGTGGGCTACTGTCTGGCGGACTTGAATTTTAACATCAGAAAGAGCCCATAAGAAGGATACGAAGCTCTTTTGAACCTTTTGAGGAGCCTTTTCGACCAGAAAAAAAAGTTCAAACGGCCCGATATGGGCTACTGTGGGCTACTGTCTGGCGGACATGAATTTTAACGTCAGAAAGAGCCCATTAGAAGGACACAAAGCTCTTTTGAACCTTTTGAGGAGCCTTTTCGACCAGAAAAAAAAGTTCAAACGGACCCGATATGGGCTACTGTCTGGCAGACTTGACTTTTAACATTAGAAAGAGCCCATAAGAAGGATGCGAAGCTCTTTTGAACCTTTTGAGGAGCCTTTTTGACCAGTAAAAAAGTTCAAACGGCCCCGATATTGGCTAGTGGGCTACTGTCTGGCGGACTTGACTTTTAACATAAGAAAGAGCCCATAAGAAGAATAGCAAGCTCTTTTGAACCTTTTGAGGTGCCTTTTTGACCAGAAAAAAGTTCAAACGGTCTGATATGGACCACTGTCTGGCGGACTCGACTTTTAACATCAAAAAGAGCCCATAAGAAGGATAGCAAGCTCTTTTGAACCTTTTGAGGAGCCTTTTTGACCAGAGAAAAAAGTTCAAATGGCCCCGATATGGGCTATTGTCTGGCGGACTTGACTTTTAACATCAGAAAGAAACCACAAGAAGGATACGAAGCTCCTTTGAACCTTTTGCGGAGCGTTTTTGACCAGAAAAATAAGTTCAAACGGCCCCGATATGGGCTACTGTGGGCTACTGTCTGGCGGACTTGACTTTTAACATCAGAAAGAGCCCATAAGAAGAATACAAAGCTCTTTTGAACCTTTTGAGGAGACTTTTTGACCAGAAAAAAAGTTCAAACGGCCCCGATATGGGCTGCTGTCTGGCGGACGACACTTTTAACATCAGAAAGAGCCCATAAGAAGGATACAAAGCTCTATTGAACCTTTTAGAGGATTCTTTATGACGAGAAAAAAAAGTTCAAACGGCCCCGATATGGGCTACTGTCTGGCGGACTTGACTTTTAACATCAGAAAGAGCCCATAAGAAGGATACGAAGCTCTTTTGAACCTTTTGAGGAGCCTTTTTGAACAGAAAAAAAAATTCAAACCAGAAAAAAGGTTAAAACGGTCCGATATGGACTACTGTCTGGCGGACTTGACTTTTAACATCAGACAGAGCCCATAAGAAGGTTACAAAGCTTTTTTGAACCTTTTGAGGAGCCTTTTTGACCAGAAAAAAAGTTCAAACGGTCCCGATATGGGCTACTGTCTGGGGGACTTGACTTTTAACATCAGAAAGAAACCACAAGAAGGATACGAAGCTCCTTTGAACCTTTTGTGGAGCCTTTTTGACCAGTAAAAAAGTTCAAACGGCCCCGATATTGGCTAGTGGGCTACTGTCTGGCGGACTTGACTTTTAACATAAGAAAGAGCCCATAAGAAGAATAGCAAGCTCTTTTGAACCTTTTGAGGTGCCTTTTTGACCAGAAAAAAGTTCAAACGGTCTGATATGGACCACTGTCTGGCGGACTCGACTTTTAACATCAAAAAGAGCCCATAAGAAGGATAGCAAGCTCTTTTGAACCTTTTGAGGAGCCTTTTTGACCAGAGAAAAAAGTTCAAATGGCCCCGATATGGGCTATTGTCTGGCGGACTTGACTTTTAACATCAGAAAGAAACCACAAGAAGGATACGAAGCTCCTTTGAACCTTTTGCGGAGCCTTTTTGACCAGAAAAATAAGTTCAAACGGCCCCGATATGGGCTACTGTGGGCTACTGTCTGGCGGACTTGACTTTTAACATCAGAAAGAGCCCATAAGAAGAATACAAAGCTCTTTTGAACCTTTTGAGGAGACTTTTTGACCAGAAAAAAAGTTCAAACGGCCCCGATATGGGCTGCTGTCTGGCGGACGACACTTTTAACATCAGAAAGAGCCCATAAGAAGGATACAAAGCTCTATTGAACCTTTTAGAGGATTCTTTATGACGAGAAAAAAAAGTTCAAACGGCCCCGATATGGGCTACTGTCTGGCGGACTTGACTTTTAACATCAGAAAGAGCCCATAAGAAGGATACGAAGCTCTTTTGAACCTTTTGAGGAGCCTTTTTGAACAGAAAAAAAAATTCAAACCAGAAAAAAGGTTAAAACGGTCCGATATGGACTACTGTCTGGCGGACTTGACTTTTAACATCAGACAGAGCCCATAAGAAGGTTACAAAGCTTTTTTGAACCTTTTGAGGAGCCTTTTTGACCAGAAAAAAAGTTCAAACGGTCCCGATATGGGCTACTGTCTGGGGGACTTGACTTTTAACATCAGAAAGAAACCACAAGAAGGATACGAAGCTCCTTTGAACCTTTTGTGGAGCCTTTTTGACCAGAAAAATAAGTTCAAACGGCCCCGATATGGGCTACTGTGGGCTACTGTCTGAAGGACTTGACTTTTAACATTAGAAAGAGCCCATAAGAAGGATACAAAGCTCTTTTGAACCTTTTGAGGAGACTTTTTGACCAGAAAAAAAGTTCAAACGGCCCGATATGGACTACTGTCTGGCGGACTTGACTTTTTTAACATCACAAGAAGGATATGATGCTCCTTTGAACCTTTTGAGGAGCCTTTTTGACCAGAAAAAAAGTTCAAACGGCCCCGATATGGGCTACTGTCTGGCGTACTTGACTTTTAACATCAGAAAGAGCCCATAAGAAGGATACAAAGCCCTTTTGAACCTTTTAGAGTAGCCTTTTTGACCAGTAAAAGGTCAAAAGGTCCGATATGGACTAATGTCTGGCGGACTTGACTTTTAACATCAGAAAGAGCCCATGAGAAGGATACGAAGCTCTTTTGAACATTTTAAGGAGCCTTTTTGACCAGAGAAAAAAGTTCAAACAGCCCCGATATGGGCTACTGTCTGGCGGACGTGACTTTTAACATCAGAAAGAGCCCATAAGAAGGATACAAAGCACTTTTGAACCTAATGAGGAGCCTTTTTGACCAGAAAAAAAATTCAAACGGCCCCGATATAGGCTACTGTCTGGCGGATTTGACTTTTAACATCAGAAAGAGCCCACAAGAAGGATACGAAGCTCCTTTGAACCTTTTGTGGAGACTTTTTGACCAGAAAAAAAGTTCAAACGGCCCGATATGGGCTGCTGTCTGGCGGACGAGACTTTTAACATCAGAAAGAGCCCATAAGAAGGATACAAAGCTCTTTTGAAACTTTTAGAGGATTCTTTAAGACCAGACAAAAAAGTTCAAACCAGAAAAAAGGTTCAAACGGCCCCGATATGGACTACTGTCTGGCGGACTTTACTTTTAACATCAGACAGAGCCCATAAGAAGGATACAAAGCTTTTTTGAACCTTTTGAGGAGCCTTTTTGACCAGAAAAAAAGTTCAAACGGCCCCGATATGGGCTACTGTGTGGCGGACTTGACTTTTAACATCAGACAGAGCCCAAAAGAAGGATACAAAGCTTTTTTGAACCTTTTGAGGAGCCTTTTTGACCAGAAAAAAAGTTCAAACGGCCCCGATATGGGCTACTGTCTGGCGGACTTGACTCTTAACATCAGAAAGAAACCACAAGAAGGATACGAAGCTCCTTTGAACCTTTTGTGGAGCCTTTTTGACCAGAAAAATAAGTTCAAACGGCCCCGATATGAGCTACTGTGGGCTTCTGTCTGGCGGACCTGACTTTTAACATCAGAAAAAGCCCATAAGAAGGATACGAAGCTCTTTTGAACCTTTTGAGGAGCCTTTTTGACCAGAAAAAAGTTCAAACCAGAAAAAAAGTTCAAACGGTCCGATATGGACTACTGTCTGTGGGACTTGACTTTTTTAACATCACAAGAAGGATATGATGCTCCTTTGAACCTTTTGAGGAGCCTTTTTGACCAGAAAAAAGTTCAAACGGCCCCGATGTAAGGAACTCAGCTTTTTGGAAATATTAATAATCAATAATATCTTGTTATTATTAATTATAAATATTTGGGTCAGTTAATTGGATTAACTTAATGTGGCTGAATTAATATTACAATCAATTAATCAGTTCGTCCAACGAACTCTTTTGATTATTAATTTATTCTAAGAAAAGGGTATCTTCCATGGCCACAGAAGAATAATTATTTCTTCGCATTTACCGCACGTTGAGCCAGTAGCAAAAACCGTGATCATAAAGTGACAATGTATTGCAAACAAAGCAGAACCAAATACATATTATGTACAAGTTTTATTAACTAAATATAGATATTTATATGAATATAAATAAACTAAACAACATACACACATGAATACATAAATAGGTTAGTGATAGGATGAAATTGGAAACCGGAAGAGGGTCTATGAGAAGAACCATCAGAATTTCATTTTCACATTTCATTGAATTGAATACTTGCATTTGTAATGGGAACAATTCTTGAAGTTGTTGAAAATTGAAGTCGTTGATGGTTCCGGCAGTGTCACGTGGAAGTTGGTTGAGCGTTCTCTTTCTCCAGGAACGCATGATTGGTTTGGTCAAGGCCTGGGACTCTGTTGAGGCCACGCCGAGCACCCAGGAGAAGTGATTGGAGTCGTTGTTGGTTGGAGTCTTTGTTCCAAATCTCCTGAGATTGTCTTTGGTTCTTTGTGAGAGAGTGTCCTCTCTTTTCCATGAGGCCGGATCTGGTTGGGATCCAGGCCTGCTGGAAGGCCTCTTGGCCACCATGGAGGGGGAGGGGGGGTTTCCCCGTATCACCCGAGACAGTGTTTGCGGCAGGATGGAAAACCAAGAGAGGGCTAAACTGGTATTCAGTCCTTTTGAAGACCTGACGTTTCCGCCTTCTTTTGGAAGCGGGTCCAATCAGGAGCTGTCCCTTTGGAGGGAAATTTTATGACCCTTTGTGTTCTAACCAGGCATTTAAATCTCTAGTTTCATTGGATGTTTAAGAGAAGACTCTTCACAATTCTTATAATACTAATGTGTCACAAAGTTTAGCAAAATGTAATGTCAATTAACAAATGGGGAATGAAAATGGGAGTTTATCGAGACCAAACTTGCCACAAATGGATTTGGTTAAACATTAGTTGGCAAAGTTTGAAACATTATCCCATTAGAGTTGTCGAGAAACATGGACCAAACCACAAAAAGGCAACTCATGAAATAGGGAACTTAGATACATTGTTCATACAATTCTCAAGTGGATATATAATAGCATATATATATATGAATACAGGATTCATTTCTCCTCCTTGGTTAGAATTCAGAGAGAGCCACAGTTCTGTGAACATTCCTTTGGGTCGTAAACGCTGTTATCTAAGAACTCCAGTGATGTTAGTTTTGGTCTCTTTTCACTCCAAAGATGGAAAACATAGTAAACTATACTATGGATATATTTACTGGATATTACTGTACGTATTCTGATTGATCACACCGAAAGCATTCTGGAGGTGTCCAGAACTATGTGTACAAGTTATGGGAATAGACAGTTATATTTAAAATGCATAATGAAGGTATTTATAATTCACTTTAAGCTACGATAAAATCATAGTCATTCCAATGTGACATGGGCAAATGGACACACATAAAAACACATTGAATATATCTGGTTAAATGTCTTTTAAAACGAGAAGTTTCTTTCTCTTTAGAATCCTTCTTTGGGACATTCCAGTCAGTCATAAAAATGTCTCGTAACTGGACACCACGCTCTGTCCTGAGCGGGCTTCACTTGTGGGGGATGCGTGTGTGGTTGTGAGTGTGTGTGTGTGTGTATATGTTAATTTACATCCAGGCTTTTTGGGCCTGAAGGCTTTGGGATTTTAGCTAGGATGTATTTAGTTATTCAGATTCACCTCGCCCAGTCCCTACACCGATATGGGCTGCTGTCTGGCGGACTTGACTTTTAACATCAGAAAGAGCCTATAAGAAGGATACAAAGCTATTTTTAACATTTTAGAGTAGCCTTTTTGACCAGTAAAAAGGTCAAAAGGTCCAATATGGACTAATGTCTGGCGGACTTGACTTTTAATATCAGAAAGAGCCCATGAGAAGGATACGAAGCTCTTTTGAACATTTTAAGGAGCCGTTTTGACCAGAGAAAAAAGTTCAAACAGCCCCGATATGGGCTACTGTCTGGCGGACGTGACTTTTAACATCAGAAAGAGCTCATAAGAAGGATACAAAGCGCTTTTGAACCTTATGAGGAGCCTTTATGACCAGAAAAAAAAGTTCAAACGGCCCCGATATGGGCTACTGTCTGGCGGATTTGACTTTTAACATCAGAAAGAGCCCATAAGAAGGATACCAAGCTCTCTTGAACCTTTTGACGAGCCTTTATAACCAGAAAGAAAAGTTCAAACGGCCCTGATATGGGCTGCTGTCTGGCGGACTTGACTTTTAACATCAGAAAGACCCCATAAGAAGGATATATAGCTATTTTGAACCTTTTGAGTGGCCTTTTTGACCAGAAAAAAAAGTTCAAACGGCCCCGATATGGGCTACTGTGGGCTACTGTCTGGCGGACTTGACCTTTAACATCAGAAAGAGCCCATAAGAAGGATACTCTTTTGAACCTTTTGAGGACCCTTTTTGACCAGAAAAAAGTTCAAACGGCCCCGATATTGGCTACTGTCTGGCGGACTTGACTTTTAACATCAGAAAGAGCCCATAAGAAGGATACGAAGCTCTTTTGAACCTCTTGAGGAGCCTTTTTGACCAGAAAAAAAGTTCAAACCAGAAAAAAGGTTCAAACGGTCCGACATGGACTACTGTCTGGCGGACTTGACTTTTAACATCAGAAAGAGCACACAAGAAGGATACGAAGCTCTTTTGCACCTTTTGAGTAGCCTTTTTGACCAGAGAAAAGTTCAAACGGCCCCGATATGGACTACTGTCTGGCGGGACTTGACTTTTAACATCATAGAGCCCACAAGAAGGATACGATGCTCCTTTGAAACTTTTGAGGAGCCTTTTTGACCAGAAAAAAAGTTCAAACGGCCCCGATATGGGCTGCTGTCTGGCGGACTTGACTTTTAACATCAGATAGATCCCATAAGAAGGATATGAAGCTCTTTTGAACCATTTGAGGAGCCTTTTTGACCAGAAAAAAAGTTCAAACGGCCCCGATATGGGCTACTGTGGGCTACTGTCTGGCGGACTTGACTTTTAACATCAGAAAGAATCCACAAGAAGGATACGAATCTCTTTTGAACCTTTTGAGGAGACTTTTTGACCAGAAAAAAAGTTGAAACGGCCCTGATATGGGCTACTGTCTGGCGGACTTGACTTTTAACATCAGAAAGAGCCCATAAGAAGGATACGAAGCTCTTTTGAACCTCTTGA
This sequence comes from Gila orcuttii, assembly GCA_026230005.1. Taxonomy (NCBI): domain Eukaryota; kingdom Metazoa; phylum Chordata; class Actinopteri; order Cypriniformes; family Leuciscidae; genus Gila; species Gila orcuttii. The sequence goes on along the minus strand of JAPDVR010000010.1, from coordinate 28,753,123 downwards.
GGAGCCTTTTTGACCAGAAAAAAAGTTCAAACCAGAAAAAAGGTTCAAACGGTCCGACATGGACTTCTGTCTGGCGGACTTGACTTTTAACATCAGAAAGAGCCCACAAGAAAGATACGAAGCTCATTTGCACCTTTTGAGGAGCCTTTTTGACCAGAGAAAAGTTCAAACGGCCCCGATATGGGCTACCGTCTGGCGGACTTGACTTTTAACATAAAAAACAGCCCTTAAGAACGATACGAGCTCCTTTAAACCATTTGAGGAGCCTTTTTGACCAGAAAAAAATTTCAAACGTCCCTGATATGGGCTACTGTCTGGCGGACTTAACTTTTAACATAAGAAACAGCCCATAAGAAGGATACAAAGCTCCTTTAAACCTTTTGAGGAGCCTTTTTGACCAGAAAAAAAGTTCAAATGGTCCCATATGGGCTACTGTCTGGCGGACTTGACTTTTAACATAAGAAACAGCCCATAAGAAGGATACAAAGCTCCTTTAAACCTTTTGAGGAGCCTTTTTGACCAGAAAAAAAATTCAAATGGCCCCGATATGGGCTACTGTCTGGCGGACTTAACTTTTAACATCAGAAAGAGCCCCTAAGAAGGATACAAAGCTCTTTTGAACCTTTTGAGAAGCCTTTTTGAACAGAAAAAAAGTTCAAACCAGAAAAAAAGTTAAAATGGTCCGATATGGACTACTGTCTTGCAGACTTGACTTATAACATCAGAAAGAGCCCAAAAGAAGGATACGAAGCTCCTTTGAACCTTTTGAGGAGCCTTTTTGAGCAGAAAAAAAGTTGAAAGGGCCCCGATATGGGCTGCTGTCTGGCGGACTTGACTTTAAACATCAGAAAGAGCCCATAAGAAGGATACAAAGCTCCTTTGAACCTTTTGAGGAGCCTTTTTGACCAGAAAAATAGTTCAAACTTTCCCGATATGGGCTAATGTCTGCCAGACTTGACTTTAAACATCAGAAAGAGCCCATAAGTAGGATACGAAGCTCTTTTGAACCTTTTGAGGAGCCTTTTTGACCAGAAAAAAGTTCAAACCAGAAAAAAAGTTCAAACGGTCCGATATGGACTACTGTCTGGCGGACTTGACTTTTTTAACATCACAAGAAGTATACGATGCTCCTTTGAACCTTTTGAGGAGCCTTTTTGACCAGAAAAAAAGTTCAAACGGCCCCGATATGGGCTGCTGTCTGGCTGACTTGACTTTTAACATCAGAAAGAGCCCATAAGAAGGATACAAAGCTATTTTGAACCTTTTAGAGTAGCCTTTTTGACCAGTAAAAAGGTCAAAAGGTCCAATATGGACTAATGTCTGGCGGACTTGACTTTTAACATCAGAAAGAGCTCATAAGAAGGATACAAAGCTCTTTTGAACCTTTTGAGGAGCCTTTTTGACCAGAAAAAAAGTTCAAACGGTCCGATATGGACTACTGTCTGGCGGGACTTGACTTTTAACATCATAGAGCCCACAAGAAGGATAGGATGCTCCTTTGAACCTTTTGAGGAGCCTTTTTGACCAGAAAAAAAAGTTCAAACGGCCCTGATATGGGCTACTGTCTGGCGGATTTGACTTTTAACATCAGAAAGAGCCCACAAGAAGGATACGAAGCTCCTTTGAACCTTTTGTGGAGCCTTTTTGACCAGAAAAATAAGTTCAAACGGCCCTGATATGGGCTACTGTGGGCTACTGTCTGGCGGACTTGACTTTTAACATCAGAAAGAGCCCATAAGAAGAATACGAAGCTCTTTTGAACCTTTTGAGGAGCCTTTTTGAACAGAAAAAAAAAATCAAACCAGAAAAAAGGTTCAAACGGTCCGATATGCACTACTGTCTGGTGGACGTGACTTTTAACATCAGAAAGAGCCCATAAGAAGGATACAAAGCGCTTTTGAACCTTATGAGGAGCCTTTTTGACCAGAAAAAAAAGTTCAAAACGGCCCCGATATGGGCTACTGTCTGGCGGATTTGACTTTTAAAGCTCCAGTAGGTAGCTTTTGTAAACAAATATTTGTTAAAACTGTCATTATGTCCTGACAGTAGAATATGAGACATATAATCTGTGGAAAAAATCAAGCTTCTCTGGCTCCTCCCTGTGGTCCTATTGCCATTTGCAGAAATACACCGCTCCCGGTCAGAAACAACCAATCAGAGCCAGGAGGAATGTCTTAACAGTGTCAATCACGCTCGTGTACGCGCTGATCACCCCTCTCTTGCACAGCGCGAGCGCGTACCGTCGGTCGTGACTCTCCTGTTCGAACGCGTTCATCCAAATGAACGAATCTTTTTTCGAGTCATTTCGTTCATTCAACGAACGAAATGACTCGCAAAAAGATTTGTTCATTTTGAACGAGTCTTTTTTGGAGTCATTTCGTTCATTCAACGAACGAAATGACTCGGAAAAAGATTTGTTCATTTTGATGAACGAGTTCGAACAGGATCACGAACGTCCATCACAGAACAGAGCAAGGCGAGCATTTGTGCTTATAAAACGTAAAGTTTTGTATTTATTTTTGAAATGACCGATCGTTTCGCTAGATAAGACCCTTATTCATCGTCTGGTATCGTTTAAAGCCCTTTGAAGCTGCACTGAAATAGTCATTTGGTCCTTGAAACGTTTGTGTCTTATTGAAGTACATTATATGGAGAAAAAGCCTGGAATGTTTTCATCAAAAACCTTAATTTCTTTTCGACTGAAGAAAGAAAGACATGGACATCTTGGATGACATGGGGGTGAGTAAATTATCAGCAAAAGTTTTTTTAAAAGTGAACTAATCCTTTAACGTTATTTTACTAGCTATTTATAACTTATAGAAAGAGTGCAACGTTATAAAGTTACATGTATTGCAAAATACATAATGATTTGAGAACCAAGTTTGTAGTCAAAGTATGGGCAGGCCATAGTCAATGTAAAGCATATTGTTGATGTTTCGTCCCTATTAGTGAATGTTACATAACTGTTTATAATCCGCCGTCATCGGTGGTCCTGTTTACTAGCCTGCGCGTTCACGGCAGGCTCCGCTGTGGGGGAGGAGCTGTGGAGGGAGGGCTGTAGCACAGCAGAGAGCAAGGGGGTTGGACCTGTAAGTTGTGCTTGTTCAAACTTTCAGGCTAAGTCAACATTTTCTCAAAACTCCCTACTGCAACTTTAACATCAGAAAGAGCCCATAAGAGGAATACAAAGCTTTTTTGAACCTTTTGAGGAGCCTTTTTGACCAGAAAAAAAGTTCAAACGGCCCGATATGGACTACTGTAAGGCGGACTTGACTTTTAACATCAGAAAGAAACCAAAAGAAGGATACAAAGCTCCTTTGAACCTTTTGTGGAGCCTTTTTGACCAGAAAAATAAGTTCAAACAGCCCCGATATGGGCTACTGTGGGCTACTGTCTGGCGGACTTGACTTTTAACATCAGAAAGAGACCATAAGAAGGATACGAAGCTCTTTTGAACCTTTTGAGGAGACTTTTTGACCAGAAAAAAAGTTCAAACGGCCCCGATATGGGCTGCTGTTTAGCGGACGAGACTTTTAACATCAGAAAGAGCCCATAAGAAGGATACAAAGCTCTTTTGAACATTTTAGAGGATTCTTTTTGACCAGAAAAAAAAGTTCAAATAGCCCCGATATTGGCTACTGTCTGGCGTACTTGACTTTTAACATCAGAAAGAGCCCATAAGAAGGATACGAAGCTCTTTTGAACCTTTTGAGGAGACTTTTTGAACCGAAAAAAAAATTCAAACCAGAAAAAAGGTTCAAACGGTCCGATATGGACTACTGTCTGGCGGACTTGACTTTTAACATCAGACAGAGCCCATAAGAAGGATACAAAGCTTTTTTGAACCTTTTGAGGAGCATTTTTGACCAGAAAAAAAGTTCAAACGGCCCCGATATGGACTACAGTCTGGCGGACTTGACTTTTAACATCAGAAAGAGCCCATAAGAAGGATACCAAGCTCTTTTGAACCTTTTGAGGAGCCTTTATGACCAGAAAAAAAAGTTCAAACGGCCCCGATATGGGCTACTGTCTGGCGGACTTGACTTTTAACATCAGAAAGAGCCCATAAGTAGGATACGAAGCTCTTTTGAACCTTTTGAGGAGCCTTTTTGACCAGAAAAAAGTTCAAACCAGAAAAAAAGTTCAAACGGTCCGATATGGACTACTGTCTGGCGGACTTGACTTTTTTAACATCACAAGAAGTATAAGATGCTCCTTTGAACCTTTTGAGGAGCCTTTTTGACCAGAAAAAAAGTTCAAACGGCCCCGATATGGGCTGCTGTCTTGCTGACTTGACTTTTAACATCAGAAAGAGCCCATAAGAAGGATACAAAGCTATTTTGAACCTTTTAGAGTAGCCTTTTTGACCAGTAAAAAGGTCAAAAGGTCCAATATGGACTAATGTCTGGCGGACTTGACTTTTAACATCAGAAAGAGCCCATGAGAAGGATACGAAGCTCTTTTGAACATTTTAAGGAGCCTTTTTGACCAGAGAAAAAAGTTCAAACGGCCCCGATATGGGCTACTGTCTGGCGGACGTGACTTTCAACATCAGAATGAGCTCATAAGAAGGATACAAAGCGCTTTTGAACCTTATGAGGAGCCTTTTTGACCAGAAAAAAAAGTTCAAATGGCCCCGATATGGGCTACTGTCTGGCGGATTTGACTTTTAACATCAGAAAGAGCCCATAAGAAGGATACCAAGCTCTCTTGAACCTTTTGAGGAGCCTTTATAACCAGAAAAAAAAGTTCAAACGGCCCCGATATGGGCTACTGTCTGGCAGACTTGACTTTTAACATCAGAAAAGGCCAATAAGAAGGAAATGAAGCTCTTTTGAACCATTTGAGGAGCCTTTTTGACCAGAAAAAAAGTTCAAACGGCCCTGATATGGGCTGCTGTCTGGCGGACTTGACTTTTAACATCAGAAAGACCCATAAGAAGGATATATAGCTCTTTTTAACCTTTTGAGGAGCCTTTTTGACCAGAAAAAAAAGTTCAAACGGCCCCGATATGGGCTACTGTGGGCTACTATCTGGCGGACTTGACCTTTAACATCAGAAAGAGCCCATAAGAAGGATACTCTTTTGAACCTTTTGAGGAGCCTTTTTGACCAGAAAAAAGTTCAAACGGCCCCGATATGGGCTACTGGCTGGCGGACTTGACTTTTAACATCAGAAAGAGCCCATAAGAAGGATACGAAGCTCTTTTGAACCTCTTGAGGAGCCTTTTTGACCAGAAAAAAAGTTCAAACCAGAAAAAAGGTTCAAACGGTCCGACATGGACTACTGTCTGGCGGACTTGACTTTTAACATCAGAAAGAGCCCATAAGAAGGATACGAAGCTCTTTTGAACCTCTTGAGGAGCCTTTTTGACCAGAAAAAAAGTTCAAACCAGAAAAAAGGTTCAAACGGTCCGACATGGACTACTGTCTGGCGGACTTGACTTTTAACATCAGAAAGAGCACAAAAGAAGGATACGAAGCTCTTTTGCACCTTTTGAGTAGCCTTTTTGACCAGAGAAAAGTTCAAACGGCCCCGATATGGACTACTGTCTGGCGGGACTTGACTTTTAACATCATAGAGCCCACAAGAAGGATACGATGCTCCTTTGAACCTTTTGAGGAGCCTTTTTGACCAGAAAAAAAGTTCAAATGGCCCCGATATGGGCTGCTGTCTGGCGGACTTGACTTTTAACATCAGATAGATCCCATAATAAGGATATGAAGCTCTTTTGAACAATTTGAGGAGCCTTTATAACCAGAAAAAAAAGTTCAAACGGCCCCGATATGGGCTACTGTCTGGCAGACTTGACTTTTAACATCAGAAAAGGCCAATAAGAAGGAAATGAAGCTCTTTTGAACCTTTTGAGGAGCCTTTTTGACCAGAAAAAAAGTTCAAACGGCCCTTATATGGGCTGCTGTCTGGCGGACTTGACTTTTAACATCAGAAAGACCCATAAGAAGGATATATAGCTCTTTTTAACCTTTTGAGGAGCCTTTTTGACCAGAAAAAAAAGTTCAAACGGCCCCGATATGGGCTACTGTGGGCTACTGTCTGGCGGACTTGACCTTTAAGATCAGAAAGAATCCACAAGAAGGATACGAAGCTCTTTTGAACCTTTTGAGGAGCCTTTTTGACCAGAAAAAAAGTTAAAACGGCCCCGATATGGGCTACTGTTTGGCGGACTTGACTTTTAACATCAGAAAGAGCGCATAAGAAGGATACAAAGCTCTTTTGAACCTTTTGAGAAGCCTTTTTGACCAGAAAAAAATTCAAACGGCCCCGATATGGGCTACTGTCTGGCGGACTTGACTTTTAACATCAGAAAGAGCCGATAAGAAGGATATGAAGCGCTTTTGAACCTTTTGAGTAGCCTTTTTGACCAGAAAAAAAGTTAAAACGGTCCAATATGGACTACTGTCTGGCGGACTTGACTTTTAACATCATAGAGCCCACAAGAAGGATACGATGCTCCTTTGAACCTTTTGAGGAGCCTTTTTGACCAGAAAAAAAGTTCAAACGGCCCTATATGGGCTGCTGTCTGGCGGACTTGACTTTTAACATCAGAAAGAGCCCATAAGAAGGATACGAAGCTCTTTTGAACGTATTGAGTAGCCTTTTTGACCAGAAAAAAAGTTCAAACGGTACGATATGGGCTGCTGTCTGGCGGACTTGACTTTTAACATCAGAAAGAGCCCATAAGAAGGATACAAAGCTCTTTTGAACCTTTTGAGGAGCCTTTTTGACCAGAAAAAAAGTTCAAACGGCACCAATATGGGCTACTGTCTGGCGGACTTGACTTTTAACATCAGAAAGAGCCCATAAGAAGGATACCAAGCTCTTTTGAACCTTTTGAGGAGCCTTTTTGACCAGAGAAAAAAGTTCAAACAGCCCCGATATGGGCTACTGTCTGGTGGACGTGACTTTTAACATTAGAAAGAGCTCATAAGAAGGATACAAAGCTCTTTTGAAACTTTTGAGCAGCCTTTTTGACCAGAAAAAAATTTCAAACCAGAAAAAAATTTCAAACGGTCCGATATGGACTTCAAACGGTCTGGCGGACTTGACTTTTAACATCATAGAGCCCACAAGAAGGATACAATGCTCCTTTGAACCTTTTGAGGAGCCTTTTTGACCAGAAAAAAAGTTCAAACGGCCCCGATATGGGCTGCTGTCTGGCGGACTTGACTTTTAACATAAGAAAGAGCCCATTAGAAGGATATAAAGCTCTTTTGAACCTTTTGAGGAGCCTTTTTGACCAGAAAAAAAGTTCAAACGGCACCAATATGGGCTACTGTCTGGCGGACTTGACTTTTAACATCAGAAAGAGCCCATAAGAAGGATACCAAGCACTTTTGAACCTTTTGAGGAGCCTTTTTGACCAGAGAAAAAAGTTCAAACAGCCGAGATATGGGCTACTGTCTGGCGACTTGACTTTTAACATCAGAAAGAATCCACAAGAAGGATACGAAGCTCTTTTGAACCTTTTGAGGAGACTTTTTGACCAGAAAAAAAGTTCAAACGGCCCCAACAAGTCCGCCAGACAGTAGCCCACAATAGCCCATATCGGGGGCGTTTGAACTTATTTTTCTGGTCAAAAAGGCCCCACAAAAGGTTCAAAGGAGCTTCGTATCCTTATTGTGGTTTCTTTCTGATGTTAAAAGTCAAGTCCGCCAGACAGTAGCCCATATCGGGTCCGTTTGAATTTTTTTTCCTGGTCGAAAAGGCTCCTCAAAAGGTTCAAAAGAGCTTTGTATCCTTCTTATGGGCTCTTTCTGATGTTAAAAGTCAAGTCCGCCAGACAGTAGCCCATATCGGGGCTGTTTGAACTTATTTTTCTGGTCAAAAAGGCTCCACAAAAGGTTAAAAGGAGCTTCGTATCCTTCTTGTGGTTTCTTTCTGATGTTAAAAGTCAAGTCCGCCAGACAGTAGCCCATATCGGGGCCGTTTGAACTTTTTTTTTTTGGTCAAAAAGGCTCCTCAAAAGGTTCAAAAGAGCTTCGTATCCTTCTCATGGGCTCTTTCTGATGTTAAAAGTCAAGTCCGCCAGACATAAGTCCATATCGGACCTTTTGACCTTTTCTACTGGTCAAAAAGGCTCCTCTAAAATGTTCAAAAGAACTTTGTATCCTTCTTATGGGCTCTTTTTGATGTTAAAAGTCAAGTCCGCCAGACAGTAGCCCATACCGGGGCCATTTGAACTTTTTTTTCTGTTCAAAAAGGCTCCTCAAAAGGTTAAAAAAAGCTTCGTATCCTTTTTATGGGCTCTTTCTGATGTTAAAAGTCAAGTCCGCTAGACAGTAGTCCATTTCGGACCGTTTGAACCTTTTTTCTGGTTTGAACTTTTTTTCTGGTCAAAAAGGCTTCTCAAAAGGTACAAAAGAGCGTCGTATCCTTCTTATGGGCTCTTTCTGATGTTAAAAATCAAGTCCGCCAGACAGTATCCCATTTTGGGGCCGTTTGAACTTTTTTTCTGGTCAAAAAGGCTCCTCAAAAGGTCCAAAAGAGCTTCGTTTCCTTCTTATGGGCTCTTTCTGGTGTTAAAAGTGAAGTGCGCCAGACAGTAGCCCATAGTAACCCATATCGCGACTGTTTGAACTTTTTTTTTCTGGTCAAAAAGGCTCCTCAAAAGGTTCAAAAGAGCTTCGTATCCTTCTTATGGACTCTTTTTGATGTTTAAAAAGTCAAGTCCGCCAGACAGTAGCCCATATCGGGGCCGTTTGAAATTTTTTTCTGGTCAAAAAAGGCTCCTCAAAAGGTTCAAAAGAGCTTGCTATCCTTCTTATGGGCTCTTTCTGATGTTATAAGTCAAGTCCACCAGACAGTAGCCCATATCAGGGCCGTTTGAACTTTTTTTCCTGGTCAAAAAGCCACCTCCAAAGGTTCAAAAGAGCTTTGTATCCTTCTTATGGGCTCTTTCTGATGTTAAAAGTCAAGTCCGCCAGACAGCAAGCCCATACCGGGGCCGTTTTAACTTTTTTTCTGGTCAAAAAGGCTCCTCAAAAGGTTCAAAAAAGCTTTGTATCCTTCTTATGGGCTCTGTCTGATGTTAAAAGTCAAGTCCGCCAGACAGTAGTCCATATTGGACAGTTTGAACCTTTTTTCTGGTCAAAAAGGCTCCTCAAAAGGTTCAAAAAGCTTCATATCCATCTTATGGGCTCTTTCTGATGTTAAAAGTCAAGTCCGCCAGACAGTAGCCCACAATAGCCCATATCGGTGCCGTTTGAACTTATTTTTCTGGTCAAAAAGGCTCCACAAAAGGTTCAAAGGAGCTTCGTATCCTTATTGTGGTTTCTTTCTTTCTGATGTTAAAAGTCAAGTCCGCCAGACAGTAGCCCATATCGGGTCCGTTTGAATTTTTTTTTCTGGTCGAAAAGGCTCCTCAAAAGGTTCAAAAGAGCTTTGTATCCTTCTTATGGGCTCTTTCTGATGTTAAAAGTCAAGTCCACCAGACAGTAGCCCATATCGGGGCCGTTTGAACTTTTTTTCTGGTCAAAAAGGCTCCTCAAAAGGTTCAAAAGAGCTTCGTATCCATCTCATGGGCCCTTTCTGATGTTAAAAGTCAAGTCCGCCAGACATTAGTCCATATCGGACCTTTTGACCTTTTTTACTGGTCAAAAAGGCTCCTCTAAAAGGTTCAAAAGAGCTTTGTATCCTTCTTATGGGCTCTTTCTGATGTTAAAAGTCAAGTCCGCCAGACAGTAGCCCATATCGGGGCTGTTTGAACTTATTTTACTGGTCAAAAAGGCTTCACAAAAGGTTAAAAGGAGCTTCGTATCCTTCTTGTGGTTTCTTTCTGATGTTAAAAGTCAAGTCCGCCAGACAGTAGCCCATATCGGGTCCTTTTGAATTTTTTTTTCTGGTCGAAAGGGCTCCTCAAAAGGTTCAAAAGAGCTTTGTATCCTTCTTATTGGCTCTTTCTGATGTTAAAATTCAAGTCCACCAGACAGCAAGCCCATATCGGGCCATTTGAAAATTTTTTCTGGTCAAAAATGCTCCTCATAAGGTTCATAAGAGCTTTGTATCCTTCGAATGGACTCTTTTTGATGTTAAAAGTCAAGTCCGCCAGACAGTAGCCCATATCGGACCGTTTGAACCTTTTTTCTGGTTTGAACTTTTTTTCTGGTCAAAAAGGCTCCTCAAAAGGTTCAAAAGAGCTTCGTATCCTTCTTATGGACTATTTTTGATGTTTAAAAAGTCAAGTCCGCCAGACAGTAGCCCATATCGGGGCCGTTTGAAATTTTTTTATGGTCAAAAAAGGCTCCTCAAAAGGTTCAAAAGAGATTGCTATCCTTCTTATGGGCTCTTTCTGATGTTAAAAGTCAAGTCCACCAGACAGTAGCCCATATCAGGGCCATTTGAACTTTTTTTTCTGGTCAAAAAGCCTCCTCAAAAGGTTCAAAAGAGATTTGTATCCTTCTTATGGGCTCTTTCTGATGTTAAAAGTCAAGTCCGACAGACAGTAGACCATATCGGGGCCGTTTGAACTTTTTTTTCTGGTCAAAAAGGCTCCTCAAAAGGTTCAAAAGAGCTTCATATCCTTCTCATGGGCTCCTTCTGATGTTAAAAGTCAAGTCCGCCAGACATTAGTCCATATCGGACCTTTTGACCTTTTTTACTGGTCAAAAAGGCTCCTCTAAAAGGTTATAAAGAGCTTTGTATCCTTCTTATGGGCTCTTTCTGATGTTAAAAGTCAAGTCCGCCAGACAGTAGCCCATACCGGGGCTGTTTGAACTTATTTTACTGGTCAAAAAGGCTCCACAAAAGTTTAAAAAAGGAGCTTCGTATCCTTCTTATGGTTTCTTTCTGATGTTAAAAGTCAAGTCCGCCAGACAGTAGCCCATATCGGGTCCGTTTGAATTTTTTTTTTCTGGTCGAAAAGGCTCCTCAAAAGGTTCAAAAGAGCTTTGTATCCTTCTTATGGGCTCTTTCTGATGTTAAAAGTAAAGTCCGCCAGACAGTAGCCCATACCGGAGCCGTTTGAACTTTTTTTTCTGTTCAAAAAGGCTCCTCAAAAGGTTAAAAAAAGCTTCGTATCCTTCTTATGGGCTCTTTCTGATGTTAAAAGTCAAGTCCGCCAGACAGAAGTCCATATCGGACCGCTTGAACCTTTTTTCTGGTTTGAACTTTTTTCCTGGTCAAAAAGGCGCTTCAAAAAGTTCAAAAGAGCTTCGTATCCTTCTCATGGGCGCTTTCTGATGTTAAAAGTCAAGTCCGCCAGACAGTAGTCCATATCAGACCTTTTGACCTTTTTTACTGGTCAAAAAGGCTCCTCTAAAAGGTTCAAAAGAGCTTTTTATCCTTCTTATGGGCTCTTTCTGATGTTAAAAGTCAAGTCCGCCAGACAGTAGCCCATATCGGGGCTGTTTGAACTTATTTTTCTGGTCAAAAAGGCTCCACAAAAGGATAAAAGGAGCTTTGTATCCTTCTTGTGGTTTCTTTCTGATGTTAAAAGTCAAGTACGCCAGACAGTAGCCCATATCGGGGCCGTTTGAACTTTTTTTTCTGGTCAAAAAGGCTCCTCAAAAGGTTCAAAAGAGCTTCGTATCCTTCTCATGGGCTCTTTCTGATGTTAAAAGTCAAGTCCGCCAGACATTAGTCCATATCGGACCTTTTGACCTTTTTTACTGGTCAAAAAGGCTCCTCTAAAATGTTCAAAAGAACTTTGTATCCTTCTTATGGGCTCTTTCTGATGTTAAAAATAAAGTCCACCAGACAGTAGCCCATACTGGGGCTGTTTGAACTTATTTTTCTGGTGAAAAAGGCTCCACAAAAGGTTAAAAGGAGCTTCGTATCCTTCTTGTGGTTTCTTTCTGATGTTAAAAGTCAAGTCCGCCAGACAGTAGCCCATATCGGGTCCGTTTGAATTTTTTTTTCTGGTCGAAAAGGCTCCTCAAAAGGTTCAAAATAGCTTTAAATCCTTCTTATGGGCTGTTTCTGATGTTAAAAGTCAAGTCCACCAGACAGTAGCCCATATCGGGGCCGTTTGAACGTTTTTTCAGGTCAAAAGGCTTTTCAAAACGTTCAAAAGAGCTTTGTGTCCTTCTTATGGGCTCTTTCTGATGTTAAAAGTCAAGTCCGCCATACAGTAGCCCATATCGGGGCCGTTTGAACTTTTTTCAGGTCAAAAAGGCTCCTCAAAAGGTTCAAAAGAGCTATGTATCCTTCTTATGGGCTCTTTCTGATGTTAAAAGTCAAGTCCACCAGACAGTAGCCCATATAGAGGCGTTTGAACTTTTTTTCTAGTCAAAAAGGATCCTCAAAAGGTTCAAAAGAGCTTGGTGTCCTTCTTAAAGACTCTTTCTGATGTTAAAGGTCAAGTCCGCCAGACAGCAGCCCATATCGGGCTGTTTGAACTTTTTTTTCTGGTCAAACAGGCTCCTCAAAAGGTTCAAAATAGCTTCGTATCCTTCTTATGGGCTCTTTCTGATGTTAAAAGTCAAGTCCGCCAGACAATAGCCCAAATCGAGCCGTTTGAACTTGTTTTTTCTGGTCAAAAAGGCTCCTCAAAAGGTTCAAAAGAGCTTGGTATCCTTCCTATGGGCTGTTTCTGATGTTAAAAGTCGAGTCCGCCAGACAGTAGCCCATATCGGGGCCGTTTTAACTTTTTTTTCTGGTCAAAAAGGCTCCTCAAAAGGTTAAAAAAAGCTTCGTATCCTTGTTATGGGCACTTTCTGATGTTAAAAGTCAAGTCCGCCAGACAGTAGTCCATATCGGACCGTTTTTACCTTTTTTCTGGTTTGAACTTTTTTTCTGGTCAAAAAGGCTCCTCAAAAGGTTCAAAAGAGCGTCTTATCCTTCTTATGGGCTCTTTCTGATGTTAAAAGTCAAGTCCGCCAGACAATAGCCCAAATCGAGCCGTTTGAACTTTTTTTTCTGGTCAAAAAGGCTCCTCAAAAGGTTCAAAAGAGCTTGGTATCCTTCCTATGGGCTGTTTCTGACGTTAAAAGTTGAGTCAGCCAGACAGTAGCCCATATCGGGGCCGTTTGAACTTTTTTTCTGGTCAAAAAGGCTCCTCAAAAGGTTAAAAAAAAGCTTCGTATCCTTCTTATGGGCTCTTTCTGATGTTAAAAGTCAAGTCCGCCAGACAATAGCCCAAATCGAGCCGTTTGAACTTTTTTTTCTGGTCAAAAAGGCTCCTCAAAAGGTTCAAAAGAGCTTGGTATCCTTCCTATGGGCTGTTTCTGACGTTAAAAGTCAAGTCCGCCAGACAGTAGTCCATATCGGACCGTTTGAACCTTTTTTCTGGTTTAAACTTTTTTTCTGGTCAAAATGGCTCCTCAGAAGGTTCAAAAGAGAGTCGTATCCTTCTTATGTGCTCTTTCTGATGTTAAAAATCAAGTCCGCCAGACAGTAGCCCTTATCGGGGCCGTTTGAACTTTTTTTCTGGTCAAAAAGGCTCCTCAAAAGGTCCAAAAGAGCTTCGTATCCTTCTTATGGGCTCTTTCTGATGTTAAAAGTGAAGTGCGCCAGACAGTAGCCCATAGTAACACATATCGGGGCTGTTTGAACTTTTTTTTTCTGGTCAAAAAGGCTCCTCAAAAGGTTCAAAAGAGTTTCGTATCCTTCTTATGGGCTCTTTCTGATGTTAAAAGTCAAGTCCGCCAGACAGTAGCCCATATCGGGCCGATTGAACTTTTTTCTAGTCAAAAAGGCTCCTCAAAAGGTTCATAAGAGCTTTGTATCCTTCTTATGGACTCTTTCTGATGTTAAAAGTAAAGTCCGCCAGACAGTAGCCCATATCGGGCCGTTTGAACTTTTTTTCTGGTCAAAAAGGCTCCTCAAAAGGTTCAAAAAAGCTTTGTATCCGTCTTATGGGCTCTGTCTGATGTTAAAAGTCAAGTCCGCCAGACAGTAGCCCATATCGGGGCCGTTTGAACTTTTTTTCTGGTCAAAAAGGCTCCTCAAAAGGTTCAAAAGAGCTTTGTATCCTTCTTGTGGTTTCTTTTTATGTTAAAAGTCAAATCCACCAGACAGTAGCCCATATAGAGGCGTTTGGACTTTTTTTCTAGTCAAAAAGGATTCTCAAAAGGTTCAAAAGAGCTTGGTATCCTTCTTAAAGACTCTTTCTGATGTTAAAAGTCAAGTCCGCCAGACAGCAGCCCATATCGGGCTGTTTGAACTTTTTTTTCTGGTCAAACAGGCTCCTCAAAAGGTTCAAAATAGCTTTGTATCCTTCTTATGGGCTCTTTCTGATGTTAAAAGTGAAGTCCGCCAGACAATAGCCCAAATCGAGCCGTTTGAACTTTTTTTTCTGGTCAAAAAGGCTCCTCAAAAGGTTCAAAAGAGCTTGGTATCCTTCCTATGGGCTGTTTCTGATGTTAAAAGTCGAGTCCGCCAGACAGTAGCCCATATCGGGGCCGTTTTAACTTTTTTTTCTGGTCAAAAAGGCTCCTCAAAAGGTTAAAAAAAGCTTCGTATCCTTCTTATGGGCACTTTCTGATGTTAAAAGTCAAGTCCGCCAGACAGTAGTCCATATCGGACCGTTTGAACCTTTTTTCTGCTTTGAACTTTTTTCTGGTCAAAAAGGCTCCTCAAAAGGTTCAAAAGAGCGTTATATCCTTCTTATGGGCTCTTTCTGATGTTAAAAATCAAGTCCGCCAGACAGTAGCCCATAACGGGGCCGTTTGAACTTTTTTTCTGGTCAAAAAGTCTCCTCAAAAGGTCCAAAAGAGCTTTGTATCCTTCTTATGGGCTCTTTCTGATGTTCAAAGTGAAGTGCGCCAGACAGTAGCCCATATCGGGCCATTTGAACTTTTTTTCTGGTCAAAAAGGCTCCTCAAAAGGTTCAAAAAAGCTTTGTATCCTTCTTATGGGCTCTGTCTGATGTTAAAAGTCAAGTCCGCCAGACAGTAGCTCATATAGAGGCGTTTGAACTTTTTTTCTAGTCAAAAAGGATTCTCAAAAGGTTCAAAAGAGCTTGGTATCCTTCTTAAAGACTCTTTCTGATGTTAAAAGTCAAGTCCGCCAGACAGTAGCCCATATTGGACCGTTTGATCCTTTTTTCTGGTTTGAACTTTTTTTCTGGTCAAAAAGGCCCCTCAAAAGGTTCAAAAGAGCTTCGTATCCTTCTTATAGACTCTTTTTGATGTTTAAAAAGTCAAGTCCGCCAGACAGTAGCCCATATCGGGGCCGTTTGAATTTTTTTTCTGGTCAAAAAAGGCCCCTCAAAAGGTTCAAAAGAGCTTGCTATCCTTCTTATGGGCTCTTTCTGATGTTAAAAGTAAAGTCCGCCAGACAGTAGCCCATACCGGGGCCGTTTGAACTTTTTTTTCTGTTCAAAAAGGCTCCTCAAAAGGTTAAAAAAAGCTTCGTATCCTTCTTATGGGCTCTTTCTGTTGTTAAAAGTCAAGTCCGCCAGACAGTAGTCCATATCGGACCGTTTGATCCTTTTTCTGGTTTGAACTTTTTTTCTGGTCAAAAAGGCTCCTCAAAAGGTTCAAAAGAGCTTCGTATCCTTCTTATGGACTCTTTTTGATGTTTAAAAAGTCAAGTCCGCCAGAAAGTAGCCCATATCGGGGCCGTTTGAAAATTTTTTCTGGTCAAAAAAGGCTCCTCAAAAGGTTCAAAAGAGCTTGCTATCCTTCTTATGGGCTCTTTCTGATGTTAAAAGTCAAGTCCGCCAGACAGTATTCCATATCGGACCGTTTGAACCTTTTTTCTGGTTTGAACTTTTTTCCTGGTCAAAAAGGCGCTTCAAAAGGTTCAAAAGAGCTTCGTATCCTTCTCATGGGCGCTTTCTGATGTTCAAAGTCAAGTCCGCCAGACAGTAGCCCATATCGGGTCCGTTTAAAATTTTTTTTCTGGTCGAAAAGGCTCCTCAAAAGGTTCAAAAGAGCTTTGTATCCTTCTTATGGGCTCTTTCTGATGTTAAAAGTCAAGTCCACCAGACAGTAGCCCATATCGGGGCCGTTTGAACTTTTTTTTCTGGTCAAAAATTCTCCTCAAAAGGTAAAAAAAAGCTTCGTATCCTTCTTATGGGCTCTTTCTGATGTTAAAAGTCAAGTCCTCCAGACAGTAGTCCATATCGGACCGTTTGAACCTTTTTTCTGGTTTGAACTTTTTTTCTGGTCAAAAAGGCTCCTCAAAAGGTTCAAAAGAGCGTCGTATCCTTCTTATGGGCTCTTTCTGATGTTAAAAATCAAGTCCGCCAGACAGTAGCCCATATCGGGGCCGTTTGAACTTTTTTTTCTGGTCAAAAAGGCTCCTCAAAAGGTTCAAAAGAGCTTTGCATCCTTCTCATGGGCTCTTTCTGATGTTAAAAGTCAAGTCCGCCAGACATTAGTCCATATCGGACCTTTTGACCTTTTTTACTGGTCAAAAAGGCTCCTCTAAAAGGTTCAAAAGAGCTTTGTGTCCTTCTTATGGGCTCTTTCTGATGTTAAAAGTCAAGTCCGCCAGACAGTAGCCCATATCGGACCGTTTGAACCTTTTTTCTGGTTTGAACTTTTTTTCTGGTCAAAAAGGCTCCTCAAAAGGTTCAAAATAGCTTCGTATCCTTCTTATGGGCTCTGTCTGATGTTAAAAGTCAAGTCCGCCAGACAGTAGTCCATATCGGACCGTTTGAACCTTTTTTCTGGTTTGAACTTTTTTCTGGTCAAAAAGGCTCCTCAAAAGGTTCAAAAGAGATTCGTATCCTTCTTATGGGCTCTTTCTGATGTTTTACAGTCAAGTCCGCCAGACAGTAGCCCATATCGGGGCCGTTTGAATGTTTTTTTCTGGTCGAAAAGGCTCCACAAAAGGTTCAAAAGAGCTTCTTATCCTTCTTATGGGCTCTTTCTGATGTTAAAATTCAAGACCGCCAGACAGTAGCCCATATCGGGGCCGTTTGAACTTTTTTTCTGGTCAAAAAGGCTCCACAAAAGGTTCAAAGGAGCTTCGTATCCTCCTTGTGGTTTCTTTCTGATGTTAAAAGCCAAGTCCGCCAGACAGTAGCCCATATCGGGTCCGTTTGAATTTTTTTTCTGGTCGAAAAGGCTCCTCAAAAGGTTCAAAAGAGCTTTGTATCCTTCTTATGGGCTCTTTCTGATGTTAAAAGTCAAGTCCGCCAGACAGTGGCCTATATCAGGGCCGTTTGAACTTTTTTTCTGGTCAAAAAGTCTCCTCAAAAGTTTCAAAAGAGCTTTGTATCCTTGTTTTGGGCTCTTTCTGATGTTAAAAGTCAAGTCCGCCAGACAGTAGCCCATACCGCGGCCGTTTGAACTTTTTTTTCTGTTAAAAAAGGCTCCTCAAAAGGTTAAGAAAAGCTTTGTATCCTTCTTTTGGGCTCTTTCTGATGTTAAAAGTCAAGTCCCCCAGACAGTAGCCCACAGTAGCCCATATCGGGGCCGTTTGAACTTTTTTTTTCTGGTCAAAAAGGCTCCTCAAAAGGTTCAAAAGAGCTTTGTATCCTTCTTATTGGCTCTTTCTGATGTTAAAATTGAAGTCCGCCAGACAGTAGCCCATACCGGGGCCGTTTGAACTTTTTTTTCTGTTAAAAAAGGCTCCTCATAAGGTTAAGAAAAGCTTTGTATCCTTCTTTTGGGCTCTTTCTGATGTTAAAAGTCAAGTCCCCCAGACAGTAGCCCACAGTAGCCCATATCGGGGCGTTTGAACTTTTTTTTTCTGGTCAAAAAGGCTCCTCAAAAGGTTCAAAAGAGCTTTGTATCCTTCTTATTGGCTCTTTCTGATGTTAAAATTGAAGTCCGCCAGACACTAGCCCATAGTAACCCATATCGGGGCTGTTTGAACTTTTTTTTCTGGTCAAAAAGGCTCCTCAAAAGGTTCAAAAGAGCTTCGTATCCTTCTTATGGGCTCTTTCTGATGTTAAAAGTCAAGTCCGCCAGACAGTAGCCCATATCGGGCCGTTTGAACATTTTTTTTCTAGTCAAAAAGGCTCCTCAAAAGGATCAAAAGAGCTTTGTATCCTTCTTATGGACTCTTTCTGATGTTAAAAGTCAAGTCCGCCAGACAGTATCCATATCGGGGCCGTTTGAACTTTTTTTTCTGGTCAAAAAGGCTCCTCAAAAGGTTCAAAAGAGCTTCGTATCCTTCTCATGGGCTCTTTCTGATGTTAAAAGTCAAGTCCACCAGACATTACTCCATATCGGACCTTTTGACCTTTTTTACTGGTCAAAAAGGCTCCTCAAAAGGTTCAAAAGAGCTTTGTATCCTTCTTATGGGCTCTTTCTGATGTTAAAAGTCAAGTCCGCCAGACAGTAGCCCATATCGGGGCCGTTTGAACTTTTTCTTCTGGTCAAAAAGGCTCCTCAAAAGGTTCAAAAGAGCTTCGTATCCTTCTCATGGGCTCTTTCTGATATTAAAAGTCAAGTCCGCCAGACAGTAGCCCATATCGGGACCGTTTGAACTTTTTTTTCTGGTCAAAAAGGCTCCTCAAAAGGTTCAAAAGAGCTTCGTATCCTTCTCATGGGCTCTTTCTGATGTTAAAAGTCAAGTCCGCCAGACAGTAGTCCATATCGGACCTTTTGACCATTTTTACTGGTCAAAAAGGCTCCTCTAAAAGGTTCAAAAGAGCTTTGTTTCCTTCTTATGGGCTCTTTCTGATGTTAAAAGTCAAGTCCTTCAGACAGTAGCCCATATCGGGGCTGTTTGAACTTATTTTTCTGGTCAAAAAGGCTCCACAAAAGGTTAAAATGAGCTTCGTATCCTTCTTGTGGTTTCTTTCTGATGTTAAAAGTCAAGTCAGCCAGACAGTAGCCCAAATCGAGTCCGTTTGAATTTTTTTTTCTGGTCGAAAAGGCTCCTCAAAAGGTTCAAAAGAGCTTTGTATCCTTCTTATGGGCTCTTTCTGATGTTTTACAGTCAAGTCCGCCAGACAGTAGCCCATATCGGGGCCGTTTGAACTTTTTTTTCTGGTCAAAAATGCTCCTCAAAAGGTTCAAAAGAGCTTTGTATCCTTCTCATGGGCGATTTCTGATGTTAAAAGTCAAGTCCGCCAGACAGTAGTCCATATCGGACCTTTTGACCATTTTTACTGGTCAAAAAGGCTCCTCTAAAAGGTTCAAAAGAGCTTTGTTTCCTTCTTATGGGCTCTTTCTGATGTTAAAAGTCAAGTCCTTCAGACAGTAGCCCATATCGGGGCTGTTTGAACTTATTTTTCTGGTCAAAAAGGCTCCACAAAAGGTTAAAATGAGCTTCGTATCCTTCTTGTGGTTTCTTTCTGATGTTAAAAGTCAAGTCAGCCAGACAGTAGCCCAAATCGAGTCCGTTTGAATTTTTTTTTCTGGTCGAAAAGGCTCCTCAAAAGGTTCAAAAGAGCTTTGTATCCTTCTTATGGGCTCTTTCTGATGTTTTACAGTCAAGTCCGCCAGACAGTAGCCCATATCGGGGCCGTTTGAACTTTTTTTTCTGGTCAAAAATGCTCCTCAAAAGGTTCAAAAGAGCTTTGTATCCTTCTCATGGGGTATTTCTGATGTTAAAAGTCAAGTCCGCCAGACATTAGTCCATATCGGACCTTTTGACCTTTTTTACTGGTCAAAAGGCTCCTCTAAAAGGTTCAAAAGAGCTTTGTATCCTTCTTATGGGCTCTTTCTGATGTTAAAAGTCAAGTCCGCCAGACAGTGGCCCATACCGGGGCCGTTTGAACATTTTTTTCTGTTCAAAAAGGCTCCTCAAAAGGTTAAAAAAAGCTTCGTAACCTTCTTATGGGCTCTTTCTGATGTTAAAAGTCAAGTCCGCCAGACAGTAGTCCATATCGGACCGTTTGAACCTTTTTTCTGGTTTGAACTTTTTTTCTGGTCAAAAAGGCTCCTCAAAAGGTTCAAAAGAGATTCGTATCCTTCTTATGGGCTCTTTCTGATGTTTTACAGTCAAGTCCGCCAGACAGTAGCCCATATCGGGTCCGTTTGAACTTTTTTTTCTGGTCGAAAAGGCTCCACAAAAGGTTCAAAAGAGCTTCTTATCCTTCTTATGGGCTCTTTCTGATGTTAAAAGTCAAGTCCGCCAGACATTAGTCCATATCGGACCTTTTGACCTTTTTTACTGGTCAAAAAGGCTCCTCTAAAAGGTTCAAAAGAGCTTTGTGTCCTTCTTATGGGCTCTTTCTGATGTTAAAAGTCAAGTCCGCCAGACAGTAGCCCATATCGGGCCATTTGAACTTTTTTTCTGGTCAAAAAGGCTCCTCAAAAGGTTCAAAAAAGCTTTGTATCCTTCTTATGGGCTCTGTCTGATGTTAAAAGTCAAGTCCGCCAGACAGTAGCTCATATAGAGGCGTTTGAACTTTTTTTCTAGTCAAAAAGGATTCTCAAAAGGTTCAAAAGAGCTTGGTATCCTTCTTAAAGACTCTTTCTGATGTTAAAAGTCAAGTCCGCCAGACAGTAGCCCATATCGGACCGTTTGATCCTTTTTTCTGGTTTGAACTTTTTTTCTGGTCAAAAAGGCCCCTCAAAAGGTTCAAAAGAGCTTCGTATCCTTCTTATAGACTCTTTTTGATGTTTAAAAAGTCAAGTCCGCCAGACAGTAGCCCATATCGGGGCCGTTTGAATTTTTTTTCTGGTCAAAAAAGGCCCCTCAAAAGGTTCAAAAGAGCTTGCTATCCTTCTTATGGGCTCTTTCTGATGTTAAAAGTAAAGTCCGCCAGACAGTAGCCCATACCGGGGCCGTTTGAACTTTTTTTTCTGTTCAAAAAGGCTCCTCAAAAGGTTAAAAAAAGCTTCGTATCCTTCTTATGGGCTCTTTCTGTTGTTAAAAGTCAAGTCCACCAGACAGTAGTCCATATCGGACCGTTTGATCCTTTTTCTGGTTTGAACTATTTTTCTGGTCAAAAAGGCTCCTCAAAAGGTTCAAAAGAGCTTCGTATCCTTCTTATGGACTCTTTTTGATGTTTAAAAAGTCAAGTCCGCCAGAAAGTAGCCCATATCGGGGCCGTTTGAAAATTTTTTCTGGTCAAAAAAGGCTCCTCAAAAGGTTCAAAAGAGCTTGCTATCCTTCTTATGGGCTTTTTCTGATGGTAAAAGTCAAGTCCGCCAGACAGTATTCCATATCGGACCGTTTGAACCTTTTTTCTGGTTTGAACTTTTTTCCTGGTCAAAAAGGCGCTTCAAAAGGTTCAAAAGAGCTTCGTATCCTTCTCATGGGCGCTTTCTGATGTTCAAAGTCAAGTCCGCCAGACAGTAGCCCATATCGGGTCCGTTTAAAAAATTTTTTCTGGTCGAAAAGGCTCCTCAAAAGGTTCAAAAGAGCTTTGTATCCTTCTTATGGGCTCTTTCTGATGTTAAAAGTCAAGTCCACCAGACAGTAGCCAATATCGGGGCCGTTTGAACTTCTTTTTCTGGTCAAAAATTCTCCTCAAAAGGTAAAAAAATGCTTCGTATCCTTCTTATGGGCTCTTTCTGATGTTAAAAGTCAAGTCCTCCAGACAGTAGTCCATATCGGACCGTTTGAACCTTTTTTCTGGTTTGAACTTTTTTTCTGGTCAAAAAGGCTCCTCAAAAGGTCCAAAAGAGCGTCGTATCCTTCTTATGGGCTCTTTCTGATGTTAAAAATCAAGTCCGCCAGACAGTAGCCCATATCGGGGCCGTTTGAACTTTTTTTTCTGGTCAAAAAGGCTCCTCAAAAGGTTCAAAAGAGCTTTGCATCCTTCTCATGGGCTCTTTCTAATGTTAAAAGTCAAGTCCGCCAGACATTAGTCCATATCGGACCTTTTGACCTTTTTTACTGGTCAAAAAGGCTCCTCTAAAAGGTTCAAAAGAGCTTTGTGTCCTTCTTATGGGCTCTTTCTGATGTTAAAAGTCAAGTCCGCCAGACAGTAGCCCATATCGGGCCATTTGAACTTTTTTTCTGGTCAAAAAGGCTCCTCAAAAGGTTCAAAAAAGCTTTGTATCCTTCTTATGGGCTCTGTCTGATGTTAAAAGTCAAGTCCGCCAGACAGTAGCTCATATAGAGGCGTTTGAACTTTTTTTCTAGTCAAAAAGGATTCTCAAAAGGTTCAAAAGAGCTTGGTATCCTTCTTAAAGACTCTTTCTGATGTTAAAAGTCAAGTCCGCCAGACAGTAGCCCATATCGGACCGTTTGATCCTTTTTTCTGGTTTGAACTTTTTTTCTGGTCAAAAAGGCCCCTCAAAAGGTTCAAAAGAGCTTCGTATCCTTCTTATAGACTCTTTTTGATGTTTAAAAAGTCAAGTCCGCCAGACAGTAGCCCATATCGGGGCCGTTTGAATTTTTTTTCTGGTCAAAAAAGGCCCCTCAAAAGGTTCAAAAGAGCTTGCTATCCTTCTTATGGGCTCTTTCTGATGTTAAAAGTAAAGTCCGCCAGACAGTAGCCCATACCGGGGCCGTTTGAACTTTTTTTTCTGTTCAAAAAGGCTCCTCAAAAGGTTAAAAAAAGCTTCGTATCCTTCTTATGGGCTCTTTCTGTTGTTAAAAGTCAAGTCCACCAGACAGTAGTCCATATCGGACCGTTTGATCCTTTTTCTGGTTTGAACTATTTTTCTGGTCAAAAAGGCTCCTCAAAAGGTTCAAAAGAGCTTCGTATCCTTCTTATGGACTCTTTTTGATGTTTAAAAAGTCAAGTCCGCCAGAAAGTAGCCCATATCGGGGCCGTTTGAAAATTTTTTCTGGTCAAAAAAGGCTCCTCAAAAGGTTCAAAAGAGCTTGCTATCCTTCTTATGGGCTTTTTCTGATGGTAAAAGTCAAGTCCGCCAGACAGTATTCCATATCGGACCGTTTGAACCTTTTTTCTGGTTTGAACTTTTTTCCTGGTCAAAAAGGCGCTTCAAAAGGTTCAAAAGAGCTTCGTATCCTTCTCATGGGCGCTTTCTGATGTTCAAAGTCAAGTCCGCCAGACAGTAGCCCATATCGGGTCCGTTTAACATTTTTTTTCTGGTCGAAAAGGCTCCTCAAAAGGTTCAAAAGAGCTTTGTATCCTTCTTATGGGCTCTTTCTGATGTTAAAAGTCAAGTCCACCAGACAGTAGCCAATATCGGGGCCGTTTGAACTTCTTTTTCTGGTCAAAAATTCTCCTCAAAAGGTAAAAAAATGCTTCGTATCCTTCTTATGGGCTCTTTCTGATGTTAAAAGTCAAGTCCTCCAGACAGTAGTCCATATCGGACCGTTTGAACCTTTTTTCTGGTTTGAACTTTTTTTCTGGTCAAAAAGGCTCCTCAAAAGGTCCAAAAGAGCGTCGTATCCTTCTTATGGGCTCTTTCTGATGTTAAAAATCAAGTCCGCCAGACAGTAGCCCATATCGGGGCCGTTTGAACTTTTTTTTCTGGTCAAAAAGGCTCCTCAAAAGGTTCAAAAGAGCTTTGCATCCTTCTCATGGGCTCTTTCTAATGTTAAAAGTCAAGTCCGCCAGACATTAGTCCATATCGGACCTTTTGACCTTTTTTACTGGTCAAAAAGGCTCCTCTAAAAGGTTCAAAAGAGCTTTGTGTCCTTCTTATGGGCTCTTTCTGATGTTAAAAGTCAAGTCCGCCAGACAGTAGCCCATATCGGAGCCATTTGAACTTTTTTTTCTGTTCAAAAAGGCTTCTCAAAAGTTAAAAATAGCTTCGTATCCTTCTTATGGGCTCTGTCTGATGTTAAAAGTCAAGTCCGCCAGACAGTAGTCCATATCGGACCGTTTGAACCTTTTTTCTGGTTTGAACTTTTTTTCTGGTCAAAAAGGCTCCTCAAAAGGTTCAAAAGAGATTCGTATCCTTCTTATGGGCTCTTTCTGATGTTTTACAGTCAAGTCCGCCAGACAGTAGCCCATATCGGGGCCGTTTGAACGTTTTTTTCTGGTCGAAAAGGCTCCACAAAAGGTTCAAAAGAGCTTCTTATCCTTCTTATGGGCTCTTTCTGATGTTAAAATTCAAGACCGCCAGACAGTAGCCCATATCGGGGCCGTTTGAACTTTTTTTCTGGTCGAAAAGGCTCCTCAAAAGGTTCAAAAGAGCTTTGTATCCTTCTTATTGGCTCTTTCTGATGTTAAAATTGAAGTCCGCCAGACACTAGCCCATAGTAACCCATATCGGGGCTGTTTGAACTTTTTTTTCTGGTCAAAAAGGCTCCTCAAAAGGTTCAAAAGAGCTTTGTATCCTTCTTATGGGCTCTTTCTGATGTTAAAAGTCAAGTCCGCCAGACAGTGGCCTATATCAGGGCCGTTTGAACTTTTTTTCTGGTCAAAAAGGCTCCTCAAAAGTTTCAAAAGAGCTTTGTATCCTTGTTTTGGGCTCTTTCTGATGTTAAAAGTCAAGTCCGCCAGACAGTAGCCCATACCGCGGCCGTTTGAACTTTTTTTTCTGTTAAAAAAGGCTCCTCAAAAGGTTAAGAAAAGCTTTGTATCCTTCTTTTGGGCTCTTTCTGATGTTAAAAGTCAAGTCCCCCAGACAGTAGCCCACAGTAGCCCATATCGGGGCCGTTTGAACTTTTTTTTTCTGGTCAAAAAGGCTCCTCAAAAGGTTCAAAAGAGCTTTGAATCCTTCTTATTGGCTCTTTCTGATGTTAAAATTGAAGTCCGCCAGACAGTAGCCCATACCGGGGCCGTTTGAACTTTTTTTTCTGTTAAAAAAGGCTCCTCATAAGGTTAAGAAAAGCTTTGTATCCTTCTTTTGGGCTCTTTCTGATGTTAAAAGTCAAGTCCCCCAGACAGTAGCCCACAGTAGCCCATATCGGGGCGTTTGAACTTTTTTTTTCTGGTCAAAAAGGCTCCTCAAAAGGTTCAAAAGAGCTTTGTATCCTTCTTATTGGCTCTTTCTGATGTTAAAATTGAAGTCCGCCAGACACTAGCCCATAATAACCCATATCGGGGCTGTTTGAACTTTTTTTTCTGGTCAAAAAGGCTCCTCAAAAGGTTCAAAAGAGCTTCGTATCCTTCTTATGGACTCTTTCTGATGTTAAAAGTCAAGTCCGCCAGACAGTATCCCATATCGGGGCCGTTTGAACTTTTTTTTCTGGTCAAAAAGGCTCCTCAAAAGGTTCAAAAGAGCTTCGTATCCTCTTTCTGATGTTAAAAGTCAAGTCCGCCAGACAGTAGCCCATATCGGGCCGTTTGAAAATTTTTTTTCTAGTCAAAAAGGCTCCTCAAAAGGATCAAAAGAGCTTTGTATCCTTCTTATGGGCTCTTTCTGATGTTAAAAGTCAAGTCCGCCAGACAGTAGCCCATATCGGGGCCGTTTGAACTTTTTCTTCTGGTCAAAAAGGCTCCTCTAAAAGGTTCAAAAGAGCTTTGTTTCCTTCTTATGGGCTCTTTCTGATGTTAAAAGTCAAGTCCTTCAGACAGTAGCCCATATCGGGACCGTTTGAACTTTTTTTCTGGTCAAAAAGGCTCCACAAAAGGTTAAAATGAGCTTCGTATCCTTCTTGTGGTTTCTTTCTGATGTTAAAAGTCAAGTCAGCCAGACAGTAGCCCAAATCGAGTCCGTTTGAATTTTTTTTTCTGGTCGAAAAGGCTCCTCAAAAGGTTCAAAAGAGCTTTGTATCCTTCTTATGGGCTCTTTCTGATGTTTTACAGTCAAGTCCGCCAGACAGTAGCCCATATCGGGGCCGTTTGAACTTTTTTTTCTGGTCAAAAATG
This sequence comes from Gila orcuttii, assembly GCA_026230005.1. Classification (NCBI taxonomy): domain Eukaryota; kingdom Metazoa; phylum Chordata; class Actinopteri; order Cypriniformes; family Leuciscidae; genus Gila; species Gila orcuttii. The sequence goes on along the minus strand of JAPDVR010000010.1, from coordinate 28,727,628 downwards.
CTCCTCAAAAGGTTCAAAAGAGCTTTGTATCCTTCTCATGGGCTATTTCTGATGTTAAAAGTCAAGTCCGCCAGACATTAGTCCATATCGGACCTTTTGACCTTTTTTACTGGTCAAAAGGCTCCTCTAAAAGGTTCAAAAGAGCTTTGTATCCTTCTTATGGGCTCTTTCTTATGTTAAAAGTCAAGTCCGCCAGACAGTAGCCCATACCGGGGCCGTTTGAACATTTTTTTCTGTTCAAAAAGGCTCCTCAAAAGGTTAAAAAAAGCTTCGTAACCTTCTTATGGGCTCTTTCTGATGTTAAAAGTCAAGTCCGCCAGACAGTAGTCCATATCGGACCGTTTGAACCTTTTTTCTGGTTTGAACTTTTTTTCTGGTCAAAAAGGCTCCTCAAAAGGTTCAAAAGAGCGTCGTATCCTTCTTATGGGCTCTTTCTGATGTTAAAAATCAAGTCCGCCAGACAGTAGCCCGTATCGGGGCCGTTTGAACTTTTTTTTCTGGTCAAAAAGGCTCTTCAAAAGGTTCAAAAGAGCTTTGTATCCTTCTCATGGGCTATTTCTGATGTTATAAGTCAAGTCTGCCAGACATTAGTCCATATCGGACCTTTTGACCTGTTTTACTGGTCAAAAAGGCTCCTCCAAAAGGTTCAAAAGAGCTTTGTGTCCTTCTTATGGGCTCTTTCTGATGTTAAAAGTCAAGTCCGCCAGACAGTAGCCGATATCGGAGCCATTTGAACTTTTTTTTCTGTTCAAAAAGGCTTCTCAAAAGTTAAAAATAGCTTCGTATCATCCTAATGGGCTCTGTCTGATGTTAAAAGTCAAGTCCGCCAGACAGTAGTCCATATCGGACCGTTTGAACCTTTTTTCTGGTTTGAACTTTTTTTCTGGTCAAAAAGGCTCCTCAAAAGGTTCAAAAGACATTCGTATCCTTCTTATGGGCTCTTTCTGATGTTTTACAGTCAAGTCCGCCAGACAGTAGCCCATATCGGGTCCGTTTGAATTTTATTTTCTGGTCGAAAAGGCTCCTCAAAAGGTTCAAAAGAGCTTTGTATCCTTCTTATGGACTCTTTCTGATGTTAAAAGTCAAGTCCGCCAGACAGTGGCCTATATCGGGGCCGTTTGAACTTTTTTTCTGGTCAAAAAGGCTCCTCAAAAGGGTCAAAAGAGCTTTGTATCCTTCTTTTGGGCTCTTTCTGATGTTAAAAGTCAAGTCCTCCAGACAGTAGCCCATACCGGGGCCGTTTGAACTTTTTCTTCTGTTCAAAAAGGCTCCTCAAAAGGTTCAAAAAAGCTTCGTATCCTTCTTATGGGCTCTTTCTGATGTTAAAAGTCAAGTCCGCCAGACAGTAGTCCATATCGAACCGTTTGAACCTTTTTTCTGGTTTGAACTTTTTTTCTGGTCAAAAAGGCTCCTCAAAAGGTTCAAAAGAGCGTCGTATCCTTCTTATGGGCTCTTTCTGATGTTAAAAATCAAGTCCGCCAGACAGTAGCCCATATCGGGGCCGTTTGAACTTTTTTTTCTGGTCAAAAAGGCTCCTCAAAAGGTTCAAAAGAGCTTTGTATCCTTCTCATGGGCTCTTTCTGATGTTAAAAGTCAAGTCCGCCAGACATTAGTCCATATCGGACCTTTTGACCTTTTTTACTGGTCAAAAAGGATCCTCTAAAAGGTTCAAAAGAGCTTTGTGTCCTTCTTATGGGCTCTTTCTGATGTTAAAAGTCAAGTCCGCCAGACAGTAGCCCATATCGGAGCCATTTGAACTTTTTTTTCTGTTCAAAAAGGCTTCTCAAAAGTTAAAAATAGCTTCGTATCCTTCTTATGGGCTCTGTCTGATGTTAAAAGTCAAGTCCGCCAGACAGTAGTCCATATCGGACAGTTTGAACCTTTTTTCTGGTTTGAACTTTTTTTCTGGTCAAAAAGGCTCCTCAAAAGGTTCAAAAGAGATTCGTATCCTTCTTATGGGCTCTTTCTGATGTTTTACAGTCAAGTCCGCCAGACAGTAGCCCATATCGGGTCCGTTTGAACTTTTTTTTCTGGTCGAAAAAGCTCCACAAAAGGTTCAAAAGAGCTTCTTATCCTTCTTATGGGCTCTTTCTGATGTTAAAATTCAAGACCGCCAGACAGTAGCCCATATCGGGGCCGTTTGAACTTTTTTGCTGGTCAAAAAGGCTCTACAAAAGGTTCAAAGGAGCTTCGTATCCTCCTTGTGGTTTCTTTCTGATGTTAAAAGCCAAGTCCGCCAGACAGTAGCCCATACCGGGGCCGTTTGAACTTTTTTTTCTGTTAAAAAAGGCTCCTCAAAAGGTTAAGAAAAGTTCCCTTTCGAAGGGAACTCAACAATACGTCAACGACGTTACGGGGGGGAACGCCTCAGGCGTGACAGGTGTCTGAAATCACTATCAAATCACGTCAATCATATTGACCGGCGACAGCCCGTGAATCATTAGCGTGAATGATTAACGTGCGACCTGGAAGTATAAAGGGGCGCCTTGCACACATGACAAATCATCTCATCGTCTTCAGGGACTGTCTGTTTGAAAACGCTACTCAATGAAACGGTAAGAAAATTAAATGTACAGCACACAAGTGTGCTTTTCCTGCCTGGGAGAAGAGCGCGCACGGGAGATTCTCGAGGGAATCCTCTGTGTGAACTGTGAGCGTTTTTCTTTTAAAACGCTCGCTCTCGTCTGGCCCTCTTCTCGAGTGAAGGGGGTTCAACGTCTGGTTCTCGTGGTCCCGCTCGTGCCGAGGCAGAGCGGCGACTTGCATCATGGGCTTCCAGATAGAGCTCGTCGATCATCTTGAGAGTGCTGTAAACCTCTCAGATGATTCGACGGCTGACGAGGGCGAAGCAGGTGCTCTTGCTGCTCTTCAGGACGAGCAGGAGATGGCTGAGGAGGTTTATAATCAGGTAGATCCTGAACCCTCTCAGCCACCCTGCCCCGTGTATGCAGGTCTGGTGGATGTTGTGGAGCGCGCCGCCAACAGGCTGTAGCTGCCATGGCAACGCACTAGAGGAGAGACCGCTCGCGGTAGGCTCGGCGATCGGTTTCTCCCCGGCCATACACCACCAGCTCAGGTGAGCCTAATCCATTCCTTCCTGATCTTCACACAGAGATCTAGAGGGCATGGAAGAGCACATTCTCTGCCAGTATTCACTGACATCAGCGGGTTAATTTTGCTGATGTTGAGGGGATCGCAGAGCATGGGTATGTGTCGATGCCGCCCATTTGACGAGTCGTTTGCGAACTATCTCATGTCTGGGCAGGCGTCGACACTGAGAGCTCCATTTCTGCCATCCAAACCGCTAGAGACAACAGCGCGTTTTAATGGCAGAGCATACACGGCAGCAGTTCAGGCTGATGCTTCCCTGCACACCATGGCGGTGCTGCAGGCATACCAGGCCGACCTGCTGCAGGATCTCGACCAGGGGGCAGGGATGTCCCCTGAGGCGGTTACTGAGCAGCGCCGAACCACGGTTCTTGCGCTCCGGGCCACCAAACAGACTGCTGCCACGATCAGTCGGTCGATGGCGGCGATGGTGGCCACGGAGAGACAGCTTTGGTTAAACCTGGCCGACGTTGAGGAGAAAGAGAAGGCCTTTCTCCTCGATTCGTCGGTTTCGCCCTCTGAACTCTTTGGCCCCTCCGTGGAGGCGGGGCTTGGGAAGTTCAGGGAGGCGAAGGCGCGCTCAGCTGCTTTTAGGAAAAAACCTGCATACCGCTGAGATCCGGTTCCACGCCCAGGCAGGCGGGAGGGCCTGGCCCTTCACGGTCTGAGGACCGTAGACAGGGCCAGAGAGCCAGTGTCGCCTCTCGTGCGCCCCCTCTGTGGAGGAACAGGGCGCAGGAAAGGCGTGACTCCCGCTAGAAGAGGGATCTGAGGGAGGTTATCCAGCACAAGCGCATACAGCGTCGCTGATGGATAATCTCCCCGGAGGGCTTCATTAAAAAGAGAAATCCAGCCCTCTCCTCTCTTCTGACTCCCCAGACGTGCATTACATCAGGCCTGGCGCTGGGCCTATGATAAGAACGATGTTCCGATGGCCCGCCTAGGCTTGGTTAGTAGAAACGCCTCTTTCAGGCATGTAAAGTGGTGGACCCCAGGTTCATAAAGAACTATCTGGCGAGTCTTCACTCCGCACGCCGCAGGTGAGCTGTCTGGTATTTTCAAGAGTCAATTTTTGTGAATTAAAATTCCGAAATGTATCTCTCTACAGACCTCGTTCCCTGTATAGAGCTATGGGGTCATGTCATTTGCCATGTCATCAGGTAATAAGGTAAGAGAAGTTTCCTGGATTATTAGGGCCCTGAAGTTCCCCATTAGGTGGCCAGAACGATAACTATGTTAGCCTTCGGGCTGTTAGCCACCTCAGGGTAGAGTAGTTGGTCTCTCTCTTAGAATTTTTTACTTAGAGTGTTGACTGACGCTAGAGCTTCAGATAGATCTTATGTCCGGCCCACGGGTCCGTTTGACTTCTTTCTGAGTATTTCGCCCCTTGAGCTCTGTTTGGGTTTTCATTAGGCTGAGCGATCATGCAGCCCTTTGTATGGAATAATACAGACTATATTCTTTAGTAAGGCTGTGGCTCCTCCGAGCCCTCAGATAGATCTATGCCTGCAGGCTGGCCCTCACCAGGGCCGCCTCTGTAGCTGGCCTAGGCTGTGCCAGGGATAATAGAAGTGCTCTGCTAAAATTTAGCATTGCTTCCTCTGAACCTTCACTTTGTGAATGTAGGTTTCTAGCATCCCTGTATAAACAGCCTCCTCCCATGGGAGTCGTTAGGCCAAGGCCCGCCCCCTTCTCTGCATTCTGGGGTGACTAGAGTAATGCAGCATGGTGCAGAGGATGGTTTGTAAGGACATGGTAGGCCTCAAACAGGCCTCCGTGGTATATATGTCTTTATTGAGCAGGGTTAGGCCGTCTTTCGCTTCACGAAGAAGACTGGGTTTCCTGCCCGACCCTGCCATGCAGAACTGGCCTACGGATTTAGGCCGCCAGTTTAGGCTTCACTCACCTCGCTGAGCGCCTGCTCGAGCGCTAGGTTGTAGGTGGATGGCTTTCATTCAAGCCCCACTCCCCTAGGTTGGGCACAGATAAATTTCTGTCACCCCTAGAGCCGCTGGCAGGCCCGGACCCTGGTAACCTCAGGGTGAGGTGTGAGTATCCCCCTGTGATACAGGGTAGGTCTGAGCACTTCACTCCCAGTTCTGTTTATCCTACCTCGCACCACTATGGCTCGGGTCGAGTATGAAGTAAGCTTCACTTCTTCTTTGGTCGAAGTACGCTCCCCTGAAGCCAGAGCATTGCCCTGAGCTGACGCCCATGCATAGATGGTAGGCCCCTGACTAATGGGGCCTCCGTTGAGGCAGAGTGGCGTATGTTGTACTCCCCTTGTTTTAAGGGTGCTAGCTTTTTTGCGGAGTACACTGCCATGGGCAATGTGATTAGGCACCAGGATGCTGTAGGCGCTGCGTAAACAGCTTTGCTGCCAACGAAGGCTGCGCCATTAGGTAGTAGGCCTCAGCAGGCCTCCTTGATTGGACAGCCCCCTAGAGGGCACTGTAGGCCAGCTCACTTTACGTGGTTGGCCTTGGTGGTTCGGGCAGTTGACTCACTGATGGGTAGTAGGCCTTAAACAGGCCTCCTCGGAGGTGAGTCCCAACATTGTGGGACATACCTTATAGCGCTACTGGAAGCCCATTAGTAAATTATGCTTGTGTAGTATGGTTCCCAACAGTGTACTTTATAGCAGAATATGACTTGCTATTAGCTAGTAGGCCCGACCAGGCCTCCCTGATAGGCGAGTCCCCAGCTGGCTGGCCTTAGCAGGCCACCTTATACTATCACCCGGACTCAGGGCTCAAAGCTAACAGTGGTTATCAGGTAGTAGGCCACTCAGGCCTCCCTGAAGGTGAATTCCCACTTAAGATGGTTATCAGGTAGTAGGCCTCAGCCGGCCGCCCTGAAGGCGAATTCCCACTTAAGTTGGCTATCAGGTAGTAGGCCTCTCTGGGCCTCCCTGAATGTGAGCTCCCAAATATTGTGGCTGTCAGGTAGTAGGCCGCTCTGGGCCTCCCTGAATGTGAGCGCCCAAATATTTTGGGTGTCAGGTAGTAGGCCTCACCAGGCCTCCCTGAAGGTGAGTTCCCACATGCTGTGATTATCAGGTAGTAGGCTCCTCCAGGCCTCCTTGAATGAGTACGGTCAGGTAGTAGGCCTCACCAGGCCTCCCTGAAGGTGAGCTCCCCACATACTGTGGTTGTAAGGTAGCAGGCCTCACCGGGCCTCCCTGAAGGTGAGTTCCCACGTACTGTGGTTATCAGGTAGTAGGCCTCTCTTGGCCTCTCTGAAGGTGAGCACCCCACATACTGTGGTTATCAGGTAGTAGGCCTCTCTGGGCCTCCCTGAAGGTGAGCACCCCACTTACTGTGGTTATCAGGTAGTAGGCCTCACGGGCCTCTCTGAAGGTGAATTCCCACTTACGTTGGCTATCAGGTAGTAGGCCTCTCCGGGCCTCCCTGTAAGTGGTGCTGGGTTTATGAAGCTAGTGGTCTCTTGCTATCAGTTTCAGATATAGGCAGCTGCTGAAGGCGAGCTTGCGCCCTGGCTCGCTAAAGTGTTCATTCTCTGCTATTGGTTCCCTCCCGGAACTTTTTCTGCCTACAGCCTGGTTTGCCTACCAGGCAGACCTGTGCTCCCCTCACCGAGGGTCTCTATGAGCATGCGGCTTCCTGAGTCTGGTCAGACGGTCGTAGGCCTCTCGTGAGGCCTCCCAGTTAGATCAGCCCTTAGGCCTTCACAGGCCTCCTCAGTGTTTTGAAACACAGACACTGGGTTGATCCGTGGATCGAGTAGAGAAACTCCCCTCGCTAGCAAGGGTTGGAAAGCACTATGCTGAGTCATACTCTCCGGGATATCCCGTCTCTGAGATCCGGGCCGAGTGGTTCACTGCCAGCTTCGCAGTCCCTCGGGTTGGATGCCTTTCTTAAGGCTTTGTTGTCCAGAGGCTCTGTCTTCAGACAGACAGGATTTGGCCAGACTAGTGTCTATGTACTGACGCCAGGTCAGGCCGTCCTGGTGGCATTCGGGGTGAGTACGTTCCCCTGAATAGTGACTGGCTGGGGTTCCTTCGGGTTCCCTAGCCACATTCCCTAGAAGGGACCCCTTCTAATCGGAAGCTGTGGTTCCAGGCCCGGAGCCGGCCCAGGTAGACCTTTTATTTAACCATGTTTATGAAGGTTTTTCTGTGAGGCTGTAGCTTGGGCTATGACCGTAGGGAATGCTGTCACTAACAGCCCAGTGTGACCTGAGGGTGAGTGGTTCTAGCGTTTCATTTGAAGTTGCTGGTTCTGACAGTTGTCACTGCCACTTGGCATGCACTCCCCTTAGCATGGCGGAGTTGGTATATCGTTCCCCATAACGTCGTTGACGTATTGTTGAGTTCCCTTCGAAAGGGAACGTCTCAGGTTACGATTGTAACCTATGTTCCCTGAGAACAGGGAACGAGACAATACGTCTCCCTGCCATGCCTCGGGGCTTGCCTACCGTACAGTCCCTTCAGACGATAAGGTGATTTGTCATGTGTGCAAGGCGCCCCTTTATACTTCCAGGTCGCACGTTAATCATTCACGCTAATGATTCACGGGCTGTCGCCGGTCAATATGATTGACGTGATTTGATAGTGATTTCAGACACCTGTCACGCCTGAGGCGTTCCCCCCCGTAACGTCGTTGACGTATTGTCTCGTTCCCTGTTCTCAGGGAACATAGGTTACAGTCGTAACCTGAGACGCTTTGTATCCTTCTTTTGGGCTCTTTCTGATGTTAAAAGTCAAGTCCCCCAGACACTAGCCCACAGTAGCCCATATAGGGGCCGTTTGAACTTTTTTTTCTGGTCAAAAAGGCTCCTCAAAAGGTTCAAAAGAGCTTTGTATCCTTCTTATTGGCTCTTTCTGATGTTAAAATTGAAGTCCGCCAGACAGTAGCCCATAGTAACCCATATCGGGGCTGTTTGAACTTTTTTTTCTGGTCAAAAAGGCTCCTCAAAAGGTTCAAAAGAGCTTCGTATCCTTCTTATGGGCTCTTTCTGATGTTAAAAGTCAAGTCTACCTGACAGTAGCCCATATCGGGCCGTTTGAAAAAAAATTTTCTAGTCAAAAAGGCTCCTCAAAAGGATCAAAAGAGCTTTGTATCCTTCTTATGAACTCTTTCTGATGTTAAAAGTCAAGTCCGCCAGACAGTAGCCCATATCGGGGCCGTTTGAACTTTTTTTTCTGGTCAAAAAGGCTCCTCAAAAGGTTCAAAAGAGCTTCGTATCCTTCTCATGGGCTCTTTCTGATGTTAAAAGTCAAGTCCACCAGACATTACTCCATATCGGACCTTTTGACCTTTTTTACTGGTCAAAAAGGCTCCACTAAAAGGTTCAAAAGAGCTTTGTATCCTTCATATGGGCTCTTTCTGATGTTAAAAGTCAAGTCCGCCAGAGAGTAGCCCATATTGGGGCTGTTTGAACTTATTTTTCTGGTGAAAAAGGCTCCACAAAAGGTTAAAAGGAGCTTCGTATCCTTCTTGTGGTTTCTTTCTGATGTTAAAAGTCAAGTCCGCCAGACAGTAGCCCATATCGGGTCCGTTTGATTTTTTTTTTCTGGTCGAAAAGGCTCCTCAAAAGGTTCAAAAGAGCTTTGTATCCTTCTTATGGGCTGTTTCTGATGTTAAAAGTCGAGTCCGCCAGACAGTAGCCCATATCGGGGCCGTTTGAACTTTTTTTCTGGTCAAAAAGGCTCCTCAAAAGGTTCAAAAGAGCTTCGTATCCTTCTTATGGGCTCTTTCTGATGTTAAAAGTCAAGTCCACCAGACAGTAGTCCATATCGGGGCCGTTTGAACGTTTTTTCAGGTCAAAAAGGCTTTTCAAAAGGTTCAAAAGAGCTTTGTATCCTTCTTATGGGCTCTTTCTGATGTTAAAAGTCAAGTCCGCCAGACAGTAGCCCATTTCGGAGCCGTTTGAACTTTTTTTCTGTTAAAAAAGGCTCCTCAAAAGGTTCAAAAGAGCTTTGTATCCTTCTTATGGGCTCTTTCTGTTGTTAAAAGTCAAGTCCACCAGACAGTAGCCCATATCGGGGCCGTTTGAACGTTTTTTCAGGTCAAAAGGCTTTTCAAAACGTTCAAAAGAGCTTTGTGTCCTTCTTATGGGCTCTTTCTGATGTTAAAAGTCAAGTCCGCCAGACAGTAGCCCATATCGGGGCCGTTTGAACTTTTTTCAGGTCAAAAAGGCTCCTCAAAAGGTTCAAAAGAGCTATGTATCCTTCTTATGGGCTCTTTCTGATGTTAAAAGTCAAGTCCACCAGACAGTAGCCCATATAGAGGCGTTTGAACTTTTTTTCTAGTCAAAAAGGATCCTAAAAAGGTTCAAAAGAGCTTGGTATCCTTCTTAAAGACTCTTTCTGATGTTAAAGGTCAAGTCCGCCAGACAGCAGCCCATATCGGGCTGTTTGAACTTTTTTTTTCTGGTCAAACAGGCTCCTCAAAAGGTTCAAAATAGCTTCGTATCCTTCTTATGGGCTCTTTCTGATGTTAAAAGTCAAGTCCGCCAGACAATAGCCCAAATCGAGCCGTTTGAACTTGTTTTTTCTGGTCAAAAAGGCTCCTCAAAAGGTTCAAAAGAGCTTGGTATCCTTCCTATGGGCTGTTTCTGATGTTAAAAGTCGAGTCCGCCAGACAGTAGCCCATATCGGGGCCGTTTTAACTTTTTTTTCTGGTCAAAAAGGCTCCTCAAAAGGTTAAAAAAAGCTTCGTATCCTTCTTATGGGCACTTTCTGATGTTAAAAGTCAAGTCCGCCACACAGTAGTCCATATCGGACCGTTTGAACCTTTTTTCTGGTTTGAACTTTTTTTCTAGTCAAAAAGGCTCCTCAAAAGGTTAAAAAGAGCGTCTTATCCTTCTTATGGGCTCTTTCTGATGTTAAAAATCAAGTCCGCCAGACAGTAGCCCATAACGGGGCCGTTTGAACTTTTTTTCTGGTCAAAAAGGCTCCTCAAAAGGTCCAAAAGAGCTTCGTATCCTTCTTATGGGCTCTTTCTGATGTTCAAAATGAAGTGCGCCAGACAGTAGCCCATAGTAACCCATATCGGGGCTGTTTTAACTGTTTTTTTCTGGTCAAAAAGGCTCCTCAAAAGGTTCAAAAAAGTTTCATATCCTTCTTATCGGCTCTTTCTGATGTTAAAAGTCAAGTCCGCCAGACAATAGCCCAAATCGAGCCGTTTGAACTTTTTTTTCTGGTCAAAAAGGCTCCTCAAAAGGTTCAAAAGAGCTTGGTATCCTTCCTATGGGCTGTTTCTGACGTTAAAAGTTGAGTCAGCCAGACAGTAGCCCATATCGGGGCCGTTTGAACTTTTTTTCTGGTCAAAAAGGCTCCTCAAAAGGTTAAAAAAAAGCTTTGTATCCTTCTAATGGGCTCTTTCTGATGTTAAAAGTCAAGTCCGCCAGACAATAGCCCAAATCGAGCCGTTTGAACTTTTTTTTCTGGTCAAAAAGGCTCCTCAAAAGGTTCAAAAGAGCTTGGTATCCTTCCTATGGGCTGTTTCTGACGTTAAAAGTCAAGTCCGCCAGACAGTAGTCCATATCGGACCGTTTGAACCTTTTTTCTGGTTTAAACTTTTTTTCTGGTCAAAATGGCTCCTCAAAAGGTTCAAAAGAGAGTCGTATCCTTCTTATGTGCTCTTTCTGATGTTAAAAATTAAGTCCGCCAGACAGTAGCCCTTATCGGGGCCGTTTGAACTTTTTTTCTGGTCAAAAAGGCTCCTCAAAAGGTCCAAAAGAGCTTCGTATCCTTCTTATGGGCTCTTTCTGATGTTAAAAGTGAAGTGCGCCAGACAGTAGCCCATAGTAACACATATCGGGGCTGTTTGAACTTTTTTTTTCTGGTCAAAAAGGCTCCTCAAAAGGTTCAAAAGAGTTTCGTATCCTTCTTATGGGCTCTTTCTGATGTTAAAATTCAAGTCCGCCAGACAGTAGCCCATATCGGTCAGTTTGAACTTTTTTCTAGTCAAAAAGGCTCCTCAAAAGGTTCAAAAGAGCTTTGTATCCTTCTTATGGACTCTTTCTGATGTTAAAAGTCAAGTCCGCCAGACAGTAGCCCATATCGGGCCGTTTGAACTTTTTTTCTGGTCAAAAAGGCTCCTCAAAAGGTTCAAAAAAGTTTTGTATACTTCTTATGGGCTCTGTCTGATGTTAAAAGTCAAGTCCGCCAGACAGTAGCCCATATCGGGGCCGTTTGAACTTTTTTTCTGGTCAAAAAGGCTCCTCAAAAGGTTCAAAAGAGCTTTGTATCCTTCTTGTGGTTTCTTTTTTATGTTAAAAGTCAAATCCACCAGACAGTAGCCCATATAGAGGCGTTTGGACTTTTTTTCTAGTCAAAAAGGATTCTCAAAAGGTTCAAAAGAGCTTGGTATCCTTCTTAAAGACTCTTTCTGATGTTAAAAGTCAAGTCCGCCAGACAGCAGCCCATATCGGGCTGTTTGAACTATTTTTTCTGGTCAAAAAGGCTCCTCAAAAGGTTCAAAATAGCTTTGTATCCTTCTTATGGGCTCTTTCTGATGTTAAAAATCAAGTCCGCCAGACAATAGCCCAAATCGAGCCGTTTGAACTTTTTTTTCTGGTCAAAAAGGCTCTTCAAAAGGTTCAAAAGAGCTTGGTATCCTTCCTATGGGCTGTTTCTGATGTTAAAAGTCGAGTCCGCCAGACAGTAGCCCATATCGGGCCGTTTTAACTTTTTTTTCTGGTCAAAAAGGCTCCTCAAAAGGTTAAAAAAAGCTTTGTATCCTTCTTATGGGCACTTTCTGATGTTAAAAGTCAAGTCCGCCAGACAGTAGTCCATATCGGACCGTTTGAACCTTTTTTCTGCTTTGAACTTTTTTTCTGGTCAAAAAGGCTCCTCAAAAGGTTCAAAAGAGCGTCGCATCCTTCTTATGGGCTCTTTCTGATGTTAAAAATCAAGTCCGCCAGACAGTAGCCCATAACGGGCCGTTTGAACTTTTTTTCTGGTCAAAAAGGCTCCTCAAAAGGTCCAAAAGAGCTTCGTATCCTTCTTATGGGCTCTTTCTGATGTTCAAAGTGAAGTGCGCCAGAAAGTAGCCCATAGTAACCCATATCGGGGCTTTTTTAACTTTTTTTTCTGGTCAAAAAGGCTCCTCAAAAGGTTCAAAAGAGTTTCGTATCCTTCTTATGGGCTCTTTCTGATGTTAAAAGTCAAGTCTACCTGACAGTATCCCATATCGGGCCGTTTGAAAAAAAATGTTCTAGTCAAAAAGGCTCCTCAAAAGGATCAAAAGAGCTTTGTATCCTTCTTATGAACTCTTTCTGATGTTAAAAGTCAAGTCCGCCAGACAGTAGCCCATATCGGGGCCGTTTGAACTTTTTTTTCTGGTCAAAAAGGCTCCTCAAAAGGTTCAAAAGAGCTTCGTATCCTTCTCATGGGCTCTTTCTGATGTTAAAAGTCAAGTCCACCAGACATTACTCCATATCGGACCTTTTGACCTTTTTTACTGGTCAAAAAGGCTCCACTAAAAGGTTCAAAAGAGCTTTGTATCCTTCATATGGGCTCTTTCTGATGTTAAAAGTCAAGTCCGCCAGAGAGTAGCCCATATTGGGGCTGTTTGAACTTATTTTTCTGGTGAAAAAGGCTCCACAAAAGGTTAAAAGGAGCTTCGTATCCTTCTTGTGGTTTCTTTCTGATGTTAAAAGTCAAGTCCGCCAGACAGTAGCCCATATCGGGTCCGTTTGATTTTTTTTTTCTGGTCGAAAAGGCTCCTCAAAAGGTTCAAAAGAGCTTTGTATCCTTCTTATGGGCTGTTTCTGATGTTAAAAGTCGAGTCCGCCAGACAGTAGCCCATATCGGGGCCGTTTGAACTTTTTTTCTGGTCAAAAAGGCTCCTCAAAAGGTTCAAAAGAGCTTCGTATCCTTCTTATGGGCTCTTTCTGATGTTAAAAGTCAAGTCCACCAGACAGTAGTCCATATCGGGGCCGTTTGAACGTTTTTTCAGGTCAAAAAGGCTTTTCAAAAGGTTCAAAAGAGCTTTGTATCCTTCTTATGGGCTCTTTCTGATGTTAAAAGTCAAGTCCGCCAGACAGTAGCCCATATCGGGGCCGTTTGAACTTTTTTCAGGTCAAAAAGGCTCCTCAAAAGGTTCAAAAGAGCTATGTATCCTTCTTATGGGCTCTTTCTGATGTTAAAAGTCAAGTCCACCAGACAGTAGCCCATATAGAGGCGTTTGAACTTTTTTTCTAGTCAAAAAGGATCCTAAAAAGGTTCAAAAGAGCTTGGTATCCTTCTTAAAGACTCTTTCTGATGTTAAAGGTCAAGTCCGCCAGACAGCAGCCCATATCGGGCTGTTTGAACTTTTTTTTCTGGTCAAACAGGCTCCTCAAAAGGTTCAAAATAGCTTCGTATCCTTCTTATGGGCTCTTTCTGATGTTAAAAGTCAAGTCCGCCAGACAATAGCCCAAATCGAGCCGTTTGAACTTGTTTTTTCTTGTCAAAAAGGCTCCTCAAAAGGTTCAAAAGAGCTTGGTATCCTTCCTATGGGCTGTTTCTGATGTTAAAAGTCGAGTCCGCCAGACAGTAGCCCATATCGGGGCCGTTTTAACTTTTTTTTCTGGTCAAAAAGGCTCCTCAAAAGGTTAAAAAATGCTTCGTATCCTTCTTATGGGCACTTTCTGATGTTAAAAGTCAAGTCCGCCACACAGTAGTCCATATCGGACCGTTTGAACCTTTTTTCTGGTTTGAACTTTTTTTCTAGTCAAAAAGGCTCCTCAAAAGGTTAAAAAGAGCGTCTTATCCTTCTTATGGGCTCTTTCTGATGTTAAAAATCAAGTCCGCCAGACAGTAGCCCATAACGGGGCCGTTTGAACTTTTTTTCTGGTCAAAAAGGCTCCTCAAAAGGTCCAAAAGAGCTTCGTATCCTTCTTATGGGCTCTTTCTGATGTTCAAAATGAAGTGCGCCAGACAGTAGCCCATAGTAACCCATATCGGGGCTGTTTTAACTGTTTTTTTCTGGTCAAAAAGTCTCCTCAAAAGGTTCAAAAAAGTTTCATATCCTTCTTATCGGCTCTTTCTGATGTTAAAAGTCAAGTCCGCCAGTTAATAGCCCAAATCGAGCCGTTTGAACTTTTTTTTCTGGTCAAAAAGGCTCCTCAAAAGGTTCAAAAGAGCTTGGTATCCTTCCTATGGGCTGTTTCTGACGTTAAAAGTTGAGTCAGCCAGACAGTAGCCCATATCGGGGCCGTTTGAACTTTTTTTCTGGTCAAAAAGGCTCCTCAAAAGGTTAAAAAAAAGCTTTGTATCCTTCTTATGGGCTCTTTCTGATGTTAAAAGTCAAGTCCGCCAGACAATAGCCCAAATCGAGCCGTTTGAACTTTTTTTTCTGGTCAAAAAGGCTCCTCAAAAGGTTCAAAAGAGCTTGGTATCCTTCCTATGGGCTGTTTCTGACGTTAAAAGTCAAGTCCGCCAGACAGTAGTCCATATCGGACCGTTTGAACCTTTTTTCTGGTTTAAACTTTTTTTCTGGTCAAAATGGCTCCTCAAAAGGTTCAAAAGAGAGTCGTATCCTTCTTATGTGCTCTTTCTGATGTTAAAAATTAAGTCCGCCAGACAGTAGCCCTTATCGGGGCCGTTTGAACTTTTTTTCTGGTCAAAAAGGCTCCTCAAAAGGTCCAAAAGAGCTTTGTATCCTTCTTGTGGGCTCTTTCTGATGTTAAAAGTGAAGTGCGCCAGACAGTAGCCCATAGTAACACATATCGGGGCTGTTTGAACTTTTTTTTTCTGGTCAAAAAGGCTCCTCAAAAGGTTCAAAAGAGTTTCGTATCCTTCTTATGGGCTCTTTCTGATGTTAAAATTCAAGTCCGCCAGACAGTAGCCCATATCGGGCAGTTTGAACTTTTTTCTAGTCAAAAAGGCTCCTCAAAAGGTTCAAAAGAGCTTTGTATCCTTCTTATGGACTCTTTCTGATGTTAAAAGTCAAGTCCGCCAGACAGTAGCCCATATCGGGCCGTTTGAACTTTTTTTCTGGTCAAAAAGGCTCCTCAAAAGGTTCAAAAAAGTTTTGTATCCTTCTTATGGGCTCTGTCTGATGTTAAAAGTCAAGTCCGCCAGACAGTAGCCCATATCGGGGCCGTTTGAACTTTTTTTCTGGTCAAAAAGGCTCCTCAAAAGGTTCAAAAGAGCTTTGTATCCTTCTTGTGGTTTCTTTTTTATGTTAAAAGTCAAATCCACCAGACAGTAGCCCATATAGAGGCGTTTGGACTTTTTTTCTAGTCAAAAAGGATTCTCAAAAGGTTCAAAAGAGCTTGGTATCCTTCTTAAAGACTCTTTCTGATGTTAAAAGTCAAGTCCGCCAGACAGCAGCCCATATCGGGCTGTTTGAACTATTTTTTCTGGTCAAAAAGGCTCCTCAAAAGGTTCAAAATAGCTTTGTATCCTTCTTATGGGCTCTTTCTGATGTTAAAAATCAAGTCCGCCAGACAATAGCCCAAATCGAGCCGTTTGAACTTTTTTTTCTGGTCAAAAAGGCTCTTCAAAAGGTTCAAAAGAGCTTGGTATCCTTCCTATGGGCTGTTTCTGATGTTAAAAGTCGAGTCCGCCAGACAGTAGCCCATATCGGGCCGTTTTAACTTTTTTTTCTGGTCAAAAAGGCTCCTCAAAAGGTTAAAAAAAGCTTTGTATCCTTCTTATGGGCACTTTCTGATGTTAAAAGTCAAGTCCGCCAGACAGTAGTCCATATCGGACCGTTTGAACCTTTTTTCTGCTTTGAACTTTTTTTCTGGTCAAAAAGGCTCCTCAAAAGGTTCAAAAGAGCGTCGCATCCTTCTTATGGGCTCTTTCTGATGTTAAAAATCAAGTCCGCCAGACAGTAGCCCATAACGGGCCGTTTGAACTTTTTTTCTGGTCAAAAAGGCTCCTCAAAAGGTCCAAAAGAGCTTCGTATCCTTCTTATGGGCTCTTTCTGATGTTCAAAGTGAAGTGCGCCAGAAAGTAGCCCATAGTAACCCATATCGGGGCTTTTTTAACTTTTTTTTCTGGTCAAAAAGGCTCCTCAAAAGGTTCAAAAAAGTTTCATATCCTTCTTATCGGCTCTTTCTGATGTTAAAAGTCAAGTCCGCCAGACAATAGCCCAAATCGAGCCGTTTGAACTTTTTTTTCTGGTCAAAAAGGCTCCTCAAAAGGTTCAAAAGAGCTTGGTATCCTTCCTATGGGCTGTTTCTGACGTTAAAAGTTGAGTCAGCCAGACAGTAGCCCATATCGGGGCCGTTTGAACTTTTTTTCTGGTCAAAAAGGCTCCTCAAAAGGTTAAAAAAAAGCTTTGTATCCTTCTAATGGGCTCTTTCTGATGTTAAAAGTCAAGTCCGCCAGACAATAGCCCAAATCGAGCCGTTTGAACTTTTTTTTCTGGTCAAAAAGGCTCCTCAAAAGGTTCAAAAGAGCTTGGTATCCTTCCTATGGGCTGTTTCTGACGTTAAAAGTCAAGTCCGCCAGACAGTAGTCCATATCGGACCGTTTGAACCTTTTTTCTGGTTTAAACTTTTTTTCTGGTCAAAATGGCTCCTCAAAAGGTTCAAAAGAGAGTCGTATCCTTCTTATGTGCTCTTTCTGATGTTAAAAATTAAGTCCGCCAGACAGTAGCCCTTATCGGGGCCGTTTGAACTTTTTTTCTGGTCAAAAAGGCTCCTCAAAAGGTCCAAAAGAGCTTCGTATCCTTCTTATGGGCTCTTTCTGATGTTAAAAGTGAAGTGCGCCAGACAGTAGCCCATAGTAACACATATCGGGGCTGTTTGAACTTTTTTTTTCTGGTCAAAAAGGCTCCTCAAAAGGTTCAAAAGAGTTTCGTATCCTTCTTATGGGCTCTTTCTGATGTTAAAATTCAAGTCCGCCAGACAGTAGCCCATATCGGTCAGTTTGAACTTTTTTCTAGTCAAAAAGGCTCCTCAAAAGGTTCAAAAGAGCTTTGTATCCTTCTTATGGACTCTTTCTGATGTTAAAAGTCAAGTCCGCCAGACAGTAGCCCATATCGGGCCGTTTGAACTTTTTTTCTGGTCAAAAAGGCTCCTCAAAAGGTTCAAAAAAGTTTTGTATACTTCTTATGGGCTCTGTCTGATGTTAAAAGTCAAGTCCGCCAGACAGTAGCCCATATCGGGGCCGTTTGAACTTTTTTTCTGGTCAAAAAGGCTCCTCAAAAGGTTCAAAAGAGCTTTGTATCCTTCTTGTGGTTTCTTTTTTATGTTAAAAGTCAAATCCACCAGACAGTAGCCCATATAGAGGCGTTTGGACTTTTTTTCTAGTCAAAAAGGATTCTCAAAAGGTTCAAAAGAGCTTGGTATCCTTCTTAAAGACTCTTTCTGATGTTAAAAGTCAAGTCCGCCAGACAGCAGCCCATATCGGGCTGTTTGAACTATTTTTTCTGGTCAAAAAGGCTCCTCAAAAGGTTCAAAATAGCTTTGTATCCTTCTTATGGGCTCTTTCTGATGTTAAAAATCAAGTCCGCCAGACAATAGCCCAAATCGAGCCGTTTGAACTTTTTTTTCTGGTCAAAAAGGCTCTTCAAAAGGTTCAAAAGAGCTTGGTATCCTTCCTATGGGCTGTTTCTGATGTTAAAAGTCGAGTCCGCCAGACAGTAGCCCATATCGGGCCGTTGTAACTTTTTTTTCTGGTCAAAAAGGCTCCTCAAAAGGTTAAAAAAAGCTTTGTATCCTTCTTATGGGCACTTTCTGATGTTAAAAGTCAAGTCCGCCAGACAGTAGTCCATATCGGACCGTTTGAACCTTTTTTCTGCTTTGAACTTTTTTTCTGGTCAAAAAGGCTCCTCAAAAGGTTCAAAAGAGCGTCGCATCCTTCTTATGGGCTCTTTCTGATGTTAAAAATCAAGTCCGCCAGACAGTAGCCCATAACGGGCCGTTTGAACTTTTTTTCTGGTCAAAAAGGCTCCTCAAAAGGTCCAAAAGAGCTTCGTATCCTTCTTATGGGCTCTTTCTGATGTTCAAAGTGAAGTGCGCCAGAAAGTAGCCCATAGTAACCCATATCGGGGCTTTTTTAACTTTTTTTTCTGGTCAAAAAGGCTCCTCAAAAGGTTCAAAAGAGTTTCGTATCCTTCTTATGGGCTCTTTCTGATGTTAAAAGTCAAGTCTACCTGACAGTAGCCCATATCGGGCCGTTTGAAAAAAAATGTTCTAGTCAAAAAGGCTCCTCAAAAGGATCAAAAGAGCTTTGTATCCTTCTTATGAACTCTTTCTGATGTTAAAAGTCAAGTCCGCCAGACAGTAGCCCATATCGGGGCCGTTTGAACTTTTTTTTCTGGTCAAAAAGGCTCCTCAAAAGGTTCAAAAGAGCTTCGTATCCTTCTCATGGGCTCTTTCTGATGTTAAAAGTCAAGTCCACCAGACATTAATCCATATCGGACCTTTTGACCTTTTTTACTGGTCAAAAAGGCTCCACTAAAAGGTTCAAAAGAGCTTTGTATCCTTCATATGGGCTCTTTCTGATGTTAAAAGTCAAGTCCGCCAGAGAGTAGCCCATATTGGGGCTGTTTGAACTTATTTTTCTGGTGAAAAAGGCTCCACAAAAGGTTAAAAGGAGCTTCGTATCCTTCTTGTGGTTTCTTTCTGATGTTAAAAGTCAAGTCCGCCAGACAGTAGCCCATATCGGGTCCGTTTGATTTTTTTTTTCTGGTCGAAAAGGCTCCTCAAAAGGTTCAAAAGAGCTTTGTATCCTTCTTATGGGCTGTTTCTGATGTTAAAAGTCGAGTCCGCCAGACAGTAGCCCATATCGGGGCCGTTTGAACTTTTTTTCTGGTCAAAAAGGCTCCTCAAAAGGTTCAAAAGAGCTTCGTATCCTTCTTATGGGCTCTTTCTGATGTTAAAAGTCAAGTCCACCAGACAGTAGTCCATATCGGGGCCGTTTGAACGTTTTTTCAGGTCAAAAAGGCTTTTCAAAAGGTTCAAAAGAGCTTTGTATCCTTCTTATGGGCTCTTTCTGATGTTAAAAGTCAAGTCCGCCAGACAGTAGCCCATATCGGGGCCGTTTGAACTTTTTTCAGGTCAAAAAGGCTCCTCAAAAGGTTCAAAAGAGCTATGTATCCTTCTTATGGGCTCTTTCTGATGTTAAAAGTCAAGTCCACCAGACAGTAGCCCATATAGAGGCGTTTGAACTTTTTTTCTAGTCAAAAAGGATCCTAAAAAGGTTCAAAAGAGCTTGGTATCCTTCTTAAAGACTCTTTCTGATGTTAAAGGTCAAGTCCGCCAGACAGCAGCCCATATCGGGCTGTTTGAACTTTTTTTTCTGGTCAAACAGGCTCCTCAAAAGGTTCAAAATAGCTTCGTATCCTTCTTATGGGCTCTTTCTGATGTTAAAAGTCAAGTCCGCCAGACAATAGCCCAAATCGAGCCGTTTGAACTTGTTTTTTCTGGTCAAAAAGGCTCCTCAAAAGGTTCAAAAGAGCTTGGTATCCTTCCTATGGGCTGTTTCTGATGTTAAAAGTCGAGTCCGCCAGACAGTAGCCCATATCGGGGCCGTTTTAACTTTTTTTTCTGGTCAAAAAGGCTCCTCAAAAGGTTAAAAAAAGCTTCGTATCCTTCTTATGGGCACTTTCTGATGTTAAAAGTCAAGTCCGCCACACAGTAGTCCATATCGGACCGTTTGAACCTTTTTTCTGGTTTGAACTTTTTTTCTAGTCAAAAAGGCTCCTCAAAAGGTTAAAAAGAGCGTCTTATCCTTCTTATATGCTCTTTCTGATGTTAAAAATCAAGTCCGCCAGACAGTAGCCCATAACGGGGCCGTTTGAACTTTTTTTCTGGTCAAAAAGGCTCCTCAAAAGGTCCAAAAGAGCTTCGTATCCTTCTTATGGGCTCTTTCTGATGTTCAAAATGAAGTGCGCCAGACAGTAGCCCATAGTAACCCATATCGGGGCTGTTTTAACTGTTTTTTTCTGGTCAAAAAGGCTCCTCAAAAGGTTCAAAAAAGTTTCATATCCTTCTTATCGGCTCTTTCTGATGTTAAAAGTCAAGTCCGCCAGTTAATAGCCCAAATCGAGCCGTTTGAACTTTTTTTTCTGGTCAAAAAGGCTCCTCAAAAGGTTCAAAAGAGCTTGGTATCCTTCCTATGGGCTGTTTCTGACGTTAAAAGTTGAGTCAGCCAGACAGTAGCCCATATCGGGGCCGTTTGAACTTTTTTTCTGGTCAAAAAGGCTCCTCAAAAGGTTAAAAAAAAGCTTTGTATCCTTCTTATGGGCTCTTTCTGATGTTAAAAGTCAAGTCCGCCAGACAATAGCCCAAATCGAGCCGTTTGAACTTTTTTTTCTGGTCAAAAAGGCTCCTCAAAAGGTTCAAAAGAGCTTGGTATCCTTCCTATGGGCTGTTTCTGACGTTAAAAGTCAAGTCCGCCAGACAGTAGTCCATATCGGACCGTTTGAACCTTTTTTCTGGTTTAAACTTTTTTTCTGGTCAAAATGGCTCCTCAAAAGGTTCAAAAGAGAGTCGTATCCTTCTTATGTGCTCTTTCTGATGTTAAAAATTAAGTCCGCCAGACAGTAGCCCTTATCGGGGCCGTTTGAACTTTTTTTCTGGTCAAAAAGGCTCCTCAAAAGGTCCAAAAGAGCTTCGTATCCTTCTTATGGGCTCTTTCTGATGTTAAAAGTGAAGTGCGCCAGACAGTAGCCCATAGTAACACATATCGGGGCTGTTTGAACTTTTTTTTTCTGGTCAAAAAGGCTCCTCAAAAGGTTCAAAAGAGTTTCGTATCCTTCTTATGGGCTCTTTCTGATGTTAAAATTCAAGTCCGCCAGACAGTAGCCCATATCGGGCAGTTTGAACTTTTTTCTAGTCAAAAAGGCTCCTCAAAAGGTTCAAAAGAGCTTTGTATCCTTCTTATGGACTCTTTCTGATGTTAAAAGTCAAGTCCGCCAGACAGTAGCCCATATCGGGCCGTTTGAACTTTTTTTCTGGTCAAAAAGGCTCCTCAAAAGGTTCAAAAAAGTTTTGTATCCTTCTTATGGGCTCTGTCTGATGTTAAAAGTCAAGTCCGCCAGACAGTAGCCCATATCGGGGCCGTTTGAACTTTTTTTCTGGTCAAAAAGGCTCCTCAAAAGGTTCAAAAGAGCTTTGTATCCTTCTTGTGGTTTCTTTTTTATGTTAAAAGTCAAATCCACCAGACAGTAGCCCATATAGAGGCGTTTGGACTTTTTTTCTAGTCAAAAAGGATTCTCAAAAGGTTCAAAAGAGCTTGGTATCCTTCTTAAAGACTCTTTCTGATGTTAAAAGTCAAGTCCGCCAGACAGCAGCCCATATCGGGCTGTTTGAACTATTTTTTCTGGTCAAAAAGGCTCCTCAAAAGGTTCAAAATAGCTTTGTATCCTTCTTATGGGCTCTTTCTGATGTTAAAAATCAAGTCCGCCAGACAATAGCCCAAATCGAGCCGTTTGAACTTTTTTTTCTGGTCAAAAAGGCTCTTCAAAAGGTTCAAAAGAGCTTGGTATCCTTCCTATGGGCTGTTTCTGATGTTAAAAGTCGAGTCCGCCAGACAGTAGCCCATATCGGGCCGTTTTAACTTTTTTTTCTGGTCAAAAAGGCTCCTCAAAAGGTTAAAAAAAGCTTTGTATCCTTCTTATGGGCACTTTCTGATGTTAAAAGTCAAGTCCGCCAGACAGTAGTCCATATCGGACCGTTTGAACCTTTTTTCTGCTTTGAACTTTTTTTCTGGTCAAAAAGGCTCCTCAAAAGGTTCAAAAGAGCGTCGCATCCTTCTTATGGGCTCTTTCTGATGTTAAAAATCAAGTCCGCCAGACAGTAGCCCATAACGGGCCGTTTGAACTTTTTTTCTGGTCAAAAAGGCTCCTCAAAAGGTCCAAAAGAGCTTCGTATCCTTCTTATGGGCTCTTTCTGATGTTCAAAGTGAAGTGCGCCAGAAAGTAGCCCACAGTAACCCATATCGGGGCTTTTTTAACTTTTTTTTCTGGTCAAAAAGGCTCCTCAAAAGGTTCAAAAAAGTTTCATATCCTTCTTATCGGCTCTTTCTGATGTTAAAAGTCAAGTCCGCCAGACAATAGCCCAAATCGAGCCGTTTGAACTTTTTTTTCTGGTCAAAAAGGCTCCTCAAAAGGTTCAAAAGAGCTTGGTATCCTTCCTATGGGCTGTTTCTGACGTTAAAAGTTGAGTCAGCCAGACAGTAGCCCATATCGGGGCCGTTTGAACTTTTTTTCTGGTCAAAAAGGCTCCTCAAAAGGTTAAAAAAAAGCTTTGTATCCTTCTAATGGGCTCTTTCTGATGTTAAAAGTCAAGTCCGCCAGACAATAGCCCAAATCGAGCCGTTTGAACTTTTTTTTCTGGTCAAAAAGGCTCCTCAAAAGGTTCAAAAGAGCTTGGTATCCTTCCTATGGGCTGTTTCTGACGTTAAAAGTCAAGTCCGCCAGACAGTAGTCCATATCGGACCGTTTGAACCTTTTTTCTGGTTTAAACTTTTTTTCTGGTCAAAATGGCTCCTCAAAAGGTTCAAAAGAGAGTCGTATCCTTCTTATGTGCTCTTTCTGATGTTAAAAATTAAGTCCGCCAGACAGTAGCCCTTATCGGGGCCGTTTGAACTTTTTTTCTGGTCAAAAAGGCTCCTCAAAAGGTCCAAAAGAGCTTCGTATCCTTCTTATGGGCTCTTTCTGATGTTAAAAGTGAAGTGCGCCAGACAGTAGCCCATAGTAACACATATCGGGGCTGTTTGAACTTTTTTTTTCTGGTCAAAAAGGCTCCTCAAAAGGTTCAAAAGAGTTTCGTATCCTTCTTATGGGCTCTTTCTGATGTTAAAATTCAAGTCCGCCAGACAGTAGCCCATATCGGTCAGTTTGAACTTTTTTCTAGTCAAAAAGGCTCCTCAAAAGGTTCAAAAGAGCTTTGTATCCTTCTTATGGACTCTTTCTGATGTTAAAAGTCAAGTCCGCCAGACAGTAGCCCATATCGGGCCGTTTGAACTTTTTTTCTGGTCAAAAAGGCTCCTCAAAAGGTTCAAAAAAGTTTTGTATACTTCTTATGGGCTCTGTCTGATGTTAAAAGTCAAGTCCGCCAGACAGTAGCCCATATCGGGGCCGTTTGAACTTTTTTTCTGGTCAAAAAGGCTCCTCAAAAGGTTCAAAAGAGCTTTGTATCCTTCTTGTGGTTTCTTTTTTATGTTAAAAGTCAAATCCACCAGACAGTAGCCCATATAGAGGCGTTTGGACTTTTTTTCTAGTCAAAAAGGATTCTCAAAAGGTTCAAAAGAGCTTGGTATCCTTCTTAAAGACTCTTTCTGATGTTAAAAGTCAAGTCCGCCAGACAGCAGCCCATATCGGGCTGTTTGAACTATTTTTTCTGGTCAAAAAGGCTCCTCAAAAGGTTCAAAATAGCTTTGTATCCTTCTTATGGGCTCTTTCTGATGTTAAAAATCAAGTCCGCCAGACAATAGCCCAAATCGAGCCGTTTGAACTTTTTTTTCTGGTCAAAAAGGCTCTTCAAAAGGTTCAAAAGAGCTTGGTATCCTTCCTATGGGCTGTTTCTGATGTTAAAAGTCGAGTCCGCCAGACAGTAGCCCATATCGGGCCGTTTTAACTTTTTTTTCTGGTCAAAAAGGCTCCTCAAAAGGTTAAAAAAAGCTTTGTATCCTTCTTATGGGCACTTTCTGATGTTAAAAGTCAAGTCCGCCAGACAGTAGTCCATATCGGACCGTTTGAACCTTTTTTCTGCTTTGAACTTTTTTTCTGGTCAAAAAGGCTCCTCAAAAGGTTCAAAAGAGCGTCGCATCCTTCTTATGGGCTCTTTCTGATGTTAAAAATCAAGTCCGCCAGACAGTAGCCCATAACGGGCCGTTTGAACTTTTTTTCTGGTCAAAAAGGCTCCTCAAAAGGTCCAAAAGAGCTTCGTATCCTTCTTATGGGCTCTTTCTGATGTTCAAAGTGAAGTGCGCCAGAAAGTAGCCCATAGTAACCCATATCGGGGCTTTTTTAACTTTTTTTTCTGGTCAAAAAGGCTCCTCAAAAGGTTCAAAAGAGTTTCGTATCCTTCTTATGGGCTCTTTCTGATGTTAAAAGTCAAGTCTACCTGACAGTAGCCCATATCGGGCCGTTTGAAAAAAAATGTTCTAGTCAAAAAGGCTCCTCAAAAGGATCAAAAGAGCTTTGTATCCTTCTTATGAACTCTTTCTGATGTTAAAAGTCAAGTCCGCCAGACAGTAGCCCATATCGGGGCCGTTTGAACTTTTTTTTCTGGTCAAAAAGGCTCCTCAAAAGGTTCAAAAGAGCTTCGTATCCTTCTCATGGGCTCTTTCTGATGTTAAAAGTCAAGTCCACCAGACATTACTCCATATCGGACCTTTTGACCTTTTTTACTGGTCAAAAAGGCTCCACTAAAAGGTTCAAAAGAGCTTTGTATCCTTCATATGGGCTCTTTCTGATGTTAAAAGTCAAGTCCGCCAGAGAGTAGCCCATATTGGGGCTGTTTGAACTTATTTTTCTGGTGAAAAAGGCTCCACAAAAGGTTAAAAGGAGCTTCGTATCCTTCTTGTGGTTTCTTTCTGATGTTAAAAGTCAAGTCCGCCAGACAGTAGCCCATATCGGGTCCGTTTGATTTTTTTTTTCTGGTCGAAAAGGCTCCTCAAAAGGTTCAAAAGAGCTTTGTATCCTTCTTATGGGCTGTTTCTGATGTTAAAAGTCGAGTCCGCCAGACAGTAGCCCATATCGGGGCCGTTTGAACTTTTTTTCTGGTCAAAAAGGCTCCTCAAAAGGTTCAAAAGAGCTTCGTATCCTTCTTATGGGCTCTTTCTGATGTTAAAAGTCAAGTCCACCAGACAGTAGTCCATATCGGGGCCGTTTGAACGTTTTTTCAGGTCAAAAAGGCTTTTCAAAAGGTTCAAAAGAGCTTTGTATCCTTCTTATGGGCTCTTTCTGATGTTAAAAGTCAAGTCCGCCAGACAGTAGCCCATATCGGGGCCGTTTGAACTTTTTTCAGGTCAAAAAGGCTCCTCAAAAGGTTCAAAAGAGCTATGTATCCTTCTTATGGGCTCTTTCTGATGTTAAAAGTCAAGTCCACCAGACAGTAGCCCATATAGAGGCGTTTGAACTTTTTTTCTAGTCAAAAAGGATCCTAAAAAGGTTCAAAAGAGCTTGGTATCCTTCTTAAAGACTCTTTCTGATGTTAAAGGTCAAGTCCGCCAGACAGCAGCCCATATCGGGCTGTTTGAACTTTTTTTTCTGGTCAAACAGGCTCCTCAAAAGGTTCAAAATAGCTTCGTATCCTTCTTATGGGCTCTTTCTGATGTTAAAAGTCAAGTCCGCCAGACAATAGCCCAAATCGAGCCGTTTGAACTTGTTTTTTCTGGTCAAAAAGGCTCCTCAAAAGGTTCAAAAGAGCTTGGTATCCTTCCTATGGGCTGTTTCTGATGTTAAAAGTCGAGTCCGCCAGACAGTAGCCCATATCGGGGCCGTTTTAACTTTTTTTTCTGGTCAAAAAGGCTCCTCAAAAGGTTAAAAAAAGCTTCGTATCCTTCTTATGGGCACTTTCTGATGTTAAAAGTCAAGTCCGCCACACAGTAGTCCATATCGGACCGTTTGAACCTTTTTTCTGGTTTGAACTTTTTTTCTAGTCAAAAAGGCTCCTCAAAAGGTTAAAAAGAGCGTCTTATCCTTCTTATGGGCTCTTTCTGATGTTAAAAATCAAGTCCGCCAGACAGTAGCCCATAACGGGGCCGTTTGAACTTTTTTTCTGGTCAAAAAGGCTCCTCAAAAGGTCCAAAAGAGCTTCGTATCCTTCTTATGGGCTCTTTCTGATGTTCAAAATGAAGTGCGCCCGACAGTAGCCCATAGTAACCCATATCGGGGCTGTTTTAACTGTTTTTTTCTGGTCAAAAAGGCTCCTCAAAAGGTTCAAAAAAGTTTCATATCCTTCTTATCGGCTCTTTCTGATGTTAAAAGTCAAGTCCGCCAGACAATAGCCCAAATCGAGCCGTTTGAACTTTTTTTTCTGGTCAAAAAGGCTCCTCAAAAGGTTCAAAAGAGCTTGGTATCCTTCCTATGGGCTGTTTCTGACGTTAAAAGTTGAGTCAGCCAGACAGTAGCCCATATCGGGGCCGTTTGAACTTTTTTTCTGGTCAAAAAGGCTCCTCAAAAGGTAAAAAAAAAGCTTTGTATCCTTCTTATGGGCTCTTTCTGATGTTAAAAGTCAAGTCCGCCAGACAATAGCCCAAATCGAGCCGTTTGAACTTTTTTACTGGTCAAAAAGGCTCCTCAAAAGGTTCAAAAGAGCTTGGTATCCTTCCTATGGGCTGTTTCTGACGTTAAAAGTCAAGTCCGCCAGACAGTAGTCCATATCGGACCGTTTGAACCTTTTTTCTGGTTTAAACTTTTTTTCTGGTCAAAATGGCTCCTCAAAAGGTTCAAAAGAGAGTCGTATCCTTCTTATGTGCTCTTTCTGATGTTAAAAATTAAGTCCGCCAGACAGTAGCCCTTATCGGGGCCGTTTGAACTTTTTTTCTGGTCAAAAAGGCTCCTCAAAAGGTCCAAAAGAGCTTCGTATCCTTCTTATGGGCTCTTTCTGATGTTAAAAGTGAAGTGCGCCAGACAGTAGCCCATAGTAACACATATCGGGGCTGTTTGAACTTTTTTTTTCTGGTCAAAAAGGCTCCTCAAAAGGTTCAAAAGAGTTTCGTATCCTTCTTATGGGCTCTTTCTGATGTTAAAATTCAAGTCCGCCAGACAGTAGCCCATATCGGGCAGTTTGAACTTTTTTCTAGTCAAAAAGGCTCCTCAAAAGGTTCAAAAGAGCTTTGTATCCTTCTTATGGACTCTTTCTGATGTTAAAAGTCAAGTCCGCCAGACAGTAGCCCATATCGGGCCGTTTGAACTTTTTTTCTGGTCAAAAAGGCTCCTCAAAAGGTTCAAAAAAGTTTTGTATCCTTCTTATGGGCTCTGTCTGATGTTAAAAGTCAAGTCCGCCAGACAGTAGCCCATATCGGGGCCGTTTGAACTTTTTTTCTGGTCAAAAAGGCTCCTCAAAAGGTTCAAAAGAGCTTTGTATCCTTCTTGTGGTTTCTTTTTTATGTTAAAAGTCAAATCCACCAGACAGTAGCCCATATAGAGGCGTTTGGACTTTTTTTCTAGTCAAAAAGGATTCTCAAAAGGTTCAAAAGAGCTTGGTATCCTTCTTAAAGACTCTTTCTGATGTTAAAAGTCAAGTCCGCCAGACAGCAGCCCATATCGGGCTGTTTGAACTATTTTTTCTGGTCAAAAAGGCTCCTCAAAAGGTTCAAAATAGCTTTGTATCCTTCTTATGGGCTCTTTCTGATGTTAAAAATCAAGTCCGCCAGACAATAGCCCAAATCGAGCCGTTTGAACTTTTTTTTCTGGTCAAAAAGGCTCTTCAAAAGGTTCAAAAGAGCTTGGTATCCTTCCTATGGGCTGTTTCTGATGTTAAAAGTCGAGTCCGCCAGACAGTAGCCCATATCGGGCCGTTTTAACTTTTTTTTCTGGTCAAAAAGGCTCCTCAAAAGGTTAAAAAAAGCTTTGTATCCTTCTTATGGGCACTTTCTGATGTTAAAAGTCAAGTCCGCCAGACAGTAGTCCATATCGGACCGTTTGAACCTTTTTTCTGCTTTGAACTTTTTTTCTGGTCAAAAAGGCTCCTCAAAAGGTTCAAAAGAGCGTCGCATCCTTCTTATGGGCTCTTTCTGATGTTAAAAATCAAGTCCGCCAGACAGTAGCCCATAACGGGCCGTTTGAACTTTTTTTCTGGTCAAAAAGGCTCCTCAAAAGGTCCAAAAGAGCTTCGTATCCTTCTTATGGGCTCTTTCTGATGTTCAAAGTGAAGTGCGCCAGAAAGTAGCCCATAGTAACCCATATCGGGGCTTTTTTAACTTTTTTTTCTGGTCAAAAAGGCTCCTCAAAAGGTTCAAAAGAGTTTCGTATCCTTCTTATGGGCTCTTTCTGATGTTAAAAGTCAAGTCTACCTGACAGTAGCCCATATCGGGCCGTTTGAAAAAAAATTTTCTAGTCAAAAAGGCTCCTCAAAAGGATCAAAAGAGCTTTGTATCCTTCTTATGAACTCTTTCTGATGTTAAAAGTCAAGTCCGCCAGACAGTAGCCCATATCGGGGCCGTTTGAACTTTTTTTTCTGGTCAAAAAGGCTCCTCAAAAGGTTCAAAAGAGCTTCGTATCCTTCTCATGGGCTCTTTCTGATGTTAAAAGTCAAGTCCACCAGACATTACTCCATATCGGACCTTTTGACCTTTTTTACTGGTCAAAAAGGCTCCACTAAAAGGTTCAAAAGAGCTTTGTATCCTTCATATGGGCTCTTTCTGATGTTAAAAGTCAAGTCCGCCAGAGAGTAGCCCATATTGGGGCTGTTTGAACTTATTTTTCTGGTGAAAAAGGCTCCACAAAAGGTTAAAAGGAGCTTCGTATCCTTCTTGTGGTTTCTTTCTGATGTTAAAAGTCAAGTCCGCCAGACAGTAGCCCATATCGGGTCCGTTTGATTTTTTTTTTCTGGTCGAAAAGGCTCCTCAAAAGGTTCAAAAGAGCTTTGTATCCTTCTTATGGGCTGTTTCTGATGTTAAAAGTCGAGTCCGCCAGACAGTAGCCCATATCGGGGCCGTTTGAACTTTTTTTCTGGTCAAAAAGTCTCCTCAAAAGGTTCAAAAGAGCTTCGTATCCTTCTTATGGGCTCTTTCTGATGTTAAAAGTCAAGTCCACCAGACAGTAGTCCATATCGGGGCCGTTTGAACGTTTTTTCAGGTCAAAAAGGCTTTTCAAAAGGTTCAAAAGAGCTTTGTATCCTTCTTATGGGCTCTTTCTGATGTTAAAAGTCAAGTCCGCCAGACAGTAGCCCATTTCGGAGCCGTTTGAACTTTTTTTCTGTTAAAAAAGGCTCCTCAAAAGGTTCAAAAGAGCTTTGTATCCTTCTTATGGGCTCTTTCTGTTGTTAAAAGTCAATTCCACCAGACAGTAGCCCATATCGGGGCCGTTTGAACGTTTTTTCAGGTCAAAAGGCTTTTCAAAACGTTCAAAAGAGCTTTGTGTCCTTCTTATGGGCTCTTTCTGATGTTAAAAGTCAAGTCCGCCAGACAGTAGCCCATATCGGGGCCGTTTGAACTTTTTTCAGGTCAAAAAGGCTCCTCAAAAGGTTCAAAAGAGCTATGTATCCTTCTTATGGGCTCTTTCTGATGTTAAAAGTCAAGTCCACCAGACAGTAGCCCATATAGAGGCGTTTGAACTTTTTTTCTAGTCAAAAAGGATCCTAAAAAGGTTCAAAAGAGCTTGGTATCCTTCTTAAAGACTCTTTCTGATGTTAAAGGTCAAGTCCGCCAGACAGCAGCCCATATCGGGCTGTTTGAACTTTTTTTTCTGGTCAAACAGGCTCCTCAAAAGGTTCAAAATAGCTTCGTATCCTTCTTATGGGCTCTTTCTGATGTTAAAAGTCAAGTCCGCCAGACAATAGCCCAAATCGAGCCGTTTGAACTTGTTTTTTCTGGTCAAAAAGGCTCCTCAAAAGGTTCAAAAGAGCTTGGTATCCTTCCTATGGGCTGTTTCTGATGTTAAAAGTCGAGTCCGCCAGACAGTAGCCCATATCGGGGCCGTTTTAACTTTTTTTTCTGGTCAAAAAGGCTCCTCAAAAGGTTAAAAAAAGCTTCGTATCCTTCTTATGGGCACTTTCTGATGTTAAAAGTCAAGTCCGCCACACAGTAGTCCATATCGGACCGTTTGAACCTTTTTTCTGGTTTGAACTTTTTTTCTAGTCAAAAAGGCTCCTCAAAAGGTTAAAAAGAGCGTCTTATCCTTCTTATGGGCTCTTTCTGATGTTAAAAATCAAGTCCGCCAGACAGTAGCCCATAACGGGGCCGTTTGAACTTTTTTTCTGGTCAAAAAGGCTCCTCAAAAGGTCCAAAAGAGCTTCGTATCCTTCTTATGGGCTCTTTCTGATGTTCAAAATGAAGTGCGCCAGACAGTAACCCATAGTAACCCATATCGGGGCTGTTTTAACTGTTTTTTTCTGGTCAAAAAGGCTCCTCAAAAGGTTCAAAAAAGTTTCATATCCTTCTTATCGGCTCTTTCTGATGTTAAAAGTCAAGTCCGCCAGTTAATAGCCCAAATCGAGCCGTTTGAACTTTTTTTTCTGGTCAAAAAGGCTCCTCAAAAGGTTCAAAAGAGCTTGGTATCCTTCCTATGGGCTGTTTCTGACGTTAAAAGTTGAGTCAGCCAGACAGTAGCCCATATCGGGGCCGTTTGAACTTTTTTTCTGGTCAAAAAGGCTCCTCAAAAGGTTAAAAAAAAGCTTTGTATCCTTCTTATGGGCTCTTTCTGATGTTAAAAGTCAAGTCCGCCAGACAATAGCCCAAATCGAGCCGTTTGAACTTTTTTTTCTGGTCAAAAAGGCTCCTCAAAAGGTTCAAAAGAGAGTCGTATCCTTCTTATGTGCTCTTTCTGATGTTAAAAATTAAGTCCGCCAGACAGTAGCCCTTATCGGGGCCGTTTGAACTTTTTTTCTGGTCAAAAAGGCTCCTCAAAAGGTCCAAAAGAGCTTCGTATCCTTCTTATGGGCTCTTTCTGATGTTAAAAGTGAAGTGCGCCAGACAGTAGCCCATAGTAACACATATCGGGGCTGTTTGAACATTTTTTTTCTGGTCAAAAAGGCTCCTCAAAAGGTTCAAAAGAGTTTCGTATCCTTCTTATGGGCTCTTTCTGATGTTAAAATTCAAGTCCGCCAGACAGTAGCCCATATCGGGCAGTTTGAACTTTTTTCTAGTCAAAAAGGCTCCTCAAAAGGTTCAAAAGAGCTTTGTATCCTTCTTATGGACTCTTTCTGATGTTAAAAGTCAAGTCCGCCAGACAGTAGCCCATATCGGGCCGTTTGAACTTTTTTTCTGGTTAAAAAGGCTCCTCAAAAGGTTCAAAAAAGTTTTGTATCCTTCTTATGGGCTCTGTCTGATGTTAAAAGTCAAGTCCGCCAGACAGTAGCCCATATCGGGGCCGTTTGAACTTTTTTTCTGGTCAAAAAGGCTCCTCAAAAGGTTCAAAAGAGCTTTGTATCCTTCTTGTGGTTTCTTTTTTATGTTAAAAGTCAAATCCACCAGACAGTAGCCCATATAGAGGCGTTTGGACTTTTTTTCTAGTCAAAAAGGATTCTCAAAAGGTTCAAAAGAGCTTGGTATCCTTCTTAAAGACTCTTTCTGATGTTAAAAGTCAAGTCCGCCAGACAGCAGCCCATATCGGGCTGTTTGAACTATTTTTTCTGGTCAAAAAGGCTCCTCAAAAGGTTC
Source organism: Gila orcuttii (assembly GCA_026230005.1). Classification (NCBI taxonomy): domain Eukaryota; kingdom Metazoa; phylum Chordata; class Actinopteri; order Cypriniformes; family Leuciscidae; genus Gila; species Gila orcuttii. The sequence goes on along the minus strand of JAPDVR010000010.1, from coordinate 28,696,331 downwards.
AAAATAGCTTTGTATCCTTCTTATGGGCTCTTTCTGATGTTAAAAATCAAGTCCGCCAGACAATAGCCCAAATCGAGCCGTTTGAACTTTTTTTTCTGGTCAAAAAGGCTCCTCAAAAGGTTTAAAAGAGCTTGGTATCCTTCCTATGGGCTGTTTCTGATGTTAAAAGTCGAGTCCGCCAGACAGTAGCCCATATCGGGCCGTTTTAACTTTTTTTTCTGGTCAAAAAGGCTCCTCAAAAGGTTAAAAAAAGCTTTGTATCCTTCTTATGGGCACTTTCTGATGTTAAAAGTCAAGTCCGCCAGACAGTAGTCCATATCGGACCGTTTGAACCTTTTTTCTGCTTTGAACTTTTTTTCTGGTCAAAAAGGCTCCTCAAAAGGTTCAAAAGAGCGTCGCATCCTTCTTATGGGCTCTTTCTGATGTTAAAAATCAAGTCCGCCAGACAGTAGCCCATAACGGGCCGTTTGAACTTTTTTTCTGGTCAAAAAGGCTCCTCAAAAGGTCCAAAAGAGCTTCGTATCCTTCTTATGGGCTCTTTCTGATGTTCAAAGTGAAGTGCGCCAGAAAGTAGCCCATAGTAACCCATATCGGGGCTTTTTTAACTTTTTTTTCTGGTCAAAAAGGCTCCTCAAAAGGTTCAAAAGAGTTTCGTATCCTTCTTATGGGCTCTTTCTGATGTTAAAAGTCAAGTCCACCAGACAGTAGCCCATATCGGGGCCGTTTGAACGTTTTTTCAGGTCAAAAGGCTTTTCAAAACGTTCAAAAGAGCTTTGTGTCCTTCTTATGGGCTCTTTCTGATGTTAAAAGTCAAGTCCGCCAGACAGTAGCCCATATCGGGCCGTTTGAACTTTTTTCAGGTCAAAAAGGCTCCTCAAAACGTTCAAAAGAGCTATGTATCCTTCTTATGGGCTCTTTCTGATGTTAAAAGTCAAGTCCACCAGACAGTAGCCCATATAGAGGCGTTTGAACTTTTTTTCTAGTCAAAAAGGACCCTCAAAAGGTTCAAAAGAGCTTGGTATCCTTCTTAAAGACTCTTTCTGATGTTAAAGGTCAAGTCCGCCAGACAGCAGCCCATATCGGGCTGTTTGAACTTTTTTTTCTGGTCAAACAGGCTCCTCAAAAGGTTCAAAATAGCTTCGTATCCTTCTTATGGGCTCTTTCTGATGTTAAAAGTCAAGTCCGCCAGACAATAGCCCAAATCGAGCCGTTTGAACTTGTTTTTTCTGGTCAAAAAGGCTCCTCAAAAGGTTCACAAGAGCTTGGTATCCTTCCTATGGGCTGTTTCTGATGTTAAAAGTCGAGTCCGCCAGACAGTAGCCCATATCGGGGCCGTTTTAACTTTTTTTTCTGGTCAAAAAGGCTCCTCAAAAGGTTAAAAAAAGCTTCGTATCCTTCTTATGGGCACTTTCTGATGTTAAAAGTCAAGTCCGCCACACAGTAGTCCATATCGGACCGTTTGAACCTTTTTTCTGGTTTGAACTTTTTTTCTAGTCAAAAAGGCTCCTCAAAAGGTTAAAAAGAGCGTCTTATCCTTCTTATGGGCTCTTTCTGATGTTAAAAATCAAGTCCGCCAGACAGTAGCCCATAACGGGGCCGTTTGAACTTTTTTTCTGGTCAAAAAGGCTCCTCAAAAGGTCCAAAAGAGCTTCGTATCCTTCTTATGGGCTCTTTCTGATGTTCAAAATGAAGTGCGCCAGACAGTAGCCCATAGTAACCCATATCGGGGCTGTTTTAACTGTTTTTTTCTGGTCAAAAAGGCTCCTCAAAAGGTTCAAAAAAGTTTCATATCCTTCTTATCGGCTCTTTCTGATGTTAAAAGTCAAGTCCGCCAGACAATAGCCCAAATCGAGCCGTTTGAACTTTTTTTTCTGGTCAAAAAGGCTCCTCAAAAGGTTCAAAAGAGCTTGGTATCCTTCCTATGGGCTGTTTCTGACGTTAAAAGTTGAGTCAGCCAGACAGTAGCCCATATCGGGGCCGTTTGAACTTTTTTTCTGGTCAAAAAGGCTCCTCAAAAGGTAAAAAAAAAGCTTTGTATCCTTCTTATGGGCTCTTTCTGATGTTAAAAGTCAAGTCCGCCAGACAATAGCCCAAATCGAGCCGTTTGAACTTTTTTTTCTGGTCAAAAAGGCTCCTCAAAAGGTTCAAAAGAGCTTGGTATCCTTCCTATGGGCTGTTTCTGACGTTAAAAGTCAAGTCCGCCAGACAGTAGTCCATATCGGACCGTTTGAACCTTTTTTCTGGTTTAAACTTTTTTTCTGGTCAAAATGGCTCCTCAAAAGGTTCAAAAGAGAGTCGTATCCTTCTTATGTGCTCTTTCTGATGTTAAAAATTAAGTCCGCCAGACAGTAGCCCTTATCGGGGCCGTTTGAACTTTTTTTCTGGTCAAAAAGGCTCCTCAAAAGGTCCAAAAGAGCTTCGTATCCTTCTTATGGGCTCTTTCTGATGTTAAAAGTGAAGTGCGCCAGACAGTAGCCCATAGTAACACATATCGGGGCTGTTTGAACTTTTTTTTTTCTGGTCAAAAAGGCTCCTCAAAAGGTTCAAAAGAGTTTCGTATCCTTCTTATGGGCTCTTTCTGATGTTAAAATTCAAGTCCGCCAGACAGTAGCCCATATCGGGCAGTTTGAACTTTTTTCTAGTCAAAAAGGCTCCTCAAAAGGTTCAAAAGAGCTTTGTATCCTTCTTATGGACTCTTTCTGATGTTAAAAGTCAAGTCCGCCAGACAGTAGCCCATATCGGGCCGTTTGAACTTTTTTTCTGGTCAAAAAGGCTCCTCAAAAGGTTCAAAAAAGTTTTGTATCCTTCTTATGGGCTCTGTCTGATGTTAAAAGTCAAGTCCGCCAGACAGTAGCCCATATCGGGGCCGTTTGAACTTTTTTTCTGGTCAAAAAGGCTCCTCAAAAGGTTCAAAAGAGCTTTGTATCCTTCTTGTGGTTTCTTTTTTATGTTAAAAGTCAAATCCACCAGACAGTAGCCCATATAGAGGCGTTTGGACTTTTTTTCTAGTCAAAAAGGATTCTCAAAAGGTTCAAAAGAGCTTGGTATCCTTCTTAAAGACTCTTTCTGATGTTAAAAGTCAAGTCCGCCAGACAGCAGCCCATATCGGGCTGTTTGAACTATTTTTTCTGGTCAAAAAGGCTCCTCAAAAGGTTCAAAATAGCTTTGTATCCTTCTTATGGGCTCTTTCTGATGTTAAAAATCAAGTCCGCCAGACAATAGCCCAAATCGAGCCGTTTGAACTTTTTTTTCTGGTCAAAAAGGCTCCTCAAAAGGTTCAAAAGAGCTTGGTATCCTTCCTATGGGCTGTTTCTGATGTTAAAAGTCGAGTCCGCCAGACAGTAGCCCATATCGGGCCGTTTTAACTTTTTTTTCTGGTCAAAAAGGCTCCTCAAAAGGTTAAAAAAAGCTTTGTATCCTTCTTATGGGCACTTTCTGATGTTAAAAGTCAAGTCCGCCAGACAGTAGTCCATATCGGACTGTTTGAACCTTTTTTCTGCTTTGAACTTTTTTTCTGGTCAAAAAGGCTCCTCAAAAGGTTCAAAAGAGCGTCGCATCCTTCTTATGGGCTCTTTCTGATGTTAAAAATCAAGTCCGCCAGACAGTAGCCCATAACGGGCCGTTTGAACTTTTTTTCTGGTCAAAAAGGCTCCTCAAAAGGTCCAAAAGAGCTTCGTATCCTTCTTATGGGCTCTTTCTGATGTTCAAAGTGAAGTGCGCCAGAAAGTAGCCCATAGTAACCCATATCGGGGCTTTTTTAACTTTTTTTTCTGGTCAAAAAGGCTCCTCAAAAGGTTCAAAAGAGTTTCGTATCCTTCTTATGGGCTCTTTCTGATGTTAAAAGTCAAGTCCGCAAGACAGTAGCCCATATCGGGCCGTTTGAACTTTTTTTCTAGTCAAAAAGGCTCCTCAAAAGGTTCAAAAGAGCTTTGTATCCTTCTTATGGACTCTTTCTGATGTTATAAGTCAAGTCCGCCAGACAGTAGCCCATATCGGGGCCGTTTGAACTTTTTTTCTGGTCAAAAAGGCTCCTCAAAAAGTTCAAAAGAGCTTCGTATCCTTCTAATGGGCTCTTTCTGATGTGAAAAGTCAAGTCCACCAGACAGTAGCCCATATCGGGGCCATTTGAATGTTTTTTCAGGTCAAAAGGCTTTTAAAAACGTTCAAAAGAGCTTTGTGTCCTTCTTATGGGCTCTTTCTGATGTTAAAAGTCAAGTCCGCCAGACAGTAGCCCATATCGGGGCCGTTTGATCTTTTTTTCAGGTCAAAAAGGCTCCTCAAAAGGTTCAAAAGAGCTTTGTATCCTTCTTATGGGCTCTTTCTGATGTTAAAAATCAAGTCCACCAGAGAGTAGCCCATATAGAGGCGTTTGAACTTTTTTTTCTGGTCAAACAGGCTCCTCAAAAGGTTCAAAAGAGCTTTGTATCCTTCTTATGGGCTCTTTCTGATGTTAAAAGTAAAGTCCACCAGACAGTAGCCCATATAGAGGCGTTTGAACTTTTTTTCTAGTCAAAAAGGATCCTCAAAAGGTTCAAAAGAGCTTGGTATCCTTCTTAAAGACTCTTTCTGATGTTAAAAGTCAAGTCCGCCAGACAGCAGCCCATATCGGGCTGTTTGAACTTTTTTTTCTGGTCAAACAGGCTCCTCAAAAAGTTCACAATAGCTTCGTATCCTTCTTATGGGCTCTTTCTGATGTTAAAAGTCAAGTCCGCCAGACAATAGCCCAAATCGAGCCGTTTGAACTTTTTTTTCTGGTCAAAAAGGCTCCTCAAAAGGTTCAAAAGAGCTTGGTATCCTTCCTATGGGCTGTTTCTGACGTTAAAAGTCGAGTCAGCCAGACAGTACCCCATATCGGGCCGTTTGAACTTTTTTTTCTGGTCAAAAAGGCTCCTCAAAAGGTTAAAAAAAGCTTCGTATCCTTCTTATGGGCTCTTTCTGATCTTAAAAGTCAAGTCCGCCAGACAGTAGTCCATATCGGACCGTTTGAACCTTTTTTCTGGTTTGAACTTTTTTTCTGGTCAAAAAGGCTCCTCAAAAGGTTCAAAAGAGAGTCGTATACTTCTTATGGGCTCTTTCTGATGTTAAAAATCAAGTACGCCAGACAGTAGCCCATATCGGGGCCGTTTGAACTTTTTTTCTGGGTCAAAAAGGCTCCTCAAAAGGTCCAAAAGAGCTTCGTATCCTTCATATGGGCTCTTTCTGATGTTAAAAGTGAAGTGCGCCAGACAGTAGCCCATAGTAACCCATATCGGGGCTGTTTGAACCTTTTTTTGCTGGTCAAAAAGGCTCCTCAAAAGGTTCAAAAGAGTTTCGTATCCTTCTTATGGGCTCTTTCTGATGTTAAAAGTCAAGTCCGCCAGACAGTAGCCCATATCGGGCCGTTTGAACTTTTTTTCTGGTAAAAAAGGCTCCTCAAAAGGTTCAAAAAAGCTTTGTATCCTTCTTATGGGCTCTGTCTGATGTTAAAAGTCAAGTCCGCCAGACAGTAGCTCATATAGAGGCGTTTGAACTTTTTATCTAGTCAAAAAGGATTCTCAAAAGGTTCAAAAGAGCTTGGTATCCTTCTTAAAGACTCTTTCTGATGTTAAAAGTCAAGTCCGCCAGACAGCAGCCCATATCGGGCTGTTTGAACTTTTTTTTCTGGTCAAACAGGCTCCTCAAAAGGTTCAAAATAGCTTCGTATCCTTCTTATGGGCTCTTTCTGATGTTAAAAGTCAAGTCCGCCAGACAATAGCCCAAATCGAGCCGTTTTAACTTTTTTTTCTGGTCAAAAAGACTCCTCAAAAGGTTCAAAAGAGCTTGGTATCCTTCCTATGGGCTGTTTCTGATGTTAAAAGTCGAGTCCGCCAGACAGTAGCCCATATCGGGGCCGTTTGAACTTTTTTTCTGGTCAAAAAGGCTCCTCAAAAGGTTAAAAAAAAGCTTGGTATCCTTCTTAAAGACTCTTTCTGATGTTAAAAGTCGAGTCCGCCAGACAGTAGCCCATATCGGGGCCGTTTGAACGTTTTTTTCAGGTCAAAAGGCTTTTCAAAACGTTCAAAAGAGCTTTGTGTCCTTCTTATGGGCTCTTTCTGATGTTAAAAGTCAAGTCCGCCAGACAATAGCCCAAATCGAGCCGTTTGAACTTTTTTTTCTGGTCAAAAAGGCTCCTCAAAAGGTTCAAAAGAGCTTGGTATCCTTCCTATGGGCTGTTTCTGACGTTAAAAGTCGAGTCAGCCAGACAGTAGCCCATAATGGGGCCGTTTGAACTTTTTTTTCTGGTCAAAAAGGCTCCTCAAAAGGTTAAAAAAAGCTTCGTATCCTTCTTATGAGCTCTTTCTGATGTTAAAAGTCAAGTCCGCCAGACAGTAGTCCATATCGGACCTTTTGAACCTTTTTTCTGGTTTGAACTTTTTTTCTGGTCAAAAAGGCTCCTCAAAAGGTTCAAAAGAGCGTCGTATCCTTCTAATGGGCTCTTTCTGATGTTAAAAATCAAGTCTTCCAGACAGTAGCCCATATCGGGGCCGTTTGAACTTTTTTTCTGGTCAAAAGGCTCCTCAAAAGGTCCAAAAGAGCTTCGTATCCTTCTTATGGGCTCTTTCTGATGTTAAAAGTGAAGTGCGCCAGACAGTAGCCCATAGTAACCCATATCGGGGCTGTTTGAACTTTTTTTTTCTGGTCAAAAAGGCTCCTCAAAAGGTTCAAAAGAGCTTTGTATCCTTCTTATGGACTCTTTCTGATATTAAAAGTCAAGTCCGCCAGACAGTAGCCCATATCGGGCCGTTTGAACTTTTTTTCTGGTCAAAAAGGCTCCTCAAAAGGTTCAAAAAAGCTTTGTATCCTTCTTATGGGCTGTTTCTGATGTTAAAAGTCGAGTCCGCCAGACAGTAGCCCATATCGGGGCCGTTTGAACTTTTTTTTCTGGTCAAAAAGGCTCCTCAAAAAGTTTAAAAGAGAGAGGTTTGAAACTTTTTTCTGGTCAAAAAGGCTCCTCAAATGGTTTAAAGGAGCTTCGTATCCTTCTTATGGGCTGTTTCTTATGTTAAAAGTCAAGTCCGCCAGACAGTAGCCCATATCGGACCGTTTGAACTTTTTTTCTGGTCAAAAAGGCTCCTCAAAAGGTTCAAAAGAGCTTGGTATCCTTCTTATGGGCTCTTTCTGATGTTAAAAATCAAGTCCGCCAGACAGTAGCCCATATCGGGGCCGTTTGAACCTTTTTTCTGGTCAAAAAGGCTCCTCAAAAGGTTCAAAAGAGCTTTGTATCCTTCTTATGGGCTGTTTCTGATGTTAAAAGTCGAGTCCGCCAGACAGTAGCCCATATCGGGGCCGTTTGAACTTTTTTCTGGTCAAAAAGGCTCCTCAAAAGGTTCAAAAGAGCTTCGTATCCTTCTTATGGGCTCTTTCTGATGTGAAAAGTCAAGTCCACCAGACAGTAGCCCATATCGGGGCCGTTTGAACGTTTTTTCAGGTCAAAAAGGCTTTTCAAAAGGTTCAAAAGAGCTGTGTATCCTTCTTATGGGCTCTTTCTGATGTTAAAAGTCAAGTCCGCCAGACAGTAGCCCATATCGGGGCCGTTTGAACTTTTTTTCAGGTCAAAAAGGCTCCTCAAAAGGTACAAAAGAGCTTTGTATCCTTCTTATGGGCTCTTTCTGTTGTTAAAAGTCAAGTCTACCAGACAGTAGCCCATATCGAGGCGTTTGAACTTTTTTTCTAGTCAAAAAGGCTCCTCAAAAGGTTCAAAAGAGCTTCGTATCCTTCTTAAAGACTCTTTCTGATGTTAAAAGTCAAGTCCGCCAGACAGCAGCCCATACCGGGCTGTTTGAACTTTTTTTCTGGTCAAAAAGGCTCCTCAAAAGGTTCAAAAGAGCTTGGTATCCTTCCTATGGGCTGTTTCTGATGTTAAAAGTCGAGTCCGCCAGACAGTAGCCCATATCGGGGCCGTTTTAACTTTTTTTTCTGGTCAAAAAGGCTCCTCAAAAGGTTAAAAAAAGCTTCGTATCCTTCTTATGGGCACTTTCTGATGTTAAAAGTCAAGTCCGCCAGACAGTAGTCCATATCGGACCGTTTGAACCTTTTTTCTGCTTTGAACTTTTTTTCTGGTCAAAAAGGCTCCTCAAAAGGTTCAAAAGAGCGTCGCATCCTTCTTATGGGCTCTTTCTGATGTTAAAAATCAAGTCCGCCAGACAGTAGCCCATAACGGGCCGTTTGAACTTTTTTTCTTGTCAAAAAGGCTCCTCAAAAGGTCCAAAAGAGCTTCGTATCCTTCTTATGGGCTCTTTCTGATGTTCAAAGTGAAGTGCGCCAGAAAGTAGCCCATAGTAACCCATATCGGGGCTTTTTTAACTTTTTTTTCTGGTCAAAAAGGCTCCTCAAAAGGTTCAAAAGAGTTTCGTATCCTTCTTATGGGCTCTTTCTGATGTTAAAAGTCAAGTCCGCAAGACAGTAACCCATATCGGGCCGTTTGAACTTTTTTTCTAGTCAAAAAGGCTCCTCAAAAGGTTCAAAAGAGCTTTGTATCCTTCTTATGGACTCTTTCTGATGTTATAAGTCAAGTCCGCCAGACAGTAGCCCATATCGGGGCCGTTTGAACTTTTTTTCTGGTCAAAAAGGCTCCTCAAAAAGTTCAAAAGAGCTTCGTATCCTTCTAATGGGCTCTTTCTGATGTGAAAAGTCAAGTCCACCAGACAGTAGCCCATATCGGGGCCATTTGAACGTTTTTTCAGGTCAAAAGGCTTTTAAAAACGTTCAAAAGAGCTTTGTGTCCTTCTTATGGGCTCTTTCTGATGTTAAAAGTCAAGTCCGCCAGACAGTAGCCCATATCGGGGCCGTTTGATCTTTTTTTCAGGTCAAAAAGGCTCCTCAAAAGGTTCAAAAGAGCTTTGTATCCTTCTTATGGGCTCTTTCTGATGTTAAAAATCAAGTCCACCAGACAGTAGCCCATATAGAGGCGTTTGAACTTTTTTTTCTGGTCAAACAGGCTCCTCAAAAGGTTCAAAAGAGCTTTGTATCCTTCTTATGGGCTCTTTCTGATGTTAAAAGTAAAGTCCACCAGACAGTAGCCCATATAGAGGCGTTTGAACTTTTTTTCTAGTCAAAAACGATCCTCAAAAGGTTCAAAAGAGCTTGGTATCCTTCTTAAAGACTCTTTCTGATGTTAAAAGTCAAGTCCGCCAGACAGCAGCCCATATCGGGCTGTTTGAACTTTTTTTTTCTGGTCAAACAGGCTCCTCAAAAAGTTCACAATAGCTTCGTATCCTTCTTATGGGCTCTTTCTGATGTTAAAAGTCAAGTCCGCCAGACAATAGCCCAAATCGAGCCGTTTGAACTTTTTTTCTGGTTTGAACTTTTTTTCTGGTCAAAAAGGCTCCTCAAAAGGTTTAAAAGAGAGTCGTATACTTCTTATGGGCTCTTTCTGATGTTAAAAAATCAAGTCCGCCAGACAGTAGCCCATATCGGGGCCGTTTGAACTTTTTTTCTGGGTCAAAAAGGCTCCTCAAAAGGTCCAAAAGAGCTTTGTATCCTTCATATGGGCTCTTTCTGATGTTAAAAGTGAAGTGCGCCAGACAGTAGCCCATAGTAACCCATATCGGGGCTGTTTGAACCTTTTTTTCTGGTCAAAAAGGCTCCTCAAAAGGTTCAAAAGAGTTTCGTATCCTTCTTATGGGCTCTTTCTGATGTTAAAAGTCAAGTCCGCCAGACAGTAGCCCATATCGGGCCGTTTGAACTTTTTTTCTGGTCAAAAAGGCTCCTCAAAAGGTTCAAAAAAGCTTTGTATCCTTCTTATGGGCTCTGTCTGATGTTAAAAGTCAAGTCCGCCAGACAGTAGCTCATATAGAGGCGTTTGAACTTTTTTTCTAGTCAAAAAGGATTCTCAAAAGGTTCAAAAGAGCTTGGTATCCTTCTTAAAGACTCTTTCTGATGTTAAAAGTCAAGTCCGCCAGACAGCAGCCCATATCGGGCTGTTTGAACTTTTTTTCTGGTCAAACAGGCTCCTCAAAAGGTTCAAAATAGCTTCGTATCCTTCTTATGGGCTCTTTCTGATGTTAAAAGTCAAGTCCGCCAGACAATAGCCCAAATCGAGCCGTTTTAACTTTTTTTTCTGGTCAAAAAGACTCCTCAAAAGGTTCAAAAGAGCTTGGTATCCTTCCTATGGGCTGTTTCTGATGTTAAAAGTCGAGTCCGCCAGACAGTAGCCCATATCGGGGCCGTTTTAACTTTTTTCTGGTCAAAAAGGCTCCTCAAAAAGTTAAAAAAAATCTTGGTATCCTTCTTAAAGACTCTTTCTGATGTTAAAAGTCGAGTCCGCCAGACAGTAGCCCATATCGGGGCCGTTGGAACGTTTTTTTCAGGTCAAAAGGCTTTTCAAAACGTTCAAAAGAGCTTTGTGTCCTTCTTATGGGCTCTTTCTGATGTTAAAAGTCAAGTCCGCCAGACAATAGCCCAAATCGAGCCGTTTGAACTTTTTTTTCTGGTCAAAAAGGCTCCTCAAAAGGTTCAAAAGAGCTTGGTATCCTTCCTATGGGCTGTTTCTGACGTTAAAAGTCGAGTCAGCCAGACAGTAGCCCATATCGGGGCCGTTTGAACTTTTTTTTCTGGTCAAAAAGGCTCCTCAAAAGGTTAAAAAGAGCTTCGTATCCTTCTTATGGGCTCTTTCTGATGTTAAAAGTCAAGTCCGCCAGACAGTAGTCCATATCGGACCTTTTGAACCTTTTTTCTGGTTTGAACTTTTTTTCTGGTCAAAAAGGCTCCTCAAAAGGTTCAAAAGAGCGTCGTATCCTTCTAATGGGCTCTTTCTGATGTTAAAAATCAAGTCCGCCAGACAGTAGCCCATATAGGGGCAGTTTGAACTTTTTTTCTGGTCAAAAGGATCCTCAAAAGGTCCAAAAGAGCTTCGTATCCTTCTTATGGGCTCTTTCTGATGTTAAAAGTGAAGTGCGCCAGACAGTACTGCCGTGCAAAGGCAAAAGACCGTAACTTCGTTTTTGGTCGAAAATGAGTTATTTATATTTTTGGCACATTCAAGACCTCCTTTATCATGTGGATAAGTATCTTGAGTCAAATCCGTTGTTTTTTCGAGAAAATAATGGGTTGTCTTAACCGTAACTTCCAAAAGCCCATGAGAAACCAAGGCAGAACACCGTAACACCAGTTACGGCTCTTTGGCTTTGTTTTGGAACGCTCACGCTTGAGTTACGGTACTCTGCCTTTGTTTAGCAGCGCGTCAATATGAAGTTACGGTGCCGGCGTTCTATTAAATAATGCTACCTACCAGATTATACGGTGGTCTGCCTTTGTTTTACTCTCCATTAAAATTTACATTATGATGTAGCCTGTGTAGCAACTTGTACAGCTGCCATCAGTCCTTGTCTTCTGATGTCCTCAGAGCTTTGTCCTGCACTAATGCGGTCAGAACATTTAGTATGAACCCGCATCGACAAACGTGCGATAACGATCGCAAAGGATATATGCAGAGATGACAGAAAAATGTTACACATGTCATAGCAGGTGAATACAACAAAGAACTAAAGCCCCGCCTCACCCAGTTCGGATACCGGACCTGGTTGAAACAATCATGCATCTAGCTGGCAGAGTGCCAAAACTTCGCAGGCGCCTTCAGCACCGCCCTTAACACGGTCGAGCCGACGCGGGACTAATATATCACAGGGAGTGATAATAATTAAGCAACAAGGGTATGTTGGTGCATACAACATAAGGAAGCAAGAAGTGTTGGTGCATACAACATCAGACTAGCTTTTACAAGCAGGTTATACATACAATCACAGCGTCCGGAATAAATCCGCGGGACGAGCGAAGTGCACAAGCACAATAATATGCCAGACAGCTGAAACCACCGCATACTGAAAAGAAGCGGAACACAGAAGGTTGTGCTATAAATGCATTAGTCGTCTAGGTAGTCCAGAACGCGCTCCCTACTGAGTCTCAAGGAGGAAAGCACTGCGTAGGCTACTTTTCGTGAACAGACGAGGAGCGTGACACCTTCGAACACGAATCTCGGTAAGCGCCTGTGAAAGTATATACGTCTTTCAGATCCACCGCTATAAACCAGTCTCCAGGTCGAATGTGCGCGAGGATCTGTTTTATCGTGATCTTTTTGAGCGCATGTTTAGCAAGTCTTATGCCACTCGGTACCACTTGAAAATACTCATTACCCCTATGGAGGTATTTTGTCATGTCTAAGGGGCTATTAGGGTGGTGATGGCGCAATAGATAAAACACATGCCTTTGGTGTGAGAGACCCGGGTTCGAATCCACTGTGAGACACCAATGTGTCCCTGAGCAAGACACTTAACCCCTAGTTGCTCCAGAGGTGTGCGACCTCTGACATATATAGCAATTGTAAGTCGCTTTGGATAAAAGCGTCAGCTAAATGAATAAATGTAAATGTATTAATTAGGGCCACCAGAATGCAACCAAAGCACAGGATAGCAATAAGTAGATGGCTATAATTGTAAATCATACAAAATAAATGCCATGATCACTAGATTTTATACAGGTGTTGCTATAATGATTTTGTTAATGGTGATCAGCAACCAAATATTGATAATGTGGAAGTTACTGCCTTTTGCCTTGGCATGACTTCTCACTTTTTGCTGACAATACAAAGGCAGAGTACAGTAACTTTAAAATAGTGGTCAAAAGTCAAGTTTGAGCTCAAGATTTTTTTATGTAGATAATTTTCATTACTTAAACATCTAATTGCCCGATTTTCAGTGTCCTACCTATAATTAATTTGGCGGGACAACTAAAAATCTTTAAAGTCATTTTTCTCAGTTCCACACTCTAGCGAGTTAAGGTCTTTTGCCTTTGTAGGGCAGAGTAGCCCATAGTAACCCATATCGGGGCTGTTTGAACTTTTTTTTCTGGTCAAAAAGGCTCCTCAAAAGGTTCAAAAGAGTTTCGTATCCTTCTTATGGGCTCTTTCTGATGTTAAAAGTCAAGTCCACCAGACAGTAGCCCATATCGGGCCGTTTGAACTTTTTTTCTAGTCAAAAAGGCTCCTCAAAAGGTTCAAAAGAGCTTTGTATCCTTCTTATGGACTCTTTCTGATATTAAAAGTCAAGTCCGCCAGACAGTAGCCCATATCGGGCCGTTTGAACTTTTTTTCTGGTCAAAAAGGCTCCTCAAAAGGTTCAAAAAAGCTTTGTATCCTTCTTATGGGCTCTGTCTGATGTTAAAAGTCAAGTCCCCTAGACAGTAGCCCATATCGGGGCCGTTTGAACTTTTTTTCCTGGTCAAAAAGGCTCTTCAAAAGGTTCAAAAGAGCTTTGTATCCTTCTTGTGGTTTCTTTTTTATGTTAAAAGTCAAATCCACCAGACAGTAGCCCATATCGGGGCCGTTTGAACTTTTTTTCTGGTCAAAAAGACTCCTCAAAAGGTTCAAAAGAGCTTGCTATCCTTTTTATGGGTTCTTTCTGATGTTAAAAGTCGAGTCCGCCAGACAGTGGTCCATATCGGACCGTTTAAACCTTTTTTCTGGTCAAAAAGGCTCCTCAAATGGTTTAAAAGTGCTTGCTATCCTTCTTATGGGCTCTTTCTGATGTTAAAAGTCAAGTCCGCCAGACAGTAGCCCATATCGGGGCCGTTTGAACTTTTTTTTCTGGTCAAAAAGGCTCCTCAAAAGGTTCAAAAGAGCTTTGTATACTTCTCATGGGCTCTTTCTGATGTTAAAAGTCAAGTCCGCCAGACATTAGTCCATATCGGACCTTTTGACCTTTTTTACTGGTCAAAAAGGCTCCTCTAAAATGTTCAAAAGAGCTTTGTGTCCTTCTTATGGGCTCTTTCTGATGTTAAAAGTCAAGTCCGCCAGACAGTAGCCCATATCGGAGCCGTTTGAACTTTTTTTTCTGGTCAAAAAGGCTTCTCAAAAGTTAAAAATAGCTTCGTATCCTTCTTATGGGCTCTGTCTGATGTTAAAAGTCAAGTCCGCCAGACAGTAGTCCATATCGGACCGTTTGAACCTTTTTTCTGGTTTGAACTTTTTTTCTGGTCAAAAAAGCTCCACAAAAGCTTCAAAGGAGCTTCGTATCCTTCTTGTGGTTTCTTTCTGATGTTAAAAGTCAAGTCCGCCAGACAGTGGCCCATATCGGGGCCGTTTGAACTTTTTTTCCGGTCAAAAAGGCTCCTCAAAAGGTTCAAAAGAGCTTTGTATCCTTCTTTTGGGCTCTTTCTGATGTTAAAAGTCAAGTCCGCCAGACAGTAGCCCACAGTAGCCCATATCGGGGCCGTTTGAACTTTTTTTTTCTGGTCAAAAAGGCTCCTCAAAAGGTTCAAAAGAGCTTTGTATCCTTCTTTTGGGCTCTTTCTGATGTGAAAAGTCAAGTCCACCAGACAGTAGCCCATATCGGGGCCGTTTGAACGTTTTTTCAGGTCAAAAAGGCTTTTCAAAAGGTTCAAAAGAGCTGTGTATCCTTCTTATGGGCTCTTTCTGATGTTAAAAGTCAAGTCCGCCAGACAGTAGCTCATATCGGGGCCGTTTGAACTTTTTTTCAGGTCAAAAAGGCTCCTCAAAAGGTACAAAAGAGCTTCGTATCCTTCTTATGGGCTCTTTCTGATGTTAAAAGTCAAGTCTACCAGACAGTAGCCCATATCGAGGCGTTTGAACTTTTTTTCTAGTCAAAAAGGCTCCTCAAAAGGTTCAAAAGAGCTTCGTATCCTTCTTAAAGACTCTTTCTGATGTTAAAAGTCAAGTCCGCCAGACAGCAGCCCATACCGGGCTGTTTGAACTTTTTTTCTGGTCAAAAAGGCTCCTCAAAAGGTTCAAAAGAGCTTGGTATCCTTCCTATGGGCTGTTTCTGATGTTAAAAGTCGAGTCCGCCAGACAGTAGCCCATATCGGGGCCGTTTTAACTTTTTTTTCTGGTCAAAAAGGCTCCTCAAAAGGTTAAAAAAAGCTTTGTATCCTTCTTATGGGCACTTTCTGATGTTAAAAGTCAAGTCCGCCAGACAGTAGTCCATATCGGACCGTTTGAACCTTTTTTCTGCTTTGAACTTTTTTTCTGGTCAAAAAGGCTCCTCAAAAGGTTCAAAAGAGCGTCGCATCCTTCTTATGGGCTCTTTCTGATGTTAAAAATCAAGTCCGCCAGACAGTAGCCCATAACGGGCCGTTTGAACTTTTTTTCTGGTCAAAAAGGCTCCTCAAAAGGTCCAAAAGAGCTTCGTATCCTTCTTATGGGCTCTTTCTGATGTTCAAAGTGAAGTGCGCCAGAAAGTAGCCCATAGTCACCCATATCGGGGCTTTTTTAACTTTTTTTTCTGGTCAAAAAGGCTCCTCAAAAGGTTCAAAAGAGTTTCGTATCCTTCTTATGGGCTCTTTCTGATGTTAAAAGTCAAGTCCTCAAGACAGTAGCCCATATCGGGCCGTTTGAACTTTTTTTCTAGTCAAAAAGGCTCCTCAAAAGGTTCAAAAGAGCTTTGTATCCTTCTTATGGACTCTTTCTGATGTTATAAGTCAAGTCCGCCAGACAGTAGCCCATATCGGGGCCGTTTGAACTTTTTTTCTGGTCAAAAAGGCTCCTCAAAAAGTTCAAAAGAGCTTCGTATCCTTCTAATGGGCTCTTTCTGATGTGAAAAGTCAAGTCCACCAGACAGTAGCCCATATCGGGGCCATTTGAACGTTTTTTCAGGTCAAAAGGCTTTTAAAAACGTTCAAAAGAGCTTTGTGTCCTTCTTATGGGCTCTTTCTGATGTTAAAAGTCAAGTCCGCCAGACAGTAGCCCATATCGGGGCCGTTTGATCTTTTTTTCAGGTCAAAAAGGCTCCTCAAAAGGTTCAAAAGAGCTTTGTATCCTTCTTATGGGCTCTTTCTGATGTTAAAAATCAAGTCCACCAGACAGTAGCCCATATAGAGGCGTTTGAACTTTTTTTTCTGGTCAAACAGGCTCCTCAAAAGGTTCAAAAGAGCTTTGTATCCTTCTTATGGGCTCTTTCTGATGGTAAAAGTAAAGTCCACCAGACAGTAGCCCATATAGAGGCGTTTGAACTTTTTTTCTAGTCAAAAAGGATCCTCAAAAGGTTCAAAAGAGCTTGGTATCCTTCTTAAAGACTCTTTCTGATGTTAAAAGTCAAGTCCGCCAGACAGCAGCCCATATCGGGCTGTTTGAACTTTTTTTTTCTGGTCAAACAGGCTCCTCAAAAAGTTCACAATAGCTTCGTATCCTTCTTATGGGCTCTTTCTGATGTTAAAAGTCAAGTCCGCCAGACAATAGCCCAAATCGAGCCGTTTTAACCTTTTTTTCTGGTCAAAAAGGCTCCTCAAAAGGTTCAAAAGAGCTTCGTATCCTTCCTATGGGCTGTTTCTGACGTTAAAAGTCGAGTCAGCCAGACAGTACCCCATATCGGGGCCGTTTGAACTTTTTTTTCTGGTCAAAAAGGCTCCTCAAAAGGTTAAAAAAAGCTTTGTATCCTTCTTATGGGCTCTTTCTGATGTTAAAAGTCAAGTCCGCCAGACAGTAGTCCATATCGGACCGTTTGAACCTTTTTTCTGGTTTGAACTTTTTTTCTGGTCAAAAAGGCTCCTCAAAAGGTTCAAAAGAGAGTCGTATACTTCTTATGGGCTCTTTCTGATGTTAAAAATCAAGTCCGCCAGACAGTAGCCCATATCGGGGCCGTTTGAACTTTTTTTCTGGGTCAAAAAGGCTCCTCAAAAGGTCCAAAAGAGCTTCGTATCCTTCATATGGGCTCTTTCTGATGTTAAAAGTGAAGTGCGCCAGACAGTAGCCCATAGTAACCCATATCGGGGCTGTTTGAACCTTTTTTTTCTGGTCAAAAAGGCTCCTCAAAAGGTTCAAAAGAGTTTCGTATCCTTCTTATGGGCTCTTTCTGATGTTAAAAGTCAAGTCCGCCAGACAGTAGCCCATATCGGGCCGTTTGAACTTTTTTTCTGGTCAAAAAGGCTCCTCAAAAGGTTCAAAAAAGCTTTGTATCCTTCTTATGGGCTCTGTCTGATGTTAAAAGTCAAGTCCGCCAGACAGTAGCTCATATAGAGGCGTTTGAACTTTTTTTCTAGTCAAAAAGGATTCTCAAAAGGTTCAAAAGAGCTTGGTATCCTTCTTAAAGACTCTTTCTGATGTTAAAAGTCAAGTCCGCCAGACAGCAGCCCATATCGGGCTGTTTGAACTTTTTTTTCTGGTCAAACAGGCTCCTCAAAAGGTTCAAAATAGCTTCGTATCCTTCTTATGGGCTCTTTCTGATGTTAAAAGTCAAGTCCGCCAGACAATAGCCCAAATCGAGCCGTTTTAACTTTTTTTTCTGGTCAAAAAGACTCCTCAAAAGGTTCAAAAGAGCTTGGTATCCTTCCTATGGGCTGTTTCTGATATTAAAAGTCGAGTCCGCCAGACAGTAGCCCATATCGGGGCCGTTTTAACTTTTTTTCTGGTCAAAAAGGCTCCTCAAAAGGTTAAAAAAAAGCTTGGTATCCTTCTTAAAGACTCTTTCTGATGTTAAAAGTCGAGTCCGCCAGACAGTAGCCCATATCGGGGCCGTTTGAACGTTTTTTTCAGGTCAAAAGGCTTTTCAAAACGTTCAAAAGAGCTTTGTGTCCTTCTTATGGGCTCTTTCTGATGTTAAAAGTCAAGTCCGCCAGACAATAGCCCAAATCGAGCCGTTTGAACTTTTTTTTCTGGTCAAAAGGGCTCCTCAAAAGGTTCAAAAGAGCTTGGTATCCTTCCTATGGGCTGTTTCTGACGTTAAAAGTCGAGTCAGCCAGACAGTAGCCCATATCGGGCCGTTTGAACTTTTTTTTCTGGTCAAAAAGGCTCCTCAAAAGGTTAAAAAAAGCTTCGTATCCTTCTTATGGGCTCTTTCTGATGTTAAAAGTCAAGTCCGCCAGACAGTAGTCCATATCGGACCTTTTGAACCTTTTTTCTGGTTTGAACTTTTTTTCTGGTCAAAAAGGCTCCTCAAAAGGTTCAAAAGAGCGTCGTATCCTTCTAATGGGCTCTTTCTGATGTTAAAAATCAAGTCCGCCAGACAGTAGCCCATATCGGGGCCGTTTGAACTTTTTTTCTGGTCAAAAGGCTCCTCAAAAGGTCCAAAAGAGCTTCGTATCCTTCTTATGGGCTCTTTCTGATGTTAAAAGTGAAGTGCGCCAGACAGTAGCCCATAGTAACCCATATCGGGGCTGTTTGAACTTTTTTTTTCTGGTCAAAAAGGCTCCTCAAAAGGTTCAAAAGAGTTTCGTATCCTTCTTATGGGCTCTTTCTGATGTTAAAAGTCAAGTCCACCAGACAGTAGCCCATATCGGGCCGTTTGAACTTTTTTTCTAGTCAAAAAGGCTCCTCAAAAGGTTCAAAAGAGCTTTGTATCCTTCTTATGGACTATTTCTGATATTAAAAGTCAAGTCCGCCAGACAGTAGCCCATATCGGGCCGTTTGAACTTTTTTTCTGGTCAAAAAGGCTCCTCAAAAGGTTCAAAAAAGCTTTGTATCCTTCTTATGGGCTCTGTCTGATGTTAAAAGTCAAGTCCCCTAGACAGTAGCCCATATCGGGGCCGTTTGAACTTTTTTTTCTGGTCAAAAAGGCTCTTCAAAAGGTTCAAAAGAGCTTTGTATCCTTCTTGTGGTTTCTTTTTTATGTTAAAAGTCAAATCCACCAGACAGTAGCCCATATCGGGGCCGTTTGAACTTTTTTTCTGGTCAAAAAGACTCCTCAAAAGGTTCAAAAGAGCTTGCTATCCTTTTTATGGGCTCTTTCTGATGTTAAAAGTCGAGTCCGCCAGACAGTGGTCCATATCGGACCGTTTAAACCTTTTTTCTGGTCAAAAAGGCTCCTCAAAAGGTTTAAAAGTGCTTGCTATCCTTCTTATGGGCTCTTTCTGATGTTAAAAGTCAAGTCCGCCGGACAGTAGCCCATATCGGGGCCGTTTGAACTTTTTTTCTGGTCAAAAAGGCTCCTCAAAAGGTTCAAAAGAGCTTTGTATCCTTCTCATGGGCTCTTTCTGATGTTAAAAGTCAAGTCCGCCAGACATTAGTCCATATCGGACCTTTTGACCTTTTTTACTGGTCAAAAAGGCTCCTCTAAAAGGTTCAAAAGAGCTTTGTGTCCTTCTTATGGGCTCTTTCTGATGTTAAAAGTCAAGTCCGCCAGACAGTAGCCCATATCGGAGCCGTTTGAACTTTTTTTTCTGTTCAAAAAGGCTTCTCAAAAGTTAAAAATAGCTTCGTATCCTTCTTATGGGCTCTGTCTGATGTTAAAAGTCAAGTCCGCCAGACAGTAGTCCATATCGGACCGTTTGAACCTTTTTTCTGGTTTGAACTTTTTTTCTGGTCAAAAAAGCTCCACAAAAGCTTCAAAGGAGCTTCGTATCCTTCTTGTGGTTTCTTTCTGATGTTAAAAGTCAAGTCCGCCAGACAGTGGCCCATATCGGGGCCGTTTGAACTTTTTTTCCGGTCAAAAAGGCTCCTCAAAAGGTTCAAAAGAGCTTTGTATCCTTCTTTTGGGCTCTTTCTGATGTTAAAAGTCAAGTCCGCCAGACAATAGCCCAAATCGAGCCGTTTGAACTTTTTTTTCTGGTCAAAAAGGCTCCTCAAAAGGTTCAAAAGAGCTTGGTATCCTTCCTATGGGCTGTTTCTGACGTTAAAAGTCGAGTCAGCCAGACAGTAGCCCATAATGGGGCCGTTTGAACTTTTTTTTCTGGTCAAAAAGGCTCCTCAAAAGGTTAAAAAAAGCTTCGTTTCCTTCTTATGAGCTCTTTCTGATGTTAAAAGTCAAGTCCGCCAGACAGTAGTCCATATCGGACCTTTTGAACCTTTTTTCTGGTTTGAACTTTTTTTCTGGTCAAAAAGGCTCCTCAAAAGGTTCAAAAGAGCGTCGTATCCTTCTAATGGGCTCTTTCTGATGTTAAAAATCAAGTCCGCCAGACAGTAGCCCATATCGGGGCCGTTTGAACTTTTTTTCTGGTCAAAAGGCTCCTCAAAAGGTCCAAAAGAGCTTCGTATCCTTCTTATGGGCTCTTTCTGATGTTAAAAGTGAAGTGCGCCAGACAGTAGCCCATAGTAACCCATATCGGGGCTGTTTGAACTTTTTTTTTCTGGTCAAAAAGGCTCCTCAAAAGGTTCAAAAGAGCTTTGTATCCTTCTTATGGACTCTTTCTGATATTAAAAGTCAAGTCCGCCAGACAGTAGCCCATATCGGGCCGTTTGAACTTTTTTTCTGGTCAAAAAGGCTCCTCAAAAGGTTCAAAAAAGCTTTGTATCCTTCTTATGGGCTGTTTCTGATGTTAAAAGTCGAGTCCGCCAGACAGTAGCCCATATCGGGGCCGTTTGAACTTTTTTTTCTGGTCAAAAAGGCTCCTCAAAAAGTTTAAAAGAGAGACGTTTGAAACTTTTTTCTGGTCAAAAAGGCTCCTCAAATGGTTTAAAGGAGCTTCGTATCCTTCTTATGGGCTGTTTCTTATGTTAAAAGTCAAGTCCGCCAGACAGTAGCCCATATCGGACCGTTTGAACTTTTTTTCTGGTCAAAAAGGCTCCTCAAAAGGTTCAAAAGAGCTTGGTATCCTTCTTATGGGCTCTTTCTGATGTTAAAAATCAAGTCCGCCAGACAGTAGCCCATATCGGGGCCGTTTGAACTTTTTTCTGGTCAAAAAGGCTCCTCAAAAGGTTCAAAAGAGCTTCGTATCCTTCTTATGGGCTCTTTCTGATGTGAAAAGTCAAGTCCACCAGACAGTAGCCCATATCGGGGCCGTTTGAACGTTTTTTCAGGTCAAAAAGGCTTTTCAAAAGGTTCAAAAGAGCTGTGTATCCTTCTTATGGGCTCTTTCTGATGTTAAAAGTCAAGTCCGCCAGACAGTAGCCCATATCGGGGCCGTTTGAACTTTTTTTCAGGTCAAAAAGGCTCCTCAAAAGGTACAAAAGAGCTTTGTATCCTTCTTATGGGCTCTTTCTGTTGTTAAAAGTCAAGTCTACCAGACAGTAGCCCATATCGAGGCGTTTGAACTTTTTTTCTAGTCAAAAAGGCTCCTCAAAAGGTTCAAAAGAGCTTCGTATCCTTCTTAAAGACTCTTTCTGATGTTAAAAGTCAAGTCCGCCAGACAGCAGCCCATACCGGGCTGTTTGAACTTTTTTTCTGGTCAAAAAGGCTCCTCAAAAGGTTCAAAAGAGCTTGGTATCCTTCCTATGGGCTGTTTCTGATGTTAAAAGTCGAGTCCGCCAGACAGTAGCCCATATCGGGGCCGTTTTAACTTTTTTTTCTGGTCAAAAAGGCTCCTCAAAAGGTTAAAAAAAGCTTTGTATCCTTCTTATGGGCACTTTCTGATGTTAAAAGTCAAGTCCGCCAGACAGTAGTCCATATCGGACCGTTTGAACCTTTTTTCTGCTTTGAACTTTTTTTCTGGTCAAAAAGGCTCCTCAAAAGGTTCAAAAGAGCGTCGCATCCTTCTTATGGGCTCTTTCTGATGTTAAAAATCAAGTCCGCCAGACAGTAGCCCATAACGGGCCGTTTGAACTTTTTTTCTTGTCAAAAAGGCTCCTCAAAAGGTCCAAAAGAGCTTCGTATCCTTCTTATGGGCTCTTTCTGATGTTCAAAGTGAAGTGCGCCAGAAAGTAGCCCATAGTAACCCATATCGGGGCTTTTTTAACTTTTTTTTCTGGTCAAAAAGGCTCCTCAAAAGGTTCAAAAGAGTTTCGTATCCTTCTTATGGGCTCTTTCTGATGTTAAAAGTCAAGTCCGCAAGACAGTAACCCATATCGGGCCGTTTGAACTTTTTTTCTAGTCAAAAAGGCTCCTCAAAAGGTTCAAAAGAGCTTTGTATCCTTCTTATGGACTCTTTCTGATGTTATAAGTCAAGTCCGCCAGACAGTAGCCCATATCGGGGCCGTTTGAACTTTTTTTCTGGTCAAAAAGGCTCCTCAAAAAGTTCAAAAGAGCTTCGTATCCTTCTAATGGGCTCTTTCTGATGTGAAAAGTCAAGTCCACCAGACAGTAGCCCATATCGGGGCCATTTGAACGTTTTTTCAGGTCAAAAGGCTTTTAAAAACGTTCAAAAGAGCTTTGTGTCCTTCTTATGGGCTCTTTCTGATGTTAAAAGTCAAGTCCGCCAGACAGTAGCCCATATCGGGGCCGTTTGATCTTTTTTTCAGGTCAAAAAGGCTCCTCAAAAGGTTCAAAAGAGCTTTGTATCCTTCTTATGGGCTCTTTCTGATGTTAAAAATCAAGTCCACCAGACAGTAGCCCATATAGAGGCGTTTGAACTTTTTTTTCTGGTCAAACAGGCTCCTCAAAAGGTTCAAAAGAGCTTTGTATCCTTCTTATGGGCTCTTTCTGATGTTAAAAGTAAAGTCCACCAGACAGTAGCCCATATAGAGGCGTTTGAACTTTTTTTCTAGTCAAAAACGATCCTCAAAAGGTTCAAAAGAGCTTGGTATCCTTCTTAAAGACTCTTTCTGATGTTAAAAGTCAAGTCCGCCAGACAGCAGCCCATATCGGGCTGTTTGAACTTTTTTTTTCTGGTCAAACAGGCTCCTCAAAAAGTTCACAATAGCTTCGTATCCTTCTTATGGGCTCTTTCTGATGTTAAAAGTCAAGTCCGCCAGACAATAGCCCAAATCGAGCCGTTTGAACTTTTTTTTCTGGTCAAAAAGGCTCCTCAAAAGGTTAAAAAAAGCTTCGTATCCTTCTTATGGGCTCTTTCTGATGTTAAAAGTCAAGTCCGCCAGACAGTAGTCCATATCGGACCGTTTGAACCTTTTTTCTGGTTTGAACTTTTTTTCTGGTCAAAAAGGCTCCTCAAAAGGTTTAAAAGAGAGTCGTATACTTCTTATGGGCTCTTTCTGATGTTAAAAAATCAAGTCCGCCAGACAGTAGCCCATATCGGGGCCGTTTGAACTTTTTTTCTGGGTCAAAAAGGCTCCTCAAAAGGTCCAAAAGAGCTTTGTATCCTTCATATGGGCTCTTTCTGATGTTAAAAGTGAAGTGCGCCAGACAGTAGCCCATAGTAACCCATATCGGGGCTGTTTGAACCTTTTTTTCTGGTCAAAAAGGCTCCTCAAAAGGTTCAAAAGAGTTTCGTATCCTTCTTATGGGCTCTTTCTGATGTTAAAAGTCAAGTCCGCCAGACAGTAGCCCATATCGGGCCGTTTGAACTTTTTTTCTGGTCAAAAAGGCTCCTCAAAAGGTTCAAAAAAGCTTTGTATCCTTCTTATGGGCTCTGTCTGATGTTAAAAGTCAAGTCCGCCAGACAGTAGCTCATATAGAGGCGTTTGAACTTTTTTTCTAGTCAAAAAGGATTCTCAAAAGGTTCAAAAGAGCTTGGTATCCTTCTTAAAGACTCTTTCTGATGTTAAAAGTCAAGTCCGCCAGACAGCAGCCCATATCGGGCTGTTTGAACTTTTTTTCTGGTCAAACAGGCTCCTCAAAAGGTTCAAAATAGCTTCGTATCCTTCTTATGGGCTCTTTCTGATGTTAAAAGTCAAGTCCGCCAGACAATAGCCCAAATCGAGCCGTTTTAACTTTTTTTTCTGGTCAAAAAGACTCCTCAAAAGGTTCAAAAGAGCTTGGTATCCTTCCTATGGGCTGTTTCTGATGTTAAAAGTCGAGTCCGCCAGACAGTAGCCCATATCGGGGCCGTTTTAACTTTTTTCTGGTCAAAAAGGCTCCTCAAAAAGTTAAAAAAAATCTTGGTATCCTTCTTAAAGACTCTTTCTGATGTTAAAAGTCGAGTCCGCCAGACAGTAGCCCATATCGGGGCCGTTGGAACGTTTTTTTCAGGTCAAAAGGCTTTTCAAAACGTTCAAAAGAGCTTTGTGTCCTTCTTATGGGCTCTTTCTGATGTTAAAAGTCAAGTCCGCCAGACAATAGCCCAAATCGAGCCGTTTGAACTTTTTTTTCTGGTCAAAAAGGCTCCTCAAAAGGTTCAAAAGAGCTTGGTATCCTTCCTATGGGCTGTTTCTGACGTTAAAAGTCGAGTCAGCCAGACAGTAGCCCATATCGGGGCCGTTTGAACTTTTTTTTCTGGTCAAAAAGGCTCCTCAAAAGGTTAAAAAGAGCTTCGTATCCTTCTTATGGGCTCTTTCTGATGTTAAAAGTCAAGTCCGCCAGACAGTAGTCCATATCGGACCTTTTGAACCTTTTTTCTGGTTTGAACTTTTTTTCTGGTCAAAAAGGCTCCTCAAAAGGTTCAAAAGAGCGTCGTATCCTTCTAATGGGCTCTTTCTGATGTTAAAAATCAAGTCCGCCAGACAGTAGCCCATATAGGGGCAGTTTGAACTTTTTTTCTGGTCAAAAGGATCCTCAAAAGGTCCAAAAGAGCTTCGTATCCTTCTTATGGGCTCTTTCTGATGTTAAAAGTGAAGTGCGCCAGACAGTACTGCCGTGCAAAGGCAAAAGACCGTAACTTCGTTTTTGGTCGAAAATGAGTTATTTATATTTTTGGCACATTCAAGACCTCCTTTATCATGTGGATAAGTATCTTGAGTCAAATCCGTTGTTTTTTCGAGAAAATAATGGGTTGTCTTAACCGTAACTTCCAAAAGCCCATGAGAAACCAAGGCAGAACACCGTAACACCAGTTACGGCTCTTTGGCTTTGTTTTGGAACGCTCACGCTTGAGTTACGGTACTCTGCCTTTGTTTAGCAGCGCGTCAATATGAAGTTACGGTGCCGGCGTTCTATTAAATAATGCTACCTACCAGATTATACGGTGGTCTGCCTTTGTTTTACTCTCCATTAAAATTTACATTATGATGTAGCCTGTGTAGCAACTTGTACAGCTGCCATCAGTCCTTGTCTTCTGATGTCCTCAGAGCTTTGTCCTGCACTAATGCGGTCAGAACATTTAGTATGAACCCGCATCGACAAACGTGCGATAACGATCGCAAAGGATATATGCAGAGATGACAGAAAAATGTTACACATGTCATAGCAGGTGAATACAACAAAGAACTAAAGCCCCGCCTCACCCAGTTCGGATACCGGACCTGGTTGAAACAATCATGCATCTAGCTGGCAGAGTGCCAAAACTTCGCAGGCGCCTTCAGCACCGCCCTTAACACGGTCGAGCCGACGCGGGACTAATATATCACAGGGAGTGATAATAATTAAGCAACAAGGGTATGTTGGTGCATACAACATAAGGAAGCAAGAAGTGTTGGTGCATACAACATCAGACTAGCTTTTACAAGCAGGTTATACATACAATCACAGCGTCCGGAATAAATCCGCGGGACGAGCGAAGTGCACAAGCACAATAATATGCCAGACAGCTGAAACCACCGCATACTGAAAAGAAGCGGAACACAGAAGGTTGTGCTATAAATGCATTAGTCGTCTAGGTAGTCCAGAACGCGCTCCCTACTGAGTCTCAAGGAGGAAAGCACTGCGTAGGCTACTTTTCGTGAACAGACGAGGAGCATGACACCTTCGAACACGAATCTCGGTAAGCGCCTGTGAAAGTATATACGTCTTTCAGATCCACCGCTATAAACCAGTCTCCAGGTCGAATGTGCGCGAGGATCTGTTTTATCGTGATCTTTTTGAGCGCATGTTTAGCAAGTCTTATGCCACTCGGTACCACTTGAAAATACTCATTACCCCTATGGAGGTATTTTGTCATGTCTAAGGGGCTATTAGGGTGGTGATGGCGCAATAGATAAAACACATGCCTTTGGTGTGAGAGACCCGGGTTCGAATCCACTGTGAGACACCAATGTGTCCCTGAGCAAGACACTTAACCCCTAGTTGCTCCAGAGGTGTGCGACCTCTGACATATATAGCAATTGTAAGTCGCTTTGGATAAAAGCGTCAGCTAAATGAATAAATGTAAATGTATTAATTAGGGCCACCAGAATGCAACCAAAGCACAGGATAGCAATAAGTAGATGGCTATAATTGTAAATCATACAAAATAAATGCCATGATCACTAGATTTTATACAGGTGTTGCTATAATGATTTTGTTAATGGTGATCAGCAACCAAATATTGATAATGTGGAAGTTACTGCCTTTTGCCTTGGCATGACTTCTCACTTTTTGCTGACAATACAAAGGCAGAGTACAGTAACTTTAAAATAGTGGTCAAAAGTCAAGTTTGAGCTCAAGATTTTTTTATGTAGATAATTTTCATTACTTAAACATCTAATTGCCCGATTTTCAGTGTCCTACCTATAATTAATTTGGCGGGACAACTAAAAATCTTTAAAGTCATTTTTCTCAGTTCCACACTCTAGCGAGTTAAGGTCTTTTGCCTTTGTAGGGCAGAGTAGCCCATAGTAACCCATATCGGGGCTGTTTGAACTTTTTTTTCTGGTCAAAAAGGCTCCTCAAAAGGTTCAAAAGAGTTTCGTATCCTTCTTATGGGCTCTTTCTGATGTTAAAAGTCAAGTCCACCAGACAGTAGCCCATATCGGGCCGTTTGAACTTTTTTTCTAGTCAAAAAGGCTCCTCAAAAGGTTCAAAAGAGCTTTGTATCCTTCTTATGGACTCTTTCTGATATTAAAAGTCAAGTCCGCCAGACAGTAGCCCATATCGGGCCGTTTGAACTTTTTTTCTGGTCAAAAAGGCTCCTCAAAAGGTTCAAAAAAGCTTTGTATCCTTCTTATGGGCTCTGTCTGATGTTAAAAGTCAAGTCCCCTAGACAGTAGCCCATATCGGGGCCGTTTGAACTTTTTTTCCTGGTCAAAAAGGCTCTTCAAAAGGTTCAAAAGAGCTTTGTATCCTTCTTGTGGTTTCTTTTTTATGTTAAAAGTCAAATCCACCAGACAGTAGCCCATATCGGGGCCGTTTGAACTTTTTTTCTGGTCAAAAAGACTCCTCAAAAGGTTCAAAAGAGCTTGCTATCCTTTTTATGGGTTCTTTCTGATGTTAAAAGTCGAGTCCGCCAGACAGTGGTCCATATCGGACCGTTTAAACCTTTTTTCTGGTCAAAAAGGCTCCTCAAATGGTTTAAAAGTGCTTGCTATCCTTCTTATGGGCTCTTTCTGATGTTAAAAGTCAAGTCCGCCAGACAGTAGCCCATATCGGGGCCGTTTGAACTTTTTTTTCTGGTCAAAAAGGCTCCTCAAAAGGTTCAAAAGAGCTTTGTATACTTCTCATGGGCTCTTTCTGATGTTAAAAGTCAAGTCCGCCAGACATTAGTCCATATCGGACCTTTTGACCTTTTTTACTGGTCAAAAAGGCTCCTCTAAAATGTTCAAAAGAGCTTTGTGTCCTTCTTATGGGCTCTTTCTGATGTTAAAAGTCAAGTCCGCCAGACAGTAGCCCATATCGGAGCCGTTTGAACTTTTTTTTCTGGTCAAAAAGGCTTCTCAAAAGTTAAAAATAGCTTCGTATCCTTCTTATGGGCTCTGTCTGATGTTAAAAGTCAAGTCCGCCAGACAGTAGTCCATATCGGACCGTTTGAACCTTTTTTCTGGTTTGAACTTTTTTTCTGGTCAAAAAAGCTCCACAAAAGCTTCAAAGGAGCTTCGTATCCTTCTTGTGGTTTCTTTCTGATGTTAAAAGTCAAGTCCGCCAGACAGTGGCCCATATCGGGGCCGTTTGAACTTTTTTTCCGGTCAAAAAGGCTCCTCAAAAGGTTCAAAAGAGCTTTGTATCCTTCTTTTGGGCTCTTTCTGATGTTAAAAGTCAAGTCCGCCAGACAGTAGCCCACAGTAGCCCATATCGGGGCCGTTTGAACTTTTTTTTTCTGGTCAAAAAGGCTCCTCAAAAGGTTCAAAAGAGCTTTGTATCCTTCTTTTGGGCTCTTTCTGATGTGAAAAGTCAAGTCCACCAGACAGTAGCCCATATCGGGGCCGTTTGAACGTTTTTTCAGGTCAAAAAGGCTTTTCAAAAGGTTCAAAAGAGCTGTGTATCCTTCTTATGGGCTCTTTCTGATGTTAAAAGTCAAGTCCGCCAGACAGTAGCTCATATCGGGGCCGTTTGAACTTTTTTTCAGGTCAAAAAGGCTCCTCAAAAGGTACAAAAGAGCTTCGTATCCTTCTTATGGGCTCTTTCTGATGTTAAAAGTCAAGTCTACCAGACAGTAGCCCATATCGAGGCGTTTGAACTTTTTTTCTAGTCAAAAAGGCTCCTCAAAAGGTTCAAAAGAGCTTCGTATCCTTCTTAAAGACTCTTTCTGATGTTAAAAGTCAAGTCCGCCAGACAGCAGCCCATACCGGGCTGTTTTAACTTTTTTTCTGGTCAAAAAGGCTCCTCAAAAGGTTCAAAAGAGCTTGGTATCCTTCCTATGGGCTGTTTCTGATGTTAAAAGTCGAGTCCGCCAGACAGTAGCCCATATCGGGGCCGTTTTAACTTTTTTTTCTGGTCAAAAAGGCTCCTCAAAAGGTTAAAAAAAGCTTTGTATCCTTCTTATGGGCACTTTCTGATGTTAAAAGTCAAGTCCGCCAGACAGTAGTCCATATCGGACCGTTTGAACCTTTTTTCTGCTTTGAACTTTTTTTCTGGTCAAAAAGGCTCCTCAAAAGGTTCAAAAGAGCGTCGCATCCTTCTTATGGGCTCTTTCTGATGTTAAAAATCAAGTCCGCCAGACAGTAGCCCATAACGGGCCGTTTGAACTTTTTTTCTGGTCAAAAAGGCTCCTCAAAAGGTCCAAAAGAGCTTCGTATCCTTCTTATGGGCTCTTTCTGATGTTCAAAGTGAAGTGCGCCAGAAAGTAGCCCATAGTAACCCATATCGGGGCTTTTTTAACTTTTTTTTCTGGTCAAAAAGGCTCCTCAAAAGGTTCAAAAGAGTTTCGTATCCTTCTTATGGGCTCTTTCTGATGTTAAAAGTCAAGTCCTCAAGACAGTAGCCCATATCGGGCCGTTTGAACTTTTTTTCTAGTCAAAAAGGCTCCTCAAAAGGTTCAAAAGAGCTTTGTATCCTTCTTATGGACTCTTTCTGATGTTATAAGTCAAGTCCGCCAGACAGTAGCCCATATCGGGGCCGTTTGAACTTTTTTTCTGGTCAAAAAGGCTCCTCAAAAAGTTCAAAAGAGCTTCGTATCCTTCTAATGGGCTCTTTCTGATGTGAAAAGTCAAGTCCACCAGACAGTAGCCCATATCGGGGCCATTTGAACGTTTTTTCAGGTCAAAAGGCTTTTAAAAACGTTCAAAAGAGCTTTGTGTCCTTCTTATGGGCTCTTTCTGATGTTAAAAGTCAAGTCCGCCAGACAGTAGCCCATATCGGGGCCGTTTGATCTTTTTTTCAGGTCAAAAAGGCTCCTCAAAAGGTTCAAAAGAGCTTTGTATCCTTCTTATGGGCTCTTTCTGATGTTAAAAATCAAGTCCACCAGACAGTAGCCCATATAGAGGCGTTTGAACTTTTTTTTCTGGTCAAACAGGCTCCTCAAAAGGTTCAAAAGAGCTTTGTATCCTTCTTATGGGCTCTTTCTGATGGTAAAAGTAAAGTCCACCAGACAGTAGCCCATATAGAGGCGTTTGAACTTTTTTTCTAGTCAAAAAGGATCCTCAAAAGGTTCAAAAGAGCTTGGTATCCTTCTTAAAGACTCTTTCTGATGTTAAAAGTCAAGTCCGCCAGACAGCAGCCCATATCGGGCTGTTTGAACTTTTTTTTTCTGGTCAAACAGGCTCCTCAAAAAGTTCACAATAGCTTCGTATCCTTCTTATGGGCTCTTTCTGATGTTAAAAGTCAAGTCCGCCAGACAATAGCCCAAATCGAGCCGTTTTAACCTTTTTTTCTGGTCAAAAAGGCTCCTCAAAAGGTTCAAAAGAGCTTCGTATCCTTCCTATGGGCTGTTTCTGACGTTAAAAGTCGAGTCAGCCAGACAGTACCCCATATCGGGGCCGTTTGAACTTTTTTTTCTGGTCAAAAAGGCTCCTCAAAAGGTTAAAAAAAGCTTTGTATCCTTCTTATGGGCTCTTTCTGATGTTAAAAGTCAAGTCCGCCAGACAGTAGTCCATATCGGACCGTTTGAACCTTTTTTCTGGTTTGAACTTTTTTTCTGGTCAAAAAGGCTCCTCAAAAGGTTCAAAAGAGAGTCGTATACTTCTTATGGGCTCTTTCTGATGTTAAAAATCAAGTCCGCCAGACAGTAGCCCATATCGGGGCCGTTTGAACTTTTTTTCTGGGTCAAAAAGGCTCCTCAAAAGGTCCAAAAGAGCTTCGTATCCTTCATATGGGCTCTTTCTGATGTTAAAAGTGAAGTGCGCCAGACAGTAGCCCATAGTAACCCATATCGGGGCTGTTTGAACCTTTTTTTTCTGGTCAAAAAGGCTCCTCAAAAGGTTCAAAAGAGTTTCGTATCCTTCTTATGGGCTCTTTCTGATGTTAAAAGTCAAGTCCGCCAGACAGTAGCCCATATCGGGCCGTTTGAACTTTTTTTCTGGTCAAAAAGGCTCCTCAAAAGGTTCAAAAAAGCTTTGTATCCTTCTTATGGGCTCTGTCTGATGTTAAAAGTCAAGTCCGCCAGACAGTAGCTCATATAGAGGCGTTTGAACTTTTTTTCTAGTCAAAAAGGATTCTCAAAAGGTTCAAAAGAGCTTGGTATCCTTCTTAAAGACTCTTTCTGATGTTAAAAGTCAAGTCCGCCAGACAGCAGCCCATATCGGGCTGTTTGAACTTTTTTTTCTGGTCAAACAGGCTCCTCAAAAGGTTCAAAATAGCTTCGTATCCTTCTTATGGGCTCTTTCTGATGTTAAAAGTCAAGTCCGCCAGACAATAGCCCAAATCGAGCCGTTTTAACTTTTTTTTCTGGTCAAAAAGACTCCTCAAAAGGTTCAAAAGAGCTTGGTATCCTTCCTATGGGCTGTTTCTGATATTAAAAGTCGAGTCCGCCAGACAGTAGCCCATATCGGGGCCGTTTTAACTTTTTTTCTGGTCAAAAAGGCTCCTCAAAAGGTTAAAAAGAAGCTTGGTATCCTTCTTAAAGACTCTTTCTGATGTTAAAAGTCGAGTCCGCCAGACAGTAGCCCATATCGGGGCCGTTTGAACGTTTTTTTCAGGTCAAAAGGCTTTTCAAAACGTTCAAAAGAGCTTTGTGTCCTTCTTATGGGCTCTTTCTGATGTTAAAAGTCAAGTCCGCCAGACAATAGCCCAAATCGAGCCGTTTGAACTTTTTTTTCTGGTCAAAAGGGCTCCTCAAAAGGTTCAAAAGAGCTTGGTATCCTTCCTATGGGCTGTTTCTGACGTTAAAAGTCGAGTCAGCCAGACAGTAGCCCATATCGGGCCGTTTGAACTTTTTTTTCTGGTCAAAAAGGCTCCTCAAAAGGTTAAAAAAAGCTTCGTATCCTTCTTATGGGCTCTTTCTGATGTTAAAAGTCAAGTCCGCCAGACAGTAGTCCATATCGGACCTTTTGAACCTTTTTTCTGGTTTGAACTTTTTTTCTGGTCAAAAAGGCTCCTCAAAAGGTTCAAAAGAGCGTCGTATCCTTCTAATGGGCTCTTTCTGATGTTAAAAATCAAGTCCGCCAGACAGTAGCCCATATCGGGGCCGTTTGAACTTTTTTTCTGGTCAAAAGGCTCCTCAAAAGGTCCAAAAGAGCTTCGTATCCTTCTTATGGGCTCTTTCTGATGTTAAAAGTGAAGTGCGCCAGACAGTAGCCCATAGTAACCCATATCGGGGCTGTTTGAACTTTTTTTTTCTGGTCAAAAAGGCTCCTCAAAAGGTTCAAAAGAGTTTCGTATCCTTCTTATGGGCTCTTTCTGATGTTAAAAGTCAAGTCCACCAGACAGTAGCCCATATCGGGCCGTTTGAACTTTTTTTCTAGTCAAAAAGGCTCCTCAAAAGGTTCAAAAGAGCTTTGTATCCTTCTTATGGACTATTTCTGATATTAAAAGTCAAGTCCGCCAGACAGTAGCCCATATCGGGCCGTTTGAACTTTTTTTCTGGTCAAAAAGGCTCCTCAAAAGGTTCAAAAAAGCTTTGTATCCTTCTTATGGGCTCTGTCTGATGTTAAAAGTCAAGTCCCCTAGACAGTAGCCCATATCGGGGCCGTTTGAACTTTTTTTTCTGGTCAAAAAGGCTCTTCAAAAGGTTCAAAAGAGCTTTGTATCCTTCTTGTGGTTTCTTTTTTATGTTAAAAGTCAAATCCACCAGACAGTAGCCCATATCGGGGCCGTTTGAACTTTTTTTCTGGTCAAAAAGACTCCTCAAAAGGTTCAAAAGAGCTTGCTATCCTTTTTATGGGCTCTTTCTGATGTTAAAAGTCGAGTCCGCCAGACAGTGGTCCATATCGGACCGTTTAAACCTTTTTTCTGGTCAAAAAGGCTCCTCAAAAGGTTTAAAAGTGCTTGCTATCCTTCTTATGGGCTCTTTCTGATGTTAAAAGTCAAGTCCGCCGGACAGTAGCCCATATCGGGGCCGTTTGAACTTTTTTTCTGGTCAAAAAGGCTCCTCAAAAGGTTCAAAAGAGCTTTGTATCCTTCTCATGGGCTCTTTCTGATGTTAAAAGTCAAGTCCGCCAGACATTAGTCCATATCGGACCTTTTGACCTTTTTTACTGGTCAAAAAGGCTCCTCTAAAAGGTTCAAAAGAGCTTTGTGTCCTTCTTATGGGCTCTTTCTGATGTTAAAAGTCAAGTCCGCCAGACAGTAGCCCATATCGGAGCCGTTTGAACTTTTTTTTCTGTTCAAAAAGGCTTCTCAAAAGTTAAAAATAGCTTCGTATCCTTCTTATGGGCTCTGTCTGATGTTAAAAGTCAAGTCCGCCAGACAGTAGTCCATATCGGACCGTTTGAACCTTTTTTCTGGTTTGAACTTTTTTTCTGGTCAAAAAAGCTCCACAAAAGCTTCAAAGGAGCTTCGTATCCTTCTTGTGGTTTCTTTCTGATGTTAAAAGTCAAGTCCGCCAGACAGTGGCCCATATCGGGGCCGTTTGAACTTTTTTTCCGGTCAAAAAGGCTCCTCAAAAGGTTCAAAAGAGCTTTGTATCCTTCTTTTGGGCTCTTTCTGATGTTAAAAGTCAAGTCCGCCAGACAGTAGCCCACAGTAGCCCATATCGGGGCCATTTGAACTTTTTTTTTCTGGTCAAAAAGGCTCCTCAAAAGGTTCAAAAGAGCTTCGTATCCTTCTTATTGGCTCTTTCTGATGTTAAAATTTAAGTCCGCCAGACAGTAGCCCATAGTAACCCATATAGGGGCTGTTTGAACTTTTTTTTCTGGTCAAAAAGGCTCCTCAAAAGGTTCAAAAGAGCTTCGTATCCTTCTTATGGGCTCTTTCTGATGTTAAAAGTCAAGTCCGCCAGACAGTAGTCCATATCGGACCGTTTTAACTTTTTTTCTGGTTAAGAAGGCTCCTCAAAAGGTTTAAAGGAGCTTCCTATCCTTCTTATGTGCTCTTTCTGATGTTAAAATTCAAGTCCGCCAGACAGTAGCCCATATCGGGGCCGTTTGAACTTTTTTTCTAGTCAAAACGGCTCCTCCAAAGGTTCAAAAGAGCTTTGTACCCTACTTATGGGCTCTTTCTGATGTTAAAAGTAAAGTCCGCCAGACAGTAGCCCATATCGGGGCCGTTTGAACTTTTTTTTCTGGTCAAAAGGGCTCCTCAAAAGGTTTAAAAGAGAGACGTTTGAAACTTTTTTCTGGTCAAAAAGGCTCCTCAAATGGTTTAAAGGAGCTTCGTATCCTTCTTATGGGCTGTTTCTTATGTTAAAAGTCAAGTCCGCCAGACAGTAGCCCATATCGGACCGTTTGAACTTTTTTTCCGGTCAAAAAGGCTCCTCAAAAGGTTCAAAAGAGCTTGGTATCCTTCTTATGGGCTCTTTCTGATGTTAAAAATCAAGTCCGCCAGACAGTAGCCCATATCGGGGCCGTTTGAACCTTTTTTCTGGTCAAAAAGGCTCCTCAAAAGGTTCAAAAGAGCTTTGTATCCTTCTTATGGGCTGTTTCTGATGTTAAAAGTCGAGTCCGCCAGACAGTAGCCCATATCGGGGCCGTTTGAACTTTTTTCTGGTCAAAAAGGCTCCTCAAAAGGTACAAAAGAGCTTTGTATCCTTCTTATGGGCTCTTTCTGATGTTAAAAGTCAAGTCTACCAGACAGTAGCCCATATCGAGGCGTTTGAACTTTTTTTCTAGTCAAAAAGGCTCCTCAAAAGGTTCAAAAGAGCTTCGTATCCTTCTTAAAGACTCTTTCTGATGTTAAAAGTCAAGTCCGCCAGACAGCAGCCCATACTGTTTGAACTTTTTTTCTGGTCAAAAAGGCTCCTCAAAAGGTTCAAAAGAGGACTTCCGGTAATGGCAGCGGACTGATTAGTCGCGGTTTCACCTCTCCCGTTCCACGTTCCTGTTGTTAGCTATCTACCTTCACCCTTCTTTTTCAAAGTCATTAGTTGCTTTATTGCTTCTTTATCATGCCCAAGCCGTCAAAACAGAACAAGCCGGACCACTCCCGAGGCTTTACGGAAGATTGCACTGATTCGAGTGAGGCTAGTAGTAGCAGTAGCCATGCGGCTAGCAATGAGAGCTCGTTACCTGATTTATCACATGGGGCTCTGTTGAAACACATTGCCGAAGTCGTTGCAGAAGAAGGTCGGCGCACACAAAAGATGCTGAATGACTCTTTTGCTAAGCTGGAGTCTGGCCTGGACGTGAAAGTTGATTGCATCATCAAACGCATCGATGAGGTCGCTGCAGCCACCGACTCCCTTGCGACGCGCCAGGCTGAAACAGAAACTCGTATCTCCGTCCTGGAAGATGACATCGCTCCGTTTAAAGGGAAACTGGCTGCACTTGAGAAACTTAACGCGGCACTTACGGAGAAGGTTACGGATCTAGAGGGGCGCTCCAGAAGGGACAATATCAGAATCCTTAACCTCAAGGAGTCCGTCGAGGGAAGTGACCCCATACTTTTCTTTGAAACTTTCATCCCAAAACTGCTTGAGTTGCCAGTCCCGTCTATATCAATCGACCGTGCACACCGAGGACTCGGTACTCCTTCGGATGGTCGGCCTCGCCCTGTTATTATCAAGGTCCATCGCTCCAGAGACGTTGCTACAATTCTGTCCGCTGCTAGACGCAAAGGCCAGCTTCAATACGAGGATCAATCTCTCTGTATCGTTCCTGACATTTCGCCCACAGTTCGTGCCGCGAGGAGAGCCTTCAACCCGATCTGCGCTGAACTTATCAAGAAAGGCATCCGCTTCCAAATGAACTTCCCAGCCGTGTTGGTCTTCAAAGCAAACGGCACTCAGAGAACTTTCAGAGACCCGAAAGATGCCAAAGCCTTTATGGACGGTAATATGTGAACTCTTTTGGCTTTTCGTTTTAATATGATCCATGTAACTGTTGTGTTTATCCAATGATGGGTGTTTGGTAAACGGAATGGGAGAGATTTCACATGTTTTATTATCGAGAAGTTTTTGATTTAAGCTGGGATACTGAACAGGTGCATATCTTATCTCTGCACTTTTGAAGGATTTATAGATCCTAGTTTTTCATTTCCGTTTCACAGGAGCTATAGACATGGGTGCACCCAATCTTCTCCTTGTTCTGTTTTTGTTTTTGTTTTGTTCTAATGCTAGGTTTTTAAAGCCTAGACCAGAGAAGTTTCTATTTCCTCCTCATTTTTTTTTTTCTTTTTTTTCTTCTTCTCCTATGGAAATTTTGCTTTTCTTGTTTACTGCTTGGTATATCTTGCTATTACTTCTTAAATGGTTGATGGTGTCAAGTTGAATATTCTCAGCCTCAATGCAAGGGGTCTGAATAACCCAGTGAAACGAGTTTCTGTTTTGGACTTTTTGCGGAAACAAAAAATAAATATAGCCTTCCTACAAGAGACTCATCTGGTGAAAAGGGATACAAATCGCATGTCTAATCGCTTTTTCCGTATTGTTGCTTGCTCTTCAGCTTTAAACAAATCGAATTTGCGCTTTAAGTTGTTGGATACTTGGGCGGATAGCAAAGGCAGAATAACAGTTGCGAATGTTAATATAGAAAATAGAGATGTTGCCTTGGTCTCAATTTATGCCCCTAATACTTTTGAAAAAGAATTTTACGAACAGCTCACTAAGGTACTGCTGGAGCTCTCTGACTTCAAACTCTTAATAGGTGCTGATTTTAATGCTGTCGTTGACTACTCAGTTGACAGATCAGGGTACTCTGAATATTTAGATCAAAAATACGCTTCTGAGGCCTTATGTTCCTGGATTAATGATACTGGGGTGGTGGATCTCTGGCGTTTATTAAATCCTGGTGTTAAAGGCTTTACTCATCTTTCATCAAGACATAAATCTTTCTCTCGAATTGACTTTATCTTTTCTACTAGAGATCTGTTTTATAATATTGTTAATGTTAGCATATTACCATCGGCTTTTTCTGACCATAATGCAGTGATGGCTTCTGTGTTGTTAAATTCGAATCCAGCTCGGGCCCCTAGATGGCGTTTTAACACCACACTATTCCGAGATGAAGCATTCAAAACCAAGTTTTCAAGTCAACTAACAGATTTTTTAAATATAAATAAAGGTTCTGTGGATGACCCTAGGATACTCTGGGATGCTGTTAAAGGTTTTATTAGGAATTTTACTGTATGTTATGCCTCCAACATAAGGAAAGCGTCTCGGGTTACGTATGTAACCCTTGTTCCCTGAGAAAGGGAACGAGACACTGCGTCGGTGACGACACTAGGGGAACGCCCTTCAGCGTAGCGCGTCTGAATTTATGAATGAAACCGAATCCAATCCTATTGGCGTTGCGTGATGACGTAGCGTGTGACGGCATAAGCGGATGTATACAAAAGCACGCCGGCACACAGAAATGTCAGCTTTTGCTATGAAGCAAGTGCTCCAAGCGGGGTGAGGTGTGGCGAACCGACGCAGTGTCTCGTTCCCTTTCTCAGGGAACAAGGGTTACATACGTAACCCGAGACGTTCCCTTTCGAGGGAACTCGAACTGCGTCGGTGACGACACTAGGGGAACGAGATACCCACTATACCACAACGAACCCCGCTCATCCTAGTGTGAAGCTGTCTTCAGGCACAACTTAGGACGAAAGCACTCGTGCACCGGGTGTAGAGGGAAGGTCCAGACTGTAAAACCTCATGAATGTGTGTGGAGTGGCCCAGCCAGCCGCCTCACATATATCATGGATAGAACCCCTGAAAGGAGGGCTCTAGAGGCGCCATGCCTCTGGTGGAGTGAGCCCTCACGGCTATAGGTGAAGGCAAATTGCGCACCTGATAGGCCAGGGAAATAGTCTGAACGATCCAGTTGCTGATGGTCTGCTTAGAGGCGGGAAGCCCCTTCTTGGGCGATCCAAAACACACCAGCAACTGGTCCAACTTCCGCCATGAGGAGGACTTCTGGATGTAATACCGAAGTGCTCTGACAGGGCAGAGCAGATGAAGTCTCTCCTCATCCGCCGTCACATGAGGTGGAGGATGAAATGCCTGCAGAACCATAGGCGGTGCCACATTAGATGACACCTTGGGCAAATAGCCGGGCCTGGGATGTAAGATGGCCTTAATGTTGCCTGGAGCAAACTCCAAGCACCCATTGGAAATAGAGAGCGCCTGGAGATCTCCTACCCTCCTCAGAGAAGTAATGGCCAACAAAAAGACCACCTTAAACGAAAGGTTCTTGGCCTCAGCCGACTCCAATGGTTCGAAGGGGGCCTCGGCCAGCCCTTCGAGAACCACCGCCAGGTCCCAAGAGGGAACCCTGGTGCGAGTCGCAGGTCTCATCCTCCAGGCTCCACGGAGGAAACGTACGACCAGGTGATGCCTCCCCAGGGGACCATCACTCAGAGGAGCGTGGAAAGCCGCAATGGCAGCCACATAAACCTTGAGTGTGGGCGGGGTAAGCCCGGCAGAAAAGCGGTCTTGGAGAAACTCCAGCACTGAAGCCACTGGGCAGTGAACTGGGTCCAAAACACGCTCTCTGCACCAAATGGAAAAAACATTCCACTTAAGGCCGTATAACTTCCTCGTGGAGGGAGCTCTGGAAGTGAGTATAGTTTCAACCACTTCTGCTGACAGGCCGGCTTCTAGGTACTGTGCCCCCTCAGGGGCCAGACCCACAGTTTCCACAGCTCGGGCCGAGGGTGGAGAACTGAGCCCTCTGCCTGAGACAACAGGTCCCTCCTCAGAGGGATCTGCCATGGCGGGCCTGCCAGAAGCAGGATGATGTCCGAAAACCATACTCGGGCCGGCCAACACGGGGCTACTAATAGTAGGCTGACCCCGTCCCGACGGACCCTTTCCAGAACTGCTGGGAGCAGAGCGATTGGGGGAAAGGCGTACAAACGCAGCCTCGGCCACGTCTGCACGATAGCATCCAACCCCAGCGGGGCTGGATGAGAAAGGGAAAACCACAGTGGACAGTGTGTCGTCTCTCGAGACGCAAATAGGTCCACTTCCACTGGGCCAAACCTCTCGCATATTAACTCCACCACCTCGGGGTGGAGTCTCCATTCCCCGGGCCTCAGCCCCTGCCTCGACAGCATGTCTGCTCCCTGGTTCTGGTCCCCCGGGACATACATCGCCCTGAGAGACGACAGTCTCCGCTGGGACCACAGGAGGATCTGATGTGCCAGTCTGCACAGAGGGCGCGACCTCAGACCCCCCTGACGGTTTAGGTAAGATACCACCGACATGTTGTCGGATCTTACTAGGACATGGCGACCATGGAGGTCTGGCAGAAATCTCCTCAGAGCCCGGAACACCGCCAACATTTCTAGGCAATTTATGTGCCAAGAGGAATGATGGTCCTGCCAGAGACCTCTCATAAAGCGGCCGTCCATGACCGCGCCCCAGCCCGTGAGGGAGGCATCTGTCGAAACGGATACTCGGCGACATAATGCTCCCAACTTGGGACCTTGGGACAGGAACCAAGGTTTCTTCCACATTGAAAGGGAACGAAGGCACCTGCGCGTAACCCTTATCAAGCGGAACGGATTTCCCCTTGGGGAAAACCCCTTGGCTTTCAACCACCAC
This sequence comes from Gila orcuttii, assembly GCA_026230005.1. Classification (NCBI taxonomy): domain Eukaryota; kingdom Metazoa; phylum Chordata; class Actinopteri; order Cypriniformes; family Leuciscidae; genus Gila; species Gila orcuttii. The sequence goes on along the minus strand of JAPDVR010000010.1, from coordinate 28,657,538 downwards.
TGCAGGGCTCTCATGTGTAGCAGGCCAGAAGGTATGACGCTGGACGCTGCTGCCATGAGACCTAACACCCTCTGGAAGTGTTTTACTGTGATGGTATGGCCTAGCTTCACCCTGGTTAGTGTGGTTAGAATGGACTCGATGCGTGCGGGAGACATGTGTGCCTGCATCGTCATTGAGTCCCATACCACCCCCAGGAACGTAGTTCGTTGGGCGGGTGTCAACACGCTCTTCTTTGTGTTGAGCCTCAACCCCAAGCGCTGAATGTGGCCAAGGACGACATCTCGATGCCGAACTGCCAACTCTCGAGACTGGGCCAGTATGAGCCAGTCGTCGATATAATTCAGCACGCGGATGCCCTGGAGCCTCAGTGGGGCCAGAGCTGCATCCATACACTTGGTGAACGTGCGAGGGGAGAGTGCTAGGCCGAATGGAAGAACCCGATATTGGTAAGCTTCGCCCCCGAAAGCAAACCTCAGGAACTTCCTGTGCGATGGAAGGATGGAGATGTGAAAATAGGCGTCTTTTAGATCTATCGTGACAAACCAATCCTCGGATTGGATCTGACTCACGATGGTGGGAATAGTGAGCATCTTGAACCTGAACCTCCTCAGAGACCGATTCAGATGCCTCAGATCTAAAATTGGACGCAACCCTCCATCCTTTTTTGGAACTATGAAGTACCGGCTGTAGAACCCGGACTCCCTGACTGGTGGGGGAACATGCTCTATGGCCCCTTTTCCCAGCAGCGAGTTGACTTCCTGTTCCAACACCAGACCCTGCTCTGGGTGCACTGCCGTCCGAACCACCCCGTTGAATTTTGGTGGGCGGACGCGGAACTGCAGTCTGTACCCAATTTCTACAGTGCGCAGGACCCATGGAGAAATATTCGTGAGGTTTTGCCATGCCTCTACGAAATTCACCAAAGGAACCAGCCCCTCGGGACTGGTGTCCAGTGTTTTGTGCGAGTCCTTGACGGCACCCTGAAGCGGATGACCGGCAGGGGAAAACCGACAACGACCCACCGTGTGCGAACCCAAACGCTGTTTGACTGCAGGCCTTCGGGGCAGAAAAAGCAGCGTGTGCTCGCTGGAAGCTGGCGTGACCCGAAGCGTCAGAGACGGCGGGATACCGACGCCAGCATCCTGAGGGCCCGAGGAGAGAGGGGACCTCGATCGCTCTCTCTCCGGGGGGGGGCGGCCCTTGGAGGTCTCACAGGAGTTAGGACCTCTTCCCTTTCGCCTTCCTGGCCTGAAAGGCTTTGGGCGAGAGCGCCGCCTAGAGTCCCAAGCTCAGCTTTTTTTTTTTTTTTTTTTTTTGAGGGGGACCTCTAGAAGCGATACTCTCCTTCAGATGGTAGGCTGAATTAAAATATCTAACCAAGTTCTAAGTCAGATACAATTTTTAATTACTTTAACTCCTCGGAATTAAATGCAGCCATAACACTGGAATACTGTTTTATATTTAATTATACGATCCCGTAACCTACACGCTGCCTCGGCAAACGTGAGATTCGAGCCATTATAATTTGGCTTTCATCCTTGGAGAAGAAAGTCAACAGGCGCGAGACTGAAACACCTGACAGCGCACGGCTGTACGCGTCAAGATATTTCTCAATGAACACAGCCAGCACCCTCAGGAGCTGACTGTGAATGCCTCGCACCTAAACAGTATTATTTATCAGATCGCGTGTGTCCCTTTTATTGCAGACCCGTAACGCGTTGCCTTAACAAACGCGAGATTCGAGTAGTACACAAGATATTTGGCTTTCATCTCTCGAGAAGAAAGTCAACAGGCGCGAGGCTGAGATACCCGAAACGCACGTGTGCGGCGAGTTATTTCTCAATGAACACAGCCAGCACCCTCAGGAGCTGACTGTTCATGCCTCGTACTCACACAGCAAACTGCAAAGTAGACTCGTAACCTACATGCTGCCTCGGCAAACACGAGATCCGAGCTACTAGATTCTGTATTGCAACTGCAAGGCAACCTTAAATCTACGCGCTGCCTCGGCAAACGCGAGATTCCAGCCACAGAATCTTATTGCAAAATACACTCGTAATCTAAGCGCTGCCTCGGCAAACGCGAGATCCGAGCTACTAGATTCTGTATTGCAACTGCAAGGCAACCTTAAATCTACGCGCTGCCTCGGCAAACGCGAGATTCCAGCCACAGAATCTTATTGCAAAATACACTCGTAATCTAAGCGCTGCCTCGGCAAACGCGAGATCCGAGCTACTAGATTCTGTATTGCAACTGCAAGGCAAACCTTAAACCTACGCGCTGCCTCGGCAAACGCGAGATTCCAGCCACAGAATCTTATTGCAAAATACACTCGTAATCTAAGCGCTGCCTCGGCCAACGCGAGATCCAAGCTACTAGATTCTGTATTGCAACTGCAAGGCAAACCTTAAACCTACGCGCTGCCTCGGCAAACGCGAGATCACAGCCACAGAATCTTATTGCAAGATACTTTAACAGGACATACAACACCAAATAGGACAGACTTGTTCACACATACACAGAGCGCTTGCTGAATAGCAAAAAGCTGACATTTCTGTGTGCCGGCGTGCTTTTGTATACATCCGCTTATGCCGTCACACGCTACGTCATCACGCAACGCCAATAGGATTGGATTCGGTTTCATTCATAAATTCAGACGCGCTACGCTGAAGGGCGTTCCCCTAGTGTCGTCACCGACGCAGTTCGAGTTCCCTCGAAAGGGAACTCGTTCATCCAGATTACACAATTTAGAGTCTAAATTATCAGTACTAGATGGCCTATTACAACAAAGTTATGATGAGGAGGTAAGGCTTCAATTTGACCTTGTGGAAAAAGAGATAAATGCTGTTATGAAACAGCGGGCTGAATTTTTAATTCATAGGACGCGGCAGTTGTATTATTTTAATGGGGCTAAACCCAGCCGTCTGTTAGCCCTTAGATTGCGGTCTAATGAACAATTTGCAGATATCAGCACAATTAAGTCTAAAAATGGTGATATTCTTAGTGAACCCTCACAGGTTAATGCTACTTTCCGCAGCTTTTATGCTGATTTATATAGCTCTGAGATATCACATAAGCAGGATACTTCTGACAATTTTTTAAACAACATATTGCTTCCTAAGCTATCTGAGGAAGACTCTTTAGAATTAAATACCCCCATTACTTTAGATGAGCTTAAGGAGGCTGCTTTGGATATGTCTAGCGGTAAATCCCCTGGGTTGGATGGAATTCCCCCAGAATTTTATACCACGTTCTGGGACAGTCTGGGCCCTCTACTTTTTTATATGATCCAAGCCGCTGTTGAGAGAGGGTCCTTTTCCAGAGATGTGAACATCGCAGTTATTACGCTTTTGCTCAAGAAGGATAAGGATCCTAATGATTGTTCAAATTATAGGCCTCTGTCACTTCTAAATACTGATCTGAAAATTTATGCTAAATTGTTCGCGCGGAGGCTCCAGCCGGCCATGACTAAGCTTGTTAACTGTGACCAGACAGGCTTCATTAGATCCAGACTAGCATCTGATAATGTTAGGAGATTACTCCATATAATTCATGGGTCATCTTCGTTGACTCTTCCTGCCGCGGTCCTTTCCCTGGATGCTATGAAAGCCTTTGATCGTCTGGAATGGCCATATTTGTGGTCTGTGTTGAAACTCATGGCTCTGGGGTCCTCCTACATTCATATAATCAAGGTGCTGTATGCGAATCCCACACCCATGGTTTTGACAGGTAGGACTTGTTCTTCACTGTTTGACATAGCCAGAGGTTCTCGACAGGGATGCCCCCTAAGCCCGTTTCTTTTTGCACTCTCGCTAGAGCCTCTGGCTCAGACAATACGCATAGATAAAGGTGCCCCAATCACAATATGTGGGACCAAACATCACATCTCATTGTATGCAGATGACGTCCTTCTTTTTTTAGGCAATCCACTGCAGTCCATTCCTAACATTTTAACTTTCTTTGGCAGCTTTGGCAAGATTTCCGGATATAGAATAAATTGGACAAAGTCGGCACTTCTTCCACTGAACGACGCAATGAGAAACACAGCACTACCCTCAGGTATACCAGTGGTTAAACAATTTAAGTATTTGGGCATTATGATTGGTGCTTCATTGCAGTATATAATTAAGACCAACTATGAGGGCATCCTGTCTAAAATTTAATGTAACTTGGATAATTGGTCATCACTTCCAAATTCTCTTAGATCACGCGTCTCGATTGTCAAAATGAATGTACTCCCTCGAATTAACTTTGTGAGTTCTATGCTGCCCTTGCCTCCCCCTTCTCGTTTTTGGGATAGGCTACAGAGCATGATTACCAAATTTGTATGGAATGGCAAACGTCCACGTCTTAAACTTTCCACGATGCAACGAGATAGATTCGCTGGTGGACTTTCACTTCCAAATTTTAAGTTATATCACTGGGCTTTTACACTACGTCCTCTGCTTAGCTGGTATAACGACAAAATTGATGTTTCGTGGCGTTCCCTGGAGGGAAATCTAGTTCTTCCTCTGAAATTAGATGAAGTTCTATTTGCCAATATCCCTCTAAAAAAGTGTACGCTCCGTTTCGGTCCTTTAGTGTCACACGTTCTGTCGGTCTGGAGAGCAGCAGAAAAAGCTTGTAGTATCCGTTCTAACTGGAATCCATACTCTCCTATCTTTAATAATGATGGTTTGCTAATTGGTAAGCGCCCAATAAAGATTGGCCAGTGTCGACAGTGGTTCGACAAAGGAATTCACTCCTTGGGTGATTTAATGAGTGATAAGGGCCTTTATTCCTTTGAAGAACTTTCCATTCAATTTAACCTTCAGAGCTCAACCTTTGTTTTTTTACTTACAATTGAGGGCAGCCATGAAGGCCTATGGGGTCCCTTGGACGGCTCCTCTTAAAGACCACCATTTACTCAAAGCATTACGTGAAACTCGGGGAACAAGAAGATTGGTTTCTAAATTATATAATTTTTTTCTGGAAAAAATGCATCCTTCTCTGACAATAGACTCTTCATGGCGGTCAGATATTCCAGACCTTTCCCACCGTTTTAATTGGGACAGTGTTTGGGTTATGGTAATGCATTCTTCAAGGAATCCGGATCATCAACAAATCCATTTAAATTTTATTCATAGGACTTATTTGACTCCACGTAAACTCTATAGTATGAAGCTTAAACCTGATCCTAACTGCACACTGTGCCATACAGGGGAAATTGGTACTTTTTTTCACATGATTTGGAAATGCCCTGGGGTTGCTTACTTTTGGAATATGGTTAAAGAAAATTTGTCCACTCTATTAAATGTTTCAGTCCCTTTGTCCCCATCTGTTTTTATTTTGGACGATCTTTCTGATATCCATCTCAACAAAACTCAGAAACGAGTATTTTTAGCTAGTTTGACAGCTGCTAAGAAAATAGTTGCAACAAGATGGAAACCTCTAGATGGCATTAAACAAGATGGCATTCTCTCAATAAGCAGTATTGGGTTCTCACATTTATAGACGTGGTGTATCTCGAATTGTCCACAGCGCGTATTCATGGCGCAAGAGAGGACACTATTAGGCTCTGGGCCCAAACATTGGAGAAACTCAAGGGTCTACTGAGTTGAATTAATAACCCCCCCCCCCCCCCTCCTCTTCTCTGGTTTTATGGCCATTTTATTTTATTTCGTATTGTTCTTGTTCTGTCTGGCTAATTTAATTTTTCCGCATTATTATTCATATATTTGCATTTGGACTATAGTTACCTGTTGGGCTGTAATTCCAACTGTCGTAGACTTCTTTCAGCTCTATTCTACTGGTTTAAATATCAAGATTTTTGGATGGATAATTATTTTATACAATCTGTACTTGTATAGTTTTGTGTATATTTTATAGCATATTTTGTTTCAATATCACTCTTTTTTTTATATCTTTATTATCCTTCTGATATAGTACCCTTGTTAAAATGTGTATGTAAATATATATATATATATATTATTAATTTTTTTTTTCACTCGGGTAATGGCTGATTGTTTGTCTTCATCATTTTGTACGTTTAAACAATAAAAATTTGATAACAAAAAAAAAAGGTTCAAAAGAGCTTGGTATCCTTCCTATGGGCTGTTTCTGATGTTAAAAGTTGAGTCCGCCAGACAGTAGCCCATACCGGGGCCGTTTGAACTTTTTTTCTGGTCAAAAAGGCTCCTCAAAAGGTTCAAAAGAGATTCGTATCCTTCTTATGGGCTCTTTCTGATGTTAAAAGTCAAGTCCGCCAGACAGTAGCCCACAGTAGCCCATATCGGGGCCGTTTGAACTTTTTTTTCTGGTCAAAAAGGCTCCTCAAAAGGTTCAAAAGAGCTTTGTATCCTTATTATCGGCTCTTTCTGATGTTAAAAGTCGAGTCCGCCAGACAGTAGCCCATATCGGGGCCGTTTGAACTTTTTTTCTTGTCAAAAAGGCTCCTCAAAAGGTTCAAAAGAGCTTCGTATCCTTCTTAAGGGCTCTTTCTGATGTTAAAAGTCGAGTCCGCCAGACAGTAGCCCATATCGGGGCCGTTTGAACTTTTTTTCTTGTCAAAAAGGCTCCTCAAAAGGTTCAAAAGAGCTATGTATCCTTCTTATGGGCTCTTTCCGATGTTAAAAGTCAAGTCCACCAGACAGTAGTCCATATCGGACCTTTTGAACTTTTTTCTGGTCAAATGCTCCTCAAAAAGTTCAAAAGCTATATATCCTTAAAGACTCATTCTGATGTTAAGTCCGCCAGACTTGAACTTTCTACTTTCATTGAATTATTCTGATGTTACATCAGTTGTAAAATAGTCCATATATAATCTATTGAACATATCTCTGGCATAAGGATCCTCAAAATATTTTTTACTATATAAACTAATAGACTCCTTCTCATGTTACCTCTGCCATACTGTAGACCATATTTAACCTACAGAACATATTTCTGGCCAAACAATACTCAATCTTAAACATTTTGTACATACTTATTGCCTGCTTCTGATGTTAAATTAACCAGACAGACCAGAATTTTCAACAAAATCTCATTGACTTAAACATTTTTAAGTCAATGATTAAACATTCTATACATAATGACTCCTTTTGATGTTACCTCAGCCAAGTCATCCTCATTTATATAGCGCCTTTAACAACGCAGATTGTTTCAAAGCAGCTGTACAGAGATAAACATATAATTTAAGGTAACAGAGATTGGTTTAGTTTAATAGTGGTTCTTGAATAATGTTTTTTCCAGCTAAAGTTAGTTTTGATTGATTCACTTCCGTCTAAATGATCATTTGTTATTAAATTAAGGGCCGCTAAGACGACACCGTTCTCTCTAAACAGACTTTAAACGTGACCAGACCATTCTTCTTATGATGTAACGAGTACATCAGGATTTAAGGCAAGTGTTCCCAGTTCCGGCTGACCTAATCTAAGCAGCCTAGTATTGAATTATAAAAGTCTATAGAGTGTTATGTGAATGCTAGGTCAAAGAGATGTGTTTTTAGTCTAGCTTTGAACTGACAGACTGTGTCTGCTTCCCGGACAATGTTAGGAAGATTGTTCCAAAGTTTTGGTGCTAAATAGGAAAAGGATCTACCGCCAGCAGTCGATTTAGATATTCTAGGTGTTATCAACTGGCCAGAATTTTGAGATCGCAATAGACGTGAAGGACTATAATGCGTTAAGAGCTCGCTCAAGTACGGCGGAGCTAAACCATTTAGTGCTTTATAAGTAATCAGCAATATTTTCAAATTTATACGATGTTTAATAGGGAGCCAATGCAGTGTTGACAGAACCGGGCTAATATGGTCATACTTCCTGGTTCTGGTAAGAACTCTAGCGGCTGCGTTTTGAACTAGCTGTAGTTTGTTTATTAAGCGTGCAGGGCAACCACCTAGCAGAGCATTACAATAATCTAGCCTTGATGTCATGAACACATTAACTAATTGTTCCGCATTTGTCAATGAGAGCATATGGCGTAATTTAGATATATTTTTAAGATGGAAAAATGCGGTTTTACAGACACTAGACACGTGACTTTCAAATGAAAGATTGGTATCAAAGAGCACACCCAGGTTCCTAACCGACGACGAGGACTTAACAGAGCAGCCATCAAGTGTTAGACGGTATTCTAGGTTATTACGTGTGGAAGCTTTTTGTCCAATAATTAGAATCTCTGTTTTTTTCAGAATTTAGTAGTAGGAAATTACTAGTCATCCAATTTTTCATTTCAACTATGCATTCCGATAATTTTGTGAATTGGTGAGTTTCATTAGGTTTGGAAGAAATATAGAGCTGAGTATCATCAGCATAACAGTGAAAGCTAATTCCATGTTTCCTAATCATATCTCCTAAAGGTTGCATATACAGAGTAAAAAGCAGCGGTCCGAGAACTGAGCCTTGTGGTACGCCATACTGAACTTGTGATCGATAAGACATCTCTTCATTTACTGCTACAAACTGATAGCGGTCAGATAAATATGATTTAAACCATGCTAATGCAATTCCACTAATGCCAACATAGTTTTCTAGTCTATCTAAGAGAATGTTGTGGTCAATGGTGTCAAATGCAGCACTAAGATCAAGTAACACTAATAGAGAGATACAACCACGATCGGATGATAAGAGCAAATCATTTGTGACTCTAATGAGAGCAGTCTCAGTGCTATGGTGCGGTCTAAATCCTGACTGGAAATCCTCGCAGATATAATTTCTTTCAAGAAAGGAACATAGCTGTGAGGATACTGCTTTTTCTAATATCTTTGATAGAAAAGGTAGATTTGAGATCGGCCTGTAACTGACTTATTCTGTAGGATCAAGTTGCGTTTTTTTAACAAGCGGTTTAATCATAGCCAGCTTAAAGGTTTTTGGTACGTATCCTAGAGACAAAGACGAATTAATGATGTTAAGAAGAGGATCTATGACTTCTGGAAGCATCTCTTTCAATAGTTTAGTCGGTGTAGGGTCTAACATACATGTTGTCGATTTAGATGATTTAACGAGATTGCAAAATTCTTCCTCTCCTATAGCAACAAATTAATAAAATTTTTCCTCAGGGAGACTACACTGCACTGTCTGATGCGATACTGTAGTAGACGGTTGCATAGTTATAATTTTGTCCCTAATATTATCAATCTTATAAGTGAAGTAGTACATAAAGTCATTACTGCTGTGTTTCTTGGAAACTTCTGGGCTTGAAGCTTTCTTTTTCGTTAGTGTAGCCACTTTTTCAAATAAATACCTAGGATTATGTTTATTTTCTTCTAATAGGGTTGAAAAATAAGCAGATCTAGCAGCTTTTAAAGCCTCTCTGTAAGCAATCGAGCTCTCCTTCCATGCAATCCGAAATACCTCTAGTTTTGTTTTCTTCCAGTTGCGCTCCATTTTTCTGGCTGCTCTCTTAAGGGCCCGGGTGTGCTCGTTGTACCACGGCGTTGGACTATTTTCTTTAATCTTCTTTAAGCGCAACGGAGCAACTGTGTCTAAAGTGCTGGAAAGGAGAGAGTTAAAAGTTTCTATTGCAATATCTAGTTCTGCTAAGCTATCTGGGATGCTGAGATGATGAAACTGATTAGGAAGATTATTGATAAAGCAATCTTTAGTGGCAGAAGTGATAGGTCTAACATATTTGTAACACGGAGTCGGCTTTGCAGCCTTGGCTTAATGTAATTTACATGAGACTAGATAATGATCTGAGATGTCGTCGCTCTGCTGCAGAATTTCAACAGCATCAACATCTATTCCATGTGATAATATTAGATCTAGAGTATGATTACGACAATGAGTAGGTCCTGAGACGTGTTGTCTAACTCGAATAGAGTTAAGAATGTCTTTAAATGCCAATCCCAATGCATCTTTTTCATTATCTACATGTATATTAAAATCACCAACGATTAGAACTTTATCTGCAGTCAATACTAATTCTGATAGAAAGTCAGCAAATTCAAGTTTCAGAATTCAGCAGAATTCTCAAACTTGATTTATCGTTTACATTATATATTTTTACATTAAGCACCAACACTTCAAAAGAAGTATATTTAAAACTAGATTTTTTAGTGGTTTTGAAAATATTACTATAAATTACAGCAACACCTCCCCCTTTGCCTTTCAGGTGAGGTTCATGTTTATAACAGTAATCATGGGGGGTGGACTCATTTAAAGTAATGTAATCGTTAGGTTTTAGCCAGGTTTCTGTCATACACAGCACATCTAGGTTATAATCTGAAATCATATCATTAACTATGCGCGCTTTTGAAGTAAGGGATCGAATATTCAGCAACCCAAGCTTTATCGTTTGCTCATCTGTATTATATCTATTTTTTATTTGTTGAATATCAATTACATTTTTAACCTTAGATCGGTTTGGACGTTTTTTGGATTTCCAAATTCAGGGAACAGACACAGTCTCTATATGATGATATCTAGGTGAAAGAGGCTCTATGTGATGGGATTTATCTGACCTTGGTGACGCGAGGCCGCCAGCAGACGGTCGGTTTAGCCAGTTTGTCTGCTTCCTGACCTGAGCCCCAGATTGTCATGTTTAATCATACAGTATGTTTCATGTTTAATCATACAGTATGTTTCATGTTTAATCATACATGTTTAATCATACAGCCATACAGTAATCCATTTTTAAACTACTGAACATATTTCTGACCAAAGAGTCCTCAATCTTGAACTTTCTACTTTCATTCAATACTTCTGATGTTTACATCAGTCATAGAATATTCCATATCTGATCTATTGAACATATCTCTGACTAAAGGGTCCTAAAAAGTTTTTTTTACTAAACTTCAGCCATACAGTATTCCATTTCTAACCTACTGAACATATTTCTGGCCAAAGAGTACTCAATCTTGAATATTTCATACATAGTCATTGTTCAAGCTCAAGTACTTTTTTGACAAGAAATATATGCACCAGGTCAAATATGGACAACTGTCTTGCTGATTTAACATCGGAAGGAGTATATGAGTTTATATTGTAAAAAAAAACTTTTACGGACCCTTTGGCCAATTCCTATAGATCACACATGGACTTTTGTACAGCTAATGTTACATAGAAGAATGTCTGTTGAAAGTTCAAGATTGAGGACTCTTTACCAAAAAAATATGTTCAGCAGGCTAAATATGGACTACTGTATGGCTGACGTGAAATCAGAAGTCATTATGTAAAGAATGTTCAAGAATGTACAGTAGGTCAAATATCAGTCAAATTTTTTTTTATTTATTTAACCTTTATTTAACCAGGTTTGTCTCATTGAGATATAAAATCTCTTTTTCAAGAGAGACCCGGCCAAGATAGCAGAACAAATTACGTCACAAAATCACAGAACAAACACAAAAGAGGCAAAGACAACTCAAGTACATTTCAATTTAAATACAAGTGCCATTAATTAAAACATTTGCACATGAGGATCGACTCATGTTCTATAGTTTTAACATAACCTTTAAAATCATTTAAGGCAATTAGACACGGTAGTTTAAGTGTTTTCTGTAAATCATTCCAAGTAGAAGTTGCAACAAACATGAAAGCCTTTTTGAACAACTCTGTCCGGGCTTGAGGTACATTCAATGAAATAGTTTTCTGGGACCGTAAACCATAGGTACTCTGTGTAAAAGTAAGAAATTCAGATATGTAACATGGAAGCCTGCCTATAATGCCCTTATATATAAAGATATAAAGGTGAGTAAGCCGGCGATTTGACAGAGAAGGCAAATTCACTGTGGAGTAAAGTGTACAGTGATGAGTGAGTGGGACTGCAATTTGAAATAAATCTTAAAGCTCCATGAAACACGGCATCTAACATCTGAAGATACTTTGTTGGGGCATTCATATACAACAGATCACCATAATCAATAATAGAGAGAAATGTGGCATCGACTAGCCTTTTTCTAGTAGAAAAAGTAAACCAAGTTCCCTTACGAAGGGAACTCAATGATGCGTCCAACGACGCCATGGGAACGCCTCTAGCGTGACTGCGTCTGAAGCATCTATGTCAACTAGTCCAATGGAAAGAATGAGCGACACGGGCGGGTGACGTCATGACCAGGATATGATAAAAGCACATCCGGTGCAAACCGGCATTAGCTTCTGTTGCCTCAGCAAGCGATCTGTGTTATACTGTCTCTGTCTATTTATTGTTGTCTGTTGCAATTTATTCGGAAACGTTATGGCGAAACAAGTGTACAAGCAGTGTGTTCCTCCCTGCCCGCGTTATTTAACGGGTGGGGACACACACAAGCTTTGTGTCATTTGTTTGAGAGTGGAGCATGCGGTCTCAGCCTTCGAGGAGGCTGAGTGTCAACACTGTGGAATGCTACCGCTCCGCATGCTCCGCTCTCGCCTGTCACTCTTTGATGTAAAGAGTGGGCAGGCTCGCGATCCTCAGGGATCAGGACCCGCGTCTGCCGAGGCGGCGCGGAGAATGCATTCCTGGGGATCGCAGAAGGATCTTTCGGAGGGGTTGGAGACGGGTCCCTTGGCCTTTTCTCCTTCCTTACCCGGAAGATCCAGCGCTCTCCCCCCGGTGTCGGAAGCACGCTCTGCGGTTTCTTCCGCCCGGGGAGAGAGCCCTCCATTACTTCAATGCTCTTCCTCCGAGGAGGTCGATGTTATGAGTATGGAGAGTGAAAGCACACACAGGGGGGAAAAAGATTCACAATTTATTTCCCCAGCATATGATGAGCTGGTGGATGTTATGTCACGGGCTGTAGAAAAATTAAATATTGTATGGCCATCTGAGAATAAAGGCGCTCGTCCTAAAAAGTAAATTAGATGAGCGCTTTTTATCATCCACTACATTATCTCCACCACGAGAGCTTCCCTTTTTTCCCGATCTTGACAATGAAATATCGAAATCGTGGAATAAACCTTACTCTTCACGACTTTTTAGCCCTCAAGTTAACACTTATTCGAGAATAAGAGGGCTAAAAGAGTATGGTTATGAGGCGATGCCCCAGGCGGAACAGAATTTCGCCTGGTCCCGCATTGTCCCTGAAAGCCTCGGCTTTGCCCACTAGACCGCTTAAAGCCACCTCGGTTTTAGTGGGCAAAGCTTATACGGCAGCAGGTCAAGCTGGAGCATGTCTGCATACAATGGCAGTGCTACAGGCGTATCAAGCTGACCTGCTGGGGAATCTGGATAGTAGTGAGGGAATTACTCATGACGATATTCGAGAACTTCGTCGTGCTACCGATCTTTCTCTCAGGGCTACTAAGGAGACCGCCAGAGCAATTTGGCAGTCTATGGCAGCCTTGGTAGCTACTGAGAGACACTTATGGTTAAATCTGTCAGAGATTAAAGAAAAAGATCGAGCTTTTTTATTAGATGCTCCGCTTGAACCTTCTGGTCTCTTTGGCGACGCAGTCCACGCGGTCGTCGAGCGATTTCAGGAGTCTAAGAAGCAAGCTGACGCTTTTAAAAAGTTTATCCCTCGCCGTGTCCAGCCCCCTGGGGCTGCTGGGCGTGAGCAGCCCCAGCCGTCGAGCTCATCATATCATGTGCAACAGAAAGAGAGTGTTGCGTCTCGTGCACCTCCACGTAGACACTGGAGACAGACGCAACCCTCTCAGCCGAAGTCTTCTAAGTCGAAGCCGGATCTGAGGACCGTTCTTCAGGCGAAGAAGACTTCGGCTCAGAAAAAAAAAAGGTCCTGATGTTCATGCGTCAGGCCTGTGAGGACAGCCCGGACCGAAGTAGAGCGGTGTACACCTCATTATACGGTGCCCATTCCATTTCGGGGTCCTCACGAGACCGTTCTGCCAACCCTGCCACCCTTGGTGCTTCAGGGCGCAGCGGTCTCCAGCGAGTCGCTGATGCTATGCTGCGGCACAGCATCGGTTCCGCGCCCTCTGAGGGGGGCGTTAGAGCAGCCAGTTCAGGTAGTTCCTGCCATGATGTTTCAGGCTCCAGAATTAGCTGTCTCAATAACACCAGAGACCAGCCTCGAGAGGCTGGTTCCCTTAGTAAATTTTCTGGCAGCATGGAAGCTTCTGCCGAATATTTCTCGTTGGGTCCTGCAGATTGTAGAGAAAGGATACAGAATCCAGTTTGGTTCTCGTCCTCCTCGTTACAACGGGGTGTTGCCCACAGTGGTGCATCCCGAGCAGGCTCTGGTAATGGAGCAAGAGGTAAAGGCCGAAAGAAGCGAAAGAAGCTATAGAACAGGTGTACTCACCCGACCGAGAGTCGTGTTTTTACAGCCGTTATTTCATTGTTCCAAAAAAGGATGGAGGGTTGCGTCCTATTTTAGATCTTCGTTTGTTAAATCGGTCAGTTCAGAAACTAAAGTTCAAGATGCGGACACTCAAACAGATCGTGACTCAAATCAGATCCGAGGACTGGTTTGTCACGATAGATCTGAAGGACGCCTACTTCCATATCTCCATCCTCCCTCAGCACAGGAAGTTCCTAAGGTTTTCTTTCGGGGGCAAAGAATACCAATATCGGGTTCTTCCTTTCGGTCTAGCTTTATCACCCCGCACGTTCACGAAATGCGTGGATGCAGCGTTAGCCCCTCTCAGGCTTCAGGGCATACGTATTCTGAACTACATCGACGACTGGCTGATTCTAGCGGAATCAGAGCAGTTGGCGGTTCGGCACCGAGGTGTCGTTCTCGCTCATATGCAGATGTTGGGGTTGAGGCTCAATGCCAAGAAGAGTGTGCTTTCTCCAGTACAGAGAACCACTTTCCTTGGTGTGGTATGGGATTCAGTGACAATGCGGGCCATCCTATCGCCCGTTCGTGTAGCTGCTATCCTGTCAGCCACAAAAGAGCTGAAGCTAGGCCAGTCATGCACTGTAAAACAGTTCGAGAAACTGTTGGGTCTTTTGGCAGCAGCGTCCAACATGATACCTTTTGGCCTGCTGTACATGAGGCCTTTACAGTGGTGGCTCAGGACCAGAGGGTTCTCCCCGAGGGGAAACCCACTTTGTATGATCAAGGTCACGTGGCGTTGCCTTCGTGCCTTAGTTATATGGAGGGAGCACTGGTTCTTAACCCAAGGTCCGGTGTTGGGAGCTCTTTGCCATCGAGTTACTATCTCGACAGATGCTTCCCTCACCGGCTGGGGAGCGGTAATGGAAGGCCGCTCGGTTCAGGGTCTGTGGAAGAGTCATCATCTCTCGTGGCACATAAATTGCCTGGAGATAATGGCTGTCTTCAATGCGTTGAGGCAGTTCCTCCCAGACCTGAGGGGCCATCATGTGCTCGTACGAACAGACAACACATCAGTGGTCTCTTATCTGAACCGCCAGGGGGGCCTGCGTTCGCGTCCGCTTTGCAAACTGGCGCACCAGATCCTCCTGTGGTCTCTGGGGAAGGTACTCTCTCTGAGGGCAGTGTATATTCCTGGGGTCCAGAATATAGGAGCAGACATCCTGTCGAGGCAGGAGCTGAGGCCAGGGGACTGGAGACTCCACCCCGAGGTGGTGGAGAAAATCTGGGAGTCTTACGGCCAAGCACAAGTGGATCTGTTTGCGTCTCAGAATACGACGCACTGTCCTCTGTGGTTCTCCCTTACTCACCCAGCCCCTCTGGGGCTGGATGCTATGGTGCAGACGTGGCCGAGGCTACGTCTGTACGCCTTTCCCCATGCTGGCCAAGTCGGATCTGGTTTTCGGACCTGATCCATCTCCTAGACGGTCCTCCCTTCGAGATCCCGATCAGGAGAGACCTTCTGTCTCAGGCCGGGGGCACAATATTTCACCCTCGACCAGAGATTTGGAACCTATGGGTTTGGCCTCTGAGGGGGCCCAACTCATAGAGAGTGGTCTTTCAGCCGAGGCTGCTGAGACCATTCTAAGCTCCAGAGCCCCAGCTACTAGGAAACTATATGCGCTTAAATGGAGAGTTTTCTCTTTATGGTGTCACCGACATCAGTGGGATCCAGTTAACTGTTCTGTGAACACAGTACTCGAGTTCCTGCAGGAGCGCTTTACGTCAGGCCTATGTCCTTCCACGCTCAAAGTCTACGTGGCGGCCATTGCGGCTTACCACGCCCTGGTGGGGGGTACATCGTTGGGTCGCGACCCCCTGGTTACACGTTTCCTTCGTGGCACTTTAAGGCTGAGGCCAGCAACTCGCACTAGGGTGCCAGCTTGGGATCTTGCTATAGTACTAGAAGGCCTTTCTAGGGCTCCATTTGAGCCCTTAGATTCGGTTTCAGATAAGTTTCTTACCTTTAAGACTATCTTTCTGCTAGCTATTTCGTCCCTTAAGAGAGTTGGAGACCTTCAGGCCCTTTCGGTTTCCCCCACTTGCCTTGAGTTTGCACCGGGGATGGTCAAGGCATTCTTATATCCAAAACAGGGATACGTCCCTAAGGTGCCGACCTCGACTCCGAGGCCTATTGTGCTGCAGGCTTTCTGTCCTCCTCCTTTTGCATCTGCAGACCAGGAAAGACTGAACCTCTTGTGTCCAGTGCGAGCACTGGACACTTATGTGCATCGGACTTCTTCATTTAGGAAGTCCGACCAATTACTGATTTGCTTCGGATCACCTAAGAAGGGTCTTCCTGCTTCTAAACAGACGGTCAGTAGGTGGATAGTTGAGGCTATTTCACTTGCATACGAGTACTCGGACCAGCCGTGTCCTTTGGTGGTCCGAGCTCACTCTACTAGGAGTATGGCGGCTTCTAAAGCCTTACTATATGGGGTTTCTCTTCGGGACGTCTGTGATGCGGCGGGCTGGTCCTCTCCGCTCACATTCGTTAGATTTTACAGTTTAGACCTGGATGCTGCCCCAGGTTCTCAGGTGCTTAGTGCTTAGTTACAACAGACTGACACTCAGGTACTTGGAATTCTGGCGCTTTGGGTATTCTCGTTCCCATGGCGTCGTTGGACGCATCGTTGAGTTCCCTTCGTAAGGGAACGTCTCAGGTTACTATTGTAACCATAGTTCCCTGAGAACAGGGAACGAGACGATGCGTCACCCTGCCATACTTCCTGCATCCCTGTGATCGGCTTGCTTCGGCAATTTTCGAAGCTAATGCCGGTTTGCACCGGATGTGCTTTTATCATATCCTGGTCATGACGTCACCCGCCCGTGACGCTCATTCTTTCCATTGGACTAGTTGACATAGATGCTTCAGACGCAGTCACGCTAGGGGCGTTCCCATGGCGTCGTTGGACGCATCGTCTCGTTCCCTGTTCTCAGGGAACTATGGTTACAATAGTAACCTGAGACGATTTGTTCCTAAAGAAAAAACCTAGCTTCAATTTCAACTTTTTTACTAGATTCTGTATATGAAGCTTAAAAGAAAGACGATCATCAATTAAAAATTGTAAATTTTTAAAAAATTCTAAATATTTATAAGATGAAACTACCTCAATTGTTTTACCCTGATCAGTAACAATATTCAGGTCTAGCTCATTTTTCCTTGAGTTTGAAAAAAGCATTACTTTGGTCTTCTCTGCATTAAGCACAAGCTTTAATTGATAAAGCTGTGCTTGCACTATATCGAAAGCAGTTTGCAAGCATTCATACGCCTTCCTAATGGTAGTTGCACAACAATAAATAACCGTATCATCTGCATAAAAATGGAAAAATGCATGTTGGACATTTTCCCCATAAATAGTGAATAAAAGTAGCCCCAGAATGGAGCCCTGTAGGACCCCTTTACAGATTGATAAATATTTTGACGTTAGGCCATCAACTTGCGTAGCTTGAGTCCTATCAGCGAGGTAGTTTATAAACCAGCCCACAGAATGCTGAGACATACCAATACTGATCAGTCTCTGAACTAGTATGCTATGGTCAACAGTGTCAAATGCTTTGGACAGATCAATGAACAAAGACACACAGTGTTTCTTGTCATCAAGTGCTTTGACTATATCATTAATTACTTTTATAGCAGCAGTGGTAGTGCTGTGTTTTTTCCTGAAACCAGATTGATGTTTAGATAAAATTGACTGAGCATTTAAATACTCTTTTACTTGTTCACTAACCAAAGATTCCATCACTTTGGCCAATGCTGAAAGTTTGGAAATGGGTCTGTAATTATTAGGCAAGGTAGGGTCACCTCCTTTCAAAAGTGGTAAAACATAAGCAGACTTCCATACCTTGGGAATTTTGTTTGTGACCAGTGAAAGATTAAAAAGATGTGTCAGAGGTTCAGCTAGGATATCTGCAGCTAATTTCAAAAAGAAAGGTTCTAAGTGATCGGGGCCCGCAGGTTTTCGAGGAATCAATTGCTTCAGGGCTTTATGAACATCAGCAACAGAGAAGGAGCTAAAACTGAAAGTTTTGTCGGCAGTAATAACGGTGTCATTTACAGGCTCTGACACTATAGGGGCAACAGAATCAAACAAGAACCCAGATGATATGAAATGCTCATTAAAACAATTTAACATTTCTACTTTGTCAGATATATACACACCATTCTTCCATATACATCCAAGATGGCGCCGCAGACGGCTGCCTCTGTGTGGGGCTCTCCAGCTATTGTGTTGTTTTTGTTTGTTTGTTCTGCGTTTAGTCATTTTTTTCCTATCAGTTTCACCAAAGACGAACTACTGGACATTAGGAAACACACACCAGATAACTTTTCTACAGTTTTTGATTATTCGGACGTCTTGCAGGACATTCTCGTCGGAGGGGCAGCGTTGTTGTTCAAACGCGCGGTCAGACGCAAACGCGGGAAGCGAGCCGGCGCGCTGGTTAAACTCTGCGAGCACGGCCTGCCCACTGCACTCCCCAGTATTTATCTCGCGAATCTCCGATCCCTTCCTAACAAAATGGACGAACTTCTTCTCCTCACCCGCATTAACAAGGATTTTTTAAACTCTGCTGCTCTGTGCTTCACTGAAACCTGGCTGAGTGAAGCCATACTGGACAACGCAATACATCTGCCGGGCTTCCAGCTGTTCCGAGCGGATCACATCGTGGAGCTAACGGGGAAAACAAGAGGTGGTGGATTGTGTTTCTACATTAACGAAAGTTGGTGTTCAGATGTAACAACACTGAAGAAGATGTGCTCTCCTAATTTAGAGGCACATTTCATAAACTGTAAACCTTTCTACTCGCCTCGGGAGTTTTTGTCACAGTGTCTGGTTGTGTTTCCCTTGTCATTCACTAGAGGTCCTCGTTCTCACGGTGTCCTTCACATTTGACTTCAATTCCCAGCATTCTGTCTGTCACTGTCACTCATCAGTTCATTGCACTCAGCTGTTCCCCGTAATCATTGTTCCCAGCTGTTCTGTGTTAGTCTTGTTAAAAATGTGTATATAACCCTGTCTGTTTCAGTGTGTGTCACGGAGTCCTTGTTTAATGTCACCACACTTTGGATGCCTGTTCTTGCCTGTTTCTTGTTTCGTTTCTTGTGTTGGATTGCCTTATTGGATTTTGACCCCTGCCTGGATGACTACGAGTTTGGATTGCCCTTTAAATAAAAACTACTGCAATTGGATCTCTCTCTCTCCTGTGTGTGTTCGTGACAGTTTTCCTCTTTCATTCTCATGAATGTTTACATCCCTCCAGACGCGTGCGTGAGCGCGGCGCTACAACAGCTGGCTGAACAAATAGCTGAAACAGAACAAAGGTATCCTGACTCTATTTTAATCATTCTTGGGGATTTTAACAAAGCAAATCTTTCCCGTGAACTACAAAAATACAGACAGCACGTTACATGTCCCACCAGAGACAGTAATATACTGGACCACTGTTACACCACAATAAAAGATGCGTATCACTCCGTTTCACGAGCAGCTTTGGGGCTCTCTGATCACTGTTTGGTCCATCTCATACCGACCTACAGGCAGAAACTGAAATCAGCTAAACCTGTAATAAGGACTGTAAAAAGATGGACTAATGAAGCAGAGCAGAATCAACAGGCCTGCTTTGATTGCACTGATTGGACTGTTTTTGAAGCTGCTACCAACGATCTGGATGAGCTCACAGATACTGTAACATCATATATAAGTTTCTGTGAGGATACATGCATTCCTACCAGAACATTCTTATCATTTACTAATGATAAACCATGGTTTACTGGGAAACTCAAACACCTTCGTCATGCCAAAGAGGATGCCTACAGAGTGGGGATAAAATCTTGTATAACCAGGCCAGAAACAGACTGACAAAGGAGATCAGAGTTGCTAAAAGAAGCTACTCTGATAAACTGAAAAAACAGTTTTCATCCAACGACCCATCATCAGTCTGGAATGGCCTGAGGAACATCACCAACTACAAGTCACCATCCCCCCGATCTGTGGACAATCAACACCTGGCTGATGATTTAAACTCATTTTATTGCAGGTTTGAAAAGCCCTCATTCACACCACACACCGGCTCTGACCTGCACTTCACACATTCACCATCACCTCCTGCATCACCTCCTGAACAGCTGGCTGTCTGGTGCAGTTATAACAACCTTGAGCTGAACACGCTCAAAACAGTGGAGATGATCGTGGACTTCAGGAGGAACAGCCCAGCACTCCCCCCACTCACCATCATGAACAGCACTGTGGAAGCAGTGGAGTCATTCAGGTTCCTGGGCACTTCCATCTCTCAGGACCTGAAGTGGGACAATCACATTGACTCCATTGTGAAAAAGGCCCAGCAGAGACTGTACTTCCTTCGCCAGCTGAGGAAGTTCAACTTGCCACAGGAGCTGCTGATTCAGTTCTACTCAGCCATCATTGAGTCTGTCTTATGCACTTCCATCACTGTCTGGTTTGGTTCAGCTACCAAATCAGACATCAGGAGACTACAACGGACAGTCTGGACTGCGGAGAGGATCATTGGGGCCCCCCTGCCAACCCTCCAGGACCTGTACTCTTCCAGAGTGAGGAAGAGAGCAGGTAAAATCATCACAGACTCCACTCACCCTGGACACCTCCTGTTTGAACTGTTACCGTCAAGACGGCGACTCAGATCACTGGCCACAAGAACATCTCGGCACAGGAACAGTTTCTTCCCACAGGCCATTTCCCTCCTGAACAGTTAACACTCCTCCCAAGGCATATGCCTTAAGTGCAATACTCCCACTGTTTATAGTGCAATACCCTACAACTCATATAATACTTATATGTAGATTTATTTATTTATAATATTCAAAACACTGTAAATATGTTCATAATCTGTAAATCTGAAAATGTCTATTCTGACTAAACCCAACTGTGATACTTTTATTCTCATATATTTATATTTTTATTTTTTATTCTTATAATTTGTAGTATTATGTTTCTTGTTGTATTTGTATTTGTATATGTCCACTGGAAGCCTCAATACCAAAAACAAATTCCTTGTGTGTGCAAGCACACTTGGCAATAAAGCTCTTTCTGATTCTGATTCTGATTCACTAGAGACAGTGGAAAACCTGTTGGTTTAGTCGATGCAGATAATGACTTAATAGTTCTCCAGAATTTTTTTGGGTCATTTAGATTCTCTCTGGTTTCAGATAAGTAAAATTCAGCTTTTGCTTTTCTGAAGAGTGAAGTGAATCTGTTTTGCAAACGTCTGAAAACAAACCAGTCAGCTTCAGTATCTGATCTCCTTGCTTTTGCCCAGGCTACATTTCTCTCATGGAGCAAATTAGAAATCTCAGAAGTAAACCAGGGATTGTCCCGCCTCTTAATTCTAAATTTACGAATAGGTGAATGTCTGTTAAGAATATCAAGAAAACTGTTTTGAAAGAAAGTCAGGGCTAATTCCACATCATCAATCAAGGCAATTCTACTCCAGTCAAAATAAAATAAATCATATGAAAAACCCTGCTCAACAAACATTTTCGCATTTCGCCTTTCAACAATACTAGGTGCAGACTTGAGCACCTTAGTATCTCTAACAGCAGCAATCACACAGTGATCACTCACATCATTAGCAAAAACACCTATTGCAGAGTACTTAAAAGGGGCATTGGTCAGGATTAAATCAATGAGTGATGATTTCTCCGGACATTTAGGATTTGGCCGAGTAGGAGTGTTAATTAATTGAGACAAATTTAAATTGTCACACTGCTCTTTAAAAGTATCTGATATCAGCCTTAGCCAGTCCCAGTTCAGGTCACCAACAACAATAGTGTCATTACAAATAACTTGACTTAACACATTTGATAGTGTAGATGAAGAGTCATTTGATGCAGATGGAGGTCTATAACAACCAACCAACCTAATATAGTGGTCTTTAGAGACTTCAAGGTTTAAGGCCAAAATCTCAAATTGTTTACACACCGATTTTGAGAGCACTAAACTAGAGTTGAATTTGCATTTGATATAAATAGCTACACCTCCCCCTCTTTTTGGGCGATCTGAACGATACACATTATAACCCTCGATACCAATATCTTTATCAAGGACAGATTTAGTCATTTAATCAGTTAAACTGACCCATAAATTAACCATACCCAGTTTGGACATTAGACTCCGAACATTGAGGTAAATAATACCCAGGCCAGACCTTGATTTAAAATCTTCAGGTGTATCACATAACTTAATGCTATCAGGGCCCGGATTAGGCTGAACATTTCTAGAGATTAGTAATAAAATAATAACAAGAAGTCTGGACTTAACTGATTTGCAGCAGAAAGTGCCAGATCTAGAATTTAATGATATACAAAAAACAGGAAGTGATTCTGCAGAGACAATAAACCAATCCTTCAAAATGGAGAGGCAGTGAAGGTGGAGTAGATTTGTAGCCTTGTAAACAAACAGAAATGAGTGACTTGACCCCTGGAATTTAAGTTGGACCGCGGAAAAGTTTTGAGGCCTTGAGCCTACATAAGGGAACTGCATATGGATGGACTCATTTTCTGACTGCAAATGGACAACCCCACTGTTAAGGGGGATAAGAAAAATAAACAAGGCTAGATTCATTTTTAATGAATCTAATGAACTTCATTTTTAAAACACTGAAGACAGCTTTGTGTAACAAAAGGTGAAATGGATAGTACTGTCATTACGCTGTAAAGGTGTCAAGAACTAATCTACCCTCCAGACTGGCTGGCGCTAATGGAAGATTTAGACTTGGAAGAGTCATAGGCTGGGGCTTAAGAAACCCTTCGTGAACATGTGCTTATTGTGTTCAGAAATAATGAATTCATGATTCTGCGCTAATACCTTACACCACATTGGAACCAATTTTTCTTTGAACCTGATATGAATGCGATTAACTGATTGAAAACGCGTGAACTGATCTTCACTCTTCATATAGACTACTCAACAAAGTACTTGCAACAGTGACTGATAATGGATCCAACTTTGTCAAGTCAAGTCATCCTCATTTATATAGCGCCTTTAACAACGCAGATTGTTTCAAAGCAGCTGTACAGAGATAAACATATAATTGAAGGTAACAGAGATTGGTTTAGTTTAATAGTGGTTCTTGAATAATGTTTTTTCCAGCTAAAGTTAGTTTTGATTGATTCACTTCCGTCTAAATGATCATTTGTTATTAAATTAAGGGCCGCTAAGATGACACCGTTCTCTCTAAACAGACTTTAAACGTGAACCTGTGATAGACGCTGATGGCGTTCACATGCGCATTAAGAATTGATTCTATAGTTATGTACGTTTGAATATATGTGCGCAGGTTTGTTATTCCTTACAAACCATGGCTACACAAACTACTTGTCTATAAATTTTGATGCAGAATTTTATTTTATCTTATCACTTCGGGTAGGTACGCGAACCGAAAAATTCCACTAGGCTTTATCTGTAGAGTGGTATAGGGATCCTCCATAGGGAGAGGCTAGTTGGCACTTCAGCACTGCATTGTCATCGGGTCCAGGCGAAGGTCCTTCGTCAGATCTGGAAACGGCCTGGATCCGGCAGGCTGCGGCAAAACCTCGGGATAAACAAAGACACTAATATTAGCGTAGATGCCATTCTTCTTATGATGTGACGAGTACATCAGGATTTAAGGGAAGTGTTCCCAGTTCCGGCTGACCTAATCTAAGCAGCCTAGTATTGAATTATAAAAGTCTATAGAGTGTTATGTGAATGCTAGGTCAAAGAGATGTGTTTTTAGTCTAGCTTTGAACTGACAGACTGTGTCTGCTTCCCGGACAATGTTAGGAAGATTGTTCCAAAGTTTTGGTGCTAAATAGGAAAAGGATCTACCGCCAGCAGTCGATTTAGATATTCTAGGTATTATCAACTGGCCAAAATTTTGAGATCGCAATAGACGTGAAGGACTATAATGCGTTAAGAGCTCGCTCAAGTACGGCAGAGCTAAACCATTTAGTGCTTTGTAAGTAATCAGCAATATTTTAAAATTTATACGATGTTTAATAGGGAGCCAATGCAGTGTTGACAGAACCGGGCTAATATGGTCATACTTCCTGGTTCTGGTAAGAACTCTAGCGGCTGCGTTTTGAACTAGCTGTAGTTTGTTTATTAAGCGTGCAGGGCAACCACCTAGCAGAGCATTACAATAATCTAGCCTTGATGTCATGAACGCATTAACTAATTGTTCCGCATTTGTCAATGAGAGCATATGGCGTAATTTAGATATATTTTTAAGATGGAAAAATGCGGTTTTGCAGACACTAGACACGTGACTTTCAAATGAAAGATTGGTATCAAAGAGCACACCCAGGTTCCTAACCGACGACGAGGACTTAACAGAGCAGCCATCAAGTGTTAGACGGTATTCTAGGTTATTACGTGTGGAAGCTTTTTGTCCAATAATTAGAATCTCTGTTTTTTCAGAATTTAGTAGTAGGAAATTACTAGTCATCCAATTTTTCATTTCAACTGTGCATTCCGATAATTTTGTGAATTGGTGAGTTTCATTAGGTTTGGAAGAAATATAGAGCTGAGTATCATCAGCATAACAGTGAAAGCTAATTCCATGTTTCCTAATGATATCTCCTAAAGGTTGCATATACAGAGTAAAAAGCAGCGGTCCGAGAACTGAGCCTTGTGGTATGCCATACTGAACTTGTGATCGATAAGACATCTCTTCATTTACTGCTACAAACTGATAGCGGTCAGATAAATATGATTTAAACCATGCTAATGCAATTCCACTAATGCCAACATAGTTTTCTAGTCTATCTAAGAGAATGTTGTGGTCAATGGTGTCAAATGCAGCACTAATATCAAGTAACACTAATAGAGAGATACAACCACGATCGGATGATAAGAGCAAATCATTTGTGACTCTAATGAGAGCAGTCTCAGTGCTATGGTGCAGTCTAAATCCTGACTGGAAATCCTCGCAGATATAATTTCTTTCAAGAAAGGAACATAGCTGTGAGGATACTGCTTTTTCTAATATCTTTGATAGAAAAGGTAGATTTGAGATCGGCCTGTAACTGACTTATTCTGTAGGATCAAGTTGCGTTTTTTTAACAAGCGGTTTAATCATAGCCAGCTTAAAGGTTTTTGGTACGTATCCTAGAGACAAAGACGAATTAATGATGTTAAGAAGAGGATCTATGACTTCTGGAAGCATCTCTTTCAATAGTTTAGTCGGTATAGGGTCTAACATACATGTTGTCGATTTAGATGATTTAACGAGTTTGCAAAATTCTTCCTCTCCTAACAAATTAATAAAATTTTTCCTCAGGGAGACTACACTGCACTGTCTGATGCGATACTGTAGTAGACGGTTGCATAGTTATAATTTTGTCCCTAATATTATCAATCTTATAAGTGAAGTAGTTCATGAAGTCATTACTGCTGTGTTTCTTGGAAACTTCTGGGCTTGAAGCTTTCTTTTTCGTTAGTGTAGCCACTTTTTCAAATAAATACCTAGGATTATGTTTATTTTCTTCTAATAGGGTTGAAAAATAAGCAGATCTAGCAGCTTTTAAAGCCTCTCTGTAAGCAATCGAGCTCTCCTTCCATGCAATCCGAAATACCTCTAGTTCCCTTTCGTTGTCACTACGAGTTACGTCGGATGACGACGAATGGGGTTTCGCTTAGAAAGCCTATCAACTTCGAGTATTACAAAACGAGCCAATGGCAAAGAAATGCCATGGGTCTGCGGAATTTGCATGACGTAACTCCGCCCCACCTCGTGGGTATAAAAGGAGGAAGTCCGCAACAGCAGTTTATGTTTTCGCCTCGGAGCCAAGTTTATTCTTCTCTCCACAAGCCATCTCTGAATTGTCAGCTTCAGGAACGAGTGCCTCGAGTGTTGGTGTGACGGCGATCTACGGCGAGAGCGTGCTTCCTGCTGATCTGCTGCAGTGATCTGCCAGTCGGCGCGTTTCTCCCCGGGTGCTTCAACACTTGAGTTTTCTCACTAAAAGAGCTTACACGCGGCACGTCTTTTTAAAGATGCCTCGCCCGTGTACTTCTGGTTGCGGCAGATTGGTATCGGACTCTGATGGGCACGAGCGTTGCATAGTATGTTTGGGCATTGATCATGCTAGAGCAGCGCTCGTGGATGACTCATGTTCTCTCTGTGGGAACATGACCATCGCGTCATTACGGTCGAGACTCGGTGAACTCGCAAGAGTGAGAGTCCCCTCATCCACCCCCCGTCCTGCGGCTGGTGGCCAGGGTGACCTGAGGGTGACGGTCTGGAACAAGGCGCCGACTATGTGTCCGCGACCCCAGCCCCCCTCTTCAATGACGGTGCCCGCTAGCGAGCGGCCGATTCCCGCGGGTCTACCCTCTGGTGGCCCGCGTGTTTCGGTTGAAGCTACAGAGGATGATGCCATGTCTGTTGCAGCATCACTAGGTGGGTTTGATTCTTCTGGAAGTGAGGGCTCGTCACAGCTGCCACCTTCCGGTGTGCATACGGCTGTGCTCGAGTCTGATCCGGAGATGACGGCCATGCTTTCCCGGGCAGCCGCGAGCACAAAAGATTCAGGAGAGACACCTGTGGCTGAACCTGGCTGACATGCGGGACGCGGAGCGGACCCGTCTGCTTAACGCCCCCTTGTCCCAGGCTGGCCTCTTCGGCAGTGCGGTTGAAGACTTTGCCCAACAGTTTTCAACCGCCCAGAAACAGACCGAGGCCATCAAGCACATTCTGCCCCGCCGGCCAGCTGCTGCCTCCACCCAGCCGGCCGGGCAGAAGCCTCATCCTGTTTCCCGCCGAGGGCGCCCTCCTGCGGTTCCCGCCCCTCCCGCCCGGCCCACGCAGCAGCCTCCACAAACCCGGGCCGGTCGCGGAGGAAGCCGCAAGAAGGCGCCACAGCCCTCTCCCGCCCCGCCCCCCTCTAAACGCCGGGCCAAGCGGCGCTCCTGAGACGGGCTGCTCAGGGAAGATGGTCGTTTTTCAGGAGGTGGTAGCAGGACCACTCCTTCCCCCGGTGGAGGGCCGGGGGAGAATCTTTTGTTCTCCGCTCCCCGCTGCTCACCCACGGGTGGGCAGCACCCTAAAGTGGTTAAAGACAGAAACGACCCTCTCCTCCCTGAGCCCACAGAGTTCTCGGGCGACACAGAGCGCCGCTCACAAGCCGTGCTCTCCTCGCCCCCCCTCTGTCCCAGAGGCGGTTGACACGGCGTGTTGTCCACGGACCGCTTCGCCCCTGTCCCCCTCTGTCGCCAGACCCCTGGCAGAGCAGGCCCCCGCGGGACGATCAGCCTGGTCCTGGCCTGGCGCGGTTGCTAACTGTGCCCCCACACCGGGCCGCTATGCCGTCCACGTCTGGGCCAGTTACTCCGCTGTCGTCCGCATGATCCCGCTGGTTCAGTTCCTGGGAGCCTGGTTAGAGCTTCCCCGTCTGTCCCGCTGGATCGCGCGCACCATCAGGCTCGGCTATGCGATTCAGTTCGCACGGTCTCCTCCCCGCTTCAGGGGAGTCCGCTCCACTTTGGTCGGTGGCAATGCCCCCATCATGAGAGCAGAGATTGCCACCCTTCGCCAGCAGGGTGGCAATCTCTGCTCTCATGATGGGGGCATTGCCACCGACCAAAGTGGAGCGGACCGCAATCGAGACTATCCCTCCAGCCGAGATGAGGTCCGGCTTCTACAGCCCTTACTTCATTGTCCCCAAGAAAACCGGTGGGTTACGGCCAATCCTGGACTTGCGCGTGCTGAACCGCTCCCTTCACAGGCTGCCGTTCAAGATGCTCACCGCCATACACGTTTTCGAATGCGTGCGGCCCCGGGATTGGTTTGCAGCGATCGACCTGAAGGACGCCTACTTCCATGTCTCCATTCTTCCTCGCCACAGACCGTTCCTACGGTTTGCTTTCGAGGGGCAGGCATACCAGTACGCGGTCCTCCCTTTCGGGCTGGCCCTGTCTCCTCGCATCTTCACGAAGGTCGTCGAGGCTGCCGGGGGTCCGCATCCTGAGTTATATCGACGACTGGCTGATCCTAGCTCACTCTCGAGATCAGGTTTGCGAACACAGGGACTTAGTGCTCCGGCACCTAGCTCGTCTGGGCCTTCGGGTCAACTGGGAGAAGAGCAAACTTTGCCCCGTGCAGAGGATCTCTTTTCTCGGTATGGACATCGACTCGGTCACCATGTCCGCGCAGCTTACGAGCGCGCGCAGTCACTGCTGACTTGCCTGAGACATCTCAGGAGCAAGAATGCGGTTCCACTGAAACATTTTCAGAGGCTCCTGGGGCATATGGCATCTGCAGCCGCGGTCACACCGCTCGGATTGCTTCATATGAGACCGCTTCAGCTTTGGCTTCGCGACCGAGTCCCGAGGTGGGCATGGCATCAAGGCACGCTCCGGGTACCAGTTACTCCGACCTGCCGTCAGTTCCTCACCCCGTGGTCGAACCTCAGTTTTCTCAGGGCGGGTGTCCCCCTGGAGCGAGCTTCCCGGCATGTTGTTGTCTCAACAGATGCCTCCACCACGGGCTGGGGCGCCATGTGCAATGGACATGCTGCTGCGGGCTCCTGGACAGGACCCCAGCGGCTATGGCATGTCAATTGCCTCGAGTTGTTGGCAGTACGTCTTGCCCTGCACCGCTTCCGGGCATTGCTCCGGGGTCAACATGTGCTAGTCCGTTCAGACAATACCGCGACTGTTGCGTACATCGACCATCAAGGTGGTCTACGCTCCCGCCGTATGTCACAACTGGCCCGCCACCTCCTCCTATGGAGTCAGAAGCATCTGAGGTCGCTTCGAGCCATTTTTATTCCCGGAGCGCTGAACTGTGCAGCCAACGAGCTCTCACGGCTTCAGCCCCTCCCTGGTCTGACGACTCCATCCCCAGTCGGTTCAGCTGATTTGGGACCAGTTCGGGGACGCACAGATGGATCTGTTTGCCTCTCACGACTCGACCCATTGCGCCCTGTATTTTTCCCTGACCGAGGGCACGCTCGGCACGGATGCACTGGCGCACAGCTGGCCGCCGGGCCGCAAATATGCGTTTCCCCCAGTGAGCCTTCTTGCGCAGACCTTGCGCAAGGTCAGGGAGGACGAGGAGCAGGTCATTCTGGTCGCGCCGTATTGGCCCAACCGGACCTGGTTCCCCGAACTTGTACTCCTCGCGACAGCACCTCCCTGGCCCATTCCTCTGAGGAAGGACCTTCTTTCTCAGGGACGGGGCACCCTGTGGCACCCTCGCCCCGATCTCTGGAGCCTCCACGTGTGGCTCCTGGACGGCTCGAGGTAGGTTTGAGTACCCTTCCACCAGCGGTGGCGGCTACCATCACTTCCGCTAGAGCGTCGTCCACGAGACACGTCTATGCGTTGAAGTGGAACCTCTTCGTCGACTAGTGCTCTTCTCACCGAGAAGACCCCCGGAGATGCTCGATCAGCGTTGTGCTTTCCTTCCTTCAGCAAGGGTTGGAGCGAAGGCTGTCTCCCTCCACCCTTAAGGTCTATGTTGCCGCCATTGCCGCACATCATGACCCCGTCGAAGGTAAGTCGGTAGGGAAGCACGACCTGGTCATCAGGTTCCTGAGAGGAGCGAGGAGACTATATCCTCCTCACCCTCCTCTCGTTCCCTCTTGGGACCTCTCAGTGGTTCTAACTGCCCTGAAGAGTACTCCCTTTGAGCCTCTGCAATCAGTTGAGCTTAAGTTCCTGTCTATGAAGACAGCGCTCCTGGTTGCACTGGCCTCCATCAAGAGGGTAGGGGACCTGCACGCATTCTCCGTCGACGAAGCGTGCCTGGAATTCGGACCGGCTTTCTCTCACGTGATCCTGAGACCCCGGCCCGGATATGTGCCCAAGGTTCCTTTCAGGACCAGGTGGTGAACCTGCAAGCGCTGCCCCCGGAGGAGGCAGACCCAGCCTTGGCACTGCTCTGTCCAGTATGCGCTCTTCGCGCCTATGTAGACAGGACGCAGTGTTTCAGGACCTCAGACCAGCTCTTTGTCTGTTATGGTGGGAAGCTGAAGGGAAAGGCTCTCTCCAAGCAAAGGTTGTCTCACTGGATAGTGGACGCCATTCCCTTGGCATACCAGCAGCAAGGTCGTGCCCCCTTGGTGTGACGGCCCACTCCACCCGGAGTGTGGCATCCTCTTGGGCTCTAGCGCATGGCTCCTCGCTAACAGACATCTGCAGAGCTGCAGGCTGGGCGACACCTAACACATTCGCCAGATTCTATAATCTCCGAGTGGAGCCAGTGTCCTCTCATGTACTCGCTTCAACTAGCTAGTACCGGACCCGCTCAGGTGTCTTCGCTTGCTCGCCATTCCACTCCACGGACTGGATACGTGCGATATTCTCCTCAGGTGAGCTTTTCCGAAAGCCCTGAGCTCCTCCAGCACTCCTGACGTCGGCGCCAGTGTCTCTTGCCTGCGCGTCGGCTAGGTGCCTCCCGTGTGCATGGTCCCTCCCCTGAGCGACCCCCACATGTGTATTTCCACTGTAAGCCTCTCTGAGCATGTGTCTTTCCCTTGGCAAGCCACCTTGCCACCCCTGGGGTTGAAATATTCCACCTGCGGCTGGACACCCCAGTGTTCCCCATATGCATCCTTCGGGTCATATGTGTATTCACTAAGTCCCCCCCCTCTGGGTTGGCATTAATTGCATACTTCCCCTAGCTTGGGATATACTTCCCAGTGTACCTTGGTATTCCTGTGTTAAATGGAGTCCTTCGTCCATTCTATGACAGGGATCTTGATTTACGCAGGGCACTGGAAGACAGCTGAGAAGGTGGCGTGATTAGACTGGTAACCCCATTCATCGTCATCCGACGTAACTCGGAGTGACAACGAAAGGGAACGTCTACGGTTACGTATGTAACCCTCGTTCCCTGAGTAGGGAACGGAGACGTTACGTCTTCCTGCCACTTTCCGCTGTACCGCGGGGATCGCCTGAGCTCAGTCTTGGCTCCTCAGCGAAGAAACATAAACTGCTGTTGCGGACTTCCTCCTTTTATACCCACGAGGTGGGGCGGAGTTACGTCATGCAAATTCCGCAGACCCATGTCATTTCTTTGCCATTGGCTCGTTTTGTAATACTCGAAGTTGATAGGCTTTCTAAGCGAAACCCCATTCGTCGTCATCCTACTCAGGGAACGAGGGTTACATACGTAACCGTAGACGTTTTGTTTTCTTCCAGTTGCGCTCCATTTTTCTGGCTGCTCTCTTAAGGGCCCGGGTGTGCTCGTTGCACCACGGCGTTGGACTATTTTCTTTAATCTTCTTTAAGCGCAACGGAGCAACTGTGTCTAAAGTGCTGGAAAGGAGAGAGTTTAAAGTTTCTATTGCAATATCTAGTTCTGCTAAGCTATCTGGGATGCTGAGATGATGAAACTGATTAGGAAGATTATTGATAAAGCAATCTTTAGTGGCAGAAGTGATAGGTCTAACATATTTGTAACACGGAGTCGGCTTTGCAGCCTTGGCTAAATGTAATTTACATGAGACTAGATAATGATCTGAGATGTCGTCGCTCTGCTGCAGAATTTCAACAGCATCAACATCTATTCCATGTGACAATGAGTATGTCCTGACACGTGTTGTCTAACTCCAATAGAGTTAAGAATGTCTTTAAATGCCAATCCCAATGCATCTTTTTCATTATCTACATGTATATTAAAATCACCAACGATTGGAACTTTATCTGCAGTCAATACTAATTCTGATAGAAAGTCAGCAAATTCTTTGATAAAGTCTTTATGATGCCCTGGTGGCCTGTATACAGTTGCCAGCAGAATTCTCAAACTTGATTTATCGTTTACATTATATATTTTTACATTAAAGCTCCAGTAGGTAGCTTTTGTAAACAAATATTTGTTAAAACTGTCATTATGTCCTGACAGTAGAATATGAGACAGATAATCTGTGGAAAAAATCAAGCTCCTCTGGCTCCTCCCTGTGGTCCTATTGCCATTTGCAGAAATACACCGCTCCCGGTCAGAAACAACCAATCAGAGCCAGGAGGAATGTCTTAGCATTGTCAATCACGCTCGTGTACGCGCTGATCACCCCTCTCTTGCACAGCGCGAGCACGTACTGTCGTTCGTGAGTCTCCTGTTCGAACTCGTTCATCCAAATGAACGAATCTTTTTTCGAGTCATTTCGTTCATTCAACGAACGAAATGACTCGAAAAAAGATTTGTTCATTTTGAACGAGTCTTTTTTGGAGTCATTTCGTTCATTCAACGAATGAAATGACTCGAAAAAAGATTTGTTCATTTTGATGAACGAGTTCGAACAGGATCACGAACGTGCATCACAGAACAGAGCAAGGCGAGCATTTGTGCTTATAAAAATTTTCAAATTTTCAGGCTAAGTCAACATTTTCTCAAAACTCCCTACTGCAACTTTAAGCACCAACACTTCAAAAGAAGTATATTTAAAACTAGATTTTTTAGTGGTTTTGAAAATATTACTATAAATTACAGCAACACCTCCCCCTTTGCCTTTCAGGCGAGGTTCATGTTTATAACAGTAATCATGGGGGGTGGACTCATTTAAAGTAATGTAATCGTTTGGTTTTAGCCAGGTTTCTGTCATACACAGCACATCTAGGTTATAATCTGAAATCATATCATTAACTATGAGCGCTTTTGAAGTAAGGGATCGAATATTCAGCAACCCAAGCTTTATCGTTTGCTCATCTGTATTATATCTATTTTTTATTTGTTGAATATCAATTACATTTTTAACCTTAGATCGGTTTGGACGTTTTTTGGATTTCCAAATTCGGGGAACAGACACAGTCTCTATATGATGATATCTTGGTGAAAGAGGCTCTATGTGATGGGATTTATCTGACCTTGGTGACGCGAGGCCGCCAGCAGACGGTCGGTTTAGCCAGTTTGTCTGCTTCCTGACCTGAGCCCCAGATTGTCATGTTTTGTCTCTAAGACTATGAGCCAAATTACTAGAGAGAAGAGCAGCACCATCCCAGGAGGGATGAATACCATCTCTTTTCAACAGGTCAGGTTTGCCCCAAAAACTTTTCCAATTGTCTATGAATTCTATATTATTTTGCGGACACCACTTAGACAGCCAGCCATTGAGTGATGACAATCTGCTAACTATCTCATCACTCCTTCGAACAGGAAGGGGGCCAGAGCAGATTACAGTGCCTGACATCGTACTTGCGAGTTCAAACACCTCTTTAATATTAATTTTGGTGATCTCCGACTGGCGGAGTCGAACATCATTAGTGCCGACGTGAATAACAATCTTAGAGAATTTACTATTAGCATTAGCCAGCACTTTTAAATTTGCTTTGATGTCAGGCGCTCTGGCTCCCGGCAAACATGTGACTATGTTGGCTGGTGTCCCTATTTTCACGTTCCGTGTGATCGAATCACCAATTACCAGGGCACAATCAACAGAATTCTCAGTGGGTGTTTCACTGAGCGGGGCAAATCGATTTGTTATGGCAATCGGAACGGAAGAGTGGTTTTTTGATCCGCGACTAGAGTGATCTCTCACTGTCACCCATTTGCCTTGCTGCACAGGCAATAATTCAGCCGGAACCGAATCATGTAAAGAGTTCACTATGCTAGGCGCATCCAAAATAGTATCTAAAGCTCTAGCACACTGACTATCCTCAATTAAAGTTTGGATGCATGTTTCTAATTCTGAAATCTTCTCCGTCAGCCTGACTGTCTCCTTGCATTTATCACATATAAACCCTATATTGCCGACGGGGAAGGCTATTCTAAACATGTAACATGAAGTGCAGGTGACAATAACAGGACAAGACATTACTCACCGTGTTTGTTGACTGATTCTTACTCACCTGGGCTTTTTATTAACTCAGAGGCGCGGGCGCGCGAGAGAAAAATAAATAAATAACTGAGTGCACGGGTGGCGCGTTAACAGGCTAGCGAGTTACTAGCGTGTTGTGCTAACAATAACGGAAGCTAGCGATGTCAGGTTAATCTGAGATGTTGTCTAAGCTGTATTTAGTAGTATAAACAACTAGAAATGGTTGTAAATTATGGTTCAAAACAGAAAGAAATACAAAGCTAATACGAGGCTTAGACGGAGCTTACAGCCTCGAAGCAAACAAAACACAGCAGGCAGCTAGGCAGACAGGAGCAATCGATCAGGAAGGCCTTTGTCAAGGCGTTTAAAGTTTATCAGCCTGTCACAGAGTCCGATGATGAGACGGAGGAGGGAGAGTCCTCCCCCACAGATGATGATGACGATCTGTCAGAAATCCTCTCAGCTGAGGATGAAAGTGATGGCCAGCTGTCTCTTCCCCCGCACCGCAGGTGTGCTTCACACCATCAACCTCATTTCCACAAATGATGTGGAGAAATATTTAACTTCCAATGCAGTGAGCAAGGCTGTGTAGCAGCACATTAAAAAGCACAGCTCTTTGGGCCAAATCAAGTAGATCTACCCTTGCATCAGAAATAGTGGAGGAAGTCAGCAAAAGAAAGCTCCTGGTACCAACATCCACAAGCTGGAATTCCTTTTTTGATGCTGTAAAGAGAATTGCAGAAATCCCCATGAGTGAGTGTACCTCACAGGTGTCGCTCATTAACACTCCCACCACCGGCCTCGCGACGTTCTCTCATGTCCCTCGGCCTCGTCCTGTTCGCCACAGTGAGCTGAATACTCTGTGCACCAAGCTGGGAGTTAAGTGCTTCAAAGACAAAGAGTACCAGTTCCTGCATGAGTACTCCACCGCCATGGAGCCTCTGACTGCAGCACTGGACATTTTACAAATCGACTGTCCTTAAAACCCCTTAAGTGTCACCGTCCCACAGGTGGGACGTTTGTCACTATATATTTAAAACAATAATATCTTAGTAAAAACCTAAAGTAATATTGACAAACTATATATCATTTGAAAGCTTAAAATCTCTAGTTTTCATATATGGTGGCTGTTTTTTAAAATAAATTACAGATGAGCAGTAATTTATCAATTTGCAACAAGAATATTTCATATTCATTAGGCGTGTTTAGGCTTTTATTTTGAAATAGCAATAAACATTAAAAATTATGAAAGATTGGTAGAAACCTCAGTTTGTTTTCATAAAATATTAATAATTATATTTTTACATTAAATAATTTCATAAACTTAAACTTATATAACTTTTTTTCTGTTTCATTTTTAATCATTTCTACACTTCTACAATAATCTGGAAAATGTCTGGAAAAAAACAAGACCAACCATAGGTCTATATTCCAAAGCATTCTTGAATTACAACCATTTAAGTTTGGATAATGATTTTTATGTCTATGCGAAAAAAGGGGGGGTGACAGTTAAGGGGTTAAGGGACTTTACTACCCACACTTGAAGTTCTTATGCAGAAGACCCTGGCTGTGAAAGATGCCCTCTCCAGGATGACTGCAGGCCTTCCAGATGCCATAGTATGTTCCATCTTTTCAGCTAGTTAAAATTTCTTGCATCACACTATTCATGAACATGGAACAGAATATTCATTATCATTACAAGTACAAATGTCAGGAAGAAACCTAAAACAAAATTAAATCCATAATATTGATCATTATATTATCCATAATATTGATATGTCAATATTGAATCCTATGAAACATTAGGCATGGTTTGCAAGTAATTCAATGACATAATAAATAGTACGCCTTGTAGGCATAAACATATCAATTATATTTTTCAGGCTATCCAGACTCGTTTTGCAGGTGTGCTGGACGACAAAGATGCCCTTCTCGCAGCTGTGAGAACTCCGATGGCTGAGAGATGCAGGTAGGGGGAATTTGTAAAAGAGCTTCTGACAGCAGAGTGCCGCCGCACTCTGGAGAACTACTCTACAGAATGAAGATCATGGACTACCTGAGGTCAGCCTATGACCTTCAGATTCTGCATCAGTTTTCTTGAAGTATAACATTTCAATTTTCTTGAAGTATAACATTCCAACCTCATCAAGTGCTCCTGTGGAGCGGCTTTTCAGACTGGGAGGTTTGGTGCTCACGCCTAGAAGAAATAGACTTTCTGACAAGAGGTTTGAGAAGCTTCTGTTAATGAGGTACAACCACTGGTTTACTCGCCCCACTCCACTCATAACATGCGATTACAACATAAGTAACCAAAAGTAGACATGATATCAGCCTACATGTGGTGTTATACACTTGTTTTGTTTTGTAAAACCACTCCTTGCTGCTCTAATGCTGTGAAGAACAGGTTCAATGTTCATGAAACATGTTAAAAAGAATGTAATAGTTACATTTATAAACAATGTAGATTATAAATAGTAAGTTTTGCCATTACAGTGTTAACAGTTACTGTAATATGTCAAGTCAAGGAAGACTGTCTTTATTTTTTATTTTAGAAAAACAAGTATTTATGTTACGTGGTCAAGAAAGACTGTCTTTATTTTTTTTTAAATAAAAACAAGTATTTATGTTAAGTGAAGTCAAGAAATACTGTCATTGTTTAATTTTTGATAAAACATGTATTTTTTCAGGAAATAGTTTTTAATTTCACCTTAAAATGTTAGGAGATACATTGTTGACGTTACTGTTAAAAATGCACTTCCAATAAAGTGAGTGTTGGCAAAACCGGTTGTCATTTTTATTTTGTCGGCAGCTGCTGAATGTAACTAATAAAACTTGTAATTTAACTTAGTTACTTTTAAAATCAAGTAATTGAGCGTCAGCGTCAGTTCTGGCAGGCCAAGTTGTCAAGACGCTGCTAACGCTATTTGGCCATCAACACGGTCCCATCAGCTGATCTGCATCAGTGCATCAGTGCATCAGCCGTTCAACTCCCCTTGCTGCTAATGGCTACGCTCAAATCAGGGCGCCCTATTTTAAGCACATTCAGTTAGCTCCTAACTGCTTGCTGCTCGCTTCTCTGCAGCTGTTCTGTTCGCTCGTCAACGCTTATGCTGTTGTTTAGCCCCAAACGTCTGGTCATACTCACCCTGCTGTGGGTTATGACTTCCACTACTGTCGAGGAGGATTCTCCGAGGAACGAATCCTCAGAGGACACCCCGGGCATTGCCGATTCAACTGGAACAGGGACAGGATGCCTGCCCGGATGACAACGCCGCCGTCCGTCGAAGCTCTCGGTGGTTAGCGAGTAAATCCTCATCTCATCCCTGCATTGACGATTGGCCCGTGGCCAAGATACTGGAAACATTGTTTACAAATGATATTCAGCCTCCGAGTGGTGCTTCTCACGAGGATTTATTTGTCCTCCTCTGTGACTCTTTGATTGTTCCAGCGGTCGACTTGCTGCCGGTGCCTCCTCCTCAGTCCTTCGGATAAAAGCACACTCTGAAGCGTAAAAATCCAGACACAGCCAGCAGGGCTGTTGCACAAAAACGGGCCGGCGGCCCTGTTCGTCCGGGCCCAAGCGCATCTTCAACAGGTGACCCGGTGCTTATGGCGCTGTCTGATCTTCAATCTTTCTTCCTTGATATGGCTGCCAGAATATCGACGCTGGAAGACGGCTCTGCCGTCAGACCTTCCTCGACCCCAGTCTCTGCTCAATCGGCGTCCACCTCTGTTTCGGGTGCTTCCGCCGTCTCCGACCTGCGCCGGGCCTCAGTGTGATGACGTCACTACGGAATTCATTCCTAGAAGAACCCTGGCGACCGCTGTACCTCTGTCCACAGGCTCACCTTTTTTCCCACCAGCTGCTGCCATCTCTTATCAGCTGAGGGGCCAGATTTTGGCAGGTAATGACATTAATCTTGTTAAACTTCTGCTGGGCTCTGAGCTGTGTGAACGGCGTGTTGTAGGCTGTGGCGACCTATCTGTCGAGTTAAAAGATGGGGACCCTAGACTGTCAAAAATTCTGACTTTTCCCGAGTTTTGTATTGCATTTGGTGCGTATAGGGATGTAATTTGTGAAGTTCAACCAGCACGCAGAGCCGAACTCGATACTTATCTGGCCATTATTTCCGACATAGCTCTCTCTTATGGTGGGGTTTTGTTTTACGAATATCACAAGTCTTTTTTGGCAAAGGCAGCCATGTTCATTCAACGCTTCAACCAAAGACTGGATTGGTCCGTGGTCGACCTCAAGCTTATAAGTAGACACTTCACAGGGCACCAAATCCTGTCCTGCTCCATCTGTGGCTCTCTCTCGCACTCTACTACCCTATGCTATCAAACGATCTGTAACAATGCAATACAATGCCTATCAGATTATTATTATTTTTTAAATAAAAATTTTACTCACATAAGTGTGTTGCACTATTCCTGTCGGATCCAATATAGAAGGCACAGCACCGTTTCTAATCTTAATCGGTCTGCAAATCCAGTCTCGACCTGTGTCTTGTTTACAAAACAATCCTCAGTGAAATGAAGCGAACAAATGGACAATGTTTTACCCACATCAGCTGGAACGTCATTAAAAATAAAGTTTAACCAAGCATTCCTATTGGAATCCAGAGGAAGCTTATGCAGTGACTGTCTTCTTCCACAACCAGGCACTGCACAATATTTTGTAAATGTCATGTTTATTGCTCGGTAGCTCGATCCGGTTTGTCATCACGAGGTAGGCCCATGTTATTTAGCTATGCGTGTAATGTGCGAATCGGTGGGCGGGGCTAAAGTAGCCGTGTTGAAGTAGGCGTTGATCTTCTTCAGCGGGGGTGGTGTTTTATCCTCTTTGACGTCATAGTTCCCCACTTTGAAAAACGAGTCGTTTGCTGAGCCTGGTGTCAATAAAAGCATTTATTGGACTAACAAGGACGTTTTCAGTTCTGAAATTTACAGGATATTCTTATAATATGATGACCTCTTAGATGTCAAAAGCTCAAGGAAAATTTGATTTCTCAGTTCATCACCCCTTTAAGAGTGTCATCTAAGAATGGTTAAGTAGTAACTAAAGCAACAGGTTTTGAAAGTCTGTCTGTCTCAACCCTTTAGAACAGTGTTTCTCAACCTCTCCTGCAGGGACCCCCTGACAGGACATGTTTTTGTTTTAACCCTGAAATGGCACACCTGATTCAATTAGTCAGCTGCACATTAAGCCTTTAATTAATTGAATCAGGTGTGCCATTTCAGGGTTAAAACAAAAATCTCCCTGCAGGAGAGGCTGAGAAACACTGCTTTAGAACCTGAAGCTAAAATAGGTGGTTTTCACACATTTTGGTTTTTTTCTAAAAAAATTCTAAAATAATGTTCAATCTTGAAGTGCAAGGAGTAATTTGTTTTCAGAAAAAAATGGCTTTCAATAAATTAGTTATTGACCATTACGGTGTGGTGAGTTTGTAAATGGAATTTAAATAGACAAAAATAAAAAAAGGGAATAAATGTACTGATTTTTATTTTGAAAAAATCTGAAAAATCACAAAGGAAAGAACCTAACACTTGTACTAACACTTGTTGCAATGGTCGGGGTAGGCAGCGAGAAGCAAGATCCAGTAAGCAAACCAAGTTGAGGCGGGCAGAGAAGAAGCAGAAACGAGATACACAGTCCAAGGTCAAGGTAATAATAAATCCACGGGAAGAAACACTCGGTAATGACAACCAGGAAAGTCAAGACTTCGCACTGGTGTGGAGCGTGGAAGTGGTGTATATGTGCGTGTGTGTGAATGAGATGCAGGTGTGTGTGTGTGTGTGTGTGTGTGTGTGTGTGTGTGTGTGTGTGTGTGTGTGTGTGTGTGTGTGTGTGTGTGTGTGTGTGTGTGTGTGTGTGTGTGTGTAATCAGGTGTATGGTGTAAAGTGTAATCAGTTCAGTGAAGTGCATGAAGGAAAATGTAGTCCATGATCACCCCGGGAGTGTGTGGCTAATCGTCACAATAATCATACACTGTCCGTTCATTGGCCAGAGGAGGACTGGCCCCCTGACTGAGCCTGGGTTCTCCCAAGGTTTTTTTCTTTTTTGGTTTTGGAGTTTTGGTTGCTTGCCACTGTTGCCTTGGCTTTTTGGCTTGCTTAGTTGGGCACATTTAATATTCAACTATATTATTGATCTGCCTTAAAGGGACATTGTGTAGGAATTTCTCCCATCTAGTGGTGAAATTGTATTTTGCATTCAAACGAATTGTGCTCTCCAGCGCCTCACTTTTTCAAATGCGTGTTACATCTACGGTAGCTGTTATGTACCAAAAAGATATGACACGATGTCTTCTAATAGCACTTTGTCGAGTTTTCCTTCGGGTGAACAGGTTTGTTATTTCAGAAAAACTGCAACTCTTGACACAACGAACAAACAAATGTTACAGTATGAATAATAACAGTGCAGTGCAGCCTTTTAAACTTGCCGGGGCAGCAGTGATGCGCGGTTCAATGTATAAACAACCCGCACGCGACCGACGTTTTCAACTAACCGCCCGCAACTCGGACCGCAAAAAAAGAAGAAAATATTGTACCCGACGACCCGCTTCCTGACCCACATTTTTTTAAAAGTAGTCAGTGTTGTGCAAGTTACTTCCAAACTGTAATACATTATACATTACTTGTTACTTTTATTTTAAAGTAATTCATTACCTTACAATATTACTGTCTCAGAATTGCAATGAGTTACATTATCCTCTATTACTTTTGAGTTACTTTCACCAAAATAGATATACAGTAGTAGAACTTAACATTCTAAGGCTGTAACGATATGCGATATGAAACACTCAGATCCACGAACCTGCAGAATCGCAACACACCCCTTCCAACTCCAAGAGTTATCCTTCCCGTCCAGATCCAATGCTACCACATCTTTAAATTACTGTTAGTATTATTTGAATTTTAAAATTAACACTATAAAATACGTAGACCTACACCACAAAACTAGTTGAGGATAAATTATTTAAAATTGGGGAATTCCAGCGTTATGGACGTGACATTTGCAGTCAAAACTTGAAATATAAATTCTCAGAAAATGCATTTAATAGCATACCAATATATTTGAACGTCTGTTTATCTATAGGCTACCCCTTAAATGAGTCCAGACATTAGAAAAATATTAGTCTACACATGCGTTTTATATTTAATATGAGGGAAATACACACGCATTCATGCGTGACAAAACAAATATTTAACTTTTAGGAGGCAAAATATGTTTTTGTAATTCTGTGAATTACACTGCACAAATCAAAAGTAATACTCCCCGGATGAAGAAGGGTTGGCTCTCCACAGAACATAAAATATTCATTTTATTTTATTTTTCGTGTTCGCATTTATGAGGAAAAAACAATGTAAGGACGTGACAGTTTTCCGTTACAGACGTGACCGCTCTGAAGCGGCACTATAAGACTGTTTTAAAACTTTCACAGAGACCTCAAACAGAAGACACAAAGCCTTTCTTTAAAGGGAATTTCGATTTGTACTAATTGTATCTTAATTTTAATCAACGTTTCATCAACCAATTGCCTGGATTTAATAAATAAGAAGTAAATATAGCAGACAAGATCACGACACGGAGGCGCCTGCGCGAGCGCGTCTCATAAATTAACCGAAACTCAGCATATAAGGTAGCCTACTTCACAGACCTGAAAAATATATTTCAATCTATATTGAAATGTCTACTTGTAAACAGAACAATTCAAAACGAAAGAAAACGGACTGCTCTCTGCTTAGCCTATCTGTATGAAATGTGCCTTTCTCTCTGGCGCATTCACTAGTGCGAAGATCGCGAGGCAGCAACGTCAACTTCATCTTTATTAATAAACAATTAAAATGTCTCCTTGCTATATTTGACATATTCATAATCATTCATTGCTTTTGCCGGTTCTTTGGTTCAGCTTTTAAGTGCTTTATCGGCAGCACCGCCGCCACCCTTATCATGTTGTTACGTGAACGCGTCACCACCGCATCAAAAACATGATTGCGTGATGAAAACATGAAAAATACCACATAAACATAGCCTAACTGTTTAGAAAGAAAACACAGAACAAATAGAGTAGCCTAATGCGCATACGTCCATCTCGTAAATGTACAGTCAGACGACTGAAGATTGGATTCATGCCATCTTCACCCATTAGCCGCTTTTCCACTGGCCAGCGCGAGCACAGAGGCCGAAATCATGCCTCACGGCACTCCTGAATAAATCGCTATACAAATATATCAGACGCTGCCATTTAGTCTTTATTTACAAACTTGGACACCACACGCGGCTATTGACTGACCACGAACAGGCATACTGAGCTCGTGCGTCATCTTCGTGCCAGTTATTCAGCCAATAAAGTGTAGGCATATGTATTTCATAGAAAATTGTGACTAGTACTAGGCTATATAAATTGCAAATGTTTAATTGGAATCTTTATTTCAAACGACCCGACCGACCGCGACCCGAATATCATTAAAAATATTTTTGGATGACTCGTAACCACGGGTAACCGCGGGTAACCGCGGGTGACCGCAGGCACCCGCTCATTTTGGATCAACCCGCGCATCACTGCAGGGCAGTGACAAGCGCCTCTCACTGCTCTGCTCCTCCGTTTCTGCTGCTTTCAGTTCCGTGACGCTGGCTCTGAACGAAAATGCGTTGTGGAAATGCGTTGGCCTAGTACTTTTTGACCCTCTCTGCTATTATAGTTTTTCAAGATGGCGGAACGACATGGAAGCCTCCGTGGACCTACCCGTCACATGTATATAAAGATAATAAATTCTTTGTTTACGAGGAGGCGTAAACGATAGTAATACATTCATAAGTCAGATAATTAGCAGAGGTATTTGTACACCATTGAGGACATATTTATGAATAAAAATATTGATTTTAGATAATAAAATACCTAAAAAACTGCACATAGTCCCTATAAGGTGGACGATGACGCAATTTTCTTCTAAAAACAAACTTTGTAGTATTATTTTCATGTTATCACTGTGAAGCTGCTTTGATACAATCTGTATTGTAAAAAGCGCTATATAAATAAAGGTGACTTGACTTACCATAAGTCAAACACATTGTAGATACGAAAGTGAGAGAGAAAAAACACATAAACCCAAGTGCAGTATTTTTCAAAACAGGTTCACCACTATAATTTGGGAAACTGCAACTACTATCTAAAAAAATCTTTTTGTTTTTGAAGGTTATCCTGGGTGGAGATTAAAATCTGTTTGGTGTACACTTTTGGTGTAAAAGACTGATCGTCACTGAGTTTAGCATTTAATGCTGCCCTCAGCCCAGTACATCTTTGAAGACTAGGTAAAAAGTAGGTAGCAATAAAGAAGTAAAAATTCGACATTAAATGCTAAACTCAGTGACAATCAGTATTTACGTTCACACTGCAGGCAAAAGTGGCCCAAATCCATTTTTTTTTTCTTAAGAATTACAAAAAGGAGTGGGCCCTGACACATTGTCTAACTCCAATAGAGTTCAGAATGTCTATAAATGCCAATCCCAATGCATATTTTTCATTATTTATGTGGATGTTAAAATCATTAACAATTAAGAATGTATCTGTATGTTAACAAATAAGGGCATATTTACATGTTCTAAGTCATGTAAACATCTTTAAAATAATTGTACAGTACATTTGCTCAATGTCATTCTAATATCCGACGAGGAAGGTTTTTGAGACATTGCAAAAGAGTGAATTCTTACTTTCAAATAAAGATTACTTCTAAGTGAAATTGCACACCTCAAATAAAAAATTTATTTATTCATTCATGCAACTTTTCATTAATTCTTTCATTTTACATTTTCAGACCAGAGATGGAAGTATAAGTTCTGGGGGAAGTCAGTGGAAA
The DNA here is from genome assembly GCA_026230005.1 of Gila orcuttii. NCBI lineage: Eukaryota > Metazoa > Chordata > Actinopteri > Cypriniformes > Leuciscidae > Gila > Gila orcuttii. The sequence continues at coordinate 28,613,702 of JAPDVR010000010.1, read as the reverse complement.
TAGTTTCAACCGGAATGGTTAATGTCACTCTACCAAAGTGAGTATAGTTCAACTGAGCTCTCTGATGGTAACATCTGCTTCTAGACATGAATGCAGAAATTAATGAGCAATAGGTCATGAGTTTGCTGAAAATGTGTAGCTGAGATTATGTAGCCATTTTATTTTGCTTTAATATTTTTTGAGAGTTGTTAAAAGTGCCTTTTGAATATTAATTTGAGTTTTATGTAGCATCCAATTTTCTGATTGCAATATACTGTAGATTCAGAAGGTACATTCATTATGATGTACTAGATTCCATAAATGAATGGGCAAAATAATCAAGCCAGGTTGTATCTTTTGTTTTTTCTTATCTGATCATGATCTTTCCTCTTCAGCTACGGTGATCATTATGAGTGGAATAAAGTGGTAACTTGCATCCACAACGTATTCAGTCCGGACAGATGGCTCAAGCACTATGGTGATGTTATCATTCGCAACCTCAACAGTGACGAGTGCACCTGCAAGATCACATTTGTCAAAGTGAGTGTAGGAGCCACATTTATATTTAATGCAAGGAATTGTTTAGTTCCCTAGTGGATTATGGTTATTTATTATAATAATTATGATATATTGCAATGGATTATGTAAAATATTTAATATTGTTTATTTGTTTTAGGTTTAATTTCTATTGTTGTTGGTACCAGCAATAAGGTGGTTATGTTAGACATGCCTCCTATTTTTCATGTGATCAGATACCTCCTACCTTTGTCATTTAGTAGAGCTGCACAATTATGGATAAATTGAGAATCACAATTTTTTTTTTTTTGTTGTTTCACATAGAGATCGCAATTCTCCCACTATTCTTAACGGACTAAACTTAACAGAACTAAACAAAATAACATGTAATTTGTAACGCGTCTGATGAAATATTCATTGCTGCATGTTTATTTAAAAATCTTCTTTTTTATCGGTTTGAATGAATAAGTACTTCACTTGTTTCATTAATTTCTGGATTAATAGTTTTTGAATTAATCTCTTGAATGAATGATTCAATGACAAATAAAATTTTAACAGTGACTTGTCGTCACCTACTGGTTTAACAATGTATTAGATACAATCTTTGTTTTTAAGCTCCAAGTTACTTTCTAAAGGTAATTTGCCCTATTTTGATCTCTACCATAGACATCACATCAGTATTTATATCTGAACTTTTATCTCGGTATTTATGCGATTATTTGAATATTTGTAACACAGATATAACGATACTGGTTGAAAAGACTGTTTGTGAAGCTATTTCATACCTAAACATTACAACTGCTCTCTCTGGCTCAGCGCGGACACAGATTTGAAAGTCCCGGTATGATTTTGTCAAAGGTTTAATAGACACAGGGAATAAGATTGCATGGGTGTTTAAATCAAGATCGCAATCTTTTGACGATTAATCGTGCAGCTCTATATTTTAGAAAACATGGTAAGGTAGAGGTGTGCAGCCAAACGAATTTTGGCTGCATATTCTGTGGAATGGGATTTTGTTTGGTGTTCTCTTGGACTATTGTACAATGGACATGAATGCTGGTAAGTGGCTTGATACAAAACAAAATACAAATGAAGGATATTTAGAGTGTTGGATGTTTAATGAAATGGAAACAAGTGAACCAAAGGTAGCCTACACCTGAAATTAGAAGTGTAAAAGAGATGATGCACTTATAACTTGTTTGTTGTTTTTGTATATGTTCACTTAAAGGGATAGTTCAACCAAAAATTAAAATTCAGCCTTTATGTACTCACCCTGGTGGTGTTCTAATGCTATATGATCTTTTTTCAGACTACAAAAGGATCATTCCCTCCCTCTATGTAATGGGAATAGTGACCAGCTTCAAGCTATAACAAAAATCACAGAATGATCAAACCACTCATGCCATATTTTCCAAATGTTCTGATGGCATACAATATGGTTTGGTTTAAAATATACATATTATTTACTTTCTTCTGAGGTGAATATCTCAAGATGAGAACTCAAGTTTTCAGATGACACACAGAATGACAGTTGACAGATGTGAAAGTGAACTCACTTGGTTATTGCAACAACTGGAACACAACACATTCATTAGAAAATAAAGACGTAGTTTGGATTAAGCTTGGTTTTTAAAAACGGTGCCCTTGTTTGTTTTTTAACAAATTTCTTCGCTATAATAGTCATTCCCAAGCAGATCACTGACCAAGGTCACGATTTTCGCTAAAGAATAATTTACATTCTAGTTTGTTTTTAACCAAACCCTAACTTATATGCCCTCAGAACACTTGAAAAATATGGCATAACGTATTTGATCAATATGTGATACTTTTGCTTTTACTTTTTCTTGTTACAGAAGCTAGTCACAATTTATGTCATTATATGGACCAGCCCTTTTTTATCCTGCTCTGAAAAATAAACAAAAAAAGGCTTTAGAAAAACAACAGTGACTAAACAATAGTGTTGGGTCAAAGACCACCTTTGTCGAGTTCAAATCCTAAACCAATCAAGTCCGAGTCCTTAAAATCCGAGTCAGTCGACTCTGGCCGAGTCCACAAAGATTTAAATGATTTGAAATTCACTTTTAACAAAGACCCGCCCATTTTAGTTACTGTTGCTAAGTCCAACAAGCCATTCCACTCTCACTCCACATCATGTTCTCATACAGTGAAAAATATATTGCGGAGCAAAGATGACACTGAGAATGCGCAAACAGAAAAGACAGAGCAGGTTACTTTTGATATGAAATAAAGTCTCAGCTTTAAAAAAAAAACTTGGTAACACTTTATAATAACTGCAAGCTATTATTCATTAGTTAAGCATTAGTTAACAGTTCATTCATAACTTATAAAACATTTATAGACATTAATAAGCAGTTTATAAATACAGCTATAAATGCTTTTCTTGATTTAAAAGCATATCTATAATGTGTTTAATAATTGTATTTTCATACTTCATTTAGAAGTATTTGATCATTAATAAAGTATTGCACTATTTACAAACCAGTAATTTAGGAGTTGTCAGTGGTTCATAAGATTACTTAGAAAGTGTAAGTAAATGATTAATAAACTATTTAATGTACATTCATACCTCTTATTATTCATACATTTAGTAATAGTTACTTAGTGTGTTAATAAATGCTTTATTAACATGTATTTTTACTGTAATTCAGGGTTAATTCAGGTAGTTATAAAGCAGTTAGTAGTGGTCAGTTATCTATTTTTGTGAGCTCATCTAAAGTGAGGACTATTTATGCCTTGTAAAGCATTTTGCAAAGGAGATTTAAAGGCTCAGTTATATATTTATATCTTCTGTATCACTGTGTTGTGTTGGTTTCCTTTTTTGTTTAGAAGAAAAATGAGCCTTTAAATCTCCTTTGTAAATGCTTTACAAGGCATAAATAGTCCTCACTTTAGATGAGCTCACACAATTAGTTAATTGACCACTACTAAATGCTTTATAACTACCTGAATTTACTACATTACTTTCTAAATGATCTTATTAATCACTGACAACTCCCAAATAACTGGTTTGTAAATAATGCTACACTTCATTTAGAAATTATAAATTGATCATTAACAAAGTATGAAAATACAATTAAACACATTATAGATATGCTTATGTGGCGCTTTAAAGGGATAGTTCACCCAAAAATGAAAATTAACCCATGATTAACCTGTTGTGTGATGGGCGTTTTGGTGCAATATGGCTGCCGTCGCATCATCCAGGTGGATGCTGCACATTGGTGGTGGTTGAGGAGATTCTCCATTCAATGTAAAGCACTTTGAGTACCCAGAAAAAGTGCTATATAAATTTAACGAATTATTATTTACTCCAAGTCATCCTAGGTGTATATGACATTCTTCTTTCAGACGAATACAATCGGAGTTATATTTAAAAAAAAAAATGTCCTGGCTTTTCCAAGCTTTATAATGGCAGTGAATGTTTCTGTTTTGAAGTCCATAAAAGTGCATCTATCCATCATAAAAGTGCTCCACACAGCTCCGGGGGGTTAGTAAAGGCCTTATGAAGTGAAGCGATGCATTTGTAACATGTTAAACATGAATATTTTTCTTACACTAAGTAAAATTCTAGCTTCTGGTGAACTATCCCTTTTTCTAGTTTCGGGTGAACTATCCCTTTAATGTGTAGCTCCTCAGGTCAAACAGCATGTGAACAGATCATCTCTTCTACTTATAGCATGAATTACACATTAATGAACATCAGAACTGCAAAAAGACGTCAATACACATCATTTTTCAAGTCCACCGACTTTAATCTACTAACTAGTTTGGTTTGTCGGACAAAAATGGCGGATATCTGCATTTTGATTGACAGGTGATTTTATCTGACCAATCAAACTCTGGCAAAGGGTCTCAACACTGAGCTCTTAAATATTTTAACCTTTATAAAAGAATTGCAATTTATAGTTGCAGTCATACGTTTACCTACTGTACATCTTTCAGAATCTGCAGGGTAATGCTCAAGAATGCAACACGATGCATTAAGACCCAGGGGTAAACTTTTGAGCAAGATGATGATGTTTACATTTTTCTTATTTTCCTTTACATGTTAATATCTTATTTAGCCTCTGAAGGGCAGTACTAAATTATGTAATTTTTTTTTCTTCAATGTTTTTTATTTTTTATTTTTACTAAAAGAATAAGTAAAAATATACATTATACATCAAAGCATTTAAGAACCAAGAATATAACAGAACAGATAAAGACCTCCCCTCCCTCCCAACCCCATGTAACAGTCAGACCAGTAAAATAATAATAATAATAATAATAATAATAATAATAATAATAAGATAAAATAAAAACACAATAATAATATACAAACATGTACATTCTGAATAATTCTTAAGCGGAAGTGTTCTCCACAAAGGTCAAAAAAGGTTGCCAAGTGATAAAAAAAATCTCTTATTTGACCCTTTCATAGAACATCAAAGCTTTTCCAATTGTATGTTATACATCACATCTTTAATCCAATGTCCATATGTTGGAGGTGAAGAGTCTTTCCATTTGTATAAAATTAGCCTTCTGGCAAGAAGTTAACAGAAAGCAATAACAGACTGGGATCTGCTTAGATTATAATTTTGACTAATAACACAAATATTGCTGTCGACATGGCTGGAGCAATGAATTTACCAAACATTTTAGAAAAGGTCTCAAAACTTGAGCCCCAGTATTCTAGCAATTTCGGACATGACAAAAACATATGATATAAAGTAGCAGGAGCTTTTAAACTTAGCCAATATGTCTTTAGACCAATGCAGACGATGTACAATTTAAATCTGAACAATCGTGTGCCTGAGACTTATAGAGGATGAATGTATTCTCCAGATTACTTCCTGCCAAACATCATCTGATATTTAATCCTCCATTTATTTTTACCATTTTTGTTTTAAAGATTCTAAGGCAGTCCGATTGTGTAGATTGTGTATTTCATAGACTTTACTTATGGACTGTTTTACTCCACACCTGTACTCGAGAAAAGAATCAATGAGAGATTAAAAAAAGTGTGTTAGGATTATCAAATTTTCGGACTAACTGTTTGAAGGAGGCAAATGTGTCATTCAAATACAAATCATGTACTAACCTAATGCCATTTTTTGACCATATATCAATCTGTCATAGGAGTAAATATGTGGTTCTGTACAACAGGTGAGGCAAGTGGAAGATTAAGTGCAAAATGGCGTCTGAACTGATACCAAATTTTTATAGCTTGTAGTACAACTGGGGAGAGTGTAAGGTTAGATACTGAGTGTGCCAGTGGCAGCTTAGAACATAATACTAACAGAGGGTTATATCAAATGGATGATTTCTCTATCTGTGCCCAGCTGGCTTTCTCATCTTCCCCCAACAAGTATAGAATTGCCCTGATATTGGCCGACCAGTAGTAATATAGAAAGTTCGGCAGGGCAAGACCACCTAAGCTGCGGGGCCTTTGTAATATTCTATCCACTACCCTAGGACGTTTTTTTATTCCAAATAAAACTTATAATTTCACTATTTAAATTACAAAAAAAAATAAGATTTTGTGAAAAATTGGCAAACATTGGAAAAGTATAAAACTTGGGCAAAACAGTCATCTTGATGTTAATCCTTCCACCTAGGGAAAGGTACAAGGAGTCCCATCTTTTAAAATCCTGCTTCAGACTAGCTAAAAGAAGTTGATATTTGGCTTTATAAAGCTCCTTAAAGTTTTGTGTAAACCAGACCCCCAAATAATTAAACTTTGTCGTAGTGATCTTTAAAAGGGATTGAAGAAGGGAGCATATCTGGAATCATGGAGCCAATTGGCATTAGTTAACTCTTTTGATAATTTAGAACCAGACAGCTGACCAAATTCATTAAATTTCTAAATTTACTCTAAATTTAATACATTTGGAAGACTCGAGGAGGGTCAGAAATGTACAACAAGACACCTAACCCCAGCTGCTCACGACGAGCTGGATGGCGCCTTGCATGGCTGACACCGCCGTCGGTGAATGAGTGAATGAATGGGTGAATGTGAGGCAATATGTAAAGCACTTTGGTGGCCATGGGTCTGTTGAAAGCGCTATATAAATGCAGTCCATTTAACAACCTATCATCTGCATATAAAGATGCATTGTGCTCTAAATGCCCCCTCCACATCCCTTTGATATTAGTAGATATCCTCAAGGCTAGAGGTTCAATTGCAATCGCGAAGAGGAGTGGCGATAGAGGACAGCCCTGCCTTGTACCGCGCTTTAGCTCAAAAAAAGGTGATATGTTATTTTAGTACGTACCGCAGCCAATGGGGCTGAATATAAAAGTTTAATCCAAGACGTAAAGTTGGATCAGAAACCAAACTTTTTAAGAGTCAAGAAGAGAAAATCCCATCCCACCCGGTCATATGCCTTTTCAGCGTCAAGCGATAAAATAACTTCTGAAGTATTAGACGAAGAAGAGCCATAAATTATATTTGCAAGACGTCAGGTATTAAAGAAGGAATGTCGACTTTTAATAAAGCCCGTTTGGTCAGGTGAAATGACCGCTGGAAAAACATCTTTCAGGATCTTGGCTAAGATTTTAGTGTCAGAGTAATAATGGGGAAAGTTGAGTAGAGATTTTTTCTAAGAATTCATTTGGATATCCATCTGGACCTGGGGTTTTTGTCGGGCTCACTTTGTTCCGTGTCCTATACCCTATCCCTGTAGATGGAGGAAAAACTTTACAGTGTGACACATTAGTCCAGGTTTTTTCCTTCCCTGACACAATACTGCAGCTGCTGTAATCAACATCACTTAATGTGGTTCATGCCATATAGGCTCTAATGGCTTGTTTCTGAATTACTTTCAATTACTTCAGCTGAACCGTCAACAAACAACTCAAATTCTGAATTCTCTCTGTGAGTTTCTTTTACTTCCCTCGAAGGTGTGTATGTAAGCGTAACACAATCGTGAATCATTTCTCCTTCATCCTCTAACAAATTCTCAGTCATTGCAGACATCATACATGAGAATGGGTTCGTGACTGGTGCACACTGTGAAACAATGTTCGGAGCTATGAGGGTAGTTAACCAATTTCCCCAATGGGAGGAGGTGACAGAAGTTTCTTTTGTTTCATTCATCAGTGTGGACACTGCATGAAGGCATTTTACATTTACAGTCTGACCTAACCCCATTACTGATGAAGGGCCTGTACTGTAGCATAACATTTAAGGCTGTGAGTTTACTTAACCAGTGTTCCCCAAAGGAAGGGTGAGACCGTCACTTTCTTTTTGTTCTATTAAACAAAAATAAGTCTTTCATCTTTGTTGTAAGTTACTGGGGAAATTAAGCACTCACAGCCCAAATGGTTAACACATCAACCAGCTGCCCCAGTTTAATGATGAGGGGAGGGGCTGTTTCAGAGTAGCAAGCAGACTGAGTAGGAGCTGAGTAACATTGTTAACTTGTTTAAAGTTCTTTTTGTTTTTCCTACACTCTTTTCCCCAATGTCCATGTTTACCACAGTAATAACAACTGCTGCCCTCTCTCTTAGGACATTTGCGTTTCTCTTGATTCTCTGTGTTGACCTTAAAGGATGCTGCTGCAATTTTTACTCTTGCCTTGACATCAGAGTCTCTTTCCCAAGTAGCTAACCTGTCCAAGTTGTTTTGCAGGGTTCTACTGGACCATGTTAATTCTAAGTAAGGCAATTCATTTCTATGTTCTGACAAGAGGCCATCAAACCATGTGCGAACTAATGGACCACTGTCACCTAGCACCTTCTCTGAAGTGTCAGCTATCCCGCTGTGTGCGGCCGCTGACTGACAAAACCTTTCTGTGTATTCACAAACAGTCTCATCCTTCTTCTGTACACAACTAGTGATCTTTGACCAGTCCATGTTTGGTACAACAATGTTCTTCAACGCTTTCAGAACTCCCTCTCTCAATTCATCTTTTCTGGCGTGTTGTAGTTCAGAAGTAACAGCAGACTCAAAACTGTTGAATTCAGATTCAGTTAGAATTTGTGACATCAGCTGTGAGACTTCTGCCAACGACATGTCGTAAAGACGCATTTTACTGATCAATGCCCTTCTAAATTCAGAAAAATCTGTGCGTACTGAAGGTAAGCTATGGGATTGTCTTTCTATGTCTTTAGGTCCGAGTGCTTTGGCAACAGTTTGGTTTTGGACAACAGAAGAGTTGGGAGGAACACTTTCGGTTCCCTCAATTCCCTGAGATCTTCTTGCGACACATACCTTTACTGAATCTACAGGCTTATCAGTTACTGATTGGATGGCTACATCTGTTTCAAAGAAAGCTTTTAAATCAGGATAAATCTCATCTGACTGTTGGTCTTCTGAGTCAAATTTGGTTGATCCCTTGTTATGGCCCACCTTTTTCATGAGACAGGAAACTCGAGTGAACAATTGTTTGTTCTGTTCTTTTAACTTAGCAATACACCTAGCTTGTTCTTGTGCAATTGATAAGCTAAATTCTTTGTGGCAGCAGATAATGCTTTTTATGTTTCTCTTCCTAAAACATGCACCCAACACCTTCTTGCATTCTTCAATAGACCATACTTTTTCTGGGTGAATACCAAATTTCTTTCTCAAATCCAATCTGACTGACTCAGTCACTATGGAGTCCATCTGCTCCCCTAACAATGACTTGAACTCACTGTCTGTCCATAAAGGAGTAGCAAGACCACCTTTTTCAGTTGTGGGGATTAGTCTAGCATTCCTTCTAAACATTGTTGTGAGTTTTCTTTGTTGCCAACACAAACAGACACTAAAACTTCTCTGATCCACAGAGGGTACACTTGTTAACTCAGATTACTGTTGTTTATGCTAACCTTCTCTGCCTAAAGCAAAGGATACACAAATTACTAGCAATTTACGCTAAAATCTTCCCTGCCTGAAAAAAAACAGAGGATACATTTCATCTCTAAAAGCAACTTTAGAGGATAACTTTAGTTAACAAACCCTACAGCTGTCTGTTAACTTCTTCTCTGATGGCGCAGAGGATAAACAATATTAACATGTACGTTAATCTTCCCTGTCTGAAAACAGAGGGTACAATATATTAGCACTTGATGCTAATCTTCCCTAACTTTATAGAGGATAAAACACTTCCCTGGCAAAGCAGAGGATAAACAATATTAACATGTACGTTAATCTTCCCTGCCTGAAAAACAGAGGATACATTTCATCTCTAAAAGCAACTTTAGAGGATAACTTAAGTTAACCAAACTCTACAGCTGTTTGTTAACTCTTCTTCTGACGGCGCAGAGGAATAACAAATTTGTACTGGTCTTCAGCGGTTCTTTGAATGGAATGAAACTCACCAAATTTTTGTTGTATAGAAAGATTCCGCCTGGAAATCGTCTCAGGTTACTATTGTAACCATAGTTCCCTGAGAACAGGGAACGAGACGATGCGTCGATCGACGCCATGGGAACGCCCCCAGCGTGACTGCGTCTGAAGCATCTATGTCAACTAGTCCAATGGAAAGAATGAGCGTCACGGGCGGGTGACGTCATGACCAGGAAATGATAAAAGCACATCCGGTGCAAACCGGCATTAGCTTCGAAAATTGCCGAAGCAAGCCGATCACAGGGATGCAGGAAGTATGGCAGGGTGACGCATCGTCTCGTTCCCTGTTCTCAGGGAACTATGGTTACAATAGTAACCTGAGACGTTCCCTTACGAAGGGAACTCAACGATGCGTCGATCGACGCCATGGGAACGAGAATACCCAAAGCGCCAGAATTCCAAGTGTTAGTCTGTTGTAACTAAGCACTAAGCACCTGAGAACCTGGGGCAGCATCCAGGTCCAGGCAGTAAAACCTAATGAATGTGAGCGGTGAGGACCAGCCTGCCGCATCACACACGTCTTGAAGAGAAACTCCAAGTAATAAGGCTTTAGAGGCCGCCATACCCCTCGTAGAGTGAGCTCTGACCGCCAAAGGACACGGCTGGTCAGAGTACTCGTATGCAAGTGAAATAGCCTCAACTATCCACTTACTAACCGTCTGTTTAGAAGCAGGAAGACCCTTCTCAGGTGATCCAAGCAAATAAATAACTGGTCGGACTTCCTCATTGAAGATGTCCAAAAAACATAAGTATCCAGTGATCGCACTGGACACAAGAGGTTCAGCCTTTCCTGGTCCGCAGTGTGCCACGAAGGAAACGTGAAATCAGGGGGTCTCGACCCAACGATGTACCCCCCACAGGGCGTGGTAAGCCGCAATGGCCGCCACGTAGACCTAACCTGACGTAAAGCGCTCCTGCAGGAACTCGAGTACTGTGTTCACAGAACAGTTAACCGGATCCCACTGATGTCGGTGACACCATACAGAAAAAAACTTTCCATTTAAGCGCATATAGTTTCCTAGTAGCTGGAGCTCTGGAGCTTAGAATGGTCTCAACAACCTCAGTTGAGAGACCACTCTCTATGAGTTGGGCCCCCTCAGAGGCCAAACCCACAGGTTCCAAATCTCCGGTCGGGGGTTTTGAAATATTGTGCCCCCGGCCTGAGACAGAAGGTCTCTCCTGATCGGGATTTCTCCAAGGGAGGACCGTCTAAGAGATGGATCAGGTCCGCAAACCAGATCCGACTCGGCCAGCGTGGTGCTACTAGCAGTAGGCTTATTCCGTACTGGCGAACTCGCTCCAGAACTCCTGGGTGCAGAGCAACAGGGGGAAATGCGTACAGACGTAGCCTCGGCCACGTCTGCACCATAGCATCCAGCCCAGGGGGCTGGGTGAGTAAGGGAGAACCAAAGTGGACAGTGCGTCGTATGCTGAGACGCAAACAGATCCACCTCTGCTTGGCCGTAAAACTCCCAAATAATCCCCTGGCCTCAGCTCCTGCCTCGACAGGATGTCTGCTCCAATATTTTGGTCCCCAAGAATATACACTGCCCTCAGGGAGAGTACCTTCCCCAGAGACCACAGGAGGATCCTCAGACCCCCCTGACGGTTCAGATAAGAGACCACCGATGTGTTGTCTGTGCGGACGAGCACATGATGACCCCTCAGGTCTGGGAGGAATTGCTTCAACGCATTGAAGACAGCCATCATCTCCAGGCAATTTATGTGCCACGAGAGATGATGACTCTTCCACAGACCCTGAACCGAGCGGCCTTCCATTACCGCTCCCCAGCCGGTGAGGGAAGCATCTGTCGAGATAGTAACTCGATGGCAAAGAGCTCCAAACACCGGACCCTGGGTTAAGAACCGGTGCTTACTCCATATAACTAAGGCACGAAAGCAACGCCGCGTGACCTTGATCATACGAAGTGGGTTTCCCCTCGGGGAGAACCCTCTGGTCCTGAGCCACCACTGTAAAGGCCTCATGTACAGCAGGCCAAAAGGTATCCCGTTGGACGCTGCTGCCAAAAGACCCAACAGTCTCCCGAACTGTTTTACAGTGTGTGACTGGCCTAGCTTCAGCTCTTTTGTGGCTGACAGGATAGCAGCTACACGAACGGGCGATAGGGTGGCCCGCATCGTCACTGAATCCCATACCACACCGAGGAAAGTGGTTCTCTGTACTGGAGAAAGCACACTCTTCTTGGTATTGAGCCTCAACCCCAACATCTGCATATGAGCGAGAACGACACCTCGGTGCCGAACCACCAACTGCTCTGATTCCGCTAGAATCAGCCAGTCGTCGATGTAGTTCAGAATACGTATGCCCTGCAGCCTGAGCGGGGCTAGAGCTGCATCTACGCATTTCGTGAACGTGCGGGGTGATAGAGCTAGACCGAAAGGAAGTACCCAATACTGGTATTCTTTGCCCCCGAAAGAAAACCTTAGGAACCTCCTGTGCTGAGGGAAGATGGAGACATGGAAGTAAGCGTCCTTCAGATCTATCGTGACAAACCAGTCCTCGGATCTGATTTGAGTCACGATCTGTTTGAGTGTCAGCATCTAGAACTTGAGTTCCTGTACTGAACGATTTAACAGACGAAGATCTAAAATGGGACGCAACTCTCCATCCTTTTTTGGAACAATGAAATAACGGCTGTAAAAACCCGACCTCGGTCGGGTGAGTACACCTGTTCTATAGCTTCTTTCGCTAACAGGGCCTTTACCTCTTGCTCCATTACCAGAGCCTGCTCGGGATGCACCACTGTGGGCAACACCCCGCTGTAACGAGGAGGACGTGAACCAAACAGGATTCTGTATCCTTTCTCTACAATCTGCAGGACCCAACGAGAAATATTCGGCAGAAGCTTCCACGCTGCCAGAAAATTTACTAAGGGAACCAGCCTCTCGAGGCTGGTCTCTGGTGTTAACAAGACAGCCAGTCCCGGAGCCTGAAACATAATGGCAGGAACTACCTGAACTGGCTGCTCTAAAACCCCCCTCAGAGGGCGCGAAACCGATGCAGTGCCGCAGCATAGCATCAGCGACTCGCTGGAGACCGCTGCGCCCCGAAGCACCAAGGGTGACGGGGTTGGCAGAACGGTCCCGTGAGGACCCCGAAGTGGAACGGGCACCGTATTCTGAGGTGTACACCGCTCCACTTCGGTCGGGGCTGTCCTCACAGGTCTGACGCCAGTGACGTCAGGACCTCTTTTTTTTTTTTTTTTTTGAGCCGAAGTCTTCTTCGCCTGAAGAACGGTCCTCAGATCCGGCTTCGACTTAGAAGACTTCGACTGAGAGTGTTGCGCCTGTTTCCATTGTTTATGTGGAGGTGCACGAGACGAAACACTCTCTTTCTGTTGCACATGATATGATGAGCTCGACGGCTGGGTCTGCTCACGCCCAGCAGCCCCAGGGGGCTGGACACGGCGAGGGATAAACTTTTTAAAAGCGTCAGCTTGCTTCTTAGACTCCTGAAATCGCTCGACGACTGCGTGGACTGCGTCGCCAAAGAGACCAGAAGGTTCAAGCGGAGCATCTAATAAAAAAGCTCGATCTTTTTCTTTAATCTCTGACAGATTTAACCATAAGTGTCTCTCAGTAGCTACCAAGGCTGCCATAGACCGCCCAATTGCTCTGGCGGTCTCCTTAGTAGCCCTGAGAGAAAGATCGGTAGCACGACGAAGTTCTCGAATATCGTCATGAGTAATTCCCTCACTACTATCCAGATCCCCCAGCAGGTCAGCTTGATACGCCTGTAGCACTTTTTTTGCCATTGTATGCAGACATGCTCCAGCTTGACCTGCTGCCGTATAAGCTTTGCCCACTAAAACCGAGGTGGCTTTAAGCGGTCTAGTGGGCAAAGCCGAGGCTTTCAGGGACGATGCGGGACCAGGCGAAAGATAGCTGTTTTTTATGCTAAATTCTGTTCCGCCTGGGGCATCGCCTCATAACCATACTCTTTTAGCCCTCTTATTCTCGAATAAGTGTTAACTTGAGGGCTAAAAAGTCGTGAAGAGTAATGTTTATTCCACGATTTCGATATTTCATTGTGAAGATCAGGAAAAAAGGGAAGCTCTCGTGGTGGAGATAATGTAGTGGATGATAAAAAGCGCTCATCTAATTTACTTTTAGGACGAGCGCCTTTATTCTCAGATGGCCATACAATATTTATTTTTTTTACAGCCCGTGACATAACATCCACCAGCTCATCATATGCTGGGGAAATAAATTGTGAATCTTTTTCCCCCCTGTGTGTGCTTTCACTCTCCATACTCATAACATCGACCTCCTCGGAGGAAGAGCATTGAAGTAATGGAGGGCTCTCTCCCCGGGCGGAAGAAACCGCAGAGCGTGCTTCCGACACCGGGGGGAGAGCGCTGGATCTTCCGGGTAAGGAAGGAGAAAAGGCCAAGAGACCCGTCTCCAACCCCTCCGAAAGATCCTTCCGCGATCCCCAGGAATGCATTCTCCGCGCCGCATCGGCAGACGCGGGTCCTGATCCCTGAGGATCGCGAGCCTGCCCACTCTTTACATCAAAGAGTGACAGGCGAGAGCGGAGCATGCGGAGCGGTATTCGCATTTCACAGTGTTGACACTGTGTCAGTGTTGACACTCAGTCTGGAGACTCAGTCAGCTTTGTTGAGATCTTTGAGCTTTGAAGTTTCAAAAGTTCATTCTTTGTTGAGTTTCAGTTTCTCCATCCGGGTCACAGGGCACCATCTGTTGTAAACCTTTTCCTTCTTCAGTGTAGAAGACTTAGAAGCGAAAGACCAGGAGACTTGATAGTTTCTTCAGCAGGATTCTTTATTGAGAACACGAGCTGTCGGTAGCTGCATTTGTTTGGGAGTGGAGCATGCGGTCTCAGCCTCCTCGAAGGCTGAGACCGCATGCTCCACTCCCAAACAAATGACACAAAGCTCGTGTGTGTCCCCACCCGTTAAATAACGCGGGCAGGGAGGAACACACTGCTTGTACACTTGTTTCGCCATAACGTTTCCGAATAAATTGCAACAGACAACAATAAATAGACAGAGACAGTATAACACAGATCGCTTGCTGAGGCAACAGAAGCTAATGCCGGTTTGCACCGGATGTGCTTTTATCATTTCCTGGTCATGACGTCACCCGCCCGTGACGCTCATTCTTTCCATTGGACTAGTTGACATAGATGCTTCAGACGCAGTCACGCTGGGGGCGTCCCCATGGCGTCGATCGACGCATCGTTGAGTTCCCTTCGTAAGGGAACTTGGTTCAGCTTGACGTTTTCAATCTGGAGGAAGCTGGAAAGATTCAGTCTGGCAATCTTTGTTTAGCTGGATGTTTAAAAATTCAGTCTGGAGACTCAGTCAGCTTTGTTGAGATCTTTGAGCTTTGAAGTTTCAAAAGTTCATTCTTTGTTGAGTTTCAGTTTCTCCATCCGGGTCACAGGGCACCATCTGTTGTAAACCTTTTCCTTCTTCAGTGTAGAAGACTTAGAAGCGAAAGACCAGGAGACTTGATAGTTTCTTCAGCAGGATTCTTTATTGAGAACACGAGCTGTCGGTAGCTGCAGTCATCAAGTCAAGTCTAACTAAGGGAACTTTACATTGTAGTTTATATACATTTCAAGGGGGAGGGATTACATTGTGATGAACAAAGCATGTAAATGAGCTGAGACATGAGAACAGAACGGTGCAGGACTTCTCGGACTGAGACAAGAACTCCAAGACAAACGGTCTCAGTAATAAAATAGCAGGTGTTCAAACTTGCTCAGCATGAGTCTTCACCCGGTGAGAAAGGCATGGCCTTCTCGTACTGAGATGGGACAGTCAGGAATATCCCGCTGGGAACCCCTACCGTTTGCAGAGATTTCATGGTCTCATCATTTATAAACTTTCTCAATATAAAATACTATTGTATTGGAAATCTAAATTAAACATTTAAATAAAATTTGTAATCCTACAAAAGTATAAATATGATACCTTATGAGTATCTTTTTTGTTTCTGTAACTTAAAATATATACTTAATCCATTATATACATGTTAATAACAAAACTAGAGGCTAAATTATGTGAACAAACGTTGATGTTGACTTGAGAAGCCTGAACCTCGAACCAGGACTGGAACTCAGGTCGCCATGAGCACAGCTCCAGCATGTCACAGCGCTGCCCACGAGGCTATTGCTCTGACTTAACAGCGGTTATTGTCTATGGATCGTTACATTTCTTAAAGATTACTGCTTGTTTTAAATCAGATACAGATAAAGTAGCACTGCATTTGAATGCATTGGCGATATAACTATTTCTAGAGTGAATTAATCATACCTGTAAGTGCAGCGTCTCTTTGCTATTAGTGAAGCTGTACATTTTAGTTACTTCAAAAGCAGAAAGAAATATATGCTAAGCTAGTTATTTTAAAGCTAGTTATTTTAGTCAATAAAGTTTTAAATATGGATATTTTTCTTACACAAACGCATCGCTTCGCTTCAAAAGGCCTTTATAACCCCGCCAGAGCCGTGTGGATTACTTTTATCATGGATGCATGCGCTTTTATAGACTTAAAACAGAAACGGCCATTCACTGCCATTATAAAGCTTGGAAGAGCCAGGACATTGTTTAATATTACTCTGATTGTATTCGTCTGAAAGAAGAATGTCATATACACCAAGGATGACTTGAGGGTGAGTAAATCATGGGCTAATTCTCATTTTTGGATGTCTTTTGGGTGAGATCCTTTATGTTCTGTGTTAGGTGCTTTTAGCACTACAGCTCTAGGAGTTAAGAGTTGAACATTTTTGTCTCAGAAATCATAATAATAATAATAATATTTAGTTTAACAATATGTTGGCTTTCTTAAACCAACATAATTATTTCCTAACATTTGAACAAGATTACTATAATCTGTACTATAATATAAAGGTAATTCTATGAAGATTTACAACAAGTTACAAAACCACCTAACTTACCAGTTACAAGGCTCTTTAGCTCCCATATCCATTCACCTCTGCAGGTTTATGTTCGCCAAATTGTGTCATTTACATTGACCATCAGCACACAGTAAAGAGTAATTACCTGAAATATGTTAAAACATGGTCTGTCAACATACAACGATAATACAAGCACATACAATATTTGCTAGAAACACAAAAGACTGAAAACGTTTTAGACTGAATGCTTTTTCCAATTTTCCCATTACTGAAATATTATTAACTTTTACTTTCAAAAGACATTAAGATTAACACTTTTAAGTAGCAAAAATAGAGTATTCGTATGCATAGAACACAATATTATAGTAGGCTACCTTTGTTGTAAATGGAAACTTTATTGCGTCATCGGTGTTATATTCATCTTTAAACAGGCAGTTTGGAGTCTGGATTAAAACAAATCTAGCTGTTAACGTTATTCAAAAGTAACATATACTCAGATTTAATGCGACTGTCATACAATTCTAAGAAAGTAAAATCTAACACTGAAAGACACTGATATATCAAGGATAAGAGAAAGCTATATGTAAACTGAAAAATACACACAAAAAAACTTACAGTTGTGAAAAGAGCTCTTCCGTTGACCAGGAGTTCTGTTGTTTGGGCCAATGTGTCAAACGGCCAATTTAGACAACGGACATTTTGTGCCGATTTCTTCAACAAAAACGTTACTTTCTTTGCGCTGTTTGTCGATTTCAAATGTTCTTACGTCATGGGAAAATCACGCTGTGATTGGTGGTTTTAAACGTCGATCCACAGTGGCCCCCAATCACCGAACTCGTCTCTTGTAAACACATTTCACGCAACAGTTTACACAGTTCAGAGTAATATCCTCAAAACACTTTACGAATGCTGTTTTGATAATGTTCCTCTTTTACTATGGAACATTATGCCAATATTTTATAGGTTAAAATAATTCTACAATTCTACAATCTGTTACCTAAACAGCTTCCCTAAAATATACTTAAAATGTTATGAGCTTTTGTTACACATCATATTATGAGATTTTGTCATCTCAGGCCAATAATGTCCTCAAAACATTTGATGTTGCTTCGATAATGTTCCTCCTTTGTTATTGTGCTAATGATTTATAAAAGATAACATACCTAAAAAATCCTCAATGTTTCATGCAAAATGTTCTACTTTTGTTAAAAAGTCAATTGAAAGGAATGTTTTATTAAAAACATTTTATCTCAGGACTATGTAGCGACTACGAGAATGAACCAAACACAATTGAAGCTTTTAGGTGATTGTTCATACATAATCACACAAAAGAGGCTTCACATTCCAGATTCAAATCACCAAACCCAGAGCCATAAATCACCCCTAGGCTCCAGAGAGTCTGTAACCAAAAATACTTTTTATTGTTTAACTAAAGGAAAAACGTTGTCAACATTTTATAATTTGGCAAGACAGATCTGTTCAGAAATGGTGAAACAAGAGGCCCTAACAAGAGGTCACCTGACCCCTGCGACTAACAGACTACGTCTTTCTTAAGGACCAAGGTCCCATGAGAGATGAACAAAAAAAGACTTCAGCAGGAACTATCCCTGACCTCAGACTGGAATGGCTTAAACCCCATAAACTTTACACAACACACTTTACATATCAAAATCCATAAAACTCATCCCAGAACAATTCTCGATGGACTTATAATCAAACATCATGCAACTATATATGTGTGTGTCTAATATGCTTAGATGCCATACAATTCATAATTGTAATAAATATTAGGTGTGTGAATGAAAGTGTGTCGTGCTTCCTGTCGGCAGGATCGTATGTTCTTCTTGGCTTGATTGAAATCTGGGTAAAATGTTTTGTATTCTTATAATAGTAATAATGGCTAAACTGTGGCCTCTTGTTCTCTCTGCTAGTGCGGGAGAGCAAGGAGATCACAGATAACGCATGATTTACGATAAGAAGAAAATAGAGCCACCTCCTAAATTAAGCCAGTGTCTAATTGGCCAGAACTCATCCTGGAGGTTGGACAAACTTTGAGTTTAAAATCTTAGACCCGAACACAGAAGCGCTCTCTTCACTCTTGGCTCTTCTCTCTCTCTCTCGTGCTCTCTCTCGGAAAAAGTCTCGGCAGAACAAGTCGGGTGGAGCAGACGATGGTTATAGTAACCATGTAGACGCATAGAGACAAATTACCCAAATCAAGATCAGGGTTTAAAACACCTTCAACTAAGCCATCTAACTCGTCTCACTTTCCTTTCTTTTCCTTTGTTTTCTTTTCCGTTAAAAGTCTCGGTTCTAAGTTGAGTTTTGCTGCAAAGTTTCGTTCAAACGTTTCGACTGCAACGCGCTTCCAACTTCAAAGACTTTCATCCATCCGCCAACACACCACGTGATTGGCTGCCCAAGATCTAGCAGGCACGAGGAGACCGCCAGCCAAGCAACGGACCCGGGAAACCCCTTTACACCGACAAAAGGGAATCCCCAAAGCAAACCGAAGACAAGCAAGTAGCCTTCAGACTCTTAAATGAACTGGTGCATTAATATAAAATTGAATAACCTGCCTAAGAAACGATAAAAGGGTTAAATCGATGATTGATGGTTCGTTCAGGTCTTGTCTTTTACGTGCATATAGAAACTTTGGATCTCACCATCTGACTCCTAAAACTCATTCTTCCTCACTCTCTTTCTTTCTACAACTCGTATGAATGTGTGTGTGTGTGTGTGTGTGTGTGTGTGTGTGTGTGTGTGTGTGTGTGTGTGTGTGTGTGTGTGTGTTAGATATTAGTTTTATGTGTTAGTCTTATAATCAATAAAGTATTGTTTGTATTTGAAAAGAGAAGCATTACTTGTGTTGTGTGCTTACGAATTTATTGTCTTGAACTGCGATCTAAGCTACCTATGCTTTTTCCCTTGAATTATTTCTTAATTTAGCTGTTAGCTGGGAATTAGTCTTTCTTGGACAGGAAGATACAGGTCCTTCTCAAAAAATTAGCATATTGTGATAAAGTTCATTATTTTCCATAATGTAATGATAAAAATTTAACTTTCATATAGTTTAGATTCATTGCACACCAACTGATATATTTCAGGTCTTTTATTTTTTTAATACTGATGATTTTGGCATACCCATGCCAAAACCCAAAATGAAAACCCAAACACATGAAAACGTCTACGGTTACGTAGAACCCTCGTTCCCTGAGTAGGGAACGGAGACGTTACGTCGGATGACGACGAATGGGGTTTCGCTTAGAAAGCCTATCAACTTCGAGTATTACAAAACGAGCCAATGGCAAAGAAATGCCATGGGTCTGCGGAATTTGCATGACGTAACTCCGCCCCACCTTGTGGGTATAAAAGGAGGAAGTCCGCAACAGCAGTTTATGTTTCTTCGCTGAGGAGCCAAGACTGAGCTCAGGCGATCCCCGCGGTACAGCGGAAAGTGGCAGGAAGACGTAACGTCTCCGTTCCCTACTCAGGGAACGAGGGTTACATACGTAACCGTAGACGTTCCCTTTCGTTGTCACTCCGAGTTACGTCGGATGACGACGAATGGGGTTACCAGTCTAATCACGCCACCTTCTCAGCTGTCTTCCAGTGCTCTGCGTAAATCTGAGATCCCAGTCGTGAGACTAGCACGGACGAAGGACTCCTATTTAGCACAGGAATACCAAGGTACACTGGGGAGCATATCCCACGTTTTTAGAGGAAATATGCAATTATTGCCAACCCAGAGGGGGGGGCTTAGAGAATACACATATGACCCGAAGGAAACATATGGAGAACACTGGGGTGTCCAGCCGCAGGTGGAATATTTCAACCCCAGGGGTGGCAAGGTGGCTTGCCAAGGGAAAGACACATGCTCGAGAGAGGCTTACAGTGGAAATACACATGTGGGGGTCGCTCAGGGGAGGGACCATGCACACGGGAGGCACCTAGCTGACGCACAGGCAAGAGACACTGGCGCCGACGTCAGGAGTGCTGGAGGAGCTCAGGGCTTTCGGGGAAGCTCACCTGAGGAGAATATCGCACGTATCCAGTCCGCGGAGTGGAATGGCGAGCAAGCGAAGACACCTGAGCGGGTCCGGTACTAGCTAGTTGACGCGAGTACATGAGAGGACACTGGCTCCACTCGGAGATTATAGAATCTGGCGAATGTGTTAGGTGTCGCCCAGCCTGCAGCTCTGCAGATGTCTGTTAGCGAGGCGCCATGCGCTAGAGCCCAAGAGGATTCCACACTCCGGGTGGAGTGGGCCGTCACACCAAGGGGGCACGGTCGACCTTGCTGCTGGTATGCCAAGGCAATGGCGTCCACTATCCAGTGAAACAACCTTTGCTTGGAGAGAGCCTTTCCCTTCAGCTTCCCATCATAACAGACAAAGAGCTGGTCTGAGGTCCTGAAACACTGCGTCCTGTCTACATAGGCGCGAAGAGCGCGTACTGGACAGAGCAGTGCCAAGGCTGGGTCTGCCTCCTCCGGGGGCAGCGCTTGCAGGTTCACCACCTGGTCCCGAAAGGGAGTGGTAGGAACCTTGGGCACATATCCGGGCCGGGGTCTCAGGATCACGTGAGAGAAAGCCGGTCCGAATTCCAGGCACGCTTCATCGACGGAAAATGCGTGCAGGTCCCCTACCCTCTTGATGGAGGTCAATGCAACCAGGAGCGCTGTCTTCATTGACAGGAACTTAAGCTCGACTGATTGCAGAGGCTCAAAGGGAGCACTCTTCAGGGTGCCACAGGGTGCCCCGTCCCTGAGAAAGAAGGTCCTTCCTCAGAGGAATGGGCCAGGGAGGTGCTGTCACGAGGAGTACGAGTTCGGGGAACCAGGTCCGGTTGGGCCAATACGGCGCGACCAGAATGACCTGCTCCTCGTCCTCCCTGACCTTGCGCAAGGTCTGCGCAAGAAGGCTCACTGGGGGAAACGCATATTTGCGGCCCGGCGGCCAGCTGTGAGCCAGTGCATCCGTGCCGAGCGTGCCCTCGGTCAGGGAAAAATACAGGGCGCAATGGGTCGAGTCGTGAGAGGCAAACAGATCTATCTGTGCGTCCCCGAACTGGTCCCAAATCAGCTGAACTGACTGGGGATGGAGTCGCCATTCTCCAGGGAGGGGCTGAAGCCGTGAGAGCTCGTCGGCTGCACAGTTCAGCGCTCCGGGAATAAAAATGGCTCGAAGCGACCTCAGATGCTTCTGACTCCATAGGAGGAGGTGGCGGGCGAGTTGTGACATACGGCGGGAGCGTAGACCACCTTGATGGTTGATGTACGCAACAGTCGCGGTATTGTCTGAACGGACTAGGACGTGTTGACCCCGGAGCAACGCCCGGAAGCGGTGCAGGGCAAGACGTACTGCCAACAACTCGAGACAATTGACATGCCATAGCCGCTGGGGTCCTGTCCAGGAGCCCGCAGCAGCATGTCCATTGCACATGGCGCCCCAGCCCGTGGTGGAGGCATCTGTTGAGACAACAACATGCCGGGAAGCTCGTTCCAGGGGGACACCCGCCCTGAGAAAACTGAGGTTCGACCACGGGGTGAGGAACTGACGGCAGGTCGGAGTAACTGGTACCCGGAGCGTGCCTTGATGCCATGCCCACCTCGGGACTCGGTCGCGAAGCCAAAGCTGAAGCGGTCTCATATGAAGCAATCCGAGCGGCGTGACCGCGGCTACAGATTCCATATGCCCCAGGAGCATCTGAAAATGTTTCAGTGGAACCGCATTCTTGCTCCTGAGATGTCTCAGGCAAGTCAGCAGTGACTGCGCGCGCTCGCTCGTAAGCTGCGCGGACATGGCGACCGAGTCGATGTCCATACCGAGAAAAGAGATCCTCTGCACGGGGCAAAGTTTGCTCTTCTCCCAGTTGACCCGAAGGCCCAGACGAGCTAGGTGCCGGAGCACTAAGTCCCTGTGTTCGCAAACCTGATCTCGAGAGTGAGCTAGGATCAGGCAGTCGTCGATATAACTCAGGATGCGGACCCCGTGCTCCCGAAGGGGAACAAGGGCAGCCTCGACGACCTTCGTGAGGTGACCCAGTGACCTTCGCCACTCAAGGCTGCCCGCTGCTCCGGGTGTGTGTATCCACGTTTGCAGTGTGTGTGTGTTCACTACTCACTACTCTGCTCCTAATGTGTGTGCACTTACTTGGATGGGTTAAATGCAGAGGTCAAATTCCAAGTATGGGTTACCATACTTGGCCATCACGTGTCACTTTCACTAAAAGAAGTGTTTTTAATACAAAAAAAGTCAACCTTCAAATAATTATGTTCAGTTATGCACTCAATACTTGGTCGGGAATCCTTTTGCAGAAATGACTGCTTCAATGCGGCGTGGCATGGAGGCAATCAGCCTGTGGCACTGCTGAGGTGTTTTGGAGGCCCAGGATGCTTCGATAGCGGCCTTAAGCTCATCCAGAGTGTTGGGTCTTGCGTCTCTCAACTTTCTCTTCACAATATCCCACAGATTCTCTATGGGGTTCAGGTCAGGAGAGTTGGCAGGCCAATTGAGCACAGTAATACCATGGTCAGTAAACCATTTACCAGTGGTTTTGGCACTGTGAGCAGGTGCCAGGTCGTGCTGAAAAATGAAATCAGATGGAAGCATGAAGTGCTCCAAAATCTCCTGATAGCTAGCTGCATTGACCCTGCCCTTGATAAAACACAGTGGACCAACACCAGCAGCTGACATGGCACCCCAGACCATCACTGACTATGGGTACTTGACACTGGACTTCAGGCATTTTGGCATTTCCTTCTCCCCAGTCTACCTCCAGACTCTGGCACCTTGATTTCCGAATGACATGCAAAATTTGCTTTCATCCGAAAAAAGTACTTTGGACCACTGAGCAACAGTCCAGTGCTGCTTCTCTGTAGCCCAGGTCAGGCGCTTCTGCCGCTGTTTCTGGTTCAAAAGTGGCTTGACCTGGGGAATGCGGCACCTGTAGCCCATTTCCTGCACACGCCTGTGCACGGTGGCTCTGGATGTTTCTACTCCAGACTCAGTCCACTGCTTCCGCAGGTCCCCCAAGGTCTGGAATTGGTCCTTCTCCACAATCTTCCTCAGGGTCCGGTCACCTCTTCTCATTGTGCAGCGTTTTTTGCCACACTTTTTCCTTCCCACAGACTTCCCACTGAGGTGCCTTGATACAGCACTCTGGGAACAGCCTATTTGTTCAGAAATTTCTTTCTGTGTCTTACCCTCTTGCTTGAGGGTGTCAATGATGGCCTTCTGGACAGCAGTCAGGTCGGCAGTCTTACCCATGATTGCGGTTTTGAGTAATGAAACAGGCTGGGAGTTTTTAAAAGCCTCAGGAATCTTTTACAGGTGTTTAGAGTTAATTAGTTGATTCAGATGATTAGGTTAATAGCTCGTTTAGAGAACCTTTTCATGATATGCTAATTTTTTGAGATAGGAATTTTAGGTTTTCATGAGCTGTATGCCAAAATCATCAGTATTAAAACAATAAAAGACCTGAAATATTTCAGTTGGTGTGCAATGAATCTAAAATATATGAAAGTTTAATTTTTATCATTACATTATGGAAAATAATGAACTTTATCACAATATGCTAATTTTTTGAGAAGGACCTGTATTATATTTTCTAGAATTAATAATTGTTTATGCTTTCCGTTCATTGGATGAACTGATAAAATGATCATACTATTGATTCTGCTACAGTAAATTCTGAAAATAATTAAACTATTAATTATTGATCATAATCCGTTATGAATAATAATTAGTTATATTTATATGGGCGTATAAACGCTACAACTAAATAATATCCTCAAAACATTTTACGAACGCTGATTTGATAATGTTCCTCCTCTATTATGGAACATTGTACCAATGTTTTATTGAGAACATTGTATAATCTGTTATGTCAACAACATTCCCAAAACATCCTCAAAATGTTACAGTTATAATGTTCTTGCTTTGTTAACACATCACATTATAAGAACTTTTTATAAAAAATATTCGTCATCTCAGGCCTCAATGATATCCTCAAAACATTTTACGAACGTTGATATGATAATGTTCCTCCTCTGTTATTATGGAACATTGTACCAATGTTTTATTGAGAACATTGCATAATCTGTTATCTCAGCAACATTCCCAAAACATCCTCAAAATGTTACATTTAAAATGTTCTTGCTTTGTTAACATGTCACATTACAAGAACGTTTTATAAAAAACACTCCGTCATCTCAGGCCTCAATGATATCCTCAAAAACATTTTACGGACGTTGATATGATAATGTTCCTCCTCTGTTATTATGGGACATTTGTGTCAATGTTTTATAAAAGATCATTCTACAAACTTTTACCTCAACAACATCCTGAAAATGTTACATTTAAAATTTTCTTGCTTTATTAACACGTCACATTACAAGAACGTTTTATAAAAAACACTCCGTCATCTCAGGCTTCAATGATGGCCTCAATGATACCCTTAAAACATTTTGCGAACGTTGATATGATAATGTTCCTCCTCTGTTATTATGGAACATGTTTTATTGAGAACATTGTATAATCTGTCTCAACAACATTCCCAAAACATCCTCAAAATGTTACATTTAAAATGTTCTTGCTTTGTTAACACGTCACATTACAAGAACGTTTTATAAAAAATACTCCGTCATCTCAGGCATCAATGATATCCTCAAAACATTTTGCGAACGTTGATATGATAATGTTCCTCCTCTGTTATTATGGAACATTGTGCCAATGTTTTATTTTTAACATTGTATAATCTGTTATCTCAACAACATTCCCAAAACGTCCTCAAAATGTTACAGTTATAATGTTCTTGCTTTAACACGTCACATTACAAGAACGTTTTATAAAAAACACTCCGTCATCTCAGGCCTCAATGATATCCTCAAAACATTTTGCTCTAAAACTTCCTGGTAGACGGCTGCGTTGACCTTGGACCTCAGAAAACACAGTGGACCAACACCAGCAGATGACATGGAACCCCAAACCATCACTGACTGTGGAAACTTTACACTGGACTTCAAGCAACGTGGATTCTGTGCCTCTCCTCTCTTCCTCCAGACTCTGGGACCTTTATTTCCAAAGGAACGAAGCAACGAAGGCTGTGGCTGAGTGAGTCCCATGCGTTTTTCCACCAGCGGAGCTAGTTGATATATTAAACTTTTGCCGTATCCAGTCGTCAAAACTCCGAAAACATCTTCCTTTTTATTTTTGCTGCCGCTAGGGTGCGTCTAGATTTCTAGGCTATAACTTTGGACGACTCAGCAGCAGTCCAGTCCTTTTTGTCTTTAGCCCAGGCGTGACGCTTCTAACGCTGTGTCTTGTTCAAGAGTAGCTTGACACAAGGAATGCGACAGCTGAAACCCATGTCTTGCATACGTCTGTGCGTGGTGGTTCTTGAAGCACTGACTCAAGCTGCAGTCTACTCTTTGTGAATCTCCCCCACATTTTTGAATGGGTTTTGTTTCACAATCCTCTCCAGGGTGCGGTTATCCCTATTGCTTGTAGACTTTTTTTCTACCACATCTTTTCCTTCCCTTTGCCTCTCTATTAATGTGCTTGGACACAGAGCTCTGTGAACAGCCAGCCTCTTTAGCAATGACCTTTTGTGTCTTGCCCTCCTTGTGCAAGATGTCAATGGTTGTCTTTTGGACAGCTGTCAAGTCAGCAGTCTTCCCCATGATTGTGTAGCCTACAGAACTAGACTGAGAGACCGTTTAAAGGCCTTTGCAGGTGTTTTGAGTTAATTAGCTGATTAGAGTGTGGCACCAGGTGTCTTCAATATTGAACCTTTTCACAATATTCTAATTTTCTGAGATACTGATTTTGGGGTTTTCATTAGTTTTCAGTTATAATCATCAAAATTAAAAGTAATGAACACTTGGGACCCCAGGGGATGACCTGAAGTGGTCTTCATATGGGGGAAGCCAAGTGGCTGCATCTACCATATGCCCCAGGAGCCTCTGAAAGTTCTTTCAGAGGGACCCTTTCTCACTTCTATAAGCACCAGCTGAACACACTCTCATTGGAGAGACATGTTGGACCGAGTCCACCTCCAAAACTGAAAAAGAGATACTCAACCAGTGGGCGAGATTACTCTCCCAGTTGATCTGAAGACCCAACGGGCTCTGGAGCACTCGAAGGGAAGGACTCTGTACTGATATTTCAACCCTCACGCGCAACACACAGGATGGCCTGCGGCGTGGAAGGTAGAGATCTGAAGCACATGTCATTCAGGTCAGAGCTGCAGACCAATCTTGGGCCAAGATGGTCATGACCAACCACCTAGTAGCATGAAGAACAAATTTGTAACTGGCCTTCATACCGGCTGGAGGAGCGGCTATATCAAATCCTTCGCCAGCAGGATAAGAAATGCACGCACAAGTCAGGAGCACTGCTCAACTCTAGGTGTGATGAATATCACTGGATTTTCAGGAGCACGACTGCTCAACACCTAATGTGATGATTATCACTGACTTGAACGGGATAGCCGAGCCTGAGGTGGGGCAGCAAAGTGGAGAGTGTGGTGTTATTGTGCTGTGCAACACTTACCTGTCTCCACTAGTGGCAGGGGGCGCGTGAGAAGGCGGATGACCGGGTCCTCGAACGCACCAAGCTGCCTGCTGGCGACCAGGGGGGGGCTGAGGGGTGTAAGGCTATCGTAACACCCTCAGCGACGAGCAGGCAGAGGAGCTGCCACCGGCGGCGGGTGGAGGCAGCAGCTGGCCGCCAGGGCAGGATGTGCCGGATGACCTCCGTCTGCACTTGAGCGGCAGAGAACTGTTGGATGCAGTTATCCGCCGCGTTGCCGACCAGCCCAACCTGGGAAATTGGGGAGACCAGGAACCGAACCTTGTCCACATCTGCCATATCAGGCTGAGCCAACGATGGCGCTCCTGGACCACTAAGGTGGACATCACCAGACCGATTGCGCACGCTACGACACTCGTGCCCCAGAGGACGAGGTCGGATGCAGTGCGGTGCTCACCTATGAGCGCACGGTCTGGGCTACCATCGTGCATGTCCATGGGTGCCCTGGCCTGACAGACCTGAAGCAACGCCATGGCACGCAAGAGGAAGCGGCTTGCTCACAGGCTTTGTAAGCTGTGCCCGTCGGAATGGACGAAAACGCACAGGCCTTAGGGGGGAGACGAGGATCCCCCCAAAAGGCAGCGGCCGCTGGACACAGGTACACCTGTGTCGACAGACCGCTCCATTAGAGGGATAGCCTCGCAACCCTTCACCGCTCCTCCATCAAGGGTAGAGAGGGGGAAAAGCTATTCAGGTTGTGAACTATGTGAGCTGGCAGAGAAAGGTGCCGTCCACAACATAAGCTCTCCATGCACTTCGGGAAAGAAAAGCACTGGGGCGCCTAGCTGAGAACCAGCGCGGCCTGCCCCGAGATACCAATCCTCCAACTGAGACCGAACGGGACACGTTGGAGTTCCACTCGAGCCCGGCAGCCTCGGGGGCCCGTTTCAGCATAGCTGACATTTCTGGATCTGGCTCGGGCAACTGTTACACTCTCAGAGGGAGATAACACAGCCGAGTCGTCATCTCCAGAGGCCAGCTCAGCCTCCGATGCTGCTATCGACATCTTATCCTCTGGGGGAATCCCAATTGAAATGGCTGCTTGGTCCATTACAGAGGGACCAGCACGATCAACAGGAATTCCATCGGCTGCGGTGTGATGGAGGAGTGAGGAGCCCACAGGGAATGGCGGGCGAGATATCTCTCACTCTCCTCCGATCACCCATCCCACACGGCACCCGGGGGTGGGGCATGGTAATGGGGACTCGCGCTTCGCGGACGAAGGCGAGTCTCGATCTCAACACCGCGACAGTCACATTCCTGCAATGAGAACATGAGCCGTCCACAAAAGCTGCCTCAGCGTGCTGAACATATATATATATATATATATATATATATATATATATATATATATATATATATATATATATATATATTAGTGGTGGGCATAGATTTTTTTTTTTAATCTAGATTAATCTCACTGTAATCTTGGAATTAATCTAGATTAATCTAGATTAAAATGGCTACCCAAATAATGACTAAAAGTAAGTCTTTGAGAACGGGTTTCTCAAGCCAGGTGGTGCATTAGACCAGGGGCTCATCTCCTGTTTCCAAAATGCATCACAAACTGCTTGAGAAAGCGGTTCTACTATGATAACTGGTGATGAAAATCAATCATGTTCAATCAGATGTACTTGTGTTTACTAACTGATAGAGCTGTGCTGACGGGCTTGCCTCGGTTGCACTCAAACATAGTAGTTTGACGACGACACTTCCCCTGCGCTACATCAGTGCTTGGCCCGGCATCTACCGCATTAGCTAAGGGATGCTTTGCGTTTAGGTGGTACTTGAGACTGTCAGCTGAATGTGCGGAACGTTTTTCAGAGAAGATAAGAAACTTATTTTAGCACAATTCACACCCAGCGGTAATTCAGGAAAACAAAATCTTCGAATGCTCCACATGAAACTTTGGTCTTCCAACCTTTTAACATCGTGTTGATTTATTTTGGTTAATATGTGTGAGGGAAAGAGAGCAAGACAGCGCTTAGTAACACAGCCGAGGTGGTGAAGCACAGATGCGTCGCACTATGGTGCCTGATAAAGGACAAAAGGGAAAGTTGTGAGTTTGCGGTCTGTATATTATGGCTGGGACTCGGAGCAGGAGCATCGACGATAAGAGGAATCGTTAACGTCGAGGGCATACAATATCGATGGTTCGTAAAACTTAGAACCGGTTCTCGAGTGGAACTGGTTTTCAATACCGATCCCTACCCCCTACAGTGCAATTCAGCTAGGTATACATCCGCGCTAAAATATCAAGGTATAAGTCATCATAGCTTGCGTAATATAGACCCAGCTCCCAACCCAACTTTGAGAATAGATTAACGGCAATATTTTTTTTATCGCCCGATAAGAGTCTCACGTTAACGCAGCACGTTAACGCCGATAACGGCCCACCACTAATATATATATATATATATATATATATATATATATATACACACACACACATATATATACGTAGTCGTAGACTACGTCTGACGTTATCGACTGAAAGGGAACTTACTTAAGCTGGACTGTGAAGCTATTTTCTTCTGGAAACAAAATTTTTTGCATTATTTTCCTGTTATCTCTGTGAAGCTGCTTTGAAACAATCTGTATTGTAAAAAGCGCTATATAAATAAATGTGACTTGACTTGACTAGGCATGTTAGAGCCATTGGCAGAAGCCATTAGAGTTTCCACTTCTATTTAAGGTTTGGTAATGGGTAATTGACAGCATAAAATAAGTCTCTACGGTGATGACGTTTACATGAGACTTCAATACCTCCTCTCATTAATGTTATTACAGTGTTCAGCTTTTTTCAGGATATAAAATTAACTTTAAGTCTGAAGCCATGCCTCTTGGCAGCCTTATTGATATGCCAAATGCCATATCTTCTGTTCCTTTCAAATGATCTCTAACAGGTTTTAGGTATCTGGGAATTTTTGTGACCCCTAACTTTAACTAAATATACTAAATTAATTACTAATCTTATTACTTTAAGCCAGGGATCTCCAACCCTTCTCCTGGAGAGCTACTGTCCTGCAGACTTCAGTTCCAACCCTGTTCCACGTGCCTGTAATTATCAAGTAACCCTGAACAGCTTGATTAGCTGGTCCAGGTGTGTTTGATTGGGGTTGGAGCTAAAATCTGCAGGACAGTAGCTCTCCAGGAGCAGGGTTGGAGACCCCTGCTTTAAGCACACTCCGGGCATGGCGGTTAGTCAGGTGCTTGGAGGGTAGATCTAATGTCACCTCTGTATTCTACCCAATTTTACATAATCCAGATTTTCAACCAGGAATGATGGATGCAAACTTCAGGTCTTGGTATGACAAGGGTGTGGTGGGGCTTAAAGACTTGTTTACTGATGGTAACCTAATGTAATTTCAACAAATTATGGATAAATACAAATTTCTGAAGTCAGAATTTTTTCATTTTTTTGCAAATTAGGCACTTTATTCAAAGAAGCACAACATTAAATGATAATCTTGAAATTTCTCCAGTTGAGAAATTACAGTTTCAAACATCTGGGAAACCATCGATTAGTCTTTTTATAATTCTTTATGATTGAACAGGCACAGACACACAGAGAATTAGGAAATTATGGGAAGGGGTGTTGCTAGTTCCAATTGATGAGGAAATTTGGGACAAAGTTTGGGAAAATGCTAAAACACTATCGGTCTGTAATCGCACAAATGCAATTCAACTGAAGATTTTACATAGATTACAGATATCTCCTAATCATAGACATGCTTTTAATAATTCCCTTTCCCCTTTTGGTATCAAATGCAAGACTGAAATTGGCACCCACTGTTTATGGTCATGTCGTCTGATAAAGAATTATTGGAAAAACATACTTCATGAAATGCAAAAGATTCTAAGTGTAAATCTGGAACTGATTATAGACAAACCTCCCCCTGTGAAAGGATGGCAAAAACTGTTAATGGAACTGATACCATTGGAATACCTCACGTCTAATCCACTCGAAGATGTGATCTAATATGTTGTAACGGAAGTTTGTGCACTTTGTATGGACTTGAATTAGTCAAGCATCGCATTGAATTCCACCATATTTGCTACTACTTCATCAACATGTTCCATATCAGTCATTAAAGTCTCAATGATATTCATTCTTGTGATGTGTGACAGTTTGCCGGCTCTGATCGCGCATTCGCGACATCTCTTCTTTGATATATTTATCGGGTAAACCGGTGTTTATATCAGTGTTTAAATCATTCTTGCTGGCTGTTCAGTTATCTTCGCACATAAATCAAGAGTTCATATTTATCATAGCTGCATTTCCCATGTTTCCATCTTGGATGCCTACTCATTGACTATTTGTTCTGGGTAATCTTCAGTCCTCGAGACAGTCTGGAGCTTCCTCTTGACTCATTATCAATCAAAACTCTGGCTCGTCAGTGTTAAAGCTTCTCCTAAAATTTATAAAAAACAAAAAAAAAAATTAAAACATGCAAAACTGGCAAAATAAACTTGAAAGACAGTCCATGAGATCGCTAGTTCTTTTGAGTGTGCAAGCACTGTCAATGATTGTTTCTGCTTGCTCCCCAGCGTTAAATTGGTCTGTACTGCTGTACTGTACTGCTGTATTAACTTATAGTGGACATGTGTATCGGTACCATTTGGAGCACAAACTCCTATCAACATAAATAATTGTTAAAAATAAATTTTAATAAAGAAATACAATTTAAGGAAAGTTAAATATAATACTTAAATTCGATTTAAATAAACACCATAAACAAATAAATATACGACTCCTACAGGCACTGTAAAACCAATAAACATTCTGTGTACAATTAAGACCAGATTGCCAGTGTTAAGTAAAATTGTCAGACTTGTGTATATAATAAGCCTAATGTTATTTCTTATTTGTCCAGTCACGTTATTGGGGTGAGGATAGTGGCAAGAATGAAGTACAGGGCACCGTTCTCGACCGTCCTGGCAGAGTGCTGCACTGCTTCGGGGGATCATGGCATGAAGGCATTTTCTGTGATACCTTTCCCAACCCACAATGGATCTGGAAGCCCAGTGAGTGACCATGCAGGTCATGACATACATTTTACAGAATGAATTGCAATCTAGTTTTATTAGAACCTGATTAACTTTTAGTTCTGCTGTAAAAGATTTGTTTTGACATGTCAAGCTGTTATATTAGACATGTCAAGCTGCACACATTATATTGTTTAGTTGGATGTTAAGATATTGTCTATATCATAATTCACAGATCGCTTCCGTCCAGACCAAAGGTATGTGGTCTGTAATTAGAGAGAAAACAATCTTTTTGACCTTTTGCACTGTAATTTATACTATAAATTTGGCCAAAACAAAACCCATTGATCCCTCTTTAGTTTCACAGGTTTTCTACAAAAAAATACTAATGTTTTAAACGGGCAGGGAGAAGAGCAGACAATACAGGACAATGAACCAAGGGAACTGAGGGCATTATATACACATGATAATGAGTAATGTACTCGGTCACGTACGTAACCTCGGTTCTCTCTACAAGAGGGAACGAGTATTGCGTAAGTTGCTTACGCTACGGGTAAAGTCATCTTTTCTCGAGATATGAAGCCAAAAATTATCCTTAATTTTGTATTTATTGTCAACGCAGTGCAGCAGCTAGCAGACCTAGAGCAGGCTATCTAGCATGCTCATTGGCTGCTCTGCGGCTACTGCAGCAGCCTACCACTGAGCCTGGCGTGACGTTACGCCTAAAGAGGGCGCTTCGCGCCCCAGCCCGCCAGAATGGGAGTGGCTTAGCGTATAAAAGTAAGGCTCAGAGGCTGCTTCTCTGGTTTTCATCGACTGAAGCGAAAATCGCTCGTGGCGCAAGCACGGCAAGTTACGCAATATTTGTTCCCTCTTCTAGAGAGAACCGAGGTTACGTTCGTAACCGAGTACGTTCTCTTACGAGAGGTTCTCTCTTATTGCGTAAGTTGCTTACGCTACGGGAACCGCTTGTCAATGCCGTGCGTGCCAAGCATCCATTTCATGAGTCCCAGGGAATCCCGGGGAACATAGATAAGTAGGAATCAGGGGGCCAGCAACGCGGGCCAGCACATGTTCATAAGCACCCATAGGAAATACAGAGCGGCGTTGCTGGTCTATATAAAGCATATCAACCCATATAGTGCAGCTCAACCAGGAGAGCCAAGTCACGTGAGATTAGTCTGCGCACGATCAGATCTGGGCAGAACGTACATCCCACTCATACTGACAGAAGTCTAGCCTGCAAGGCGGGAACTTCCAGGTTATAAAACCTAACAAATGTGGACGGGGAGGCCTAGCCCGCCACCTCACAAATGTCATGAATGGAAATCCCGCTGGACCAAGCCCACTACAAGGCCCCGCCGCTAGTGGAATGAGCCCTGATGCCCAAAGGGCATTGCAGACCTTTAGACACATAAGCATTCGCTATAGCGTCCACTATCCATCTGGATGGGCTCTGTTTCGAGGCGGCGAGACCCTTGGTGCGCCCACCAAACGAAACAAAGAGCTGCTCCGAGCGCCTGAAGGGGGTGGAGCGCATAATGTAAGCCCTCAGCGCCCTAACAGGGCAGAGGAGACTAACATCGCTCTCACTATCGGATGCAGGCAGAGCCGATAGAGAAATGACCTGCGCTCTGTGCCCAACACCTTAGGGACATAGCCATGTCTTGGTTTGAGGATGACCTTAGAGTCATTCGGTCCAAACTCAAGACACGCAGCGCTAATGGATAGTGCGTGTAAATCCCCCACGCGTTTAACTGATGACAGAGCTGTCAGAAAAATAAGTTTTGAGCGAGGTTCACGGAATCTAGTGGTTCGAAGGGGTATGCTTTCAGGGCCTCTAGGACCAAAGAAAGATCCCATATAGGAACCAACGGGGGTCGTGGGGGGTTCATCCTCCTGGCTCCCCTAAGGAAGCGGATGACCAGCTCGTTCCTTCCTATCGACTGGCCGTGCGTCGATTCAGTGAACGCTGCAACGGCCGCCACATAGGGGGACCTGCCCCTGTCCAACAGCTCTTGAAGGAAACTAAGCAACCACGATACCCCACATGTCCGTGGGTAAAGATTTCTATCGGCACACCATTTGGAGAACACAGACCATTTAGACGCGTAGAGCCGCCTCGTAGAGGGAGCTCTGGATTGCGTAATCATGTTCATAACCCCTTCTGGCAAGACAACGGGTATCCGTTAATTAACCATACATGCAGAGACCAGCGCTCTGGATGGGGATGCCAGATTGAGCCGCGGGCTTGAGAGAGGAGATCTCTCCTCACCGGAATCGCGGGGCTATAAGGAGCACAGAGTGGCGTGTTTCCCTGATGCTTTCTTGATTACCTGTAGCAACAGAGAGACCGGAGGGAAAGCATAGAGTGGGAGGCTGGGCCAGATTTGGGCCAGCGCATCCTCATTCTTTGAAAAGAACATCGGGCAGTGAGTGTTGTCTTTTGACCCAAACAGGTCGACTTCCGCTTTGCTGAAAGCTCGTTCAGGTGGCCTGGCACATGCGCGGCTCTCAGCGAGCGCAGAAAGTGCTGGGACCATACGAGGAGCCGTTCCGTCAGATCGCAGAGATTCCTGAATCTGACACCGCCCTGACGGTTCACGTATGACACCACAGACATGTTGTCTGATCGAACTAGAACGTGGTGGTCTCGTATGAGCGGGAGAAAGTGCTTCAGCGCGTTCTCGACCGCTATCATCTCCAGACAGTTTATGTGAAGGCAGTTCTCTCGGTCTGACCACAGGCCAAAGACCGGTCTGCCCTCGAAAAGAGGTTCAAAAAGTTCTATCTCTGACTGTACCAGAATCAGCGAATCGTCCAAATAGTTCAGAATCCGCATGCCCCGATTTCTCAGGGGAGCGAGAGCCGCGTCCATGCACTTCGTAAATGTACGGGGTGCTAAAGACAGGCCGAACGGGAGGACGGTGTATTGATATACCTGACCGTCGAAGGCGAATCTCAGGAATGGCGTGTGACGGGGTATTATCTAAATCTGAAAGTAGGCATCTTTCAGATCGAGAGATTTAAACCAGTCCCTCGGGCGAATTTGTGCGAGAATTTGTCTGGTCGTGAGCATTTTGAACGGTCTTCTCATGAGAGCTTTTTTCAAATATCTCAGATCTAAGATAGGTCTTAGAGCTCTGTCCTTCTTGGGTACGAGAAAATAGCGGCTGTAGAAGCCTGACTTGCTCGGAGAAGGAGGTACCGGTTCTATAGCCCCTTTGCACAGCAGTTTGGCTATTTCTGCGTGGAGTAGATGCGCTACTTCCGCTTTCACTTTCGTCGCTGTCCTTGCTTGAAAGCGCGGGGGCCGGCGAGCGAATTGTAGCGAATAGCCTTGTCTTATTGTGTTAAGCACCCATTCTGATACCCCTGGAATAGCTTCCCATGCTTTCACATGTATAGCTAGGGGCAGAATGGACTCCGGGTCCCGATCGCCGGAGAGTTACAATAGAGTTGTACCCCTTCTCGGCGGCGCCCTCCACTTGAAAGAGCGCGGAGGAGACGTGAGAGTGGAGCCTCGCAGAGAATGTTGCATTCCATGATTTAGCAACCTCCGTGAGAGAGCGCAGATCACATGGCGGTCTCCGGCGCTGAGTGGGGCTCGGCACGAGCCACAGGAAGTGCGAGACATTTTTAGAAAAACGTCTCGTGCTCTTTTAGATAGAAGGGTGTCGCAGCGGAGAACACGCACAGTAGAGCAAAGGATACTGTCGCCGGATAGCGTAGCAGGCACGGATGGCTGAAGGCGGCGAAGTTGACCGGCTTCTTCAGACACTTTCAGACACAAAATACGAGAACAAAGGAAATGGAAACTAAGACTAGGGGAAACAGGAACATACAAACAAGCGTAGTTCTCAGTCAGAAGGCTGCATCCTAGTAATGCAGAGTTCCCACAGCACGATTTTAGCCCAGATTTTTACTCACCGACAGATTTTGCGAAATCTCCGACAAATGCCCGAAATCAATCGTTCATGCGAATGACAATCACGCCGTGTGCATTTTCAAAGACACAATCTGAGAAAATTGATATGTCGCCAACCCCAATGAGATATTTGGCATGCTAAATATCTGGACCTGTCTGCGATTCAAAATCCTTCTGACTGGAAATTACATCAGCGATGACCAACAGCCAATGCGAGAGCAAGATAACGGTTAGCAGAAAGTTCGGGGAAGAGTTATAGACCAGTAAATCATCAAGCATGGCTTCAGTTCCGAAAATGCTCCTTCATGGTCTATTTGGACCCAAGAAATGGAGGAAAGTTTTGTTGAACTTTGGCAGGAGCACCATGTCTATTTGATATTTCCATTCTATTCCAAATGTTTCTATTCCAGTCTTACGCGTGATCTTGCGTTCTCTTATGAGAGGTTCTCTCGTATTACGTAAGTTGCTTACGCTACGGGTAAAGTAATCTTTTCTCGAGATATGAAGCCAAAAAATTATCCTAATTTTTCCATTTATTGTCAACGCAGTGCAGCAGCCAGCAGACCTAGAGCAGGCTATCTTGCGTGCTCATTGGCTGCCCTGCGGCAACTGCAGCAGCCTACCACTGAGCCTCGCGTGTGACGTCACGCCCAATGAGGGCGCTACAGCCCGCCAAAAGGGGAGTGGTTTAGCATATAAATATCAGGCTCGGAGGCTGCTCACTGATTTTCATCTCTTCAGCGAAGCTCTCCGCATCGCTGGACTCTGAGAGAAGCCGCCGCCGTTGAAACCAGCGACCAGCACGCAGAGGAAAGAGCCTGAGGAAGCCGGTTGTCTTCGCCGCCTTCAGCCTTCCGTGCCTGCTACGCCATCCGGCGACGAGTATCCTTTGAGCTATTGCCTCTGTGAGTGTTCGCCGCCGCGACACTCACTTCTAAAAGAGCGCGAGGCGTTTGTTTCAAAATGCCTCGCATTTCCTGTGGCTCCTGCCGAGCCCCGCTCAGCGCTGGAGACCGCCATGTGATTTGCGCTCTCTGCCTGGGCCCAGACCACGCAGCCCTCGCTCTTGCTTCGGGAGGCTACATGCACTGTGAAGCGCTTCCGCTGTCGACCCTGCGGGCTCGACTCGAGGTCTTCAACGAGGAAGCTGTCACTCCGCCCCCCTCTGGACCGCGCAAGAAGAACCACCGTTCACAGAGGCCACCGGAGCCTGAGGTCTCACTGAAACGTTCGCCGGAGCCCCCGCGAGTTTCACTCTCTCCTTCTCCGCCCCTCCCGGATGCGCAGATGCCGGCTTCGGCCCTCACTGCCACCACCTCAGGGGACGAGGCTGAAGAAATCGACCCATGTGACAGCTGTTCCATCCTGGCCTCGGACAGTGAGGATTGGTCGAGTTCTCATCACTCCGCCTCCTCCTCGGTCCAGGAATCCAGCAGGACTTGGGCTGGCGTGGACGCGGAACTTATGCGCCTCCTTTCTAAGGTCGTCGTCCAACTCGGCCTGGAGTGGTCACCGCCGAAGGAGCCCGCGCCCAACAAACTCGACGGCTGTTTTCTCCATAGCCGCCGCCCAGCGCCCGTCAAGATCTGCACCATTTCTGCCGGAGCTCCACACGGAGCTTGCTAAATCGTGCAATGCATAATTCTCCGCGAGACTCCACACACGTCTCCTCAGTGCTCTCCCAAGTGGACGGCGCCGCCGAGAAGGAGTACAGAGCTATTCCCCCAGTGGAGGAGGCGGTCACAGCGCACCTTTGCCCGCCCTCTGCGAGATGGCACTCAAAGTCTTCCCTCCCGTCCAAAGCCTGCAGGACCACCTCAGCTCTTGTCGGCCATGTGTTTACAGCCGCCGGACAGGCTGCGTCCACCCTGCACTCGATGGCTGTGCTTCAGATCCTTCAAGCCGATCTCCTCCGTGAATGGGACGAGAAAGGCAGAAACCCAGCCACCGTCACGCCTGCTCACAACCGCCGTTTTTACGGCGACCCAGAGAAATCTTGAAAAGAGTATAATGTCTGGGTATCCGGCTCATGACGTTGATGTTTTAAGTGTAGAAAATGTGCCCACACCTCAGTGCTCACCTCTAGAAGTGCAGAAGCGTTGAGGCAGAGCGTCGCAGAGCGTCGAGGCAGGAAGAGGTTCATGGCCTGCGAGGTCTTCTGCACTTCAGAGAAGCGGTCGACGATTCCACTTACCGCTGGGCAGAAGAGACCTGTAGGGGAGAGCGGCGCGTCGAGCACAAGACCCCCCGTGTCTCTCACACTCACAGAGCCAAATCTCATAAAGCTGGCAAATGCCGTGAGAGTGCTAGATGTAGAAAATGTGCCCACAGTTCTGTGCTCACACCTACTCGCTGCCAGCTGTGTTACACAGCCACAACAGCCTCACATCGGGCAAGTTATGAACGTAAGCTACGTGCCCGCTTACGAGTGCTCACGCTTACTAATGAACACTTCGCCCCAGGCTCTGTTCGCGCATCACACCTCCGGTTCAATTTCCCGAGCCTACGAAGTGCGGCGATCGGAACCCGGAGTCCATTCTGCCCCTAGCTGTACATGTAAAAGCATGGGAGGCTATTCCAGGGGTATCAGAATGGGTGCTGAGCACAATAAGGCAGGGCTATTCACTACAGTTCGCTCGCCGTCCCCCTCGCTTTCGAGCACGGACCGAGACGAAAGTGAAAGCGGAAGTAGCGCATCTACTCCACGCGGAAATAGCCAAACTGCTGTGCAAAGGGGCCATAGAACCAGAACCGCCTTCTCTGAGCGAGTCAGGCTTTTACAGCCGCTATTTTCTCGTACCCAAGAAGGACGGAGCTCTAAGACCTATCTTAGACCTGAGATATTGGAACAAAGCTCTTATGAGAAGGCCATTCAAAATGCTCACGACCAGACAAATTCTCACGCAAATTCGCCCAAGGGACTGGTTTATCTCTCTCGATCTGAAAGACGCATACTTTCAGATTCCGATAATACCCCATCACAGGCCATTCTTGAGATTCGCCTTCGACGGTCAGGTATATCAATACACCGTCCTTCCGTTCGGCCGGTCTTTAGCACCCCGTACATTTACGAAGTGCATGGACGCGGCTCTCGCCCCCTTGAGAAATCAGGGCA
Organism: Gila orcuttii; assembly: GCA_026230005.1. NCBI lineage: Eukaryota > Metazoa > Chordata > Actinopteri > Cypriniformes > Leuciscidae > Gila > Gila orcuttii. The sequence continues at coordinate 28,574,342 of JAPDVR010000010.1, read as the reverse complement.
TGCGAATTCTGAATTATTTGGACGATTGGCTGATTTTTGCACAGTCAGAGAAAGAACTCTTATCTCACAGAACAGTGCTCCTCAGTCATCTGGAAAGCCTGGGTCTCACGGTCAACTGGACCAAGAGCTCATTACTGCCTAGTCAGTCAGTTTCCTTTCAAGGGATAGAACTGGACTCTGTGGCTATGACGGCTCATTTATCGACACAGTGCGCACGCCGTGTCTGACACCTGGCCGCATCTTTCCACAAGGGCAGCATTGGTTCTCTGAAAACATTTCAGAGGATGCTGGGCTGTATGGCATCAGCTGCAGCAGTGCTTCAGCTGGGCCTGCTGCGCATGCGTCCGCTATAATGCTGGTTAAACGCCCGAGTGCCTCACCAGGCTTGGGCTCTCGGCCGCAGACGAATCAGAGTGACTCAGAGCTGTGTTTCAGCTCTGCAGCCCTGGTTAGCAGCCGACTGGTACCAGCGGGGGGTGACAATGGGAGCTGTCTCATACCGGAAGGTCATCTCGACGGGCGCTCTCTTAGAGGGCAGACCGGTCTTTGGCCTGTGGTCAGACCGAGAGAAATGCTTTCACATAAACTGTCTGGAGATGATAGCGGTCGAGAACGCGCTCAAGCGCTTTCTCCCGTTCATACGGGACCACCACGTGCTAGTCCGTTCAGACAACATGTCTGTGGTGTCCTACATAAACCGTCAGGGCAGTGTCAGATCCAGGAGTCTGCGATCTGACAGAACACCTTCTCGTTTGGTCTCAGCACTTCCTGCGCTCACTGAGAGCTGCGCATTTGCCAGGCCACCTGAACGACGGCCCAGACAGACTGTCCAGGGACAACGTTCCCCCAGAGGAATGGTCCCTGCACCCCCAGACAGTCCAGTTGCTATGGCGCCTGTTTGGCAAAGCGGAGGTCAACCTTTTTGCGTCAGAAGACAACGCTCACTGCCCAAGGTTCTTTTCGAAGAACGAGGACGCGCTGGCCCAAATCTGGCCCAGCCGCCCACTTTATGCCTTCCCTCCGGTCTCACTGTTACCACAGGTGATCATGAGAATCAGGGAAATGCCCCACTCGGTACTCCTCATAGCCCCGCGATGGGAGAACCAGATCTGGTTCTCAGAGCTGATGCAGTTGTCACGCACAGCCCCATGGCCGATCCCGGTGAGGAGAGATCTCCTCTCTCAAGCCTGCGGCTCAATCTGGCATCCCCATCCAGAGCGCTGGTCTCTGCACGTATGGTTAATCAACGGATACCCGTTGTCCTGCCAGAAGGGGTTATGAATACGATCATGCAGTCTAGAGCTCCCTCTATGAGACGGCTCTACGCGTCTAAATGGTCTGTGTTCTACAAATGGTGTGCCGACAGAAATCTAGATCCACGAACGTGTGGGGTCCCGTGGTTGCTTAGCTTCCTTCAAGAGCTGTTGGATAAGGGCAGGTCCCCATCCATGTCAAAGTATATGTGGCGGCCGTTGCATCGTTCGCTGAGTCGGCGCGCGGCCGGTCAATAGGAAGGAACGAGCTTGTCATCTGCTTCCTTAGAGGAGCCAGGAGGATGAATCCCCCGCGACCCCCGTCGGTTCCCATGTGGGATCTTTCTTTGGTCCTAGAGGCCCTGAAAGCATCCCCCTTTGAACCACTAGACTCCGTGGACCTAAAGTACCTCTCGCTCAAAACCGTTTTTCTGATAGCTCTGTCATCAGTTAAACGTGTGGGGGATTTGCACGCGCTGTCTGTTAGCGCTGCGTGTCTTGAGTTCGGAGTCATGTGTCTTGTCATGAGTCATCCTCAAACCAAGGCATGCCTATGTCCCTAAAGGGATGGGCACTCCCTTCATAGCGCATGTCATTTCCCTATCGGCTCTGCCAGCATCCGATAGTGAGAGCGATGTTAATCTCCTCTGCCCTGTTAGGGCGCTGAGGGCTTACATTACACGCTCCGCCCCATTCAGGCGCTCGGAGCAGCTCTTTGTTTCGTTTGGTGGGCGCACCAAGGGTCTCGCCGTCTCGAAACAGAGCCTGTCCAGATGGATAGTGGATGCTATTGCATCTGCTTATGTGTCTACAATGCCCGTTGGGCGTCAGGGCTCATTCCACTAGAGGCGTGGCCTCGTCGTGGGCTTGGTCCTGCGGGATTTCCATTCACGACATTTGTGACGCGGCAGGCTGGGCTTCCCCGTCCACATTCGTTAGGTTTTATAACCTGGAAGTTCCCGCCCTGCAGGCTAGACTTCTGTCAGTATGAGCGGTGTGTATGTTCTGCCCAGATCTGATCGTGCGCAGACTACTCTCACGTGACTTTAGCTCTCCTGGTTGAGCTGCACTGTATGAGGAAGGTTTATATAGAATGGCAACGCCGCTCTGTATGCCCTATAAGTGCTTATGAACATGTGCTGGCCCGTGCTGCTGGCCGCCTGATTCCCACTATTTATGTTCCCCGGGAATCCCTGGGACTCATGAAGTGGATGCTTGGCGCGCACGGCGTTGACAATGGGTTCCCGTAGCGTAAGCAACTTACGCAATACGAGGAACCTCTCGTAAGAGAACGTACTCGGTTACGTACGTAACCTCGGTTCTCTCTAGAAGAGGGAACGAGTATTGCGTAACCCAACCGTGCTGGCGCCACAAGCGATTTTTCACTTAATTCGATGAAAACCAGTGAGCAGCCTCCGAGCCTGAAATTTATACGCTAAAATTATACAGAATTTTATTTTATTTTATCACTTCGGGTAGGTACGCAAACCGAAAAATTCCACAACACTTTATCTGTAGAGTGGTATAGGGATCCTCCATAGGGAGGGGCTAGTTGGCACTTCAGCACTGCATTGTCATCGGGTCCAGGCGAAGGTCCTTCGTCAGATCTGGAAACGGCCTGGATCTGGCAGGCTGCGGGAAAACCTCGGGATAAACAAAGACACTAAAATTAGCGTAGATGCCATTCTTCTTATGATGTAACTAGTACATCAGGATTTAAGGGAAGTGTTCCCAGTTCCGGCTGACCTAATCTATGCAGCCTAATATTGAATTATAGAAGTCGATAACGTGTTATGTGTATGCTAGGTCAAAGAGATGTGTTTTTAGTCTAGCTTTGAACTGACAGACTGTGTCTGCTTCCCGGACAATGTTAGGAAGGTTGTTCCAAAGTTTTGGTGCTAAATAGGAAAAGGATCTATCTACCTTGTCACTTCTGTCTAATCTATTTCTTGGCTTTGTGACACAGCCCTGACACTCATGTTTTGTCTTGTTGTGTAGCAACGCAGCTTGTGTTTTCACTAGCTGTGTGCTCTCATGTTGTCATGTTTTGTGTGAACACGTGGCTTATGAGTGTTCTCATTGGCTGCGTGTTCATGTCTTGTTTTGTGCTTGTGTTTTTTAGTCATGTTTGGTGTGAGCACATGGCTTTTCATGTTATGTTTCCTTGTGCCATGTGCTCTCATGTTGATTGTCTAGCCCCTACCATCTTGTTACCTGATTATTGATTAATTTGTTATTAATTATTTGATTATTCTCCTTGTGTTTGCAGTCCTGTGCTGTTTCGTTGTCGTATGTACGTCAAATGTACCCCTTGTGTCCTGTCAAGTCTTTTGTTTTCCCCTACGGGGTAGTTTTGTTTGTATTTTGTTTTATTTTTATCGTTAAAAAAACCATCATCTCTGCACCTGAGTCCTCGCTCCTTTCACCACCACCACACCTGACAGCCAAAAGAGGACTCAGCAGAGAATGGGCATCTTCCAGTTCCCATCTCCCAGCCCTTGCCCCTCCGCTCGTCAGACGATGGAAGGCTATGGCAAGCTCTTTTCTCTTTGCCAAGGGAGGTCTACTGTAAAGCCAATCAGTTTGTCATCACTGCGGAGGGGCTCCACCTTAACAACACTGCGCTTAAAGACATTTTTAACAACGGCCTGAACGAGCCTGTCAGCGCCTCGGAGATGGAAATGCTGGGGATACTGTCTTTCTGGCAGTTTGTGGGGTATGTATACCACCGTGGGGAAGAGATCCCTTCCACCTCTTGGCCCACCTCTCATTCATCTCACAAACTACCAGGTCCCCAGTCCTCCGATGACCCCTTCGGGGAGAGGGAGGAGGAAGAATAGGTCCGCTTCATCTGCCACCTATCCTGAGGCGCCTGTGATTGCTACAGCCCCCCCAGGTGTGGCTGATGATGCTGCAGATTCCCCAGAGGTGGTTGTCCTCACATCACCTCGCCCTCGTGAGCGCAGGAGAAGGAGGGCACCTGTTGCTCACTCTAGTCCAGTGTTCCAGCAGGACCCAACTTCGGTGGTCCCAGAGCCGTCCACTCCCTCTGTCGCATGGCCCCAGTGGTGGCCAAAGAGGCTGCAGCGCCCCCAGTGTTGGCTGTAGAGGTTGCAGTGCCGCCTCACTCACAGAAACGGAGGAGGAGGAAGGCTTCCTGCTTACCACAGGGCCTGGAGGTCGTTCCAAAAGCCTGCTGTCAGCCCAGGGGCCGTCCTCAAGTGCCTTGCCCTGCCGGCGCCGCCCCCCCCAAGCGCCACACCCTGCCTGCGCCGCCCAAGCTCCGTGCCCTGCCGGCTCCACCCATGCTGTCTGTCATGCCACCTCCACTCAAGCTCCTGGCCACCCTTCTGGAGTTTCGTCTCGTCGTGGCCAACCATCCAGAGCCTCTTCACGTCACGACTGCCGAGCCTGAGTCTTTTCACGTCACGACTCCCGAGCCTGAGTCTCTTCACGTCACGACTGCCGAGCCTGAGTCTCTTCACGTCATGACTGCCGAGCCTGAGTCTTTTCACGTCACGCCTGCCGAGCCTGAGTCTCTTCACATCACGCCTGCCGAGCCTGAGTCTTTTCACGTCACGCCTGCCGAGCCTGAGTCTCTTCACATCACGCCTGCCGAGCCTGAGACTGTTCACGTCACGCCTGCCCAGCCAGAGACTGTTCACATCACGCCTGCCTAGCCAGAGACTGTTCACGTCACGCCTGCCCAGCCAGAGACTGTTCACGTCACGCCTGCCCAGCCAGAGACTGTTCACGTCACGTCTGACCAGCCTGAGACTGTTCACGTCATGTATACTGTGCCAGTTCTTCACATCATGTCTACCGAGCCAGAGCTTCACGTCAAGACTCCCGATCCAGAGACTGTTTACGCCAGGTCAGCCGTGCCTGTGTCTTCGTACAAGATGGCTCTGTCTTCTGTCCCGGGTCCAGTGAGGGCCCCAGTCAAGCATCCAGACACGCCTGACCCACCCTGGCCTTCTGCCAGGGATCCTGACCCTCCTGATCCACCCTGGGCCTCAGCCGGGACTCCTGAACCGCTGGAGTTTGCCTGGTCTGTCCCTCCAGCACCGCCCTGGCCCTCTGCCTGGACTCCTGATCCGCTGGAGCCTGCCTGGTCTGTCCCTCCTGTCCCGCCATGGCCCTCTGCTGGGACTCCAGACCCTCCTGAGCCTCCCTGGCTCAACCCTCCCGTCCCTCCCTGCTCCCTTCTAGAGACTTCCTGGACTGTCATGCTGGCTCTGTCTTGGCTCCCCTCCCTCTATGTCTCTGTGTTTTGATCGTCCCGTCTTGTGTAGTCTGTTGGTGAGTTGTCGTGTCATGTTCCTGTCTTGTTTTGTGGTGTTCCTTGTTAGGGACGCCAGGTGGTGTCCCTTTAGAGGAGGGGTAGTGTCAGGGTTCTGTCACTTCTGTCTAATCTATTTCTTGGTTTTGTGACAGAGCTGTGATGTTTTGTCATGTTTTGTCTTGTGCTGTGTAGCACGCAGCTTGTTTTCACTAGCTGTGAAAAGTAAATACCGGGTATCTCTCGGTCTAGTTTAGTACTCTCAACCACAATCATGAGAAAGTCTGCTGGCTTGACAGTTGTCATGTTGTCATGTTTTGTGTGAACACGTGGCTTATGAGTGTTCTCATTGGCTGCGTCAGTGTTGTGCCTGAACGCGTTCATGAACTCGTTCATATTTTGGGCGAACATGAACTGAACGTACTGTATTACTGCCTGATGAACGATACTGTGAACTCGTTCATTCTGGTGTCTGTGAACGGCAGCACTCTGTTTAATTATAATAATAATAATAATTTGTTACATTTATATAGCGCTTTTTCTGGGACCGCAAAGCGCTTTACATAGAAGGGGGAATCTCCTCAACCACCTTTTTAACTTCGTTCAATAGGGTGCCAGATTTCTATAGAGCCTTCCAGGCGAAAACCCGGCTAAAACGCACCGTAAACAGGCCTTAATATGTAGTGGGGAAAAAAAACAATCTGGCAACACCAGCCACCAGTGTCGCACCGCCACATGCGTAATTAAAACAAAATGCAGCAAGGAGGCGTCGTAAGATCAATTCAACAAGTTTTATGACATGGTCGGTGAGGATGGGAAAAATCTTACATTTCTGTTCAAACTTTGCCCGCCGATAAAATAATTGCTGTCTGTAGTTCTATATGGGCTAGCTGTGGCAATAATTTTGAAAAATAATAGCTCGAAGCAACATATGGAAAAAAAGAACTATGAATGAACTAGTTCAAAATTTTAAAGTATGAACTGAACTGAACTGAACTAGTTCATTTTAAAATTTGTGAACTGAACTTTGAACTATTTCATGTAGAAAGTGAACTTTCCCAACACTGGTCTGCGTGTTCATGTCTTGTTTTGTGCGTGTTTTTTAGTCATGTTTGGTGTGAGCACATAGCTTTTCATGTTATGTTTCCTTGTGCCATGTGCTCTCATGTTGATTGTCTAGCCCCTCCCATCTTGTTACCTGATTGATTAATTTGCCCCATCTGTCCTCCCTCGTTACCCTCTTTTGTTTGCTTCCCTATTTATTCTCCTTGTGTTTGCAGTTCTGTGCTGTTTCGTTGTCGTATGTACGTCGAATGTACCCCTTGTGTCAAGTCAAGTCTTTTGTTTTCCCCTACGGGGTAGTTTTGTTTGTATTTTGCTTTTTTATCATCTCTGCACCTGAGTCCTCGCTCCTTTCACCACCACCACACCTGACAAGTAATGATTTATTTTTTAACTGCATTTTACTCTTGTCTTTTTTCGTCAACGATATTGCATGTTGATATCGTCACAGTTATCGTTTAATGATAATGGTGATGTCTCGTCTTAGTCATGGAATAAAAGGTCATCAACAAATATTTTTTGTTATAGATTTCGTTACCGAAATGAACACTACAGAAATGGATTATTTTTTATAAAAATATTTGTTTGTGTTTATCTGAATAAAAGTGTGAGACCACTTGTGGGTGAGTAAATGATGAGAGAATTTTCATTTTTGGGTGGAGTATCCCTTTAAAGAATGTGTATGAAGAGAAAGATGGTTTCAAAATTAATCGCACTACTGTACTCATTTCAGTTATTACGTTTCTGTATCTTATTTTGACATTTTTTTCTGAATATTTTAAGGCAAGTTTAAAGATGGCTGTAAAATGTATTTATTTATTCATATATACAGGTGTGTCTCAAAAAATTTGAATATCATGGAAAAGTGCAATATATTTCCTCCGTTATTTAAGAAAGTGAAAATGTAATATATTCTAGACTAATAACATGTAAACTAAAATGTTTCAAACCTTTTTTTGTTAATGTCAATAATTTCGGCCTAAAGCTCAAAAAAAAAAAAACACCTCTCAAAATATTAGAATATTTCATTTCAAATTTGAATAAACAACCATTCATATAGTATAAATACAGGGTATTTCTCTGTCTAGTTTAGTACTCTCAACCACAATCATGAGAAAGTCTGCTGGCTTGACAGTTGTCCAGAAGACGATCATTGACACCCTCCACAAGGAGGGTAAGCCACAAAAGGTCATCGCTGAAAGGGCTGGCTGATGGCAGAGCGCTGTATCGAAGCATATTCATGGGAAGTTGACTGGAAGGAAGAAGTGTCACCTTTATTTATATAGCGCTTTTTACAATACAGATTGTATCAAAGCAGCTTCACAGTGATATGAAGATAATACAACAAGTTTGTTCAGGGCTGTGCAGAGACATTTGGAGGGGCAGGTGCTCAAAGTATAAAAGGGGCACATGGAACAAGGCTTTAAATTGAGCTGTGCTCAAAATATCAATACAGCAACATATCATGACGCATTCCTTGCTGATATGCGTATTGTTGATATGGATGATTCTGTATTGATACGGCAGAAAATGCTGTGATGCAGTTTCGAAAAAGAAACAGAACAGAAAATACAATTTTAAGTTTAAAAGTTAAAAAAATATTTTCTGTCCACCTAGTAATAACTCTGGTATTAGAAACTGAACTGTCTTAAGTTATCCCAACCTGATGGCTTTCCTTCTCTGTTATACAGAATAATTAAGAACATCCGTTATAGTAAAACCTTTGATTTTGGTAAAATCAACGTGGCCAATGTTTCGTACAGTAGATTTATTTAATTCCATGTCAGCGTTTGTGGCTATTTTGATGCAAAAACTGAATTACAAAAATATGAGTAACATTTATATTATATAACATTTAATTATATTTTAATCCTGTTCTGAATTATTTTATTTGTATAAAATGATAATTCAGAGAATGAGAAAATCAGTATAAGCCTTACCCAGTGTTGTGATAAATATTTTTTAGGGCACTAAGTTTTTAAAAAATAAATACTGTAATAATAATTATAGTTTAGTCAAATAACATAAAAAGACCGGACCCCTCGACGCCTGTGAAACTTTTGAGGTGAGGCCATCATCAGGTGAAAGGTCATGATGTGATCTATGGGTCAAGAGGAAATTTTTCATCTTCCTCTGGACATTTCAAGAGGAAGATGAGAACACCTGACCCAACAATACCGATGACCTGAAAGCTGCTATCAAAGCAACCTGGGCTTCAATAACACCTCAGCAGTGCCACAGGCTGATCGCCTCAATGCTACGCCACATTGATGCAGTAATCCGTGCTAAAGGAGCCCTGACCAAGTATTAAGTGAATAAATGAACACATACTTTTCAGAACTTTTTTTTTATTATTGTAAATTCTTTTTTGAATTATTTTAGGAAATATTCTAATCATTTGAGATACTGGATTTTTATTGTAATGAGCTGTAAGCCATACACATCAAAAAATATCTATTTTACCTTGTCTAATGAAAGAATATATGAAAGCGTAACTTTTTTAATTAAATAAAAAAAAATTTTTTTTTTACTTTTCCTCAATATTCATTTTTTTTAGATGCCACTGTAAATGTATATTTTCCTTATAGACTTCTTGAAGAGGGTAAAGTGGTGGAAGCTGATAAATGTAAGGATGAAATGGAGGAGAAACAGCGTGACCGATGCAAGGCAATGGCAAAAAGGGGTGAAGAGCATGTTCCACGTTTCTTTATGCGAGTCCCAATATTTATCCCATATTAATGTTTTTTTTCTTTCTTTTTTTCTGGTTCTAAACTCTCTCCTGGTAATATAGACCCCTTTTGCGCCGACGTCACAATTACGTCACGGCGCTAGCTGGAGGCAAAACAAAGCGAAAACTGGAGGCGGCCAATACAAACCACCACAGATTCGGCTACATAATAAGGAGCTTAAATTAGTATTATTATTATTAAATGTCATCTTGTTGTGTTGTTGGGTGCTAGAATCAATGAAAAATGAATATGCTGTATCTGGAATTTTTATTTCTAGAAAATATTCACATCATTAAAATTGCACCGTAATGTCACTCTACATTGTCGTCTTCTTGGCGCTGGCTAGGCAGAACTGCAGATCATACCACACAAGTCTTGTACATGACCATTCAGCACATAGTTATAGGCATCTAAAGATTTATATGCCCTCAGTTTCTCTTTACGCTCTGTTTCTCTATCGGACAGGTGTAGAAGTCAGGCCACTCAACCGGAGGTAGCCTAGCGTTAACATTAATCCTGTCAGATCGTCCATCCATTTAGTGAGCGTGTACGGGTCAGCCAATCTGGTTCCATCCGTTAAAATTAACTTTTGCAAATAACAATCACGGTCCTGGACAGTGATTGACCTTGCACATTAAGATAAAATCGGATTTTCTCCAGTCATTGTTAAAAAACAAGCTAACAAAACTTGCAAACTAATGTTAGTGAAGTGGCCAGGGGGATCATTCTGCCTCCACCTAAGCTCCGCCCACAAAAAAAGGTCACCATGTTTTCCAACTGTAAAGGGGTCTATACACGGCAATTTATTAATTCTAAAGTTTATAATTATGTCAGAGGACCACATAATATATAAATGGAATATTTTGCAGATAATATACATTTTTAAAAATAGTCATGAACTTTTGCATATTCAGAATGAATCAACACAGATAATCAACTAAATAAATTCATATGTAATTGTAAATGCTTTTATTAAAACCATGTACAAATATTCTTTCACCAGAAAAACCCTAGATCATGCTGGAAGAGAGGTATGGGTGACAAATGGCACTTACTGGAAGATTTGAGAAAATCCAGGATTTGCCAGCACTGGAAATCTGGAATTGTGGTGTTGATGATATTGGTGAAGTCCTGTGATTTTTGTCCTCCCAGTTTTCTGTTAACAAAACTCATTAATTTTGGCATATCATTAAGTTTAGTGTATGTATATAATTATATTTTATGTAACACTTGTGAATTTTAGCACAAGCCAAAGACTTTGTTCAAAGGCAATGTAGGAATGGAGTTGTTGTGCCTTTTAATCTAAAGTATGATATTCCTCAAGCCATACATTCCTCATTTTTACTGATAATTTAAAAATAGGATTGTCAATCAAAAATATGTTATGTGTAGGAATATATGTCATAAAAATATAGTTCTTTCTTTCTTGCTTTTTGAAATAAGTCAAACTTTTTTTACTGAAAGGTCTATTGCCAAGAAGTATACATAATAGTAGGATTAATTCTTCCCAGACAGTAATGGACTTGTTACACTTAAGGGACATGTACTGATTATGTATCAATGTATTGATCTTAGCTAACTATAGTGATTTAATCCAGAATGTTTTAAGTTTTCCATTTCAATAGACCTGTATGTATAAATAATGCATGTCTATACTGTGTTGCTGTAAGTAATGCTTTTTAACTAATAGATTTAAATATGTCTGATAGAAAATGTTGTACGATCTCTCTGTATAAAATACTCTGTTTCTGTAATTGCTCAATGTAGTTAACAATGAAACAATGTTTCTTTTTGGATTTTTCAATTAAACCTACTGAAAATAGTTTGGTGAAAAGTGTAATTGGGTTATGTGCAATTTCTTGTATAAATGCATTTCCAAACAGATGAGACTTGAACAAATATTACATTTGAACAAGTTTGCACTGTATTTGCTATCCAAAGGAGCATTTAAGCATGCCATTTTCAGAGGTAGATGATGTGATGTCAACAACCTAAAATAATGTCTCAGGTTACGTATGTAACCCTGGTTACCATTCAGTCAGCCACGTACGTTACGTTGGACTGACGTCATGGGGTCTTTTCTGGGCCCAATCTCCAAGTTGTAACTAAATGAGCCAATGGACATTGGCCGGTCAGATTTGAATGCCGAGTCACACCCACATGGCATACTCACTTCATTTATGTTTTTGCTGAAGAGTAAAGACAGGATCCCGGCCATTCAGCGGTGGTTCAGGGCTGTGGCAGGGAGGACATAACGTCTCCGTTCCCTCTTTTGGGGACTCCACTTTGAGACTGTAGAATCTCGCAAATGTGTTAGGTGTCGCCCAGCCCACAGATCTGCAAGTGTCTGTCAGATAGGGCAGATAGCACTGTCAGGAGCACTGTCTTTAAAAACTTAAACTCAACTGACTCCAGTAGCTCGAAGGGAGCTCTCTGTAGACCTGTAGACCTAGACCTCTGTAGAACTCCCAGGAGGGGATGAGGCGTGGTCTGGGAGGATTTAACCTCCTGCTGGAAGAACACCACTCCGCAAACAGTCGCGAGGAGCATCAGTCCTGGGAACCAGGGTGGGTGAGCCAGTAAGGCGCAACCATCAAAATCTACTCTTCATCCTCCCTGACCTTGCACAGTGTCTGTGCGAGCAGGCTCACTGGGGGAAACGCATATTTGTGTAGACCCCTGTAGATTTGAAAATCATGCTTTTCCCCATTATTGTTGAATCACGGAAGCTACACCAGTTACTTTGCCAAGAAATCTCTTATTTATAATGTTAGACATGTATCAGACATACGAGAGAAACAGGCAATAGAAGAATAAGGCTACAGGCGAGGTGGTCTTCATTCCAGATTTCTCTGTTCCCCATTTCACTATTCCCTCATCTCATCATGCCAAGCTGTAATGGTTTCTCTGTGTTTCTCCTGCCTCACCCCCTCATGCTTCTGTTTCTCCTTCCTCTCACCCCTCATGCCTCAGTTTATCCTTCCTCTAACCCCCTCATGCCTTTGTTTCTCTGGGGTGCTACAGTAAGGATGGAGGATATACAGCAGTGAGCGACTTTCAACTTCCTTGTAAGGTAGAAAAACATGTTGCTTATGTTTAAAAAGGAATGTATACCTCAGGCTTACACATGGCACAATCCACTTTCCATATTAAGAAACTATCCCTCTGTGTATACATTTGTGGTACATTTGCATCAGTTGAAACATCTCTGCTCAGTGAACATATGTTGCATTGCACACATACAAAATATAGCTCATCCCATCTCTCATCGTACATCTCACATGTACAACATACTCTCACTCATAAAATACATTATGAAATTATGAAAATTAATAAAGTCATAAATTACCAAGTTATTACGAATAGAGTACGTATCTGGAACGTTGTTGGTTATCTTATAACCTTAGGAGGACGTACTGACGACGTTGTGGGTTGGTAATATGATGGTAATGAAATTACGAGTAGTAACGTTGTCAATTGGTAAAGTCATGATGTGACCAAAAAGTACGAATACATTACGTAACTGTTACGTCGTGTGTTAGCTGGGAAGCCAGGGTGGGAGACTAGCTAAAATCAGCTGAACCCCAGCTAAGCCAGGCTGGGAGACCAGCTGACCACCAACTTGACCAGGCTGGGAGGCCAGCTTGACCAGCCAAGTCAGGCTGGGAGACCAGCTAAGCCAGGCTGGGAGACCAACTAAAACCAGCTACTTCCATCTTAAACCAGCTAAGACCAGCCAACCAGCTTAGGCTGGTTTTAGCTGGATTTTTCAGCCCCTTTCATCTGATTGGTCAAACCGCTCCACCTTCAGTATGAGTTTTTCTTTCTGTCAGGCAGAATAAGAGTCAGTACGAGTGCGGCACTGACAAATGCACTATAATAAAATAATGTCTGAAACCAGACCATTGTGTTAACTACGCACAATATTTGGAGCAGAAATATGTTGCTGGTCACGTAATTCGTGCTGCTGCGACTGCGACTTTAATGTGAGCCACAGTAGGCAATACGACAGATTATTTTAGCATGATCCCAGCTAACACAGTACGTTGTGACGACGTCGTCAGTTAGTCGTCATTTGGTCAGCGCGACATTACTTTATGACAACGTTGTGAGGACGTCGTGGTAAAGTTCCATTTTTTATAATCCTGGCTAACGTTCCAGAAACGTCGTGGTCACGTCCTCAAAAGACGTCGCTAGTTTATCCCATGGAAACGTTGTAAAGACGTGGTCAACTGGTCACCAGATAACTTAATAAAATCTTTGATGAATTAAGTACATTTCCTATATAATATCCAAATGGCATATCACTAGGATAATACTTGTAACGCAATTTTCTGGAAAGTTATCTGGAGACCAGTTGTGTGGCGTGGCAAAAAGGAAGAATAATTTGAGGGTTTTTCTTATACTTTCTGCAACCTAAACCAGCAATACGGTTGGTCTTAAACCCCCATTAAATAAAAGTAGCTGACTACGCCACCTGGGTTGGAGTAATGGAGCCCAGGACCCACGTTCACTTAAGTCAATTATTCCTGAGGGCTGGAAAGTATCGACACTCAACCAGTGGTAGATTGGTTACACAAGTATTTTATTACCATAAGATCAGAATCTAAATATTAAAAACAGTTATTAGAAAAAAAGGAATGCAGTCCTCAGCACGGTGTTATGATGTCCTTAACCCTTTGATGCGCAAGCTATGGATACCCCTTCTAATGCGCAACATGGGTCTAAAAAGACCCGTATTCAATTCCTATATTATTTCAGTCATGGCTGAATGTTTCTTTGCTGAATCTTTAAAATATATGTATTTTATCATTTGTTATTCCAGGTATTGATTAAATATCTTGTTTTTGATTTCCACAAATCATTATGTTTATGTTTCCTTTCTTACTTTATAAACAAACACAGTTTTTGTATTTCTACATCAATTTTACATACATGGGTCTAAAAAGACCCGTATTCATTTCCTATGTTATTTCAGTCATGGCTGAGTGTTTCTTTGCTGAATCTTTAAAATATATGTATTTTATCATTTGTTATTCCAGGTATTGATTAAATATCTTGTTTTTGATTTCCACAAATCATTATGTTTATGTTTCCTTTCTTACTTTATAAACAAACACAGTTTTTGTATTTCTACATCAATTTTACATACATGGGTCTAAAAAGACCCGTATTCATTTCCTATGTTATTTCAGTCATGGCTGAGTGTTTCTTTGCTGAATCTTTAAAATATATGTATTTTATCATTTGTTATTCCAGGTATTGATTAAATATCTTGTTTTTGATTTCCACAAATCATTATGTTTATGTTTCCTTTCTTACTTTATAAACAAACACAGTTTTTGTATTTCTACATCAATTTTACATACACGGGTCTAAAATGACCGTATTCATTTCCTATGTTATTTCAGGTGGCTTTGACAGTTACAGATTTTAAAATCAAAAAGGCGGGAAAAAAAGGACCCTAAACTCTTAACACATCGAACGATTTCAGCATAATGGCTTATTCAAGACTATACGGTTCTTAATAGAACTTTTAGGCCTATTACATGTAAATAAGCTTTAAAGGGGCATTCGGCAACTATTTCAACTTAATAAAACCGTTTAGAAATCATTTGGATGGTTGAATAACCTGTTCTGGTGAGAATGGTGACTTTCCCTGCTCCCCCCAACGTTCCTAGGTGGAAAACCAACCTTGCAACATGGGGACTAACGTCCCAGTAAGTTGGAAACAGGAAGTCTTGTGAGAAGCGAGAACGAGCGAGAAACACAAACTGCTTTATGGCAATTCGACATAAACACACACGCCGCCCTCAATGTGTATGATGTATTACCCACCTCGGTATAGCTCCACACGATAAAGTTGGCCGGCTCCGATAATAACAAATGCACATGAGCAGCGGTAGAAAGGGGGAGGAGGGGCCGCAAGTGAGTTTTTTTACAACATTGTTGTGAAATATACTCCCACAGCTGTAGGGGGAGCTCGTTGAGAAAACATGCGACAACAAAAGTGAAAATCAGCAAAGAAATAGCTAGGATTGCTGAGTTACCCTTTAAAAACCCATATTTTTTTAGTGTAGCTAACATTAGCTAGCTAGAATAGAATATGTCAACAGCTAGCTAGCTCACAGTATTGGATATGTTTCTCTTTCTCACAAGTAATTTCTCACTAGGATTTCATGATCAAGGTAACCATAGCCTAATATTAAAATATTATGTCCAGTTATCTTTTACAAAATATCAAATATTTTCTGTGGTTAAAATAAAATAAGACTTGCAAAATATACAAAAGCAGCTGTGTTGATTTGTGAAATGTGTGGCAGGTGAATAGTATTATGTAATACTATAGTAATAGTATTTATGCAGTAAATATGTTCCTACTTGCAAATATGTGCAAATATCAAAGGTTTCTATATGGGTAATTTTTGACCCATGTATGTAAAATTGATATAAAGTCAGAAAGGAAACATAAATATAAATATTTAATGAATATCTGGAATAACAAATTATAAAATACATATATTTTAAAAATTCAGCAAAGAAACACTCAGCCATGACTGAAATAACATAGAAAATGAATACGGGTCTTTTTAGACCCATGTATGTAAAATTGATGTAGAAATACAAAAACTGTGTTTGTTTATAAAGTAAGAAAGGAAACATAAACATAATGATTTGTGGAAATCAAAAACAAGATATTTAATGAATACCTGGAATAGCAAATGATAAAATACATATATTTTAAAGATTCAGCAAAGAAAACACTCAGACTTCACTGAAATAACATAGGAAATGAATACGGGTCTTTTTAGACCCATGTTGCGCATTAGAAGGGTTGCGATACAAAAACTATTTTATTCAAAAAGTAAAAAAGTAAAAATAAAAATAAGGATTTGTG
Source organism: Gila orcuttii (assembly GCA_026230005.1). Taxonomy (NCBI): domain Eukaryota; kingdom Metazoa; phylum Chordata; class Actinopteri; order Cypriniformes; family Leuciscidae; genus Gila; species Gila orcuttii. The sequence continues at coordinate 28,558,118 of JAPDVR010000010.1, read as the reverse complement.
ATGATCAAAAACAAGTTAATTGAGGAATACTGAATGATGAAATTAATTTCTTGCAAAGATATAGAAAATTAAAACTCAGTCGGGTCTATTTAGACCCATGTTGCGCATCAAAGGGTTAAAGTCAATGAATGAATGTCCTGGGTTGGTCCCACCGCACGCAGGTCTCCACAGATCCAGACAGTATAGTTTACTGGGAAGAAATAAGAAACAACTACCAGTAGGGGAGAGCCGGGACGATTGAAACGCGGGACGGATGAAACATTGAGATTTCCTTGAAAACCACTCACATTATGTACGTCAAATTTCGTCAGCACGTACAGCACGCAATGCCTATCAGACCCCGTCTTGCCGTTTTAAAGTTAGAGCCGGAAAGCTGTTTTTGAGTGTGGTTAGTGAAATCTTTCGTGCGGTACTTTTTTTTGACTGACAAGTTGTATTTATTGTTTCATGTGCCATTGTAATAATAATACGGCAGGTGTATTAGTACTGCATCACACCCTTAAGTGTATAATATCAGAGTTTTTTAGTTTACGGGCAAAACAGGTTTAAATGGCTGGAGGTGCTGTCGGGACGGTTGAAACAGCGACTCGTGCCAGTTAAACCTGGTCATAGGAAAACACTCAATATGACTAAATCACTCAATATGACTCAAGGAATAAATGTAAGAATTAATTGTAAACGGATTTGTCTGTCTTCTTCAAAACAGCCTATTAGAAAGATTACGCAAAATGCGCAAAGGCTTATCGCCGATTGTTTATTGGGCGACAGAACAAAAATGTTAATATGAACCTTAAAATGAAAATAAGTGACAAAATATGTTTGTAACAATATGTACATAAGTTACTTGTCAGGTATTGTTAATAAAAACAAGAATTAGATGAATAGTTACCGTTTAAACTGTTATGTTTCATCCGTCCCACCCCTGTGTTTCAATCGTCCCGCTCTGGAGGGACGATTGAAACAAAGCCCAACTCCCGTTCAAAGTAAATTTTTACTTAAATCATTCTATGTTTCTACCGAATAACACATGATACTAAGATAACACATATGTGAGTTGTTGATCACACACACGAAAAAAATCTATCTGTAACCTTATCTTAGAAAACGACGTTTATCTGAAAAGTGTTTCAACCGTCCCTGCTCTCCCCTAACTCCAGTCCAACGCAAGCAAAATTCTAATTACCACTCTCTCTTGTGCACACAAATACCCACACCATGCAATATACACTGCACCCCAAATAAATCACACCACCGCAAGGAGAAACAAGAGCTATGGATAATAAGTTATACTGGCAATTAGTTCCTAGTCTATCTTCTGGATTAGATGCAAAATGGTCACAATCTCCCTCAAACGATCTTCACTGGTTTGTACTCACAATATGACTAGGTAGTAATTCCCACTACCCAGTCTAGTCGATTTCCAGCGTTGTGCAAACCTCCGTCGCCGTCTCACCAGCCGCTGTCTCACTCGTCTCAGAACAGCACTCGTTGATTCGCTCATCTTCAAACAGCAACCGTTGACACACTCGACCCCGAACACACGCTGACTCATATGAGGTGTGATTTGTGCATTTACTTTGCAAACTAAGCAATCTATGGCGAGTGGATAGTGTCATTTCTAAGACTTCCCTAAAGAAGGAGAAGGAGCAGTCTACCCTTCCGTCGCCGTCAGTCCGTGTCAATTTTTGAATGGGATTGATAGAGACGGCAGACGACAGACCGGCGGCGACGTCACGGCGGTGTCACAGTAGGAACGTATACCTTACGGCGACGTGGTGACGGCGTATGTGAGAAATCCATAAAAAACTCCGACGTCTGTATGGCGCTCGGAATGTTCCATTCGGCGACGAGACTGACAAGCACGACAGATAACACACGTGTATACGTGCGTGTACGTCTCCATTTGTTTAATATGGAGACGTACGCGCAAATATCACGTCACGTAGACACGTCAATAACGTGTAGCTGTTGATCTATGCAGACGTCACGGCGGCGTCACGTTAGAATTTACCGTGTGGATTACGTCTGCCCGTCTTAACGTCTGCGCGTCTGCACGTCTGCCCGTCTTAACGTCTGCGCGTCTGCACGTCTATGGAAAGCCAAGAGTAGAACGTCTGCCCGTCTGCACATCTTAACGTCTGCCCGTCTGCACGTCTTAACGTCTGCCCGTCTGCCACAATCTAAGTTTAAAAACGTGACTTATTTTGGCACATTTTATGTAGGACTATGATAAACCTATTTTCTATAATGCTGAATATCTGTTAATGTAGGCTACCATACATTTGGTATCCCAATGATAGATGTAACTTTTTAATAGAAGTCTATGTTGTATTTTGATTATTCGATCTTCAGAGATAAAAGTAAAATGGGCTAGTAAAATTCAGAAAAAGTGTGTCTTTATCATTAAATATTAGTGTGTTTCAGATTTGTTAATGCTCTGCAGCGGCGGTCTGCATGCCTCGTGTTCACTCATAGATGCTGCATCTAGCATCAATTAACCATTCAGAAACCATTTTAGAGCTTATTGGATTTTAAACTAAAATTAGTTAGCCTACTTCTGATTGCTTGGACTAGGCTACTGCTATTCTTATTCAGAACAAGTAATCAATCATTCAATTTAAAAATATTTAACATAAATGTACTATTTAATAAAGCTACAATAACGTTTTTATAAAGCCTATAATGTCGTCTAGTCATACTACACATTTTTTGCTACTGTTGAGAGCATACAAAAATCTCGTCCAAGTCAGACAAAACAGTTGACAGCCCAGATAAATACAGTAAGAGGAGCAAACAATGCATCACTTTCACCTGCAGGAAAAACAAATACTTAAAACAGAATGAGATGAGATGAACACTTGCATCAGTAGGTGGCAGCAGAGTAGCATTTATTTGACCATTTCCACTTTCTAAATAGGCTATGAGTAGAAAAAAATTACTGACCCACAGAACAATTTGGATTCACTCTTTCCTTTATGACAAACACAACTATTTTATTTAAAGTGTGAATAGATTATAAAGAAAGCGAACAAAGTATGATCTTTTTATTTAGCGACTGATGGAACTCCTGCAAAAACTCCTCTGATAATAAATAAATTGTCCAGGCCGACACTCAAACATTCATAGGCTGTGTAAAGTTTACCTGGAGCTTAGGCACTGCTGGTTATAGCCTGAAAATTGATATTAACTGTAAACTTATTCCTCAAGTCTAATTGTAATATTGCTCAATGATCAAAAAGGATGTTGATTCAGGAACATTGTACTTGTTGCAATCATGTTCACCCATGTAGCCTAGTCATACTGCACATTTTTTGCTACTACAATCTCACCCAAGTCAGGCAAAACAATTTAAAGCCCAAATAAAGTAACAGAGATCCAAATTGATGCATCTTCTTTTCACCTGCAGGAAAAACAAACACTTTGAAAAAAAAACATGAAATTACTACTATAATCAGGAGATGGCAGAAGAGGGACACTTATTTGCTCATTAGCTAGCCTGGGAAAACCCAGACAACTTCCGGCAAATTAGCCATGTCCACTCCCTGATATACTTGTAGGAAGTTTCAGTAAGTCTAGAGTCATTTATTCCTACATTAAGGGCTTAATGCATTAACAATTTCTGAAAGGAGCAATGTTCGATATAGTATACATTTGCTTTGGTAAAATATCTTAAGTGCTGTAAATGTCTAACAGATTTGTATTGTGTGTATTGTATGGGGGGTTCTGCATCTTTGGAAAAGTTATATTCCGCTAACACAAGATAAATAAAGAGTCAAATGTATGTATAATGACTGAATGAAAATAAAAATGGAAAATTTTCATGTCAAAACGAAAAGTTTGTAATATCATTTGTAGCATCTCAATAACAGAATGGATTTAATGGTCAGAGTATTTTTGGTGGTCTTGCCTGCATGCTGGTCTTATTCCTGTCTACCTATTTATACATGAGATACCCATAGCTTTACCATGCTCTTCAGAAAGCACACACAAACACACAATTATCATAAATGCTACATTAAATCTTTTTTTTTTTTATTTCACACAATAAAAAAATAGTTCCAAACAGCACCACAGCAGAACAATTGCAATTGTCTAAAAGGAGTAGTTGTGTGGATATTAAATATATAGCCTCTTTGTGTTTTTGAAAGAATAGGTTGAACATTAACCAGTAATGTGAATAGAACAGTGCCTTGCCGCCATCTACTGGCGGTTTTATATTTATATTTAGTAGTTTCATATTTGTTTGGCCGAGCTCCTTTCATTTCGGCATTTACAACTCGGTTTAAATGAGCTTGCTAGAAGTTAGAACGATTTGTTATAACATAGAAATTCAGAATATAATTCCATCCACTGCCACTCTACTATATATATTTGTTTGTATTATTATTATTATATAGCCTATTGCCTATTCCCATGCATCCCCGTGCATAATTGATACAAAACGAAATTCACTTTAAAGAAAGTCTTTCTACAAAACAAAACTTAATGAAGTGGTCAAAATCATGTCTGACCCACTTCATGTCTCCCGTCATATGATGTTGCTCTTACTCATGCTGTTCACTGTTCATAATCAACATAAATGAAATAAAATAACAAAAGCCTATTATAATATTTAAACAAATGTGAAACTGGCAAAGAGCGGATATTGAGCGGACAGTCACGGTGAAAAGTAACTTGAAACTTGTTTTTAAATGGGAAGCGCGTCTTGGTTCACCCTCCGCCTGTCAGAAAATTAATAGGCTATATGCTTTATTACACAAAACGAAACGTTGAAACATTATTAGCCTATATTTATAAATGACTATATGCTACAGATTGGGGCTGCACGATATTGAAGAAAAATGCGATATATTATCTTTATAAATGCGATAACAGAAACTGAATCAAATGTTAAAAAAAAAAAAAAAAAAAAAACCACACACATTAGTTTTCACTGTATCAATTAAATATAGGCCTATACTGATTCTTATTAAAGCTACAAAAGTTATTCAGCCAAGAGCAGTGAGTGATTTTCTCTTGTCTTTTGTTCATGACCAGTTATTGCAAGCCGTTGCGATATGCATACTGCGAAATACATTTGCGATATTTCGATAATTTAGATAAATTGTGCAGCCCTTCTACATATGTAGGCTTCATATTTTATTGCTATTTGGTATGTATTGTTTTTATCATTGTGTTGTTGGATGTTGTTACTCATTTTTATGAAGTAGGCCTAGGCAATACGTAGCAGGCTATGCAAAAGGATTATGGTCTAGTTTGTATGATGGACAATCTAGCTACTTCAGTAATAATACGGGATCTTATTGTTTTGTTGAGAAGTCTGTTTCTCAGATCATAATAAAAAATGCTTGCCCGCCTATATGAAAACGAAATGAGTAGCTATACAACATAGTCCTAACAACGACAGAAAACCAGAACCCTTAAGACGGATCGCCATTCAGATCGACAAACTACTACGTCTTTCCCTCTACTTCATTAGATGGGCTGAACTTTGAAGAAAAGGCTGGGGCTGATTATAATATTATACAAAACGCCGCTTTTTACGCTGTCTTTGTCAGACAGAAGCGCCGCATATTACGGCGCACTATGGATGGCCTGCGGCGTCAGAAACGGCGTCATTGGCTGGATAAAAAAAAAAACGCTGAATGGAGATAGCTCCAGACGGGCAGACGAGCAGACGTTAAGACGGGCAGACGTGCAGACGGGCAGACGTGCAGACGGGCAGACGTTAAGACGGGCAGACGTGCAGACGTTAAGACGGGCAGACGTTAAGACGGGCAGACGTGCAGACGAGCAGACGTTAAGACGTGCAGACGTTAAGTAGCCTGTTGCGTTCAGACGGGCAGACGAGCAGACGGGCAGACGAGCAGACGTGCAGACGTTCTCCACACGCACGTTAACACGTCTTTAAGATTCGTTAGGAAAGAAATGAGACAAAGCGAGTATGGCGAGTGGATAGTGTCATTTCTAAGACTTCCCTAAAGAAGGAGAAGGAGCAGTCTACCCTTCCGTCGCCGTCTTTCCGTGTCAATTTTTGAATGGGATTGATAGAGACGGCAGACGACAGACCGGCGGCGACGTCACGGCGGTGTCACAGTAGGAACGTATACCTTACGGCGACGTGGTGACGGCGTATGTGTATGGCAAGCCAAAGTGTTCACAAACGCCTGGCCAGGCGTCCGATTGCACATTGACACGTCAAAAGCGTGCGTTCGACAGCCGAACACGCGTCAAAAGCGTGCGTTTTTGCCATAAAAAGCGCGCGTTCTTAACGCACGCTTTGTGCACACGGAAAACACGCGTCAGAAACGCGCGTTTTTTTGCATCAAAGCGGGCGTCAGGAACGCGCGTTTGGCTGTCAAAACGCACGCTTTTGACGCGCGCTTTGGGGGTCACCGAAAACGCACGCTTTTGACGCGCGTTTATCGTAACAAAAATGGGCGTCGAAAACGTGTGTTTCGAGTAGGACGTTATGAACGTGTAAACAGGTAAACCACACAGGCAGTGCCAGCGTGTGTGAAGTGTTCATACAGGCGAAAAGAACGTGCTCGGTTCTCGGAATCGCACGTCGAAAGCGTGTGAGGTCTTATGTCCCGGTTTCTTGTATTTTCATTAAACCCAAGCTAAACAGCATGCCATTATCGATGGCAAATTTGACAGAAGAGAGGATTGTAATTGGTGAGTTATTATAATCCAGTAGGCTAGTTATCATTTAGGTAAAAAAAGAAAACTGCACTTCTACAACATTTATTGATTTTTGTTCATGTTAATTTCAACGTTTACTAATGATTATTAAAATAAAAAGTTGTATTTGTTAACATTTCTTACGCACTGCGAACTATCAGGGTACTAAAAGGGTACACGTCTCAGATTATTAAATAAGTAAAACAACGTTGTAAAAGTAAAGTTTAAAAAGGTTATAGAAGTCTATGAAAATTGCACAAAAAAATATATAAAATACATATTGTTGTATTATATAATATATATATTTACAATACATTTTCAACTCTAAAACTTCAAGAAAACCAATGCTAAATATCTGAACAAGTTCTGGGCCGGATTGTAGGCTGATGTCTCAATAAATGAACTTTAGGGAAAAAATATTTGTGTGTGCAGTACCAATCTTTTCCACTAGATGACATCCAGACTCCACCCATGACTCTTCGATTTCCATATATGTTTTTAGTGATGTGAACCTTATATTTCCATACTATTCCAAAGATTTATGAAGTAGATATCCTAATAGTTAGGGCAGTAATGTTAATATTTGATTTCAATTAAACCTCTAAAACCCCCAAATGTACGGAATGAATCAAAGCGCGTGTTATAGTTATGTTATAATGTGCAGACACTGTCAAAAATTTTAAGCATGGGAGTGCAGACCTAATTTTGGTCTCATTTTAAAGAAGACGATTGGCAAGTGAAATGAAAAAAAAAGCTATATAGGTTTAAGTTTATGACAATTATTTATGAACAATATTGTATATAAATCATATATTTTATGAAATATGTTGACCTCAAAAAATTGAAAATCAAAGCCATAAATCTAAATAAGTTGCATACTAAGTTCCAAATTTGAGGTTGATATCTCCAAAAACAAGCTTTCAGTAAGATTTAGTTTGGACGCATTTTCCCCATTAGATGCAGCAAAACTTCTTTTTTTTTTTTTTTTTTTGAGTTTTTCGATCTCAAATATCACACACACTCACACACCAATTATAAACTGTACATAAGGGATGTTTTGTTGTTTAACACAATTTAGTTGTTTTATTTTGTGACTTCCAAATTTCCATATAATGTAGTGTGTTTGTGACTTCCAAATTTCCATATAATGTAGTGTGAGCATAAATTGAAACTGAATTGTCAACATTGTCAAACCATGTCAACTGCTTATGGGTAACACAGCTGACCTTTCAGCCATTTTAGGGCCTTGTGCAAACTTCTGGATATCAAACGGTCATTGGCTCTCGCCTGATTTGTGACGTACCTTGTTTCAGTTGGTGTGCTACATTTGAAATGGAGAAGCGTACGCGCCTTCACAGAGCTAAACCGGATTAACATTTTCATGGATGAATAATTTAAATTCTGATCTGTACCTCATACAAAAACTATTACTGCCAGCGAGGACTGCGACTGCAACACATCTTCATGTGAACGACTTTTGCTACCGGTGTCCTGACATTCCATCCGTCAGATTGTCCTACCAAGGCTTACTGCGCATGCGCACATCAATATTGCGTCATTTTTGTCACGCTGAACAACACGCCCATAATTTTTTACTACTTGCGTGAGAACTTCTTCATCTGAGGTAAGTTTTTCACTGTTTATGTTAATTTTTATTTTATAAAGATACATAGCAGTAATGAGAACTGTTTACGGTCACAGTCAAACAAAGCCAGCTAGCACCATTGATCAAATTAGCATTTTTCATGAAAACATAGGCTAGATATACGCGGGATATATATTTTGATTGTTTGGTGTAAAATATAAACACACACAATTATGTCAAAATGTCAGTTTTTTCGAGTGTCCTCATAAGATCAGTTTTAAATTAATTAAATATAGTATAAAATGATCGTAAAGAGTGTGAGGCGTGTGAGATCCGCGTCTCTCTCAAATCCGCGTCTCTCTCAGCAGTGGCAGGTCTTAAAGTGACAGCAGTTTTCATTCATAAAAATACTCCATTAAACAAATATTTAAAATATATACTCTGTATTGTTTTTTCATTAATTTGGAGATCAACTGTGAAATTATTACATTATAAAATATAATACATGTATATATATTTTTTGTAATTCCAATTAATCACATAAAAAATTGATTAATCTAGTTACACCCCCCCCCCCCCCCCATTGATTTACAGCACTATATATATACATATATATATATATATTTGTGATTTTCTTTTTCTTTCTTGCATTCTTTGACAGCTATGGAAGATAAGTGGGAAGCACTGTATAATTTTCTGTCAGTGGGATCGTACCCATCAGGGTATGATAAGTCCAAAAGGCAGAACATTAGAAGATATGCCCTTAAATTCAACCTAAAGGGTAGTTATTTTAACTTTACATTTCAGTTATGTTTATTTTATTATTCGTTTGTTGCCATCTTGATTTTCTTTTCCAGCAATGCCAAATTTCCTTTTACTTCTGTCATAGTCATGTTTTCTCTTTAATGTAGATGGAGAGCTTTTTTACGGAAGTAAAAGAGTGATCAAAACGAAAGAGGAAGCCAGGGTACTCTTTGAAGAATTCCATTCCTCGCCAATTGGTGGACACACAGGGATTGGTAAAACACGTGCTGCCATCTGTGCCAGATTTTACTGGCATGGCATCTCAGTTGACATTGAAAATTGGGTATGTGTTATTTATTTTATATAGTTATTTTAGTTTATATATATTAACTCACAAATATTTAATATATATATATATTTATTTATATATATATACAACAATTTCTGAAAGGTATTGGAATGTGATCAGTGTCAAAAAGTTGGAAAGCCGTTGACTGCTGTGCAGACCTTACAGTGCATCAAGGTAAATAAGTACAGTAACATACAGTATACATATACTAAATCTACTTTATGCACACTAAACTTACTTTACATTTTATTGACTTGATAGGTTTCTGCTGTTTGGGAGCTTGTTGGCATTGATTTAACTGGACCATTACCTGAAACTGCAGATGGCTTTAAATACATCCTCACAGCCACAGACTACTTCTCTAAGTGGGTTGAGGCTTTTCCTTTAAGAACCAAGACAGCAGCTGAAGTTGGAAGACATCTCTGTTCCATCATTTATAGGCATGGTTGTCCCCAGAGAATTCTCTCAGATCAGGGAAGGGAATTTGTAAATTATGTAAGTGTATTTAAAATGATCAGTATTAAAGTGATTAAATCATAAAAATAAAATTTTAGGTTTAGCCTCAATGTCTTTGTTTTTAGATTTTCAAGAGTTGTTATATTTTTGCACGTATACATGTATTCAACTACTGTATGTTTTAAGGAGCTTTTCACCCATTTATTCACAGTGATTTTTCCCCTTTATTTTTTAAGCTTAACCACAGGCTTTGTGAAATGTTGTGCATCAAAAGAAGTGTGACAGCAGCATATCATCCTCAAACGAATGGGCTGGATGAAAAGACCAACGACAACATTAAACGGTAAGTAAGGGATAATCCACGGCTAGCCATGCATTAAAGGATTTTAATGCACGACGTGGAGGGTGGTTGCCTCTACGTCGTGCATTAAAATCCTTTAATGCATGGCTAGCCGTGGATTATCCCGCTTATACCACGGTTATTTGCCAAGTTAAAAATAAGTTAAAGTTGTAACTGATGTTAATTTTGTAATAATAATGTAAGTTTTTAACAGACGTGTAAAAATGACGGTTATTTTCTTAAGTTACGGCTCGTTAGTTCTAGCACTCTGTCCACTTTAAATAAAGTAGAGCCATCGGATTGCTTTTATTTGAATGAATTATCACATTTATTTAAATTCATTATTAAAAGAGAGAGACAAAGAACTGAAAGAGTCCCCTCGTTGCTTAAGCATATAGCTAACTTAATTATTATTTAATGGATTTATTAAAATTATTTATGAAAAACAGGCAACACTGACAAGGCAATCTTTATTTGAACTAATCATGTCATTTATTTAAATGAATTATGTAGAGTGTGAAATAAAACCGGTGTCTCTAACCACGATTAGGCTACTATATAAAAACACATTACATTTATTGAAATGCATTAAATTAAATGAAAACAAAAAAAAATCAAACAGTTGGAAATTTCGATAGGGGATTGTTTTACTCATCATTATACTAATTGATGTTAAACTCCACATTTCCATTTATCGTGAAGTTAGACATGGAAAAGGGTAGGGTTATTTCAGTTTTAGGCTTGGAGGTGAAATTATGTTTAGGTTTATACCTGCTCTGAGACACATCAAACTTGCAACACTGTATTGGCGTCCAGAGGTAGACTGAACAGAGGCATAAACTTCCCGCAATGTCTCATTTAAAAGAGAAGCAGAGTAAAGTCTCGAAATCACAATTTTTCTGTCTTTGGCGCAAAAAGTCACTGAAAGTGTTAACTGGCCATTTCTAGTTGTCTTTTTCGTATTGACCTCATCTTTGTCGTCTTCAATCTTATCTAGCTCTGTCGGTGTTAATTATTTGTGCCGCTTTTTGTCATTCAACGTCTTCTCCAAGTCTTCTATTTCGTCTTGTGCCTGGGCCCATTTCTCAAAATTGCCATATTCACCATACAAATTAAACGATATGCAAAAATCATCCATTTAGCCTACCTAAATCAACGTTTTCATATGTTTCTCTCACTCTGTTTGCAAGTGTAACTGTGTTACTATAGTTACCAATGATTATAGTAGCGGATTAATTTCGAACTGTAATCAAACCCCGCCCCCCATGGCATTTTGACCCATCTTCCGCTTCAAGGCACCAAATAAGTTATAAATGCATTCCTAAAAAGGCTTTCACACTCCAAGTTTATAAGCCTTCTAAAAAACAAAAAACTTCCCCCCTTATGTTTCATGTTAGAGCCCTCAAGAAATTGGTTAACGACCAACAGAATGACTGGGATGTCTATCTGGATTCCACCTTGTTTTCTTTACGATCAAAGGTCCACACCACCACAAAACACTCCCCTTTTCTTTTAATGTATGGGAGAGAGGCAGTGTTCCCTGCAGAGATTCCTGTTGAAATGCCGGTGAGTGTGCTTATTGAGTCATTTCAGCATTGTTGTCATACTAGCCTATGTAAGAAGAATTGTGCTTAAAGTAAATTTAGCCTTGAAATCATTTCCAATGGGTACTGTAGTAGATGATGCAAAACTTAATTTTTTTTTTTTAACAAAATTAATCATACAGTAAATATCGTTTGTATTATTGGTACCCTGAATTGATTAACTGTATTCAATTTTAACATTGTTATAAAACCTTTGATTTTAAACCTGTAATGAGCATATTTTTTGGACTTTGTTCCCCAACAGACTATAAGGGTCACTAATATTCCTAACAGTTTGTTATGAATAGTAAACCATGTTTTTAGCAAAGGACCTCTTCTCATGCTACCATGGGATTTTCATTATATACATGCACATGTGAAAATTTAAATAGTTAAAAAATGAATTTATATTGCTTCAATTATATTGCCTTGTATTTTAGCTTTCCACCATCAGTCTCCCTGTGGAATCAAGTTTTAGTGATTATGTAGTTTCCGATAAAAAAAAGAGAGATGAGGCCAAAAAACAGGCAGAAGAAAACATTGGTAAATCGCAGGAGAAACAGAAGGAAGCATATGCTAAAAAGGTCCAGAAGAAGTACAAAGACTTGATTTACAATGTTGGTGATGAGGTTCTTCTGATGAATATGAGGAAGCTTGGAAGAAAAGGAGGAAGGATTGAACCTGACTTCTCAGGACCCTACATCATTGAGAGACTCAGTGGCAAACTTGTCACATTAAACAAACCTGGAGGGATTACTTTAAAAACTAAATATAGCGTTGGTCACATTAAACCATACAGAAGAAGCCAAACTGGAAAAGTGCCTGATGACTGTTCTGTTATCTCAGTCAGTGGGTCTACAGAGAGTAACAGTTCTTGCAAGATGCCTCCTTGCACTGTTGCACCTACACACAGCCCTCAGCATTCTGTGACCAAGGTAAATGATTATGAGAAGCTCAAAGATTCAGCGTTACAAAGACCTTCTGTTATTCAAGTTGCTCCTAAAATGCTTGACCAAACAAATGGTTACATCAAGGAGGTAAAATCAACCCCAACAGAGCCAGCAATAAAGTTCCCATCAGATGCAAACCAAATCTCAGAGGAACAAGGTTTTATATTTAAAGAGAGTTCACCCTTAGTTGCCAGTTTGGCCTAACTGACCAGTTTGGTCTTGTTGTTGCTTGCTTGCAGTGTTTAAATCATGGTGGCCATTTTGACCTGTTGGTCACAGGTCACCGTTATTTATAGGAAGTGGACATAATAACCAATAAATCATAAAAAGCCAAAAATTCAAAATGCATGGTAAATGGACTGCATTTACATAGCGCTTTCAACAGACCAATGGCCACCAAAGCACTTTACATATTTGCCTCACATTTCAAATATGAAACCTTTTGGTTTGTAGACAACCTACATGAACCACTTAGCCATGCATGAACTAAGACCAACAGCTCACTGAAAAACCTTCACAACTGCGGCCACCAAAATATAAAATTTGTCTTATTTAATATAGATACCATGAATTGTTTTTGAGTTATATCCACTTCCTCTAGCTGTCCTGTACACTTTTGATATGATGACTGTTTGCAAGGGCGTAGGTTTGCATACATTTTAGGAGGACAGAATTGTCCTTCCTAATAGGCTACTTCAGCGAACTCAATCACATTATTTTTCATATTATATACTACAGATGTGGGGGTAGGGGGTGGATTGATGTTTCTTCCAACTAAAGACCAAACCTACGGCCTTGAATGTTTGGCACGTTCATTTTGCCAAGTTCTTTTTATGTTGGCTCGTTGGCCCTGTAAAGTTGATTAATTAGAAAAAATTATTGACAACACTAACTTTGTCTTTCTTTTTCAGTAATGAAGGTCTGGGCTGCAAATGTCACTGGTCAGGTTGAAGCAGTTGTTGGGCCATATAAGCTCTATGACTCTTCTTTTCACTCACTGCAAGGGACCGAGTGGCTTTCTGATGAAGTAAGTTATTTATTCTTATGCTATGGGTGGCCTTTCTTTCCAATCGGCCGGTTGTCTAAATGACTTATAAACCCAAATTACTTATTATTTTCTCACAAAAACAAAGTTTAGTTTGTTTATATTCATGTTTATTTTTCTTAATTTAGGTTATTGATGCATACCTGCACCTGGTCGTTGAAAAACAACAGGTATGTATAGAATGTCTACTTATTTAGGAACACTAATTTAATTGTATATAGGCCTACTTACAAAATGTTTTTTTTTTTTTTTTCAGAACCACGTACACCAGCTTTGTGCAGTTGTTGCACGTTCGTTGTTTGCTGGACAGTTCAGATGCCTAGGAAAGGTAATTTAGCTTTCCAGAAAGTAATAAAGTAGATCATATTTACGTGTTTTGGAACCATCACAAACTTGTTATTAAACACTTTTCACAGATGAAGTTTCCCATTGAGGACATTTGGCTGTGCCCTGTGAACGTTGGAGCACATTGGATTCTTGTGGTGCGTGTGTATTTTTCAAAGTACATTGCAAGTTAGATTATAGAAAAAGTTTTTTTTTCTTCTTCTTTAGTGATCTTGGGCTATTGTCAAATAAAATACTGGTCGGAGTTAACTAAGCAACACAGCAATTTAAGTTGTTTTGTTTTGTTCATGTTCGTGATATTTCACAAACGTTTGTCATGTTATGTTTAAATAAGTTTCATAGGTAAGAAATGTGTTAGGTAATGCAGGGTCAAAGATGACACACTGCAAGTTTTAAACTTGTGAGCAGAGAAGTAGGCTACACACACAAATAGGCTATATATTTCACTGACGAAGGCAAAGAGCCTTTGTTATCTTTATCTCCTGTCTATAATTAGCTTTTTTTTAGAGTGGGAACATTCCCATGTGAAGGTAATGAGGAAATTTCATTGTCTTTCATCGCTCCCTTCACCAAGTGCGTTCCAAAGGGCTACATAATGTCACGCAAGTGCCCTGCTCACTCCAAAGTCCCCACTTCAAGGGCTCTGCCCTTCGAAGGGAGTAGGGCATAGGGATGCTCACTTCCGTTTGGAATTTTCCCTCAGTATATTGCTACCATTCACTTATATTCTTATATGTGTTACTGTATATTCACCTGCAAATAACTAAATCACTGTGTTGACACTTTCTCCATAATCTGCAGACATTCTTTAATGCTTTAGGTCAATAATTTAAAGGTTTATTTAAGCAGCTTCCTGTAGTTGTTAGTAGTGATCTAAAAATATTTCAAAACCTTATTTATGATTACATGACATTATATTCCAGATTATCAACATGCCTGAAAAAACACTTCTTGTGATTGACCCAATGGGAAATGAACGTTCGTATGAACGTAAAATTCTGCGGAACTGGAGGTAACCTTGTTAGAATGGTTTCATCTTTTTTAAATTATTTTTTTAAATGTTATTCGATTCTAAACAGTACAAATGTCTCAACGACATCTAGGAATTTTTTAAAACTGAGGTGTGATGATGAGCAAACAGCCCAGTGGCAAATACGGACCCTGAAGCACGACCTGCAGATGGATTCCAGCAGTTGTGGAGTATTGGTATTGAATGTATGTGTTCATATATTTGCAAGAGTGGCTTCAGGTTTGGAAGTGTTATAATGAATTTAATTAAATCATCTGTCAATTAATGTTTCAGTTTGCTGAACAATACCTGCTGACAGGAACGATCAGCAATGTTCAGACTACGCCTGAAGCGGTCAGCTCAGCACGCATGAAAGTAGCCTGCACACTTCTCGGATGTCGAGGTGAGTGCTGTTTTAATTCTGTAATACCGTAGTAATGTATGTATTGTAGTGTACAGTGTGTCATGTTGTACACCCCTGCAGATGCTATCTTCACTCTGAAAAATGTATTTAATCAAGTAAGAATATCCAAATATACAGAGGGGATAGAGAAGAAAACTATAGAGTAGAAAATAACTTGAAGGATGCAAAAAGTAATGCAAGAATGATTTGATTTAATTTAATTTCAGAACAGGTCTGAGATAGTATTTTTCATGGCGTTTATGTTGACATTTAGTACATTATGATATGATTGTCCAATGAATTCATATCTATCTTTTTTAATGTTAACAAATGTATAGGTAATGCAGAGGAGTACTGTGTGCTTTGCAGCATGCTGGAAGACGACCCCAACGAAAGCATGATTGAAATGGTATACAACTTATAATACACACACCCAAAAAGCAATAGTTTAACTTTATGTGCCATGTTTTGGGGTGTTTTTTATTTTTTTTTAGAATTTTGTTATTTAAATGAAAAGGTAATTTTTCTTTTCATATTTTCAGATTCTATATTGTTTTAAATGTACTAATTTACATATATATTCATCTCTTTTATTTTCAGGTACAGTGTGAGAGCTGCAATAGATGGGCACATTTTAAATGTTGCAACTTCAGTAGCCTAAATGTGTTTATGTGCAAAAAATGTGTAGTATAGTTGTATGAGTGTATACAGTAGAGTGCATGTCCCTTTAACATTTGCATTGATAACAGTCTGCAGCACAGTGTTGTCTTATTAAGTTCATATTATTAATAAATTATTGTTTTTTGTATTGTGCCTCTGTGTTGCATGATTTTGAATTGTATAATGAATTTGATTAATAATCTCTTTTCTATATTGATCTGCTTGATTATAAATGATCTCAATAACTAATCTTATTTCAATTTACATAATCAATTTACATTATCATCTGTTTTAGGGTAAATTTGTAACATCTGTCCAGGGACTACAGATTGAAAACGTAGACTGTCAAATCACACTATCTGTTTATTTTTCTACTGGTAGGACAATGATGAAGTATTTTGCACCGTAAAATCATTCTATCTGTTTATTTCATACTGGTAGGACAATCTGATGAGGTATTTTGCACCGTAAAATCATCCTACCCGTTTATTTCATACTGGTAGGACAATATGATGAGGTATTTTACACTGTAAAATCATTATACCCGTTTATTTCATACTGGTAGGACAATATGATGAGGTATTTTGCACTGTAAAATCATTATACCCGTTTATTTCATACTGGTAGGACAATATGATGAGGTATTTTACACTGTAAAATCATTATACCCGTTTATTTCATACTGGTAGGACAATATGATGAGGTATTTTACACTGTAAAATCATTCTACATGTTTATTTCATACTGGTAGGACAATCTGATGAGGTATTTTGCACCGTAAAATCATCCTACCCGTTTATTTCATAGGACAATCTGACGAGGTAACGTTACTTTGCACTGTAAAATCATCCTACCTGGTCTAATAAGAATATTCGGCAAAGTTACACTGAATTATTTTATGTAGTCACAGACGCGAAGCAGGACCGCGCAGTAGGATTTTACGATGTGGTAGGATGAACCGATAGATATGGCTATAATGTTGCGCTACGGTAGGAAAATCTGACAAGGTAGGACAGATCGACAGAACACCGGTTTTGAAATTTTTCGCAATAAATCAATTCAATCGAATAGCTGTCATGTTATTCTTCATAATTGTTGCCTAACCTACGTAGTTTTAAGAAATGGTTATGGGTAGGATTAGTGGCTCAATATATATTTTAATACTATATTGTTAATAAAACTGCAATATACCTTCATCTCTATTAGGTTTTATCATTTTTATATTCTTAAATGGATATGTTTAGGTTTGGGCGTAGGGTTAAGGGATAAATACATTTATCTATAAAATGGTAAAAGGGAAGGGATATTAAATATATCCGGAATTTGATATCGTGACTTTGTTTCACTCTTACCTTTCATCATGGTTTAATTGTACATTCAATTACAACCTAGTTTGCAGTTGAAACATGACAATGCTGACTGAATTTGTGATTAACTGTACACTAAAAAAATGTTAACGGTCAAATTACTTGCAGCAATGGCTTAATTAAACACATTTAATAAAGAGATAACACATGCTCAAGATTGTAAAACAAGTTTTATTATGAAAAAACAAGTCTAAAAATACTTTCTAAAACAGATGAAAAACATCTCAAACTTTAAATTGCAGCGTTAGGTAATATTAAAAACCTGTAGAAGTAGAAATCTAAATGGAATATTTAAAGACAGCTTTTGTTCAATTACAGTAACCCTTAAATTAAACATTTAATATTTAAAATGTACAGTAAAAAAAAAGTTTTAAAATTCTCAATAAATCGTGTCAGCCTTGTGCAGTGCTCCGACGGGGTCCCAGCTCGAGGTCCATTCCGATGACATTCCATCCTCTCCCTCTTCACTTCTTGCCCGCTGTCTGTACTATCTTGTATAAATAAAAGCAAGAAAACTGAATACAAAACAAGTAATGTACAAGATTTTCACTTTACAGTTCAATTAGAGTCGGGTAGAAAACAAAGTATACAACACTATCCATTCTAAAACACATATTTGATGTATTCAGATGAACAATTACACAAGAAATTCTTCAAAGCCCCAAGGTGGAATTGTAAAAAAAAAAAAAGTAAACAAATATCTTTTCAATATCTTTAGCTATCAGTGTTTGAAGAGGTTATGTAAACATTTCTAAGGAATAAATTACGGTTTTATCACTTTACTCATTCCCACGCTTTTTTTTTTTTTTTTTTTTTACCTCTCATGCGTTTCAGTTTAAAACTAACATTAGCTGACAACTTTAAACACATAACGTTACCAACAACAAAACATAGCAATTTCAGATGGTACTAACGTTAAGTTACATAAATACTTGCTCGCTACGCTAATGGTGAAGCAGTACAAAAACGCACACAGAGATAACTTATTTATCTTATGAAGTTGCAGTAAGCCTATGACCGTTAACGTCAGGTTACCTGTGTCCCTAAACGTTAGACTGTTAAGGACTGAAAAATGTTTTCTTACCTGATATCGCCAGTACTTTTACAGACCACGTACGACCCAGCTCCTCTGTTCACATTCCAGTTTTTGTTCTTCATTGACATATCAACTCAAATTCGCTCAAAATTCAACAGGCAGATCAATAATACAGGTCTGATCGAGTAATCAACGCAATCAACAGCTGCTCACCGACAGAGAACGTCTCAGGTTACGACTGTAACCTGAGAACAGGGAACGAGACAATACGTCAACGACGTTATGGGGAACGCCTCAGGCGTGACAGGTGTCTGAAATCACTATCAAATCACGTCAATCATATTGACCGGCGACAGCCCGTGAATCATTAGCGTGAATGATTAACGTGCGACCTGGAAGTATAAAGGGGCGCCTTGCACACATGACAAATCACCTTATCGTCTGAAGGGACTGTACGGTAGGCAAGCCCCGAGGCATGGCAGGGAGACGTATTGTCTCGTTCCCTGTTCTCAGGGAACATAGGTTACAGTCGTAACCTGAGACGTTCCCTTTCGAAGGGAACTCAACAATACGTCAACGACGTTATGGGGAACGATATACCAACTCCGCCATGCTAAGGGGAGTGCATGCCAAGTGGCAGTGACAACTGTCAGAACCAGCAACTTCAAATGAAACGCTAGAACCACTCACCCTCAGGTCACACTGGGCTGTCAGTGACAGCATTCCCTACGGTCATAGCCCAAGCTACAGCCTCACAGAAAAACCTTCATAAACATGGTTAAATAAAAAGGTCTACCTGGGCCGGCTCCGGGCCTGGAACCACAGCTTCCGATTAGAAGGGGTCCCTTCTAGGGAATGTGGCTAGGGAACCCGAAGGAACCCCAGCCAGTCACTATTCAGGGGAACGTACTCACCCCGAAATGCCACCAGGACGGCCTGACCTGGCGTCAGTACATAGACACTAGTCTGGCCAAATCCTGTCTGTCTGAAGACAGAGCCTCTGGACAACAAAGCCTTAAGAAAGGCATCCAACCCGAGGGACTGCGAAGCTGGCAGTGAACCACTCGGCCCGGATCTCAGAGACGGGATATCCCGGAGAGTATGACTCAGCATAGTGCTTTCCAACCCTTGCTAGCGAGGGGAGTTTCTCTACTCGATCCACGGATCAACCCAGTGTCTGTGTTTCAAAACACTGAGGAGGCCTGTGAAGGCCTAAGGGCTGATCTAACTGGGAGGCCTCACGAGAGGCCTACGACCGTCTGACCAGACTCAGGAAGCCGCATGCTCATAGAGACCCTCGGTGAGGGGAGCACAGGTCTGCCTGGTAGGCAAACCAGGCTGTAGGCAGAAAAAGTTCCGGGAGGGAACCAATAGCAGAGAATGAACACTTTAGCGAGCCAGGGCGCAAGCTCGCCTTCAGCAGCTGCCTATTAATGCTAGCTGAAACTGATAGCAAGAGACCACTAGCTTCATAAACCCAGCACCACTAGGGAACGTTACAGGGAGGCCCGGAGAGGCCTACTACCTGATAGCCAACGTAAGTTGGAATTCACCTTCAGAGAGGCCCGTGAGGCCTACTACCTGATAACCACAGTAAGTGGGGTGCTCACCTTCAGGGAGGCCCAGAGAGGCCTACTACCTGATAACCACAGTATGTGGGGTGCTCACCTTCAGAGAGGCCAAGAGAGGCCTACTACCTGATAACCACAGTACGTGGGAACTCACCTTCAGGGAGGCCCGGTGAGGCCTGCTACCTTACAACCACAGTATGTGGGGAGCTCACCTTCAGGGAGGCCTGGTGAGGCCTACTACCTGACCGTACTCATTCAAGGAGGCCTGGAGGAGCCTACTACCTGATAATCACAGCATGTGGGAACTCACCTTCAGGGAGGCCTGGTGAGGCCTACTACCTGACACCCAAAATATTTGGGCGCTCACATTCAGGGAGGCCCAGAGCGGCCTACTACCTGACAGCCACAATATTTGGGAGCTCACCTTCAGGGAGGCCCAGAGAGGCCTACTACCTGATAGCCAACTTAAGTGGGAATTCGCCTTCAGGGCGGCCGGCTGAGGCCTACTACCTGATAACCATCTTAAGTGGGAATTCACCTTCAGGGAGGCCTGAGTGGCCTACTACCTGATAACCACTGTTAGCTTTGAGCCCTGAGTCCGGGTGATAGTATAAGGTGGCCTGCTAAGGCCAGCCAGCTGGGGACTCGCCTATCAGGGAGGCCTGGTCGGGCCTACTAGCTAATAGCAAGTCATATTCTGCTATAAAGTACACTGTTGGGAACCATACTACACAAGCATAATTTACTAATGGGCTTCCAGTAGCGCTATAAGGTATGTCCCACAATGTTGGGACTCACCTCCGAGGAGGCCTGTTTAAGGCCTACTACCCATCAGTGAGTCAACTGCCCGAACCACCAAGGCCAACCACGTAAAGTGAGCTGGCCTACAGTGCCCTCTAGGGGGCTGTCCAATCAAGGAGGCCTGCTGAGGCCTACTACCTAATGGCGCAGCCTTCGTTGGCAGCAAAGCTGTTTACGCAGGGCCTACAGCATCCTGGTGCCTAATCACATTGCCCATGGCAGTGTACTCCGCAAAAAAGCTAGCACCCTTAAAACAAGGGGAGTACAACATACGCCACTCTGCCTCAACGGAGGCCCCATTAGTCAGGGGTCTACCATCTATGCATGGGCGTCAGCTCAGGGCAATGCTCTGGCTTCAGGGGAGCGTACTTCGACCAAAGAAGAAGTGAAGCTTACTTCATACTCGACCCGAGCCATAGTGGTGCGAGGTAGGATAAACAGAACTGGGAGTGAAGTGCTCAGACCTACCCTGTATCACAGGGGGATACTCACACCTCACCCTGAGGTTACCAGGGTCCGGGCCTGCCAGCGGTGCCATCCACCTACAACCTAGCGCTCGAGCAGTAGCTCAGTGAGGTGAGTGAAGCCTAAACTGGCGGCCTAAATCCGTAGGCCAGTTCTGCATGGCAGGGTCGGGCAGGAAACCCAGTCTTCTTCGTGAAGCGAAAGACGGCCTAACCCTGCTCAATAAAGACATATATACCACGGAGGCCTGTTTGAGGCCTACCATGTCCTTACAAACCATCCTCTGCACCATGCTGCATTACTCTAGTCACCCCAGAATGCAGAGAAGGGGGCGGGCCTTGGCCTAACGACTCCCATGGGAGGAGGCTGTTTATACAGGGATGCTAGAAACCTACATTCACAAAGTGAAGGTTCAGAGGAAGCAATGCTAAATTTTAGCAGAGCACTTCTATTATCCCTGGCACAGCCTAGGCCAGCCACAGAGGCGGCCCTGGTGAGGGCCAGCCTGCAGGCATAGATCTATCTGAGGGCTCGGAGGAGCCACAGCCTTACTAAAGAATATAGTCTGTATTATTCCATACAAAGGCTGCATGATCGCTCAGCCTAATGAAAACCCAAACAGAGCTCAAGGGGCGAACTACTCAGGAAGAAGTCAAACGGACCCGTGGGCCGGACATAAGATCTATCTGAAGCTCTAGCGTCAGTCAACACTCTAAGTAAAAAATTCTAAGAGAGAGACCAACTACTCTACCCTGAGGTGGCTAACAGCCCGAAGGCTAACATAGTTATCGTTCTGGCCACCTAATGGGGAACTTCAGGGCCCTAATAATCCAGGAAACTTCTCTTACCTTATTACCTGATGACCAAAGCTGTCTCTCCGTGGCCACCATCGCCGCCATCGACCGACTGATCGTGGCAGCAGTCTGTTTGGTGGCCCGGAGCGCAAAAACCGTGGTTCGGCGCGGCTCAGTAACCGCCTCAGGGGACATCCCTGCCCCCTGGTCGAGATCCTGCAGCAGGTCGGCCTGGTATGCCTGCAGCACCGCCATGGTGTGCAGGGAAGCACCAGCCTGAACTGCTGCCGTGTATGCTCTGCCATTCAAACGCGCTGTTGTCTCTAGCGGTTTGGATGGCAGAAATGGAGCTCTCAGTGTCGACGCCTGCCCAGACATGAGATAGTTCGCAAACGACTCGTCAAATGGGCGGCATCGACACATACCCATGCTCTGCGATCCCCTCAACATCAGCGAAATTAACCCGCTGATGTCAGTGAATACTGGCAGAGAATGGGCTCTTCCATGCCCTCTAGATCTCTGTGTGAAGATCAGGAAGGAATGGATTAGGCTCACCTGAGCTGGTGGTGTATGGCCGGGGAGAAACCGATCGCCGAGCCTACCGCGAGCGGTCTCTCCTCTAGTGCGTTGCCATGGCAGCTACAGCCTGTTGGCGGCGCGCTCCACAACATCCACCAGACCTGCATACACGGGGCAGGGTGGCTGAGAGGGTTCAGGATCTACCTGATTATAAACCTCCTCAGCCATCTCCTGCTCGTCCTGAAGAGCAGCAAGAGCACCTGCTTCGCCCTCGTCAGCCGTCGAATCATCTGAGAGGTTTACAGCACTCTCAAGATGATCGACGAGCTCTATCTGGAAGCCCATGATGCAAGTCGCCGCTCTGCCTCGGCACGAGCGGGACCACGAGAACCAGACGTTGAACCCCCTTCACTCGAGAAGAGGGCCAGACGAGAGCGAGCGTTTTAAAAGAAAAACGCTCACAGTTCACACAGAGGATTCCCTCGAGAATCTCCCGTGCGCGCTCTTCTCCCAGGCAGGAAAAGCACACTCGTGTGCTGTACATTTAATTTTCTTACCGTTTCATTGAGTAGCGTTTTCAAACAGACAGTCCCTGAAGACGATGAGATGATTTGTCATGTGTGCAAGGCGCCCCTTTATACTTCCAGGTCGCACGTTAATCATTCACGCTAATGATTCACGGGCTGTCGCCGGTCAATATGATTGACGTGATTTGATAGTGATTTCAGACACCTGTCACGCCTGAGGCGTTCCCCATAACGTCGTTGACGTATTGTTGAGTTCCCTTCGAAAGGGAACGGACGTTAACGGGTAAGTGTAACGGACGTATTTTCACATTAAAATAGGCGCACAGAGCCGCGCACATTCTCATTGGACAGTTTCCTGGAAGATTAACCAATCATGCTCAAAGTAAAATGGTGAAACAACCAATAACAATAGTTTTCGCGAGCATAGAGGTGTATTAAGTTTTATTTGCAGTCTGTATTATTATTTAATTAATTGGTCAAATGACGACAGTGTATGAATACAAATGAAATAATATAAACTGTTAGGCAAGCAGACAAAATTGTAAATTCACACAAAATCACATAGGCTAAGGCAAAAGGTTTCTGCTGCACTGCTCTCTTGGGGGTGAAACTATAACTATATTTTAACATATACATTGAAGAGCTGATTATGATAAAAAAAATCATTAGCTAATTAATTATCATAACAATACATTAAAAGACAGATATTTCGGTTGTTGAAAACGTTACAGATCTTGTAAAAATTTCAAAGTTGATTTAGAAGTGTTTTTGTTAACCTTTTTCAACCATTTAGCATTAGTTACTTCAATGTTGTTTCAACGTTGTAACAACAACTGACATTATTTCAACCATATTTCAATGTTGAAGGTCGGCCATGTGCCGGCTGGGTTATGATATGAAATTCGTCCACCTACTGGCGATTTTAATGTTCTTTAACATTGCAAATTTAATGAACATTGTTTTATTTAAAGCATTATTTCTTTCTTTTTTTTAAGGTATTACAAAGGTAAAAAAGGGATAATTATGTAGAACTGCACAAGTGCTACTGCTAAAGTCGTGCAATGTTATAATTTCTCATAAGCTTAATTGAATTGGCCTAGAGAGAATAATTATTATGACATTTTCTGTCTAAAGACTACATATAAAATAATTACCAAAAGTAAAGTAACTGCTGTTTGACTAAAAGTTGACAAAAAATGCAAAGACTTTTCGTCAACTACAGCTGTAAAAAACTGGATGACTCAAATGTGATTAAGACCAATAAACATTTTCGTCTTAAGACTAAATAAAAAATGGCTGCCAAAATTACACTGGCCTACATACACGTGCCCGCTACAATGCTGTTGCGTATGTATTAAATGAATTAAATAAAACATTTTACTTAAATTATCAGTAAAGTAGCCTCCTTGTACATAATTATTTTCTAGGGTTTACAATGTATACAGATTTGACATTTCCCCCGCATACTTCTGTCGGAATGGGTACGAAGTTGGCATTGAATTTCATTTGAAATGGTATTAAAAAGGTCTTAAAAAGCCTTGAATTTAAGTTGGAGGATCCTGGGGGTACCCTGTTATACGTTTAGCATCTATTCAAACGAAGTACGTTTACTATTTTTGAAAATTACGTATACCTACATTATATTAACAATGAGGCTGAGAATGACATACTTACGTCCAGTAACTGGTCGTTCTCTTACGGGAGGTTCTCTCGTATTGCGTAAGCTAGCTTACGCTACGGGAAAGATTCATCTTTGCTGAGAGTTTGAAGCCAAAAAATTATTTCATAATTTGTATCCATTGACAACGCAGTTCCTCTGCGGCAGACCTAGAGCAGGCTAGCTAGCAGCTCATTGGTTCGCTCAGAGAGAACTGCTTAAGCCTATGGGAGAGCGGGGCTGAACCCGCTACCAATGGGAAGCGCCCGCGCGCTCATTGCATCATGGCCCGCCAGAGTGGGCGTGGCTATGGTGTATATAACAGTCTCTCCCAGGCTTATATGATGATTCATTTCATCTTCAGCACGCTACACGCTTCTGCTGTTCTGAGAAGAAGTAAAGCCGTCGCCGTCGAGAAGGCATCACTCTAGCGAGCTCACGGACCCTGAAGAAGCCGGCCGTCTTCGCCACCTTCAGCCGCCCTGCAAGCTAGCGCCATCCGACGACTGTATCCTTCTCTGTTTTAAAAGAGCTGAGCGTCTTTTTAAAGATGTCTCGAATTTCCTGCGGCTCTTGCCGCGCTCCTCTCGAGGACGGAGACCGCCATATTGTCTGCGCTCTCTGCCTGGGACTCGAGCACGCAGAACTCGCCCTCGCGGATGGAGGATGCGACTTCTGTGAAAGCCTGCCGTTGTCGTCCCTGCGGGCACGACTCCTGGCGGCACAATCCGCTCCCGCGCCGCCTCTCTCTTCGCCGCGTAAAAAGAAACGCCGCGCCCAGAGGCCGCCGGAGCCCCCTGCGGAACCATGCGGGCCGCCGCCGCTGCTTCCCGCTTCCCGCTCTCCCTCCCCGCCCCAGCCGGACATATAGTTGCCGCCGAGTGGCCGCTCTGTCGCTTCCGATGACGCCGCGGAGGAGAAGGACTCATGTTCACTGCTCGCTTCAGACAGTGAAGACTGGTCATCTCTCGGATCCACGAGAGAGTCGGCGGGGATCCGCGCCGGAATAGAGGAGGAACTAATGCGCCTCCTCTCACAGGCCGTTGAACGCCTCGGTCTCGAGTGGTCTCCTCCACCCGAGCAGCCCCCGAACCGGATGGACGGCAGCTTCTTTCATCGGCGCTCGACCCCCGCGTGCAACCGGGCCGCCCCATTTCTGCCTGAACTTCACGCAGAACTGACGAAGTCCTGGAATGCTCCGCTCTCGGCTAGAAACCGCTCCGACATATCCGCCTCGCTGCGCTCAGTGGACGGAGCCGCCGAAAAGGGCTACTCAACCATGCCACCTGTCGAGGACTTGGTCGCCGCACACCTCTGCCCGCCCTCTGCTAGATGGCGCTCTTCCCCCACGCTTCCTTCGAAAGCTTGCAGAGCAACCTCGAGCTTTCACGCTCGCGCTTATGCCGCCGCTGGTCAAGCCGCCGCAGCGCTACATTCTATGTCTGTCCTCCAAGTACTACAGAGCGATATTCTCCGTGAATGGGCCGAGAGCGGTAGGAACCCCTCCCCCGCTGTCACGGACCTAAGAAGTGCTACGGACCTCGCCCTTCGCGCCACTAAAGCCGCCGCACAAGCTCTGGGGAGATGCATGGGCAGTCTTTGTGTAGCTGAGAGACACTTATGGCTAACGCTCGCCGACATGGGAGATTCTGAGCGCGCCGCGTTTCTTAACGCGCCCCTCTCCCCGACAGGCCTTTTTGGATCTGCTGTCACGGGAATTGTCGATCGCTTTTCCGAAGTCCAGAAAGCTACCCAGGCCATGAATTTGTTTCTGCCCCGCCGCGCTAGCTCTTCCGCAGGCCGCTCTCGTGAGCCTCCTGTCAGAGCCCCACCGCAGCGCCCTCCTCAGCAGACTCAAACAGCCCAGCGCAGACAGGGTGGCCGCCCTCGCTCTCGCTCTGACAGCCGCCGCAGACCGCCGCCCCCGAGGGGCCCGCGACCCAAGATCACGCTGAAGCCTGATCATCAGAAGTCTGCCTAGCAAAGTTAAGAAAATGACGGCGCTCTCCCGCTGCGGCCGGACCGCCGTCAAAGCTTCGCCCTCTGCCAGTCCCCGTTGTTTCGCCTACTGCTGTAGTGTTTACCGCCACAAATAAGCCGGAGTCCCTACCCGCTTGCGAGCGACAAAAAGCCGTTTTTACGGCTACCCAGAGAAATCTCAAAAAGAGAAAATTTGCCGGTTGTGTAGAAAATGTGCCCACAATCATGTGTTCACCCATACACACAAGCATAACAGATCCCGTGTCTCTCTCAGAGCCCCTTCACATGAGACGGGCACAGCCCGCTCTAACATCAGAGAAAATAAACACGCCCATGAATGCATGCACGTGTCCCCTCTCTGCTCGCTCTGTTTCACGGCCCATAGACTCCTCTCTGAGTGCAAGTCCCGTTGCAACACACATTCAAAGCGCGCCCACACTCTGTGTTCAGCCCGCTATGTACAGCAATCAGGGCGTGATAACCATTCGGCCACTAGCCGCATGCTCCAAAGCGTGGGAAGCCATTCCAGGCATTTCCCCGTGGGTGCTAAGCATTATAAAGAACGGCTATCTGCTACAGTTTCGCCGCCGCCCGCCTCGTGCACGCGCTCGGCTCGAATCTACTGTCAGCCCGCTGGCCGCCGGCACGCTTCGCTCAGAAATTGCGACGCTGCTACAAAAGGGCGCCATAGAGAGAGTCCCGCCATCTATGACCGAGTCGGGGTTTTACGGCCATTATTTTCTGGTTCCCAAGAAAGACGGCGGCCTCAGACCGATTTTAGATCTCAGGTCTTTGAACAAAGTGCTCATGAAGAGACCGTTCAAGATGCTCACTACCAGGAAACTCCTCGCGCAAGTGCGCCAGGGGGACTGGTTCATCTCTCTAGACCTGAAAGACGCCTATTTTCAGATCCAGATAAATCCCCGTCACAGGCCATTCTTACGTTTTGCCTTCGAGGGTCATGTATATCAATACGCCGTCCTCCCGTTCGGCTTATCCCTGGCGCCCCGTACATTCACGAAGTGCATGGATACGGCGCTCGCCCCCCTGCGGAGCCAGGGGCTGCGCATATTGAATTATCTGGACGACTGGTTGATTTTGGCCCAATCACAGACGGAGCTTCTGTCGCACCGCGCAGTTCTCCTCGACCATCTGAAAACACTGGGCCTCTCTGTCAACTGGACAAAGAGCTCCCTTCAACCCAGTCAATCGATTTCCTTTCTAGGAATAGATTTGAACTCGGTCTCAATGACGGCTCGCCTGTCCTCACAGCGCGCGCGCAGTGTTCAGCGTCTAGCCGCCTCGTGTCAGATGGGCACCCGCATACCCCTGAAAACCTTTCAGAGGATGCTGGGGTACATGGCCTCAGCCTCCGCTGTGCTTCAGCTGGGCCTTCTGCACATGCGCCCGCTTCAGCTCTGGTTAAACAGCCGTGTACCCCACCACGCGTGGAACACAGGCCGCCAGCTGGTCAGGGTTACGCAGACATGTCTCACGGCGCTGCAGCCATGGACAGTAGCAGAATGGTTTCGGCAGGGCGTCACGATGGGGACCTTTTCCCGCCGAAAAGTCATCTCGACAGATGCATCCAACACGGGTTGGGGTGCAGTCTGCGAGGGCTCACCGGCCTTCGGCCACTGGTCGACTCAGGAAAGCCCCTTACACATAAATTGTCTGGAAATGCTTGCGGTCGAGAACGCGCTCTCGCGCTTCCTCCCGCTCATTCGGGGACACCACGTCCTGATCCGTTCGGACAACATGGCTGTGGTCTCCTATATCAACCGTCAGGGCGGTGTCAGATCCAAGAATCTCTTTCTACTGACACACCGCATTTTAGTTTGGTCTCAGAGCCGCCTGCTTTCGCTCAGAGCGACGCATGTGCCGGGCCATCTGAACGACGGTCCAGACATACTATCCAGGAACCTCATCTCCATAGGAGAATGGTCCCTGAACACACAGACGGTCCAAATACTGTGGCGGCTATTCGGCAGAGCAGAAGTGGACCTCTTCGCGTCAGAAGAGAACGCTCACTGCCCAATATTTTTTACGAGGAGCGAGGACGCGCTAGCCCAGGAATGGCCTCGCCGCCCGCTCTATGCATTCCCTCCGATCGCTCTGTTACATCAGGTAATTCAGAGGATCAGGGACACACGCCACTCGGTGCTCCTCATAGCTCCGCGTTGGGAGAGTCAAAGTTGGGTTCCGGAGCTCACTCAGCTGTCACAGACAGCCCCGTCGCCCATCCCAGTCAGAGCAGATCTCCTCTCTCAAGCTCGCGGCACGATCTGGCACCCCCATCCACAGCGCTGGGTGCTACATGCATGGGTGATCAACGACTATTCGTCGATTTGCCAGAGGGAGTAAGAAACACTATCATACAGGCTAGAGCACCTTCCACGAGAAGGCTCTATGCGTCTAAATGGTCTGTGTTCTCAAAATGGTGCACCGACAAACATCTGGACCCACGGTCATGCGAGGTACCGTCTTTGCTAGTTTTCCTTCAAGAGATGCTGGACAAGGGCAGGTCCCCCTCCACTCTCAAGGTTTACGTGGCAGCCGTCACGGCATTCTCTGAACCCCGGCGCGTTCAGTCCCTGGGCAAAGACGAGTTAGTCATCCGCTTCCTCAGGGGAGCTAAAAGGATGAATCCTCCGCGGCCCCCGTCGGTTCCTATCTGGGATCTTTCTATAGTCCTCGAAGCTATGAAAGCACCCCCGTTCGAACCGCTCGAGTCTGTGGACCTAAAATACCTCTCGCTCAAAACCGTTTTTCTGATGGCTCTGTCCTCAGTAAAACGCGTGGGGGATCTTCACGCGCTCTCATCCAGCGCCGCGTGTCTTGAGTTTGGACCGAATGATTCAGTCGTCATTCTCAAACCTAGGCATGGCTATGTCCCGAAGGCGATTGGTACCCCGTTCAGGGCTCAGATTATTTCTCTATCGGCTCTGCCTCCATCCGATAGTGAGCGCGACGCTAATCTCCTCTGCCCGGTTCGGGCTCTGAGATTGTACACTACGCGCGCTGCCGCGTTCAGACGCGCTGAGCAGCTTTTCGTGTCGTTTGGGGGGCGCACCAAAGGTCTGGCCGCCTCAAAACAGACACTGTCTAGATGGATAGTGGACGCTATCGCTTCTGCTTACGCATCAAAATGCCTGCCCTGCCCTTTGGGCATCAGGGCGCACTCCACCAGAGGCATGGCCTCATCGTGGGCATGGTCCTGTGGAATTTCCATTCATGACATTTGTGTGGCCGCTGGATGGGCCTCCCCGTCCACTTTTGTCAGATTTTACAATTTGGAAGTTCCCGCCTTGCAGGCAAAACTACTAGCTGTCTAAAAACCAGCTCCCTAAGAAGCTGCATCACTGGGAGTCCCTCACACAACCGGTTCGCCCCTTGTGCTCTCCTAAGATGCTTATGTATACACTATGTGCCCGCTCTGCCGGCCTCTTTGTACATTCACTCCACATTAAATTATTCCCCCGGTATCACCTTGGGATTCATGAGTGTTTTTCATAGCGCGCACGCGTTGACCAGGTGTTCCCGTAGCGTAAGCTAGCTTACGCAATACGAGAGAACCTCTCGTAAGAGAACGAATCGGTTACCTAACGTAACCTCGGTTCTCTCTAGAAGAGGGAACGAGTATTGCGTTCCCGGCCGTGCTTGCGCTACTAGCGTTTCGCTTCACGCTGAAATAAATCATCATATAAGCCTGGGAGAGACTGTTTTATACACCATAGCCACGCCCACTCTGGCGGGCCATGATGCAATGAGCGCGCGGGCGCTTCCCATTGGTAGCGGGTTCAGCCCCGCTCTCCCATAGGCTTAAGCAGTTCTCTCTGAGCGAACCAATGAGCTGCTAGCTAGCCTGCTCTAGGTCTGCCGCAGAGGAACTGCGTTGTCAATGGATACAAATTATGAAATAATTTTTTGGCTTCAAACTCTCAGCAAAGATGAATCTTTCCCGTAGCGTAAGCTAGCTTACGCAATACGAGAGAACCTCTCGTAAGAGAACGACCAGTTACTCGACGTATGTCATTCTCAGCCTCATTGTTAATATAATGTAGGTATACGTAATTTTCAAAAATAGTAAACGTACTTCGTTTGAATAGATGCTAAACGTATAACAGGGTACCCCCAGGATCCTCCAACTTAAATTCAAGGCTTTTTAAGACCTTTTTAATACCATTTCAAATGAAATTCAATGCCAACTTCGTACCCATTCCGACAGAAGTATGCGGGGGAAATGTCAAATCTGTATACATTGTAAACCCTAGAAAATAATTATGTACAAGGAGGCTACTTGACTGATAATTTAAGTAAAATGTTTTATTTAATTCATTTAATACATACGCAACAACATTGTAGCGGGCACTTGTATGTAGGCCAGTGTAATTTTGGCAGCCATTTTTTATTTAGTCTTAAGACGAAAATGTTTATTGGTCTTAATCACATTTGAGTCATCCAGTTTTTTATAGCTGTAGTTGACGAAAAGTCTTTGCATTTTTTGTCAACTTTTAGTCAAACAGCAGTTACTTTACTTTTGGTAGTTATTTTATATGTAGTCTTTAGACAGAAAATGTCATAATAATTATTCTCTCTAGGCCAATTCAATTAAGCTTATGAGAAATTATAACATTGCACGACTTTAGCAGTAGCACTTGTGCAGTTCTACATAATTATCCCTTTTTTACCTTTGTAATACCTTAAAAAAAAGAAAGAAATAATGCTTTAAATAAAACAATGTTCATTAAATTTGCAATGTTAAAGAACATTAAAATCGCCAGTAGTTGGACGAATTTCATATCATAACCCAGCCGGCACATGGCCGACCTTCAACATTGAAATATGGTTGAAATAATGTCAGTTGTTGTTACAACGTTGAAACAACATTGAAGTAACTAATGCTAAATGGTTGAAAAAGGTAAACAAAAACACTTCTAAATCAACTTTGAAAATTTTACAAGATCTGTAACGTTTTCAACAACCGAAATATCTGTCTTTTAATGTATTGTTATGATAATTAATTAGCTAATGATTTTTTTTTATCATAATCAGCTCTTCAATGTATATGTTAAAATATAGTTATAGTTTCACCCCCAAGAGAGCAGTGCAGCAGAAACCTTTTGCCTTAGCCTATGTGATTTTGTGTGAATTTACAATTTTGTCTGCTTGCCTAACAGTTTATATTATTTCATTTGTATTCATACACTGTCGTCTTTTGACCAATTAATTAAATAATAATACAGACTGCAAATAAAACTTATTACACCTCTATGCTCGCGAAAACTATTG
This sequence comes from Gila orcuttii, assembly GCA_026230005.1. Classification (NCBI taxonomy): domain Eukaryota; kingdom Metazoa; phylum Chordata; class Actinopteri; order Cypriniformes; family Leuciscidae; genus Gila; species Gila orcuttii. The sequence continues at coordinate 28,525,956 of JAPDVR010000010.1, read as the reverse complement.
TTATTGGTTGTTTCACCATTTTACTTTGAGCATGATTGGTTAATCTTCCAGGAAACTGTCCAATGAGAATGTGCGCGGCTCTGTGCGCCTATTTTAATGTGAAAATACGTCCGTTACACTTACCCGTTAACGTCCGTTCTCTGTCGGTGAGCAGCTGTTGATTGCGTTGATTACTCGATCAGACCTGTATTATTGATCTGCCTGTTGAATTTTGAGCGAATTTGAGTTGATATGTCAATGAAGAACAAAAACTGGAATGTGAACAGAGGAGCTGGATCGTACGTGGTCTGTAAAAGTACTGGCGATATCAGGTAAGAAAACATTTTTCAGTCCTTAACAGTCTAACGTTTAGGGACACAGGTAACCTAACGTTAACGGTCATAGGCTTACTGCAACTTCATAAGATAAATAAGTTATCTCTGTGTGCGTTTTTGTACTGCTTCACCATTAGCGTAGCGAGCAAGTATTTATGTAACTTAACGTTAGTACCATCTGAAATTGCTATGTTTTGTTGTTGGTAACGTTATGTGTTTAAAGTTGTCAGCTAATGTTAGTTTTAAACTGAAACGCATGAGAGGTAAAAAAAAAAAAAAGCGTGGGAATGAGTAAAGTGATAAAACCGTAATTTAATCCTTAGAAATGTTTACATAACCTCTTCAAACACTAATAGCTAAAGATATTGAAAAGATATTTGTTTACTTTTTATTTTTTTTACAATTCCACCTTGGGGCTTTGAAGAATTTCTTGTGTAATTGTTCATCTGAATACATCAAATATGTGTTTTAGAATGGATAGTGTTGTATACTTTGTTTTCTACCCGACTCTAATTGAACTGTAAAGTGAAAATCTTGTACATTACTTATTTTGTATTCAGTTTTCTTGCTTTTATTTATACAAGATAGTACAGACAGCGGGCAAGAAGTGAAGAGGGAGAGATGTCATCGGAATGGACCTCGAGCTGGGACCCCGTCGGAGCACTGCACAAGGCTGACACGATTTATTGAGAATTTTAAAACTTTTTTTTTACTGTACATTTTAAATATTAAATGTTTAATTTAAGGGTTACTGTAATTGAACAAAAGCTGTCTTTAAATATTCCATTTAGATTTCTACTTCTACAGGTTTTTAATATTACCTAACGCTGCAATTTAAAGTTTGAGATGTTTTTCATCTGTTTTAGAAAGTATTTTTAGACTTGTTTTTTCATAATAAAACTTGTTTTACAATCTTGAGCATGTGTTATCTCTTTATTAAATGTGTTTAATTAAGCCATTGCTGCAAGTAATTTGACCGTTAACAATTTTTTAGTGTACAGTTAATCACAAATTCAGTCAGCATTGTCATGTTTCAACTGCAAACTAGGTTGTAATTGAATGTACAATTAAACCATGATGAAAGGTAAGAGTGAAACAAAGTCACGATATCAAATTCCGGATATATTTAATATCCCTTCCCTTTTACCATTTTATAGATAAATGTAATATCCCTTAACCCTACGCCCAACCCTAAACATATCCATTTAAGAATATAAAAATGATAAAACCTAATAGAGATGAAGGTATATTGCAGTTTTATTAACAATATAGTATTAAAATATATATTGAGCCACTAATCCTACCCATAACCATTTCTTAAAACTACGTAGGTTAGGCAACAATTATGAAGAATAACATGACAGCTATTCGATTGAATTGATTTATTGCGAAAAATTTCAAAACCGGTAGCAAAAGTCGTTCACATGAAGATGTGTTGCAGTCGCAGTCCTCGCTGGCAGTAATAGTTTTTGTATGAGGTACAGATCAGAATTTAAATTATTCATCCATGAAAATGTTAATCCGGTTTAGCTCTGTGAAGGCGCGTACGCTTCTCCATTTCAAATGTAGCACACCAACTGAAACAAGGCACGTCACAAATCAGGCGAGAGCCAATGACCGTTTGATATCCAGAAGTTTGCACAAGGCCCTAAAATGGCTGAAAGGTCAGCTGTGTTACCCATAAGCAGTTGACATGGTTTGACAATGTTGACAATTCAGTTTCAATTTATGCTCACACTACATTATATGGAAATTTGGAAGTCACAAACACACTACATTATATGGAAATTTGGAAGTCACAAAATAAAACAACTAAATTGTGTTAAACAACAAAACATCCCTTATGTACAGTTTATAATTGGTGTGTGAGTGTGTGTGATATTTGAGATCGAAAAACTCAAAAAAAAAAAAAAAGAAGTTTTGCTGCATCTAATGGGGAAAATGCGTCCAAACTAAATCTTACTGAAAGCTTGTTTTTGGAGATATCAACCTCAAATTTGGAACTTAGTATGCAACTTATTTAGATTTATGGCTTTGATTTTCAGTTTTTTGAGGTCAACATATTTCATAAAATATATGATTTATATACAATATTGTTCATAAATAATTGTCATAAACTTAAACCTATATAGCTTTTTTTTTTCATTTCACTTGCCAATCGTCTTCTTTAAAATGAGACCAAAATTAGGTCTGCACTCCCATGCTTAAAATTTTTGACAGTGTCTGCACATTATAACATAACTATAACACGCGCTTTGATTCATTCCGTACATTTGGGGGTTTTAGAGGTTTAATTGAAATCAAATATTAACATTACTGCCCTAACTATTAGGATATCTACTTCATAAATCTTTGGAATAGTATGGAAATATAAGGTTCACATCACTAAAAACATATATGGAAATCGAAGAGTCATGGGTGGAGTCTGGATGTCATCTAGTGGAAAAGATTGGTACTGCACACACAAATATTTTTTCCCTAAAGTTCATTTATTGAGACATCAGCCTACAATCTGGCCCAGAACTTGTTCAGATATTTAGCATTGGTTTTCTTGAAGTTTTAGAGTTGAAAATGTATTGTAAATATATATATTATATAATACAACAATATGTATTTTATATATTTTTTGTGCAATTTTCATAGACTTCTATAACCTTTTTAAACTTTACTTTTACAACGTTGTTTTACTTATTTAATAATCTGAGACGTGTACCCTTTTAGTACCCTGATAGTTCGCAGTGCGTAAGAAATGTTAACAAATACAACTTTTTATTTTAATAATCATTAGTAAACGTTGAAATTAACATGAACAAAAATCAATAAATGTTGTAGAAGTGCAGTTTTCTTTTTTTACCTAAATGATAACTAGCCTACTGGATTATAATAACTCACCAATTACAATCCTCTCTTCTGTCAAATTTGCCATCGATAATGCCATGCTGTTTAGCTTGGGTTTAATGAAAATACAAGAAACCGGGACATAAGACCTCACACGCTTTCGACGTGCGATTCCGAGAACCGAGCACGTTCTTTTCGCCTGTATGAACACTTCACACACGCTGGCACTGCCTGTGTGGTTTACCTGTTTACACGTTCATAACGTCCTACTCGAAACACACGTTTTCGACGCCCATTTTTGTTACGATAAACGCGCGTCAAAAGCGTGCGTTTTCGGTGACCCCCAAAGCGCGCGTCAAAAGCGTGCGTTTTGACAGCCAAACGCGCGTTCCTGACGCCCGCTTTGATGCAAAAAACGCGCGTTTCTGACGCGTGTTTTCCGTGTGCACAAAGCGTGCGTTAAGAACGCGCGCTTTTTATGGCAAAAACGCACGCTTTTGACGCGCGTTTGGCTGTCGAACGCACGCTTTTGACGCGCGTTTTCTGTGTACACAAAGCGCACGTTAAGAACGCGCGCTTTTATGGCAAAAACGCGCGCTTTTGACGCGTGTTCGGCTGTCGAACGCACGCTTTTGACGTGTCAATGTGCAATCGGACGCCTGGCCAGGCGTTTGTGAACACTTTGGCTTGCCATATATGTGAGAAATCCATAAAAAACTCCGATGTCTGAACTATATGAGGTGTGATTCGTGCATTTACTTTGCAAACTAAGCAATCACCGTGTCGATCGTCACCTACCTTGCCGTGACCAATGACGTGTGATAACATACGCGTGGATAAACGCCTGGATAACGTACGCGTGGATAAACGCCTGGATAACGTACGCGTGGATAAACGCCTGGATAACGTACGCGTGGATAAACGCCTGGATTAATACTTAGGCTAATTTCTATTATCTTTACCAGGGCTCGACATTAAACCTTTTCATGTGCTTAGTAAGTAAATCTGTCATTCACTTGTCCGTGTAAAAAAGTTGATTTGTCCGGATTTTTGTTTTGTTTTTTGTGTGTGTTAATTTATTCTGAAGCAATATTCTCATCAGTGTTCAATCAGCTTTGATATTTAAAATCGGCATATTGTAATATCTGCATCTTTAAAGGGCATCCTCCTCCCTAATCTTAATAAATGTATGCTTCATCTTTCATTTTAAATCCCTAAATTTGATCAATAAATTCAATTATTTAGAATAGTAAGACATATCTGTTACCTTAGGTAGAGCTGATCAAATTAAATCATTTACACTGAGAAATTACAATTGCATAAAATAATGTTATGAAATTGATTTAAACATACAATTAAGAAACGTTGGAAAGAATGATACTACTTTTAAACATAACACTAAACCGCCAGTAGGTGGTGGCAGGCGACCGTCTTAATGAGTGAGTCATTGATTCATTCATTCAAACGATTCGTTCAAACGGCTGATTCATTCAAGAATGAGACAGATGTTTATGAATGGGTCATTGAATTTTTGACTCAACCGATTCGTTCAAAATGCTGAATCGTCCAGTAATGAAAACAGGCCGAGTGTTCCTGTGAGATGCGCCGTGGTTCTGCTGTGATTTTTGTTTGGAACTATTTTCGCTGCTGAAAGTGAAACAGAACAAAAAAAGCCAACATGTATTGGCTGTTTTTGTTCTGTTTCACTTTCAGCAGTGACAATATTGCAATATTGCATCTAAAATGTAAGTGACTTAATTTTAACTGTATATTGAACTGTTGTAACTTGTAGGAAATCAATGTCACATTTTCAATCGTGATAGTATTCAGGAAAAATAATTGAGGTTCCTTAACATATGTTAAACATATAAAAACTCCACATTTTGATTTTTATATTCAGTTTGTCGTTAAAAAGACAGTTTGACTTGTTCTCAAGATATAGGCATTTTGTTGAGGAATGACCAGAGCAGGCAAATAAAAACAAGATAAATAAATAAGCAAATGAACAAATAATTTGGACAATTCAACTCTTCACAATTTTGGGCTATTTTTTTTATTTATTTATTTTTTTGCCATGAAGGTCTGTGGATTATAAATATGCCAAATTATGTGCGAATTTCAGGAACATGATGACTTCATAAAGATTTGGTTTTACTGAGAACAATAACTGACAAACACTAAAACGAAATATAACCTTGTCGATGCTTAGGCTACTGCAAGGATTCAAAAGAAACAATTTTGATTATATTATGCATTCCCGTGGAGTTATTAGCAAAATACAAGGTGACTTATTACTGCGCCACCTTGTGGCTGTTCACCAAATTCAGTACACTTACAAAATGATTAACTGCTGGCTGCAAAATAAAAAATAGAAAGAAGTGGGGGAAAATGTAAAAGAAAATCAAATACGACTTGGTTCAATGATTCAGGGGAACAATTATTTTGTTTCTATCCCTTGTTTTTCAAGGGTTATTAACATACAAATACTTGAGAGACAGTGCAAAATCTTACACAAATATTGTACACTTACACTACACTTACAGTAGGCCTACTTTACACTAAGGGTTACTTGATGTAAGATGAGAGAAGTACATATTGTACATACAGTAAACTATCACATTGCACTCCCTTCATGATTGTCATATTTATTTGCAGAGATTTTTAGGGACTGTATTTTACCATATAAAAAAGGCTGTTTCCCAACCCTGTTCCTGGAGGCACACCACACACAACACATTTTCCAACTTTCCATCATAATCACATCTCAATCAACTCATCAGCTCTTCAGTGGATACAGCAGTCACAGGAGGGAGACTTCATCAACAATGTGCAGTGCTGTTGTGTTCAGGGTTAGGAAACACTGGACTATGTCTAAGTGAGCTTCAGAAAGAGTTTGGTGACAAGACCAAGAAAATGTTTCTTATTTTTAGAAGAGGTGAAAAATTATACATTCACAGTACATTCAAACACAGTGTTGTACATTACCCTGCATATTTATCCCCAGACTATATGCTTGTTGGGCCGGTGCAGAACAGGAGTCCTGAAGTCTCCCCAGCACCACACACTGCACATGTCTCTTCTGTATAAAGCCCCTGTTAAATGACCTGATCTGAATCAGATGCTTTTGATTGAGGAGACAATGCAGAATAAACAGAACAGACAAAGAAACCCACAAAACATTATACCTATACATTAACCATCTCCTTATAGTGAACGGACTCCATGCTTAACGCTATTGTCTGGTATATTTGCTTCTTATTTATTAAAGGCAATTGGTTGATGAAAAATTGATTAAAATTAAGATACAATTTATACAAAACGAAATTCACTTTAAAGAAAGGCTTTCTACAAAACAAAACTTAATGAAGTGGTCAAAATCATCTCTGTTGACCCACGTCTCTCGATATATTGGCTACTTTTCATAATCACAGATGGAAAAAAATAACATTATAACAAATATGAAACTAAATGCGTTTATTTAATGACTACAACACATATAGTAGGCTTACAGACTCTTTATTTGTAGAAAAGGCTGCACATTCATTTAATTCTGAAGTTTGCACACATAAGTTGAAAGGCATTCGTTTGTAAATCATATCTGCGACATTTATCAAGTACACGGATAATTGTGCATGCATTTATTAATCATTATGATACTAAAATCATAATAAAGTAGGCTACACTGTATACAAAAAAATCAGATTAGCCCAGAATATGAACGCAACGCGTTTAATTACACGTTATTAAGCATTTTTCTCCCATAGAAAATCATTACAAGAACGCTTAAAGTGGTTTAATGCAGATTAGACTGTCCCGTTATTACGTCAAATAACTATGTAGAAATAACAATTATGTTGAAATAATGACTCAATATCTCGAAATAGAAAGTTTTCTTTTTTCCCTGCACCATTTGTTTCAGGGCTGCATAGAACACAGTCTGAATATAGGCTAATTGATTCCAGAAATAATATTTGGCGGTGCTTTGGTCTTTATTGGGGGTGCTGAAGCACTGCTAGCCCGCCCTAGCGCCGCCCATGATGACCAATATTAAACACACACATAAATATATATAAATGAGATATATAATAGTGTTGTAAACCCCCAAAAACATGAAAACAGTGTGTGTTATGATCATATCCCAAATTAAAAAGGTACAATACAGTGAGATGATAGAATTCAGCCTAACTATTAGGCTAATAGCTTTGAGCGCAGCTCAAACACGTGACCGTGACGTGTGACGTCTCAAATCTTACGTCTGACGCCTGAATACTATGGGATTTTGGCCAGACGGCTCGCGAGCGTATACACGTTAGTTCACCTCTCAGTTTGCTTAGCGATCGCCAAAAGGTGCACAAATCACACCTCATAGAACTAAGCACGTCGCATCATAAGACGCCTGATACACACGTCGTCCCTCTGTACGTCGCATCATAAGACATCTGATACACACGTCGTCCCTCTGTACGTCGCATTATAAGACGCCTGATACACACGTCGTCCCCATGTATGTCGCCTTTAAAACATTTTAAAGTTTGCATTAGTGGATGTAGGTCTACTTGCTATAGGCTATTGCTTTTACAGTAATTAGTTAACTTATTTCCCAAAGGGCCCCTGGTGCATAAAAACTATAAGTTTATTCAATGTTTGATATCATGGGTGGCGCTAGGGAGGGGCTAGCCCCTTTTTTATCATAATGATTAATAAATGCACGCACAATTATCCTGAACTTGATAAATGTTGCAGATATGTTTTATTATTCACAAACAAATGCCTTTCAACTTATGTGTGCAAAATTCAGAATTAAATGAATGTGCAGCAAATTGTACAAATACAGGGTCTGTATACCAAACACTATACGTGTTGTAGCCATTAAATAAGCGCATTTAGTTTCATATTTGTTAAAATATTGTAATGTTATTTTTTTTACATCTATGTTAATTTTGAAAAGTGAACAGCATAAGTAAGATATGAGTCGAAATATATCGGTAGACATGGAATGGGTCAGACATGATTTTGACCACTTCATTAAGTTTTGTTTTGTAGAACGCCTTTCTTTAAAGTGAATTTCGTTATGTATAAATTGTATCTTAATTTTAACAATTTTTACCATCAACGAATTGCCTGGATTTAATAAGAAGAATGCGTTGTATAATCATGACATGGGCGCCCGCGCGGTCACTTGCATTGCACATAAACTGGTGCGCATCTCAATATAAATTAACAGTTCAACCGAAACTCAGTGTATGCCTCAGACATGAGAAATATATAGAGAGCTTGAAATATCTTTAAACGAAACAATTCAAAACGAAAAGAAATAGGCTACTCTCTGATTATGTAATTATAGCTTATGTATTTCTCTAGGCGCGTTCACTACGGAGATGGCGATCGTCAATTGCATATTTGCAGCAGACACAGTGACTTATACTTATTAATAAAAATGAATGCACGCGTGTCACCGGACTTACAAATGCACATATTGTAGGCCTATAATACGCACACATATAATGTCGAAATAATGAGATATGTTGAAATAACATTATTAATAATAATAAATATTTTGGAATATTTGGTTGAATGCTGAATGTTGTGCTTGTTCAAATTAATACAATTAAAACTTTATAATTGAATAAATAAAATAATTTAATATTAAATATTGAGTGGCCAAGTTTTGCTAATTTATTAATAGTATTGATATATAATATATATATATATATATATATATATATATATATATATATATATATATATATATATATATATATATATATATATATATATATATATATATATATATATATATATCATAATATATATAATTGCTCAGCTCCCCCTGTCAATGATCTAGCACCCTCTCAACACCTGTAAAAAAATTGTCTGGCGCCGCCCCTGTTAGATATACACTACCAGTCAAAAGTTTTTGAACGGTAAGATATTTTTGAACAGTAATATTGTGAAATATTTATACAATTTAAAATATGAATATATTTTAAAATGTAGCCTAATTTATTCCTGCGATCAAAGCTGAATTTTCAGCATACTCCAGTCTTCAGTGTCTCATGATGATGATTTAATGCTCCAAAAACATTTATGATTATTATCAGTGTTGAAAACAATTGTGTACAATTTTGTTTTCAGGATTATTTGATGAATAGAAAGTTTAAAACAAAAGCATTTATCTGAAATTTTCCAGCACAGTAATATAAAATATACTTAAATAGAAAAGTTTAAATTGTATAAATTATAAATTGTGAAAAAGTTTCAATTGTAAAAATATTTCACAATATCACTATTTTTGCTGTATTTTGAATCAAATATAAATGAAGCCTTGGTGAGCAGAAGATACTTCTTTTAAAAACATTTAAAAATCGTACCGTTCAAAAAACGGTAGTGCAAATATATTGGTACGTTAGTGTGTAAATAAAAATAACATATTTTGAACATTAATGGTATTCTTTTTTACTAGCCCTTAGAGCCCATGCACATATATTTTTTTTCTTTTTGCCTTGTTTTAGTGATCTCGCCTTAATTCTCTTTAAGTCATTCAACATTTTCTTCAACATTTAATGACGTGGAGAAGGTATTCTGAGAAAACATGCTTAGTTTCTTATGTTTTATCAATTATATCAATTTATATATTTGTATATAAATGTGTGAAATGCATGAATCGCTAATATTTGATGGTGGAAAAATATTTACATCATATTTTCTGGTTCAGCTGCAGGTCGGGAATAAGAGCAGACTGTGGATGAAATATATATTTTTAAAATATCAAATAATGTTAATATTGTATTGACATAATTTATGTATTTTAAGTGACTGTTGTTGCTATCTGGTAAGGCAGTGAGATGTGTTAACTTACCTGGATTCATCTAGGCTATATTTTTGTACTTTTTTAAAGTTTATTTCTATTTATTTATTTTTGATTTCGTAATGTTTTATTTAACAGGCAGTGATTTTAATAAATAGCATAAAGTTGTATCAAGTAGGCTATTGCATTGAAAATAACAATAAAGTCAAATCCATCACTTGGATTCAATGAATTCCTTCCTTCTGTTCCTTCTAATCACATCCTGCTCATTAATATATTTCTGTACACTAATATTTTCTTCCATTATTATGCATGTCCAACTTGATCTGCCATTTGTTCTTAATTGTAGATTTTTGATAATTGTCTTAATAACTTCTTTACCAAAGGGAATGTTTATAACATCCAGGATAGTCCCCACCAGCACTGCACATTGTATGTCTTCCTCATAAACACACCTGATTCCACTCATCAGCTCATTAGACTGCAAGACCTGAAGCGGGTGTGTGTCAAATAAGGAGAGATACAAAATGTGCAGACTGTAAAACATGAAATGGTAACATGGTTGGGAACCCCTGCTCTACTGCAGTGTGTAGAATAAGTACCCAAAAAGATCATGAGATTTGTATAGGGGTCTCCATCTGTCCTAGACTTCAGTTCCAACACACCTGTAATTTTCAAGCAACCCTGAACACCGAGATTAACTGCTTTAACTCCTAATTCAACTATTAATAAAATTGGGAGTCAATTATCTACTTCAGGTTCTGTTTGGCTCAGCATTAATGTTATGTAGTAAAATTATTATATAATAATTTACTGTTTTATTTATAACAAACATTTTCATTTTCTTTAATGCAACCTCATGAGTTAGTAAACGGATATATAGGATTGCCAGGTGAATGTGCCAAGGAAGCCAAAGATATAGACATTAAAGTAAATTAGTAAGACTGATATGAAGTTAATAAAACAATGTGAAAAGTAGATGGCAGAAAAAATGAGGAAGAAAAAAAAACAGGAAGATGGCTTAATAACATCCAAAGAAATGCTGGTAAACAAGGAGAAATAGAAAGGAAGATTCAATTATTTCTAGACCTAGATTTGAGCATACATTTAGTAGCTTGGAAAAATGGGGAAGAATAAAAAAGGATACGAACATTAGGCCTGATGAAAGGAGAATATCGATTTTTAATTTGAAAAGAATTAAGATGAATTTCGACCTGCAAAACATATTACAAAGGAACTCATATGATGACGTTCTGATTTATTTTTTAATGCTATGACTGATTTAGATAAAATAACATAGGGTGTTTACTTTTTAGGATAAATTAGGAAAATGGTTCCCTTTCGAGAGGTCTCTCCTATTGCGTAAGTAGCTTACGCTATGGGAAAACTCCTTTTCTCGAGAATATTGAAGTCTTTATGTAAAACGCATTGCAGCTGCACAGCTGACAGCAATGAACGAAGGAGCTCGGTCATTGGCTGTGCTGCGGCAACTTGCTCGAACCAATGACGGGGCGACTCTGAATGCGCGACCAATGAGCGCGCTTCGCGCCCGCGCGCGTCAGAGCCCGCCAAGATGGGCGTGGCCAAGCTATATATTGGGCGCCCCGTCATGAGAGTTCTTTAGATTTAATCTCCTTCAGTAAACACCTTCTTCGCTGGATCCTCCGGATTATTGAAAGCCTTCGCCGCCGTGGAAAAGCATACCAGCGGGATTGCTACGAGGACGTCGGCACCTTCAGCCGCCTTCGAACACCATCCTACTGAGCCATCCGGCGCGCCACACACGCAAGTATTTTACATCTGTTCGCCCCGCGACATTTGTAAAAGAGCAATTTTTCTGAGGCGTTGTTTCAAATGCCTTCCTGCGCGTCGTGCAGAGACCTTCTCCCGGACGGGGATCGTCACATCATCTGCGCTCGCTGCCTGGGCCGGAACCACGCAGAAGCTGCTTTGACCAAGGGCGGATGCCCGGAATGTGACGACCTGGGTCTCTCCACACTGCGGGCTCGCTTCGCCGCTTTCGCAGCGAGCGAGCCCATCGCCGCCACCCCTCTGTTTGAGCCACGCTTTAAAAAAAAAAATTCTTCTTTTTCTTCTTCGCTCTCCTCAGTGGACGGCGCGAAGGAAAGAGGCTACGAGGGAACGCCGCCCCTCGAGGCGGCCGTGGCCAATCATCTCTGCCCGCCCTCCACCACCGGATGGAAAGCCAAAGCTTCCCACCCCTCGAAGCCCTGCCGCACTACCTCTGCTCTCGCCGGTCGCGCCTACGCCGCCGCCAGCCAAGCTGCATCAGCGCTTCACTCAATGGCGGTACTTCAAGTGTTCCAAGCCAAGCTTCTCCACTCTATGGACGAGTCTGGCCCCGAACCCGAAGCCTTCAGGGACCTACGCAGCGCAACTGATATAGCTCTGCGCGCCACGAAGGCCACCGCCCAGTCTATTGGCCGTGCTATGGCTAATTTGACTGTTCTCGAGCGCCATCTGTGGCTGACTCTGACTGAGATGAAGGACGCGGATAAGGCGCCATTTCTCGACGCGCCTATCTCCACCGGCGGGCTGTTTGGACCGGAAATGAGAAGAGAGAGTGCGTGTCTCGCAAAAGCCGGACCACTCTCTCTGCAAAAGCTCAAACATTACCCAGTCCCCTTACAGGCGGCTGGATATGTCCATACAGCAGTCAATGGGCCAGTCACAGAGCTCGCTCACCTGCAAACAAACGGCGTTTTTACGGCGACGCACAGAAAACACAAAAAAATAGTCTTTTTCTGCCTGCGTCACTAAGGGTTAACATGTCCACAAAGTGTGCATTCCCAGATACTGTCAAAACAGTGCCAAATTCATTCCCAGCTCAGGCTGCGCTTCCCATGAATGTAGATCACGTGCCTACGGTCATGTACGCACCACTACACACAAGCACTGTTCACACAGTTATAAATTCATCCCCAGTAAAAGCGGGAAACATTATAAAGGTGTGCTTACCACTGTTTATGCACCCCCACTTATAAACACTGTCCTTACAGTGTCAAACACAACCTCAGCTCAGGCTGCGAGTTTTACAAACACAGCGCGCGCTGTTGTAATCACACACGCGCCCATTCACTCAGCTGCTCAGCGCGCGCCTGCGCCTCTGAGAGCTACGAGCTGAGGCGATTCGCTGGCCAGGTCCCTACGTCACAGCGGCCCGCCCCTATCCTGTATTCAGCCCATATCTGTACACGCAGCGGCATGGGAAAACATTCCAGATATGCCGAAATGGGTATTGAATATAGTAAAGCACGGATACTCGCTCCAGTTCGCTCGCAGACCACCACGTTTTACGACTGTGGTCGAGACAAAAGTGAGAAAGGAGTGTTCACATGTTCTACGCACCGAGGTGCGCAAACTAATAGAAAAGGGCGCTGTGGAAACTGTTTTCCCCCTCTCTGAGCGGGACAGGTTTTTACAGCCGCTATTTTCTCGTCCCGAAAAAGGATGGCGGTCTCCGCCCCATCCTAGATCTCAGACACCTGAACAAAGCACTAATGATTCTCTCGTTCAGAATGTTAACAACCAAGCATATCCTCGCGCAAGTACGCCCAGGAGATTGGTTTCTCTCAGTGGATCTGAAAGATGCTTACTTTCACATTCCAATAACGCCTCATCATAGGCCGTTTCTGAGATTCGCTTTCGAGGGACAGTCATACCAGTACACAGTACTTCCGTTCGGCCTGTCCCTGGCTCCCCGTACATTCACGAAATGTATGGATGCAGCACTTTCCCCCCTAAGACGAAGGGGAGTGCGAATACTGAATTATCTCGACGATTGGCTGGTTCTAGCACAATCAGAGAGTCAGTTAATAACACACAGATCTTGGATTATCAGCCATTTAGAGTGCCTGGGTCTAAGAATCAATTTTGCAAAAAGCATACTATCTCCCAGCCAGAGGATTTCTTTCCTGGGAATAGTTCTAGACTCGATGCAAATGACAGCGCGTCTCTCATCAGAGCGCGCGCTTACCATCCGGCGCCTTGCAACATCATTCAGGGCGGGCGCGAGCGCCCCCGTCAAACGGTTTCAGAGGATGCTCGGTCTCATGGCCTCAGCATCGGCCGTACTCCAGCTAGGATTGTTGCATATGCGCCCTCTCCAACGCTGGCTCAAAGAGCCGCGTCCCTACTCACGCGTGGCGTTCGGGCCACTTTTTAATCAGAGCGAACCACGGCTGTATAAAAGCCCTGACGCACTGGAAAGCCGCCGACTGGTACCAGTCAGGCGTGAGTCTGGGTGTGAACACAAGGAGAAAGATGATAACGACAGATGCCTCCAAAATAGGTTGGCGGGCCCTTTACGAGGGCAGGCCTGTCTCCGGCTTGTGGTCAAACCCGGAGAAGCGCCTACACATAAACTGTCTGGAAATGAAAGCGGTCGCTTTGGCTCTCAGAGCCCTGCTCCCAAATCTAAAAAACGAACACGTCCTGGTCCGAACGGACAACATGACGGTAGTGTCGTACATAAATCGCCAGGGTGGACTCAGGTCGAGCTCCATGCATTCAATGGCCAGGAGACTCATTTTATGGTCCCAGCACAATTTGCGCTCGCTGAGAGCAGCGCATGTGCCAGGCGCCCTGAACCAGGGGGCAGACATGCTATCCAGAGACAAGATTCTCCCAGGAGAATGGGCTCTCAACCCGCTGACGATTCAGTGGTTATGGAAAACCTTTGGCAAAGCGGAGATCGACCTCTTCGCCTCCAAGGAGAACGCGCACTGCTCTTTTTTTCTTTTTTTTTTTTTTTTTCTTCACGAAAAGCACGGACGCGCTCGCCCAGAGCTGGCAGAGCCGCCCCTTATATGCCTTTCCCCCGATCGCGATGCTGCCACAGGTCATCAGTCGGGTCAGAGAGGAGAAAAACGCAGTGCTGCTGATAGCCCACTCTGCAAGAACCAAACATGGTTTCCAGATCTGATGCAAATACAATCTGCACCACGGCCGATACCACTGAGAACAGACCTCCTCAGTCAGGCCAGCGGGATGATATTTCATCCCCGCCCCGATCTGTGGGCCCTTCATGCATGGCCCCTCAACGGGCGTTCCTAAAGGGCGCTAGGAGGATGAACCCTTCACGCCCCCCCTCAGTGCCGATCTGGGACCTAGCTACTGTCCTAGACGCTCTTAAAGGGCCCCCGTTCGAACCACTCCGAACCGTGCACCTTAAACAGCTCTCGCTCAAGACTGCGCTCTTGCTGGCAATCGCCTCGGTCAAGAGAGTGGGCGACCTGCACGCGCTTTCGACAAGCGCTGCCTGCCTAGAATTCAGTCCTAACGACTGCAGGGTCGTCCTTAGGCCGAAACAGGGGTATATTCCTAAAATCCCCCCCCCATCCCTTCAGAGCACAGGTTATCTCCCTAACTGCGCTTTCGTCTCCAGCAGACGAACACGACGCTAATCTACTCTGCCCCGTTAGGGCTCTCAGAGTGTATTTGGAGCGTTCTGCCCTATTCAGACAGACAGAACAACTGTTTGTATGCTTTGGCGGCCGTACGAAAGGTTCCGCCGTTTCAAAGCAGAGAATCTCTCACTGGATAGTTGAAGCTATAGCGCTGGCTTACGAAGCTAAGGGACTTCAATGCCCCTGGGGAGTCAAAGCACACTCCACCAGGAGTGTGGCTTCTTCCTGGGCATGGTCGAGCGGGATACCGATCGAGGATATTTGTGCGGCGGCAGGCTGGGCCTCACCGTCCACATTTATCAGGTTCTACAACCTACAGGTCCCGACATTGCATTCCAATGTGCTATCAGCATGATGCTAGTTGAACTGCGAGTTCGCATCTAGATTATGTATGTGCTTGTGTCACACTGAGCGCCTTCTAGCCGCTCTGTATTTTTTTCCACATATAAAGCTCGGCTCTGCCGGCTAGTTGGATGATAACTTTGCTTTTTAGCTCAGGCACCTGCCTCTGGCTATCATAAGGCGAAGTTCAGCACGCACGGCGTTTTGCATGGTGTTCCCATAGCGTAAGCTACTTACGCAATAGGAGAGACCTCTCGAAAGGGAACGACTCGGTTACTCTCCAAAATGTTCATATAACCCATATATGTATTTAAATGTATTGTTTGCTTTAAATTAAATTAAGATTGTATATTTGGTAATTGAATTAATTAAATGAATTTAAAATTAATGTGCTATATTTCAGATCAATACAATCAAAGTTTTCCTTCATTTTAATCAACACTAACTTTATTCTCATCTGAATTATAAATAACTTATTTCTGTATAAAATAAAAAATCCCGAATAATCCAGACCAAACAGAGCGCACTATTCCTACAACATCATCAGTGCTGAAGCGGAACTACCAGAGCCTTCGGCAGATAGCGAGCAGATGCAGCATATGTGTTGTAACGAGGCAGGGTCAGGCCAGGGGGATCCATTTGCAGCTTTTTATTAAGAATGGTCAAGACAGAAAGGGTGAGCAATGGCAAACAGGGCAGAACAGAAAAGGCAGAGACAAACCAGGTTGACAGGCAAAGGGCCGAGGCAGGCAGCAAGAATCAGAGTCCAATAAACAATCCAGATTGGGCCAGGCAGAATGTAGTCAGCAACGGTAAACAATCGGTCAAATACAGAAATCAAACATGGGAAATGATGGCCGGGCAAAATCAATATAAGTGGCTATTGTGGTTCACGATCATAGGCCCTGTCCCACATGGCACACTTCATATGAATTTTCAGTCTTGTGTACTTATTTCATGTGTCCGTAAAATCATGAGACCATCTGTAGGGTGTCTCATTTGTCATTTTAGGTTTCAGAAGGTTGCTCACGCATACTTTGTGGTTGATATGTGCCCTCTATGTGCACTTTTGCAGAGCCCACACTGATGCAACCTCTACAGCACACTTCTTTTCGACAGTCAAAGCAGGGCTACGTTTTTGTACGTCGTGCACAATAACCCTAAAGGCACCAGGGTGGCGGTGTCACCGGCTTCTTATATATATATATATATATATATATATATATATATATATATATATATATATATATATATATATATTTATTTATTTATTTATATAAATATAGCTGCGAGCAGCGATGAAGGGCCAAAGCCGGCGACACCACCACCCCGGTGCCTTTAGGTAACTAAAGGCACCGGGGTTGCGGTGCCACCGGCTTGGGCCCGTAATCGCTGCTCGCAGCTATATTTATATATATATATATATATTTATTATTCTTATTATTATTATTTTATTACCTTTTGGGCTCTTTTGGGGCCCTTAACGTGCTCGAAAACTCTTGAAACTTTGCACACGGGTCAGAACCCGCGGCCATCAGAGCCGGGCTGAAGATGGTACCCGGGCGTGGCAGGGGGGCTCGACAGCGCCCCCTGGAATGGGATTCGAAAACATGTCCATATATCAAACACGCTTGCATGAATTAATATGAAAATCGGTACACATGTAGATCTCATCGTTTCATATATCCTTCGTACTCTTACTTTTTACGCCAGCCCAACAGGAAGTCGGCTATTATGGGTTGTTTGGAAACTCATGCTCAGGAATTTGAAACACTTCTCCAAGGGAATTCACCCGATCGTCACCAAACTCGGTGTGCATGAAGTCAAGACATTGAGGATGAAAAATTGCCAGGGGATTTTTGATATCTCGAACGGTTTGGCCGTGGCGAGGAAACGAATTTATGGCGAATAATGAAAACAGGAAGTGTGTTATAACTTCTGCATACATTGACTGATCTTGATGAAACTTCAGCAGTGTGTTCGCTGTAAGAGGCCGATCACATGGATGTGACTATTGTGAGTCAAAGTTATAGCGCCACCAACTGGCAACAGGAAGTGTGTCACTTTCAAAATGCTTTTAAATCACCCTCTTATTTTTACCCGATTTGCTCAAAACTTTATGTGTATAATGTAAACACGGCAGATGTAGACCTGTGAAAGGATTATTGATATCTTAGATACTGTTGCCGTGGTAACGCATCAAACTTTAAGATTATTTTTTGATGCTTTTGAGACTCTTAGCATACTTGAAATTGCATGAAACTCGACAGACACATCACATTTATTAGCCAGTAGACATGTGCAAAGTTTCAGAAACGGGCGTGGTGCAGGGGCTCAGTAGCGCCACCTTTTGACAAAAGAGGGGGAGTTAGGTCTATACTTTTATCTACAATCTTAAAACTCAGTATGTATATTGTTCATATCGAGCTGGACAACTTTCTAATTTACAGTCATTAGCTCAGACCAATAGGAAGTCAGATATTTTGGTTTGAATGTGGATGTTTTGGAGAATTTTCTCTTCCTCTCTTCCTGACCCTACGTCTCTCCGTGTGTTTGAGGGGAGGGGGATTTGTCTGCTGAGTGAGAATGCTTTTATTTTTGTTTTTCAAGGTTTTGGGGCCCTTAACGTGCTCGAAAACTCTTGAAACTTTGCACACAGGTCAGAACCCGTGGCCATCAGGGCCGGGCTGAAGCTGGTACCCGGGCGTGGCAGGGGAGCTCAACAGCGCCCCCTGGAATGGGATTCGAACACTTGTCCATATATCAAACATGCTTGCACGTAATAATATGAAACTCGGTACATATTTAGATCTCATCGGGCCGAACAACTTTCGTGCTCTAAGTTTAACGACAGCTCAACAAGAAGTCAGCTATTATGGGTTGTTTAGAAAATGCATGCTTTTATTTTTTATATACTTCTCCTAGACAATTAATCCAAACACCACGAAACTCGGTCAGCATGAATTCAAGACATTGAGGATGCTAAATTGCAGACGGATTTTTGATATCTCGAACGGTTTGGCCGTGGCAAGGAAATTAATTTATGACTAAAAAAGGACACATAAAGTGTTTTATAACTTAGATCATTTTACCTACAGTTACAAAACTTGGTGTGTATATTGTTCTCATCAAGCCGGACAACTTTCTAATTTACAGTCATTAGTTCCCACTAACAGAAACTCAGATATTGTGGCTTGAATGTGGATTCTGAAAATTTTCTCTCCCTCTCTCTCTCTGACAGAGAAAATGCACCCTGCCATTCTGTATGTGTGTGTGTCTGTGTGTCTGTGTGAGGAGGGGGAGGGGGGGTCTCTTCGGGTGATAGTTTAAACACAAATTCATACATAGGGCCATACTGCCCTCTTGTGTCCAAAATTGTATTTATACCCACTTTTATTTATTTATTACATGTATTATGCACACACACACACAGTTCGATCGCGCCCGGGCCTCTCTCTTTCTCTCTCTCACACACACACACACACACACACAGTTTGATCGCGCCCGCGCCTCTCTCTCTCTCACACACGCACACACACACACACAGTTCGATCGCGCCCGCCTCTCTCTCTCTCTCTCTCTCACACACACACACACACACAAACACACACACACACACACACAGTTTAATCGCGCCCGCGCATCTCTCTCTCTCACACACACACACACACACACACACACACACACAGTTCGATCGCGCCAGCACCTCTCTCTCTTACACGCACGCAAACACACACACACACACAGTTCGATCGTGCCCACGCTTCTCTCTCTCCCACACACGCACACACACAGTTCGATCGCGCCCGCGCCTCTCTCTCTCTCACACACACACACGCACACACACACACAGTTCGATCGCGCCCGCGCCTCTCTCTTTCTCTCTCACACGCACACACACACACACACACACACACACACACACACACACACACACACACACATATATTGGAACGTGTGTGAAGTACAAAGCCTATAATAAAGAATAGTTTAGCATCCAAATACATCGCAAATGTTGAAACAGTTTGATTCTAATCAGAGAGTTACGTGAGCCCAACACCACTTACTTTCACTTTCGCTTTACATTATTTCGGTTAATTCTTGTTTATAGTTTTTTTTTATTCTTGTTCTGTTCTGAATATCATTCAATTTAAAGGATTGCTTGTGTAATATTTTGAGTGTATCATCAAATCAGAATAATTCTCTTGGTTTAGTGATTCCCTAGTTATTTTTTTATTTATTTTTTCATTGTTCTAATCAGGTAAGGCAAGTAATATTCTCTGTGCCTTTATATATATATATCATCTGAATTATAAATAACTTATTTCTGTATAAAATAAAAATTCCCGAATAATCCAGACCAACCAGAGCGCACTATTCCTACAACATCATCAGTGCTGAAGGGGAACTACCAGAGCTGATCGGCAGATAGCGAGCAGATGCAGCATATGTGTTGTATCGAGGCAGGGTCAGGCCAGGGGAATCCATTTGCAGCTTTTTTATTAAGAATGGTCAAGACAGGCAGGGTGAACAATGGCAAACAGGGCAGAACAGAAAAGGCAGAGACAAACCAGGTTGACAGGCAAAGGACAAAGACCTCCAGATAAATACTGGGCTTCTGGATTTACACATTTAAGTGCTGCAAAACATATTGACCTAAAAATTATTCTAAATTTAAATGATCTCATATATGTGGCTATTGAGGTTCACGATCATAGGCCCTGTCCCCAAATGGCACACTTCATATGAATTTTCGGTCTTGTGTACTTATTTCATGTGTCCGTTAAATCCCTGAGACCGTAGGCTGTCTCATTTTTCATTTTAGGTTTCAGAACGTTGCTCACGCATACTTTGTGGTTGATATGTGCCCTCGATGTGCACTTTTGCAGAGCCCACAATGATGCAAGCTCTACAGCACACTTCTTTTCAACAGTCAAAGCGGGGTTACGTTTTTGCACGTCGTGCACAATAACCCTAAAGGCACCGGGGTGGCGGCTTGTTTTTATATATATTTAGGTAACTTTAGGTAACTAAAGGCACCAGGGTTGCGGTGCCACCGGCTTGGGCCCGTAATCGCTGCTCGCAGCTATATTTATTATTTTACTACCTTTTGGGCACTTTTGGGGCCCTTAACGTGCTCGAAAACTCTTGAAACTTTGCACACGGGTCAGAACCCACGGCCATCAGGGCCGGGCTGAAGCTGGTACCCAGGCGTGGCAGGGGGGCTCGACAGCGCCCCCTGGAATGAGGTTTGAACACTTGTTCATATATTAAACACGCTTGCATGTAATAATCTGAAACTCGGTACACATATAGATGTCATCGGGCGAAACAACTTTCGTGCTCTAAGTTTTACGCCAGCCCAACAGGAAGTCGGCTATTTAGGGTTGTTTGGAAACGCATGCTCAGGAATTTAAAACACTTCTCCTAGGGAATTCACCCAATCATCACCAAACTCGGTGTGCATGAAAGTCAAGACACTGAGGATGAAAAATTGCCAGGCGATTTTTGATATCTCGAACGGTTTGGCCGTGGCGAGGAAACGAATTTATGGCGAATAATGGAAACAGGAAGTGTTTTATAACTTCAGCATACATTAACTGATCTTGATGAAACTTCAGCAGTGTGTTCGTTGTAAGAGGCCGATCACATGGATGTAAGTATTGTGAGTCAAAGTTATAGCGCCACCAACTGGCAGAAGGAAGTGTGTCACTTTCAAAATGCTTTTAAATCACCCTCTTATTTTTACCCGATTTGCTTCAAACTTTATGTGTATAATGTAAACACACGCCAGATGTAGACCTGTGAAAGGATTATTGATATCTTAAATACTGTTGCCATGGCTACGCATCAAACTTTAAGATTCTTTTTGGATGCTTTTGAGACTCTTAACATTCTTCAAATTGCATGAAACTCGACAGACACATCTCATTTATTACCTAGTAGACATGTGCAAAGTTTCAGAAACGGGCGTGGTACAGGGGCTCAGTAGCGCCCCCTTTTGACAAAAGTGGGGGGGTTAGTTTTATCTACAGTAACAAAACTCGGTATGTATATTGTACTCTTCAAGCCGGACAACTTTCTAATTTAAAGTCATTAGCTCCGACCAACAGGAAGTCAGATATTTTGGTTCGAATGTGGATTTTTCAAGCATTTTCTCTCCCTCTCTGTCTCTGCGTCTCTGTGTGTGTGTGCGTTAGATTTGCTTTTATTCTTGTTTTTCAAGGTTTGGGGGTCTTTTGGGGCCCTTAACGTGCTCAAAAACTCTTGAAACTTTGCACACAGGTCAGAACCCGCGGCCATCAGGGACGGGCTGAAGCTGGTACCCGGGCGTGGCAGGGGAACTCGACAGTGCCCCCTGGAACGGGGTTTGAAAACTTGGTCCATATATCAAACACGCTTGCATGAATTAATATGAAACTCGGTACACATTTAGATCTCATCGAGCCGAACAACTTTCGTGCTCTAAGTTTTACGCCAGCCCAACAGGAAGTCGGCTATTATGGTTTGTTTGGAAACGCATGCCCCTGGAATTCGATATACTTCTCCTTGGGAATTGATCGGATTGCCAATAAACTCAGTCAGCATGAAGTCAAGACATTGAGGATGCTAAATTGTGGACAGATTTTTGATATCTCGAACTGTTTGGCCGTGACAAAGAAACGAATTTATGGCGAGAAAAGAGAAACACGAAGTCTTATAACTTCTGCATACATTAACTGATCTTGATGAAACTTCAGCAGTGTGTTCGTGATAAGAGGCCGATCAGATGGATGTGACTATTGTGAGTCAGAGTTATAGTGCCCCCAACTGGCAGCAGGAAGTGTGTCACTTTCCAAATTCTTTTGACAAAATTGGGGGGGTTAGTTTCACCCACAGTAACAAAACTCCGTACGTATATTGTTCTCATCAAGCCTGACAACTTTCTTATTTACAGTCATTAGCTCCGACCAACAGGAAGTCAGATATTTTGGTTTGAATGTGGTAATTTTCTCTCTCTCTGTGTGTCTATGTCTCTGTGTCTGTGTCTCTGTGTGTGTGTGTGTGTGAGTGTGTGTGTGAGTGTGTGTGTGTGTGTGTGTGTGTGTGTGTGTGTGAGGGGGGAGGGGGGCTAGATAAACCATTTGTATATATATATATATATATATATATTTATATATGTGTGTGTATATATATATATATATATATATATATATATATATATATATATATATATAGCTGCTTTTAGGTAAAGGCACCGGGGTTGCGGTGCCACCGGCTTGGGTCCGTAATCGCTGCTCGCAGCTATATTTATTATTATTATTATTATTATTATGAGAAATTGACTCCGCCTAGAACTTAAATGCTTCACCAAATTCGGCTCTGACCTTGACTGGTCTGATGGCTTATATCTTTTCTAACTGGTCAGATGTCCCCAAAAATCCCATTGATTTGCGTTATCTGAGCAATGAAGGCCGTAATGGTCCGTGTCTATTTTGGTCATTTGATTTTCCTTTCCGAAACGGGTATTAAAAAACAAAAAACAAGTGGTTATTTGTTATATTGTTCGTATTCCGAGACCGGATGTGGTTACTTACGCGACAAGAGCGCCAAATTTGACAGAGTGCCAGTGTTGCTCTAGTCCAGAATAAAATGTCTTTAGAACCTTATACTCATTTATGATTTTAGACATGGCAAAACAAGGCCTGTCATCCACAGAAATCTCAGCGCAGATATCTCAAGTAAATGGGGGAGCAAGAGGATGTTCCGCAAGAAACGTGAGGAGATTTTGCAATGAAAATGGATTCAGTTTGATGGGACTCCCTGACGCACATTTGGAGTTGGAGGTGGCAAAAGCTATAACCGAGGTATGATCCTGATTTTTTTTACCTTTTGCTACAGGGTGTGTGCGTGTGTGTGTGTGAGAGAGAGAGAGAGAGAGAGAGAGAGAAAGAGAGAGAGAGAGTGTGAGAACGAACA
Source organism: Gila orcuttii (assembly GCA_026230005.1). Taxonomy (NCBI): domain Eukaryota; kingdom Metazoa; phylum Chordata; class Actinopteri; order Cypriniformes; family Leuciscidae; genus Gila; species Gila orcuttii. The sequence goes on along the minus strand of JAPDVR010000010.1, from coordinate 28,502,266 downwards.
TTTGATATGCACAGTATGTCCCGCATTTATGTCATCAAATTTGACTGGCATCTTTTATGCCCGTTTATTACAAATAGTAAATAAATCCCAATAGCCTCAGCCTTCCATTATTTATAAATAGTCACAGTCAACATAATCCTCACAACACTGATAAATTCCATAACACAAAAACGCAAACTGCAATGTCTTATTTCATGATACACATATACATCAGCTGGTATGATTTTGGAACGTGGAAATCATGTTTACTTGTTATTTTCTAGACTGGACCTACATATGGAAGAAGGATGATGAAGGGGTATCTCGCCATGAAAGGAGTGCATGCTGCAGAGACACGAATTGGATCAGCGCCCAGAACTATGCATCAGCCTTACCATGAAGCAAGACGTCAGGTCTGTTACTGTCTCCTCTTTAATATTTTACATAATCAAACATGTGTAATTTATGTGTAACTATGAGCTAATGTGTGTTTTTTTTTTTTTTTTTGCTGTTTGTTTAGCTGCATTTAGCTTGTATAAGATTAAATACTTACAGATATTTATAGTAAGCCTATAATCAGAACAAACTGCCCTAATTGTCATTTTACTTTTTTGACAGAGACACAAATAGACATAAGGTTATATTTGGAAAATATGCTACCGTATAGGAGTAAGGGGATTTTTTTTGTGAAATAGTTACATCGTTTTCTTATCTCTCTTAGGGTGCCCGCAATCTCAACCCCATTCCATATCAAGCTGATTACATGGGTCACAAGGTTCATATGGACCAAAACGAAAAACTGACTATGTTTGGGGTCACCCATGTTTTAGCCATTGATGGCTTCAGTAAAAAGGTTGTTGTTCATTCTACAATGCCTATAAAAAACAACCTTGCCATCTATGAAGATGTTTTCAGGTAATAGCCAATTATTATTATTCTGGACACTGAAGGGAGTGCATACACATGGCTACCATTCATGAGAGAATATATAACTATATAATAACTGTTGAACATCTACAGTGTTATGAAGCATATTATACTGAGAATAACTAATAACAGTTAAATTTGAAAAGTTTTGCACAAAATAAAACCGACTTTTTCATCCAATAGGCCTGCAGTACTTGCCTATGGTATGTGGGACCAGGTGCGATTAGATCATGGCAAGGAGTTTTATTTGACGCTCTTCATGCAGGAGCTGCTGTCATCTCACCGCCATGATCAGGAGCGAAGGCCTTATTTACAGACTTCATCCACAAGGGTACAGCTCAATAGTTTGTGTGGTTGCTTCAGCAATACACTTGTATGCCTGCTTTTATTATTATTACTATTATTCATTTTGCTTCAGCAGCATACTGTTGTCTTGCATGCATGAGACAAATTGTCGTTACTATTACTATGCTTTCCAAATTTTAGGGTAATTAAACATAAAATTAACAATGGCCGAGAACAGGTTTCTTTTTTAAATCTGGTTACAGCTTAACAATAAACAACTGCAGAATCAACCACACTGGACTTAGTTCAACCTTTATATTCTAGTTACGTGATGCGCATATTGTGATTTTTATGTTACAGCCTATTTTTCCTTGAGCAGAATTCCTGGTAAAACTATAAATTTACTAGTTCAGCAGTCAATGTGCATAATGACTGCTGAGTTGATACATTTACAGATTTACTGGAAATTCTGCATGACCATTTTTCCCGAATAGACTATACGTTTCATTTACCCACCAGAACAAATTGACTGATTACACATCTTTGTTGCAAATTCAGAATCATATAGTTGAACGAATCTGGCCTGAAGTCAACAATCGTGTCAACTATCCACTGAAGACAGCTCTTCTGGGGTTGGTGGATCAAGAGGAAATAGACATGAATGACAGCCTTGTGAGATATTGTGTGTGCAACCTGACTGTCCGCTTGTGTGAGATTGGTCTTACAAGGCTGGTGGAGTCATGGAATGCTCATCGAATTCCAGGTGAAATAAAACAGTGTTTCGAAGATTACAATAATTACAAGTGGCATTCATAAGTTCCAATACCAACAGTATGTTCTTTATTTTATAGGTAAAGGAATACCAAATGACTTGGCTGGCCGTGGGTGTCCCAAAAAAATCCAACAGGAGCTCATTCAGCAGAAGCAGCAGACCTTTACAGCCAACAGCTGGGATCCTCACTGACCAGACATTCAACTTTTGGAGTTGATCCATTTTCAACTGAACAGGACAAGATTACAGTTGAGAACCAGTTTGCCGAGCAATATTCAGACATTTCAGACTTGTACTCTAGAGCAGTGAACAATGACTTTGCTCCATACAAACAGGCATTGCTCTGTCTTATAACCACAACTCAGCGCAATGTGTGAAAAGCCATTAGCTCTATTTAACTTGAAGACTGTTAACTTTAAATTTAACTTTAAATTTGTGGGTGTAAAAATGCAAAATGTTACTCCTCTTCAAAAAGGGATCGCAGAACAGAAAATGCCTCTGACAGACCATTAATTTCAAATATCTTGTTGTCTACAGTGTTCCCTCTACATTTTGCACAGTGCACAGAGGTCTCCTGCCACTGTTCCACACATGTTTTGCAGCCAATAATGCTCCGGCAACACTGTGTGAAGACTGGCTCCTCGATGAACTCTAAAAGATAAAATAAGAAAAACTACTCATTCTGTGTGTGTGTGTGTGTGTCCATACAACCTTAATGTGTTATTAATGTGCTGGGTGACAATGCTTTCTTTTTACTCAACCTAAAATGTCTTTGTTAATGTATCATTACACCATGGGTTGTAACACAAAGGTTTGCATCTGTACATGTAATTAATTGTAGTGGATGAGACATAGGTGACCTTGGTTAGAAAATTAAATAATTTATGTGTATTTGGAAAATTCAAATTCTGGAACACACTACACAAAATGGATCCAAAATAAATGTACATGTGGGACAATGACTATCTATTGTGTACTTACTCATACAAACAACACAGCAGAACCCTTGCTTGATGGTCTGTAGCTGGGAAGGAGTCAGGATCACTCTTTGAGTGGCAGCTAGATTGGTGAGCTCTCTGATTGCTGCAGTGACATCTGGTACGCTCTGTGATGCCAGTACAAGCTCTTCTATCTTCTCAGTGACCTCTCCAATGCCTGCAGCATCTTCATCTTTTCAGCTGTTACAAGGAAAAAACATAATAGATATATACTGTTTGTGTTTTAGCGGTTTAGGTTGTGGTAGCCAAATAAATCTTTGTCCCAAACATTATAGAAGCCACTAAAATACAGAAGCATTAATGGCCAAAGGGTTGGTTGGCAAACAGGTGCTGATTTGAAATAAAGTTTCAATAGTCTGGACAACAAAGGTAAGGGCAAATATAAGAAAAAAACAATGCATTTCAATCTTTGGACAAATAAGAGAAATATGAATACTTAAGATTACCTAATTCTCCTCCTTTTGGTTCCCTGTAAATCCTGGAAGTTCTTGTACTGCAAGAATCTTTCGTGCATTTTGTTTCCAGTACTGTGACCCTTTACATTAGGAGTGAAAACCAGAAAAAAACATTACAACTTAAGTGTTGGTTAAGTCATCATGAGTTATCACGTCCCCTCTAATTTTAAGTCACAAAAGTAAAGACTTAAAAGTAAAACAAAATTAATGTTTCCCACCTGTTGTTCCTTCAGACTCCAAAATTGCATTCCCCTGCGCATCAGTCAATAGGGGTCATGACTTCCAATGGCATCTTGCACTTTTCCGATGATCTCCTGAAGGGTAGCCTCACATTCCAAAAACCGGACCACCACCATTCTGCTGGGACTCAACCTCCCACCAACCACCTCAGCAAGAAAAACCGATCTGGAAGAATATCATATTAAAATAATCGTTATTACACACACAGCATTCAGAATCCTAGTTAACGTTAATAGTCTTATGTATTTTGTATATCAATAACTATAAAATGCGCTCAGTTTGCTCATAGTGTCTTTGGGTTGACTGGTGTGAGAATGTAATCATCTCTTCCTTGGCTCAGGACCAAACAATACACAAAGTTCCATGTAAATACTTACAGAACGTTTTGCATAAGCTTGCTGACAGACACTGCAAAAACATAACCTCCACCACTTTCTTGGCAGAGGTTATGAAACTCAGGGGGGAATGTTAAAATGTGCATACAAATGTAAATGAAATGTACAACAAGTAGTATTAACAATTACACTACATCTACAAAGGAGACAAAGAATGGCAACTGGAGTTGATAATATCATCAAATGTGAAGTAGATGTTTTGTAATTATATCTGATTATATTTTAAGATTTTCCCGTGGCGTCTGTCATTGCTATGCAACCATGCACTGCGCTCTCCACAACGACAAAGAATTTATAGTAGCTAATGGATTTCCACCACCAAAAAATGCTTGCTGTAGCTCTGCTACAAGATTTATTTACGGAGAAGAGAAAGAGTTTGGGTGCAGCACCCCCATCCTTCATGTTGACTGAGGTTTCAATGTGGTTAAACTGGGTGAAACTGATTGGTTGATTCTTGTCACATGACCTGTGGTACGCTTGCGGCATTCTGAAAAGTTGAGGTGTTTTCATCTCGCTCCGCCTGGATAAAATGAGCGCGTCGCTTCAATTATGAATGAAATAACGAACTTGAGTGCGCATAAGACACGACATGTGAACGGCCCCTTGACGAGCTACCTCCAATAGGCTCTATGCACGGCGATGCATGACGTATTTCCGGTGAAATCGGAATGCTGGATTACTTCCGCCGATCATAGAGTGCTGCTATACCGAGAACTTATATGGGCTTCTATACTCTTTGGCTATACACTAAAGGAACGTTAGTCACAAAAACAGAAACCTCTCATTTTGTTTATGCTTATTTGCTTTATTTTAAATAAAAATAACTAATATATATATATATATATATATATATATAAATAATGACATCTAAACGTATGAAAATATCGCTTCAAAGACGGGAGGACAGCAACTCTAGCCACCACTGCTGTGTGCCGCAGTGTACAGCATCGGCTAAATATAACACATTTCTCAGTTTCCACATGTTTCCTAAAGACAAGGAAATACAGAAGAGATGGATAGTTAATATAAGACGAGACCATTTTACAGTTACAAACCAGACAAGAGTGTGTAGCCGACATTTCCAAAGTACAGACCTGATCGAGCCGCAAACGCCAACCGGACGCAGACGTCTGAAGAATGGAGCTGTCCCGATGCTTTTTCATTGGAACAACTTCAGTCTTCCAGCCCCACGGACTGGAGTTTGGGAAAGAATTGAGGAGATAACCCTCAGCAGCAGGTTCTGTTTGGAGCGGTTTGCTGCCTCCGATGATGACATTAGGTTTTTCACAAGGTAAGCACACATTAATTTTCCTTCACCTAACCACATGTCCTGCAGGAGTGACCAACAACAGTAATCTCGTGCAATCCCTCTCTTGCCTATGGCAAGTCCCAAAGGACAGAATATGTGACACACCGATATGTGTATTATTCTGTAAACGCTGGCATTAGGATTTGTATTCTATCTCATAATATGTTGTTGTATTAATGGGAACTACACTAGGATGCTAATAAATCTGCAATTTAAAACGGTCTATGGGCACTTAACATACCATCAAATAAAATATGGGTTGACAATAACACTTTATTTGACGTTGTCCCTGTTAGTGTAATTTTATATTTAAGTACTGAGTAATATTAATGAACTAGATGTACTTACTGTAGGGTTAGGTGCATGTAATTATGTCTAATTTATAGTTATCACTATAATAAATACATGCAAAATCTTGTATTAAAATAAAAATAAAGTGTTACTTAAATACTGTATGTCCCACAGGTTTGCAACTCATGGCCACTTAATGGCCTTTTGGAGGCAGATAGAGCCAGCAACAGGCAAGATCGTGCGCGTGACAAGAGCACGGACTGCAGGCAAGACAGATGAGGTCCCTCACACTGTCAATGCAACGGTACATGTATTCTGAAACATTTAATATGATTAAGATATCTTTTTGTTTTACAATCAAACTTTCTGTGCCAGTTATGGTGTTTGTGTAATAGTAATAAATAAAATATATTTTCTTCATTTCAGTCTCTTCAACCCATGGATGAGTTTTTCCTTTTTATGACATATCTGTCATTGGGTCTGGTGCAGAAGGATCTGGCCCACAGATTCAGAATCCACCAATCAACTGTAAGCCGCATAATCAACACATGGGCTAACTTTCTCTACACTGTGCTTGGAGCTGTGGGCATTTGGATGGATGAGGAGACTGTCAAAGCTCACATGCCAGATGTTTTTCAGTCTTACTCTGATACACAAGTGATTTTGGATTGTACTGAACTGCGGTGCCAAACACCAAACTCTCTTCTCCTTCAGAGCGAGGTATTCTCTAACTACAAATCTCACTGCACTTTCAAAGGGTTGATTGGGATGGCCCCTCACGGTGCTATAACCTTTGTATCATCTCTCTATGAAGGAGCCATCAGTGATAGGGAGATTCTTAAGCAGTCTGGTATTGTGTCTCTTCTAAAACCAACAATGGCTGTAATGGTGGATAAGGGTTTCCTTGTGGAAGACTGTGTGCCCTGCAAAGTCCACATACCTACCTTCCACCACCTTCCTACCTTCCACCTCAAAGAGAGCACAACTGTCTGGGCCAGAGGTCAGGAAAACACAGTCTATTGCAAGACTCATGTTGAGCGACTCATTCGAAGGGTGAAGGAGCACAAGATATTCAGTACAGTAATCTCTCTTTCACTCACAGGAAGCATCAATCAGCTTTACACAGTAGCCTGTCTCTTGGTTAACTATCAAAACGGGCCCTTAGTTAAAGCCTGGGCAAGCGATTTCTAATGCTGAAAAAGCAAAATTAGACAGTCCGAAATGTAACGGAATATCTAAAAATGTTTTTTATCATCATCATGGGCACAGACAACAAAGTCGCACCATTCCATACCTGTCATAAGCAACTGCCCCTGCACTTGCCAATAATAAGCATGGCTTTCCTTTAATGTATATGTTCCATGATCAACTCTGAGGTACCTGCAGTCAATGTCGCTTAGTGCATTTGGACATTTCATCTCCACCAAGCCGAATGATGGTCTCTCAAGCGGGTCATATACCAGCCCATCAGGTGACGCACCCAGCCAAGGTGCATCTGCAATTACCAGTCCACATTTCCTCAAGTTCAGGTTTTTCAGAGTTGCATAGTCCTTTAAGGCACCTGCCTCCATATCCAGTCCCCTCTTCATGTGTGTTGTTTGTCGTGTCCCTCGGATGATCCTCTCAGCTAGGTTTTCTGCAGCATTTGGACCTCTAACATGGCTAACCTCCCTAAAATTTGAAGCAGTCACCCTCTCTTTCCTCAGTGAATGCCACTCAGGTGCTGCACTTTGACACCTGGTTGCTTCCTCAATGAGGTGTGACTGCAACAATGTCACAGATAGTGAGTGGAGATGCAGCTGTTCCTGGTTTGTTGGCACATATGTACAGTCTGTTGGCTTTAACTGGTAGCCCTCTGGTGGCACTTTTGGGAATGGGGGTGCATCCTTATGGGTGATAACACCATCAGGTGTAGGTGGTGGATGCTGATATGATAGGATACTGCCAGCTTGTACCTTACCGAAAATAGAGTCCACGAGTGGCTTGTCAGGTGAGATATTCATTGTGCAGATAAGGGGAAGAGATCCTGGTTTGAAGTCAGCATAAGCAGCTTTAGGGTCGAGTGTTGATGGATCTGGCAGCTCACCACTGTAGGCCTTGTAAAGTGCAGATCTGGAATAACATGATCAGGGAATCAATAAACATTTTTGCTACACAGTATAGTATGGCATGCATGGAAACACTGACTGCATACCTGATTCCACTTGCTGAAGTAGCACCTGGTTTGGGCTTCACTACCACCATGGCATCCACCGGTCCCGGCTTCACTCCCTATTTATTAGATGCCATCAAAACTATAGCAAAAGACTATAGCAAAACAAACATTGTGCCAGATATTTAAGTGATACAAACCATTGTTCGTGGTTTATGCCACTTCTGTTCTGTTTGGGTGCATGATAGGACAGGAGGGACGACAGACATTTCACATTCATAGTAATGGGCTGTTTGGTAAAGCAAAGCAACCAAATGGTTGCACATCCCACTCCCAGCCACACAGGAGCAGGAGCTGTTAACCAGCACAACTGGCTCTGAATCACATAATGTCATCTGAAATACACAAACAAAATGTGTTTAAAAAAACATCAAGTATAGTCATCAAGTATATCAGTTACTCATCAACAAAGTTGGAACCATGTGTCTATGCTGTGAACAAGTAAAGACAACAACAGTTGCAAGGTAGAACATGAGCAGTTTGAAGGGTAGCTGAGTAAGTCAAATACATTCTGCATCTGCAGCCACCACATCCGGTAAAACAACATTTCATATCACTATTCTTCAGATTTTTAAAATAAACTCCCATTTACAGTGTTATAGACTAACTAGAAAGCCTGCACACTCTGCTACCCTGTATCTGCAACTGCAGTAAAGTTAGTTTTCATATATTCAGATGTTTGCCCTCAATAACTTTCTTATGGTGTATGCAAAATGATTAATGAGTAAATTATTTTTAAAAACAAGTATGACTATCACCTACAACTCTTTCCTCTTGTAGTCGTTTTTTACATACAAAAATGATTTTTTTTGTAGCTCATTGTCAATGATATTAACTCTTTTGCATCCACTGTTGGAAAGCTACTGACAAAAAGTCTGCATGTGCGAATAGGAAACCAACTTTGCAGCAGTGTATCTCCATTACCACTGTTTCAGCTAGAATTTGCAATAACGCAGTGCTATTCATCTGTCGTTGATAGAACTGCATTACATTTTTTATTATTATTAATTTTGTACAATAAACATCCATACTAGTTAAGATAACATCTGTGGTTATCCAAAATGAACAGTGGTAACGTTAGAAAAGTAAAAACTTAGAACATGTTCAACAGAACTTTGAACGTCACTTTCAAACTACCAGTCCTACTCTTAGTTGGTGTGGAGTCTCTGCTTTCCTCATAGAGCGGTAACACTGAGCTTTCACTGAGATCTCATTTGTGGCCCTGATTTTACCTGACACTTTAAGACAAAATTACAAACACATTACATGCCAAACATTTATATTAACGTGATTAGCCTGCTGCTGGCCGGAATGTAAAAATAATAGCACAATGTTAGCCATACTAGTTCAGGCTAGCTGAATTTACCTTTGTAATTGCAGAGATAAGACGACACATAAAACTTGAAACCTTTCTCAAGCTTGCTCTGTGGTGTTGTACTGCACATTCGTACAATTCTTCACACATCATGAATACTAAATTTGGGCAACTCTAGCAAACAACGAGAAAATTTTTAAGACTCTGCCATAATCCCGTTTTCCTCCGCTTTAAATCTCCGCAACCGGAAACGGAAGAGAAGCCTTGCGTCAAAGGCGGAAGTTATGCGTGCATATAGCCTATCAGGCCACGAGCTACTGGTAGCTCGCGAGCAACGTGTTGGAGATCCCTGCCATAGACAGTAAAAGATACGCAGCAAGAAGAAACACTAGTGGTTCACGCTTGCGCGCATACTGCTGTTTTGGCGCGCAGTGTTCTGATTAGCTTATTTCCTATTAACTTGTTTGTTGGAGGCAATCCAGAATTACTGTTGGTGAAATTATAATTAGACCCACCCCGGATCTGCACGATTCACATAAGTCACCCAAACTGACGTGAAAAAAGCAAGAGGCGCCGAAAAGCGCACTGTTTGCATCCCTGAAAATTATAAATCGTAATTATAAATCGCAGGGGGGGGGGGGCGCTGCCCAGCTGGACTAGAAGTAGTCGCAAGTGTTCGCATGAATGTACAACGTTGAGCTGTGGTATTTGAAGCTGATGAGGTGTCCTCCTCCTCACCGTGAACCTCATAGTGAGCTCTTTGAATAAGGTCCAATGTGCTGAAAAAACGTACTCGGTTACTAACGTAACCTCGGTTCTCTCTAGAGAGGGAACGAGTACTGCATAATATCTTACGCTATGGGGAAAACCTCTTTTCCACGAGATATTGAAGCCAAAAATTATCCTTAATTTTGAATTAATGTAAAACGCTGTGCAGCAGCATGCAGACATAGGCAGGACGGCTCGCGCGCCTATTGGCTGCCCTGCGGCAACAGCAGCAGCCTATCGAGAGAGGCGCTGCGTGACACCATATCCAATGGGGGCATTTCACGCCCATTTCGTCACGTCCCACCAGAAAGGGCGTGGTCTCGCCCTATAACTATAGCTCGATAAGGCTGGTACACTGGTTTTCATCGCCGCAGCGAACCAGAGCTGTGTATGCAAGGCAAGATACGCAGTACTCGTTCCCTCTCTAGAGAGAACCGAGGTTACGTTAGTAACCGAGTACGTTCTCTTACGAGAGTATCTCTCGTACTGCGTAATATCTTACGCTATGGGGAACACAATGCAAAACGCTGTGCGTACTGGGATCCGACACCAAAGTCCCAAGGGCAGTAGCCCGGGGCTCATATAGTGCATAATCACCATAGACTCGCAGAGAGTCGGAGAAGAGAGGCTGCAAGCATCATTCCCCATGAAATAGCATCCTACAGAAATCAGAAATCAGAAAGAGCTTTATTGCCAAGTGTGCTTGCACACACAAGGAATTTGTTTTGGTTCTGAGGCTTCCAGTGGACATATACAAATACAAATACAACAAGAAACATAATACTACAAATTATAAGAATAAAGAATAAAAATATAAATGACCCTAAATTAATATAAATGAAAATATAAATGAAATATAAATAACATAACAGGAGCTAGTTATGTTAACAGTGTTTCACACAGACAGGGTGAACGTGTTCAGCCTGAACTGGGTAATAGTACAGGTTATTCAACACCCATGGAGCTGTTTTATCGCTCAGCGAGCGATGCACAAGCAAAACTCAGCATCTGGGCCGGCACAGCGGGGCAGATAGCACTGAATTCTATACCGACAGAAGCTTGGCTTGTAAGGCGGGAACCTCTAGGTTGTAAAACCTTATAAATGTAGACGGCGAGGCCCAGCCCACGGCCGTACAGATATCGGTAACCCCACTATACCACGCCCACGACGAGGCCACGCCTCTCGTGGAGTGCGCTCTGACACCCAAAGAACACTGCAGGGCCTTAGAAGTGTAAGCCAGTGCTATGGCGTCGATTATCCATCTGGATAGGCTCTGTTTTGATGCGGCCAGTCCCTTGGAGCGTCCGCCAAACAAAACGAAGAGCTGCTCAGTCTGTCTGAAGACCGACGAGCGGGACACATAAGCTCTCAGTGCCCTGACAGGGCAGAGGACACTCGCATCCTTCTCCTCATCACGAACCGGGAGGGCGCACAGGGAAATAACCTGGGCCCTGAACGGTGTGTTGAGGGATGTGGGCACGTACCCGTGCCTTGGTTTGAGTATGACTTTTGAGTCATTAGGCCCAAACTTCATGCATGACGCGCTTACCGAAAGCGCTTGCAAGTCCCCTATGCGCTTCACTGAAGCGAGAGCCATAAGGAATACCGTTTTGAGAGACAGATGTTTCATGTCTGACAAATGGATTGGCTCGAATGGGGCACCTTTCATGGCTTCCAAAACCGTAGAAAGGTCCCACACAGGGACTGAGGGGGGTCTGGGAGGATTCAGCCTCCAATCTCCCCTGAGGAATCGCACGACCAGGTCGTTTTCCCCAGTGACTGGCCAGACGTCAGCTTTGCAAACGCCGCTATGGCCGCCACGTATACTTTGAGCGTGGATGGGGTTCTGCCCTTATCCAGCAGCTCCTGAAGGAAGGAGAGCACTTCCGTAACCCCGCAGTCTGCGGGTGAAAAGCCCTGAGCTTGACACCAGGCAGAGAACACTGACCACTTAGAATAGAGCCGTCTAGGAATAGAGCCGTCTGGTAGACGGGGCTCTAGCCTGCGTGCTTGTATTTAACACTCCCTCTGGGAGGTTAGCGGGTACCCGTTGATGGCCCATGCATGTAGGGACCATAATTCCGGGGCGAGGATGCCAAATCGAGCCCTTTGCCTGAGAGAGGAGGTCTCTCCTCACCGGTATCGGCCACGGGGCAGTGCTGGTCCGCCACATTAGGACTGGGAACCAATTCTGGTTTGTCCAGAGCGGAGCCACGAGTAGCACTGGGCATCCATTTTCCCTGATTCGTTCCAGCACTTGAGGCTGGAGCGAGACGGGGGAAAAACATAGAGGGGGCAGCGGGGCCATACGTGGGCCAGCGCATCCCTGCTCTTGGAAAAAAAGTTCGGACAGTGAGCGTTTTCTTGGGACGCAAACAGGTCCACCTGCGCTCTGCCGAATGTCTCCCACAGCAGTTGGATCGTCTGCAGGTGCAGCGACCATTCCCCTGCTGGGACATTGTTTCTGGACAGACGGTCTGGTCCCAGATTCAGGCGACCAGGCACATGCGCTGCTTTAAGTGAAAGCAGGTTGTGCTCAGCCCAGACCAGGAGGCGTTCCGTCAGCCTGTAAGGTTTCGGGACCTGACGCCACCCTGGTGATTTATGTATGCCACCACTGACATGTTGTCCGACCGGACTAAGACGTGGCGGCCTTTTATCTGGGGACAAAAGCGCCATTGCGCGTTGTCGACTGCCAGCATTTGCGTAGGAGCTTTCCCCGTTCTGACCACTGGCCGAAGAACGGTCTGCCCTCGAGCAGCGCTCCCCATCCCGAGGTGGAGGCGTCCGTGGACACCACCGTCACACTTGAGGGAGTCCCCAGACTCATGCCTGACTGATACCAGTCGGCTATTTTCCAAGGTTCCAGAGCCGAAACGCATTTCATGTCGACCCTGAGGCGAAACAGACCAGAGGTCCATGCCCGGGGTGGAACTCGCACTTTCAGCCATAACTGCAGTGGGCGTATGCGAAGCAGGCCCAGCTGGAGTACTGAAGATGCCGAGGCCATGAGGCCCAGCATTTTCTGAAACCTTTGAGCGGGACTATAGAGCCGCGGTGAAAGGATTTCGCGCGCACTGAATGTCCAGTTCTCACTCTGGCGACAGACGTGCCATCATAGACAGCGAGTCCAGTACTGTTCCCAGAAAAGAGATCTTCTGGCTTGGGAACAGCGAACTCTTCGCCCAATTGACTGTGAGACCCAGATTCTCGAGATGCTCGAGTAATGTGGTTCTGTGTTCTATGAGCTCTGAATGTGATCGAGCTAGAATCAGCCAATCGTCCAAGAAGTTCAAAACTCGCATGCCCTGAAGTCTCAGGGGTGAGACATGCACTTCGTAAATGTACGGGGTGCTAGGGATAGGCCGAACGGTAGGACTGTGTATTGATATGCCTGGCCCTCGAAGGCGAATCTCAAGAATCGCCTGTGACGTGACGCTATTTGTATTTGGAAATTGGCGTCTTTCAGATCTATTGACATAAACCAGTCTCCCTGGTGCACTTGCGCGAGGATTTTCCTGGTTTTCAGCATTCTGAACTGGCGCTTCATAAGCACTCTGTTCAGCTGTCGCAGATCTAGAATGGGCCTGAGACCCCCGTCTTTTTTCGGTACCAGAAAATATCTGCTGTATAGCCCCCCTTCGCTCTGAGCCTGAGATAAAGGTTCTATGGCCCCTTTGCTCAGCAGTTTCGCTATTTCGGCTCGAAGTAGATGAGATACTTCGTTGTTTACCGTGGTTTCGACTCGCGCCGTGTAACGGCAGGGACGTCGAGCGAACTGTAGCGAATAGCCTCTTTTTATAGTGTTTAACACCCATTCTGATACCCCGGGAAGCTTTGCCCACGCATCTGCGTGAATAGCTAGGGGTAGAATGAAATCCGGGCTCTGGCCGCGGCATAGCGGCGGCTGCAGAGCTTCGGCTGCAGAGCTTCGGTGTGCTGAGACATAAACACTTTGTTTATAGTGTGCGAGGAGGGAGGCACGCCGATCACGGCGGGCAGCCTGGTCGCGCTCGAATTCTCTATGACAGGTTATGGAGAGAGAGCGAGCGGGACAAACCCCGTGGGGTTGAGCGTGTCTGTGAAGGAATGTGGGCGCGGGACGGCGGGCACATTCACTGCACTGAGAACACCGTCGGCTTGTGCTGACTGAATGTGTGTCGGTTTCGTTTTTACAGAAAACGAGGGACACGCATCGTGTAGTGTTTGTGGGCACTGTGTCGTGGGCACATTCACTACATTTTTGCACAATCGACATGAGTTGATTTTATTTGTGCTAGCCCTGAACTGTGGCGGGCTGTGTCTGTGTGTGGGAATGGGCACTGAGACGTGGGCATTCTTACAACACTCATAACACCATCGGCCGTGGCCGGAATACCAGAAAAAACACTCTTTTGGGATTTATCTGGGTCGCCGTAAAAATGGCATTTGTGTGCAGGCAAGCGGGCTGTGGTGCCGGCTTGTTTACTGCGAAATACACTGGAACAGTCACATTGTTTGGAACTGAACGAGCGAGAAGTTTCGGTGGAGTCTGGCCGCGGCGAGACTTAAACACCGTGGGTTTTAGCTGACTGTATGTGTGTTGGTTTCGTTTTACAGAAAACGTGGCACATGCAGTGTGTAGTGTTTGTGGGCACTGGGTTGTGGGCACATTCACTACATTTAATGCACAATGACATGAGTCAATGTCATTTGTGCGTGCCCTGCACTGTGCCGGGCTGTGTTTGTGTGTAGAAATGAACACTGGGCTGTGGGCATTTTTATTACACTCATAACACCATCGGCTGTGGCCGGAATACCAGAAAATACACTGCTTATATGATTTTTCTGGGTCGCCGTGGAAACGGCATTTTTGTGCAGGCAAGCGGGCCATGGTACCGGCTTGTTTACTGCAAAATACACTGGAACAGTCGCATTTTCTTGGAACTGAACGAGCGAAAAGTTTCGGTGCAAGTCTGGCAGCGGCGAGACAAAATGTTTATCTGCTGCGAGACCTGGGATCGAACACGGGTCTCCCTGCGAAGGCTTTGGGTTTCGCCACTGAGCCACAGGGGGAAACGACAAAAGCTTAAAATAGCTCGAACAGATTAGAGAGCGTCATCACAGTTTGTGTGTGTTGGCGTTTGTTTGCAGGCGTGCGTGTTATACAACAGGCTCATTGCTGCAATATTGACATTTTCAGCCGCTCAAACTAAGAGGAGCTGAGAAATGTTTGAGAAATGGAGGTTGGTCCGGCCTCGGCGGGACTAAAAACACACTCTTTCCTCATTTCGCCGGTGACGCATGCCCACGGGGGGCGGGGTAGCTTTCTTATAACGTAAAGAAAGCTAGCCGCGGTTTTGATGCTGGCCCGTTTCCCTGACGACTCGCGGGCAGAAGGGGGAGGTCCACAGAGCTCGCCCAATCCTCACTGTCCGACTCCAGGATAGAGCAGCTGGCCTTCTCTACAGATGCAGCTATCTCGTCGTCATTAATGGCGGAAGTGGCGGCGCGCGGCGGCCGTTGTCCGTCAGCGAGCGACTCGAGTGAAGCTGGTGAATCTGGCGGGCGAACCGGCGAGCTATCACGGGCTGGAGAAGGCTCGGGGCTGTTTCGTTGACCTCAATGGCGGAAGCGGCGGCAGACGGCGGCCGCTGTCCGTCGGTGAGGGACTCGAGCGATGCCGGCAAAGTTGGCGGGCGAACCGGCGAGCTTTGGCGGGCAGGAGAAGGCTCGGGGCCGCGCTGGGCACGGCGCTTTTACGGCGCGGCGCTACAGCGGGCTGAAGTGCAGGCTCTGAGAATGATGCCAGGCGAGTCCTCAGAGTCACCATCGGCAGTAGCTCACAGTGAGGGCATCCGCCGTCGACGAGAGCGAGAGCCGCATGATCCTCACCCAGGCAGGAAACGCAGATGACATGACGGTCCCCGTCGCTGAGTGTGGCGAGGCACGAGCCGCAGGATCTTTACATCTTGAAAAAGACGCAGCTCTTTTAGCGGAGAGAGAGACAGTGAAAAAATGTGTGTCGCAGCGGCGAACACACACACACACAGTATGAAAAGGATATAACGCCGGAAAGCGTAGCAGGTACGGTGGCTAAAGGTGGCGATGCCAGCGACTTCAGACTCAATGGCTCGTCCCGCTGTGTGCTTTTCCTCAGACGGGGTGGCTTCTCACTCCGGATCCAGCGATGCGTGATGCTTCACTGAAGAGATGAAAATCAGTGTACCAGCCTTATTGAGCTATAGTTATAGGGCGAGACCACGCCCTTTCTGGCGGGACGTGACGAAATGGGCACGAAATGCCCCCATTGGATATGGTGTCACGCAGCGCCGCTCTCGATAGGCAGCTGCTGTTGCCGCAGGGCAGCCAATAGGCGCGCGAGCCGTCCTGCCTATGTCTGCATGCTGCTGCACAGCTTTTTACATTAATTCAAAATTAAGGATAATTTTTGGCTTCAATATCTCGTGGAAAAGAGGTTTTCCCCATAGCGTAAGATATTATGCAGTACGAGAGATACTCTCGTAAAGAGAACCAGAGGCTCCAATGGGCACATATTTGCGTCGTCAGTCATAGACTATGTGTTGAGACCTGTCAAGAAGTTCATGTCAAATAACCGCAAGTGTTTATTTCCAAACCTTTCTCAATTAATATTTTTCAGTGACTACTGAGAGGTGAACTTCTTAAAATGAGACATCACTGTTTCCGTTGAAAAGACGTTTTGCTACGTTTTGTCAGCGCTGAACTTAGCCCTGATCTACACAGACAGTAAAAGAAAGGGATCTACAAGTTAGCTAGCGAACGTTAGTAGCTAGCTCGTAGCTAGCTATATCTTCAAATATTTTTTACCTGGAAAATGCGACTAAGTTTTCCTGCAGTCATGTCTTCTTCCCTGAGAGAGACTCTTTTATTTTTTCGGAAAACAACCTATTGCTCCATGTCCATGTATCGGGCTCTATGATCACGCTCAATTACACAGCACGTACGTTACTTTTTTCCCCTTTTTTTCTTCACAGATCTATCAAATTTGGCGATCTTGTCGCGTAAGTACCCAGCTAACACAGTACGTTGTGATGACGTCGTCAGTTAGTCGTCATTTGGTCAGCGCGACATTACTTTATGACAATGTTGTGAGGACGTCGTGGTAAAGTTCCATTTTTAATAATCTTGGCTAACGTTCCAGAAACGTCGTGGGCACGTCCTCAAAAGACGTCGCTAGTTTATCCCATGGAGAACGTTGTGAGGACGTCATGGTAAAGTTCCATTTTCTTATAATCTTGGCTAACGTTCCAGAAACGTCACGTCCTCAAAAGACGTCGCTAGTTTATCCCATGGAAAACGTTGTAAAGACGTGGTCAACTGGTCACCAGATAACTTAAAATCTTTGATTAATTAAGTAGGGTAGACAGTAGCTAGCCTTGAGACACTTTCTATGTTTTGATTTTTCACACAAAAATAGAAAGGCTACTGAAAAGAAGTGAATTTCCACATGACATGCCATGACATTTCATTAGCTTGTAGATATTATCAATCAATAATACCCATAAGTAGCCTAGTTTATATTTTCCACAATTAGCTCATAAAAATAAGGTGCTTTTTTTGAGAACAGTTGACTACGTCTCTACAACGTTCTCAATGGAATAAACTAGCGACGTCTTTTGAGGAAGAGTTTCTGGAACGTTAGCCAAGATTATAAAAAAAATAAAAATTAAAAAAAAAAAGGAACTTTACCACGACGTCCTCACAACGTGTCACAATGTAATGTCTGAATAAAACAATGCAACTACACAAACAGGCTTTAAAAGTTTTATTAAAATAGGAATAACAGAACAAAGATTTTTACAGCATTAAAAAATAAATAACTGTGCAAATAGTATTAAAAGCAGGACCAATAAAAGAGAATAAACAATTTTGGAGCAAAACAATCTTGTGTGTAATTCATCTTTCACCAATCTGTGTCTTTCCTGTAATGCCACTTGGTCCTTCCAAACCAGCTGTCACGGTTCTGTCACAGCTATTCTGGTTATTCTTGGTTTGGTGACAGAGCAGTGGCATTCCTGGTCTTGTGTTTGTGTATGGTCTTGTTTACTGTGAGTGTATGGCTGTCATGAGTTCTCTGTGTGCCATGTGCTCTTGTGGATTGTCTAGCCCCTCCCACCTTGTTACCTCATTATTGGATTATTGGTTTCACCTAGTTTCCCTTGTTACCCTCTTTGTTTGCTTTCCTATTTAGTCTCCCTGTGTTTGCTGTCTTGTGATCGTTCATTGTTAAAGTTATGGGTGGTGAGTTGTGTGTAGTTCTGTGCCTGCCATATCATGTCCCTGGATTTTTATTTAGTTCTTGAGACCTGGATTTCCTTTATTTGTTTGATTTATGTTTTACTTAATTAAACACTTCACCTCTGCACTTGAGTCCTCACACTATTCTCCGCGGTTGCTCCGTGACAGAATGAACGAGCCAATTTGAGGACTCAGCGGAGAGAGGGACTGGAAGCCATGATGTCGGGTTCCAGCAGTAGGGGGATTCGTATTCCTTCCCCTACTACCCAGGAGGAGAGGAGAGAAGAATTGGGACCCCCTATGACATTATTTGAGCTCTTCACTATAGGTGCTTGTGAGACTGCAGAGAGGAGGGCTGCCAGAGGTCAAGTTGGAGGAATCGGGTATACTGTTGACAGCTATCCGAAACCCCGTTCTAACACCACCAGGGAGACCAGGCCATTTGGTAGAGAAAATTTTGAGGGAACCCGTCTCGCCAGATTCTCTGGAACCCGGGGAGGTCAGAGGAGAGGAGATGATCGAGAGGAATCTCGAAGCCATTCTCCGCTTCAACTTGGGTTGATCCCAGAACCAGTGGTCCTGAGCCCGGTGGTCCCTAGCCCGGGAGTCCAGGAGGACTCAACACCGGTCGAGAGAGAGCGGTCTACGATCTCTGGCCTGTTGCCAGTGGTGACCGACGAGACGGCTGCATCTCCGCGCGGTCGGAGGTGGAGGAGGAAGAGAGCTGTCTGGTCATCGGATCATGTGGTTCCTGAGATCTCGTGTCCTGTGGTGTCTGAGCTACCGGCTATGGCCAGGGAGAGAGTTCACGTCCCGTCTGCCCAGTCAGAGACTGTTCACGTCCCGTCTGCCCAGTCAGAGACTGTTCACGTCCCGTCTGCCCAGTCAGAGACCGTTCACGTTCCGTCTGCCCTGTCAGAGACTGTTCACTTTCCGTCTGCCCAGTCAGAGATTGTTCACGTCACGTCTGCCCAGTCAGAGAATGGTCACGTCCCGTCTGCCCAGTCAGAGAATGATCACGTCCCGTCTGTCCAGTCAGAGACTGTTCACGTTCCGTCTGCCCAGTCAGAGATTGTTCACATTCCGTCCACCTTCCTGGACCTGGACTATCTGTAGCGTCTGGCTCGGATCCTGGACATGCCCGTGTCTGCTGTTCCAGTGCCGGAGCCAGTGTCTGCTGTTCCAGAGCCGGAGACAGAGCCATTGTCGGTTCCAGAGCCGGCGGCAGAGCCATTGTCGGTTCCAGAGCCGGAGGCAGAGCCATTGCCGGTTACAGAGCCGGAGGCAGAGCCAATGCCTGTTCCAGAGCCGGAGGCAGAGCCAGTACTCGTTCCAGAGCCGGAGGCAGAGCCAGTGCCGTCTGCCTTCTTGGAGCTGGACTATCTGGAGCGTCTGGCTCGAATCCTGGACATGCCCGTGTCTGCTGTTCCAGAGCCGGAGCTAGTGTCTGCTGTTCCAGAGCCGGAGGCAGAGCCGGTGCCCGTCCCAGAGCCGGAGGCAGAGCCGGTGCCCGTCCCAGAGCCGGAGGCAGAGCCGGTGCCCGTCCCAGAGCCGGAGGCAGAGCCGGTGCCCGTCCCAGAGCCGGAGGCAGAGCCAGTGCCCGTCCCAGAGCCGGAGGCAGAGCCAGTGCCCGTCCCAGAGCCGGAGGCAGAGCCATTGCCCGTCCCAGAGCCGGAGGCAGAGCCATTGCCCGTCCCAGAGCCGGAGGCAGAGCCATTGCCCGTCCCAGAGCCGGAGGCAGAGCCATTGCCCGTCCCAGAGCCGGAGGCAGAGCCATTGCCCGTCCCAGAGCCGGAGGCAGAGCCAGTGCCCGTTCCAGAGCTGGAGCCAATGTCTGTTCCAGAGCCAGTGCCTGTTCCAGAGCCAGTGTCTGTTTCTGTGTTTGTGTCTGTTCTTGTGGCTGTTACAGTTTTGGTGTCTGTTCCTGAGCCGGTGTCTGTTCCTGAGCCAGTGTCTGTTCCTGAGCCGTGGTCGCCCGAGTGGTCGTCTCCGCCCTGGCCGCCCGAGTGGTCGTCTCCGCCCTGGCCGCCCGAGGGGTCGTCTCCGCCCTGGCCGCCCGAGGGGTCGTCTCCGCCCTGGCCGCCCGAGGGGTCGTCTCCGCCCTGGCCGCCCGAGGGGTCGTCACCGCCCTGGCCGCCCGAGGGGTCTTCACCGCCCTGGCCGCCCGAGGGGTCTTCACCGCCCTGGCCGCCCGAGGGGTCGTCACCGCCCTGGCCGCCCGAGGGGTCTTCACCGCCCTGGCCGCCCGAGGGGTCTTCACCGCCCTGGCCGCCCTGGCCACCCGAGGGGTCTTCACCGCCCTGGCCGCCTGAGGGGTCTTCACCGCCCTGGCCGCCCGAGGGGTCTTCACCGCCCTCGCCGCCCGAGGGGTCTTCACCGCCCTGGCCGCCCGAGGGGTCTTCACCGCCCTGGCCGCCAGATGGACTGTTTGCTTCGCCCTGGCCGCCCGATGGACAGTCTGCTTCGCCCTGGCCGCCCGATGGACTGTCCTCTTCGCCCTGGTCATCACCGCCATGGCCACCCGAAGGGTCTTCACCATCCTGGCCGCCCGAGGGGTCTTCAACGCCCTGGCCGCCCGAGGGGACGTCTCTGCCCTGGCCGCCCGAGGGGACATCTCCGCCCTGGCCACCCGAGGGGACGTCTCTGCCCTGGCCACCCGATGGTCTGCTTGTTACGTCGTGTCCACCCTGGTCCTTGCCAGGATTTCTGAAAAGCCTGAGTATCCCTGGCTTAACCCTCCCGTCCCTCCCTGGTCAAGTTATGGACTTTTGTGGTTTATCTGTTTTAGTTTCATTTGACTTTTCTGTGGTGGTGTCTTGGATTGTGTGTTTTTTCTTCTGGTGTGGTTTTATGTCTCTTTTAAGGAACGCCAGGTGGCGTCCCTTTAGAGGGGGGGTAGTGTCACGGTTCTGTCACAGCTATTCTGGTTATTCTTGGTTTGGTGGCAGAGCAGTGGCATTCCTGGTCTTGTGTTTGTGTATGGTCTTGTTTACTGTGAGTGTATGGCTGTCATGAGTTCTCTGTGTGCCATGTGCTCTTGTGGATTGTCTAGCCCCTCCCACCTTGTTACCTCATTATTGGATTATTGGTTTCACCTAGTTTCCCTTGTTACCCTCTTTGTTTGCTTTCCTATTTAGTCTCCCTGTGTTTGCTGTCTTGTGCTCGTTCATTGTTAAAGTTATGGGTGGTGAGTTGTGTGTAGTTCTGTGCCTGCCATATCATGTCCCTGGATTTATTATTTAGTTCTTGAGACCTGGATTTCCTTTGTTTGTTTGATTTATGTTTTACTTAATTAAACACTTCTTCACCTCTGCACTTGAGTCCTCACACTATTCTCCGCGGTCGCTCCGTGACACCAGCCAAATGAGGACATCTTTAAACATATGAACACCTGTAAATTAATGATTGGAGATTAAATTAATAATGACAACATTAATCATGCCAGAATACAAGCGCTTCTCCAGTCCGAAGATATCGACTTTTTTTTCTAAGGTAAGTTTCACTTCAAGCCCCATCCACATTGAATAGCATCTCATCCTTACATGATTGTCAAAATTAACTTACATTTTCGTTAACCTTAATCTGTGCTCTAAAAAAAATAATTTTCTATTTCTAATTGTATCTTAATTTTGATCGATGTTTCATTAACAAATTGCCTAGATTTAATTAATAAATGAGAAGCAAATATAGCAGACAAATAATCGGGACATGCAAGGCGCAGTTTTTCCGTGAGCAGGAATGGAAAACCCGGAGTGGATCCAGAGCCGAGTGATAACAGACCGCTTTAGAGTGGAGAGGAACGTGCTTTCGCTCCACTCCAGGCTTTGGTCACACTCCCCTCAAGAGGGTGAACTGAATAGCCTAAGACGTATTCACATTAAAATTAAGACATTTATTACAATTTTAAATTTATGAAAAGTGAATCTACATCAAGGGACGGTAACTAATAACAGAAATCCGTCGTAGCGATGGAAAACTTTAATCCCTGTATATTATAGCATATCGTAGGCCTGCCTACTATGCTTTCCTTTCAATTTGCACATCAAAAACAAAAACACTTAAGTTAATAGGCTGCCAAGCGTCGTAGTGTAAACACCAGACTCGCGTCGCGTGCAGCATTTTGGGCTGCTGTTCTTTATAGCCTACTATATAGGCCTATATATATTATTTATTTTTCTCTCCATCATCTCCCAGGTACCCACAACAATGCTCAAATGTTAATTAATTTTAATTGATACATAATTTCGCTTAACTTTTTTAAAAATCATTTCGGTATCTATCAATATTTTACAAGGTAACGCAAGCTCATTATAAAATGTATACACACACACATACACACACACACACACCAACCCATATGCGAGTCGTCAATGCTGAAATAGCCTACTGTCACAATTGACCCTTCGCTAAGCCCCGCCCTCCCTAGTTACTGTTGCTACACCTGTTAAGCTACACCTGTCAAGCGATTAGCAAATAATTTCATAAAAATTGAAGCTAAAGCCTATAAGTTAGTCCCAGCGCAAGCAGGAGCGCCTCATATGCTGACCATTCAAATGGGAAACACAAATTGAGGAACAGCTATGTTCGTGCACAGCAGGGTAAGTGAAATGTGAAAATACTCTAATAATTATAAATCAAACAGCTTATCCATAAATCTTGTGGAATAACACTAACTCAACACTAGCGGAGAGCCGCGATCGGCTTGGGTTAAAGTTACTCAGTCAGGGGTAACTTAGGCCCTAGTAGGCCGTCGATTAACAAAATGCTGAAATATATTTTAAAGTATGTCAGTGAGCCTCCGTCTGTCTTTAATCATCTTATTTTACGTTAAAATATATGCATTATGAACAAAGAACCGTCATTATTTCCAACTTCCAACCAATAGGTGTTTTTGTTAATCCTGTGGACATGTAGTTGTGAATGGGTTCTCCCACACTGCTAGATCCACGCACATCATTTCTCCCCTCGGCTTTTAGATTTTCGGGAAGGAAAAAAATTCCACTCCCCCGTCCAAACTTTTAGGATACCGGGTATCAGATTAGCACAATCCATACGCACAATGCTTCGGCATGTTTCCCTGGCTCGAAAGCTTGCCAGACCTCCCGCGCCTAGTTACGGTTGCTAAGACGCGATTGGCCAGTGGCGGTTTTCGGGCAATTTTACATTCGTAATCGCGTGCCAAGCACGTGCAACCTGCCAAGCACACGCAACCTGCCAGCTGGCATATAAACTGGGGTCTAATGACTACAGCGCGCAGAGCCGGGTTTCTTGTGACTGGACAACTGGACATCCCATACTGCTAGTTTTTCAGAGGTAAAGTACTTTTTTTTTTTTAAGGTACATTACTTTTAAAACATATGAGCCCATTAGGTAAATGGTATTTAACATTGAATAAAGTAAAATAATAACATAAGGATAACCAGATGAATGAGAGTCAAAGTCCCAGTCTTTGCTAGAGATAAATAAATGCCGCTTTCACCTGATGAACATATAAACCTCTTATAAAATTGTGTCTTTTACAGTAAGTTTACCACTACTGTTTACATAAAATGATTTTCCGTCTTTTTTTCTACCGTCCACTTGTCAGCACCATTATAAATGAGAGAATGTCCTAATCACACTGTCAGGGTTTATTTTGTGATGATGTCCAGCTAACTATACTGTACAATATCCCATGGTGTCACTGTCGCTAACGTTAGTAATTTCTAGAGATATATAAATGCAGCTTTCACCTGATGAACATATAAACCTCTTATAAAATTGTCTTTTCCAGTAAATTTACCACTATTGTTCACATGACAATGATTTCCGTTTTTTTTCTACTGTCCACTTGTTAGCACTGTTAAATACCGTTACAGTTGATTTTTTGAATCAAGCTGCTGAGCTCGCTGCCATCAGTTGCGCGGATACTCGCGCAGTCTTCACTCAGACGCGCGCTTCAATCTATAGCTTAAGCCTTATACTTGGATTCATCATGCAACCACTGATGAACATATTCGGTTTTGATTCAAAAAAATGTTTTTTCAATTATATATATATATATATATATATATATATATATATGTGTATATATATATATATATATATGTGTATATATATATATATATATATATATATATATATATATATATATATATGTATATATATATATGTGTATATATATATATATATATATATATATATATGTATGTGTATATATATATATATATATATATATATATATACACACACACACTATACACATACTTCACGTAAAAAAATGATCGGCACTAACAATGCTAATAGTAACAACAAATGAATCCCAATGTACTATTGAATTTAATTTCTGAATATTGTTATGTTATTATTATTGTACACATATATTGTAGGCTACTTAGCATTGTATTAGACCAGGGGTGTCCAAACTCGGTCCTGGAGGGCCACTGTCCTGCAGAGTTTAGCTCCAACCCCAATTAAACACACCTGAAACAGCTAATCAAGGTCTTGATTAGCTGTTGAAGGTCATTAGGCATGCTAAAAACTTACAAGCAGGTGTGTTGAGGCAAGTTGGAACTAAACTCTGCAGGACAGTGGCCCTTCAGGACCGAGTTTGGACACCCCTGTATTAGACGAAAGCCTTTATTAACTTTCGAAATGTATACCAAATTAAGGTAACACTTTAGAATACGTAACACAATATTAACAATCTAGTAACTACTATTAACTAACAAGAAATTCTGATTAACTAATTAGTAAGTAATAGCACACAGATGAAAGTGGTAGTTCACTATTAACTAATCAATAACTACTATTTTTTGAATGCTTCCCAGAGAACTACTGAAAAAGTTTCATAATTCATGCAAAACTAATCAATAACTAATGCAGGACAAATGACTAGCACTACATTAACATTTTAACTGCTACTGTAAACGAATACACAAGGTTTATCAATATGTAATTAAAATTATTCAGTTGATAAATAGTTCTCTAGGAGAGAAAACAGGCTAATTATTTCCCAAATCATAAGTCTGTTTTCTCTCCTAGAGAACTATTTATCAACTGAATAATTTTACATAAATGGATTTTTAAATGCAGTTGTCGGGACCTTACTTGTCCTGTGGCCAATTTTCCAGCATTCCTCTGGACTGGCATTGAATCACTAGAGTCACGGTGACGACTGGAACATACTGAGTTATCAGCCATCCAAATACCATATACAGTGATTTTATTATTTAACCTACATCACAAAAAAATATGTTTTTATGTATGTCTCCTAGCTCATATATGCGTGTGCAAATATCTTGTGAAGGATTAGAAGATTCTACACTTTAGGATTGGCTTTTCATTAGTAACTACTGTAAGAATCATGGTAACTAACTAGTAATGACTCAAATATTACTACATACTTCTAAAGGAATTACTAATTATTTGGATCCGTATTCTATAGTGAAGATCATGGTAACTAACTAGTAATGACTCAAGTGTTACTACATACTTCTAAAGGAATTACTAATTATTTGGATCTGTATTCTAAAGTGAAGATCATGGTAACTAACTAGCAATTACTAAAGTGTTACTACATACTCCTATGGGAATTACTATTTAAAACTTCACCAAAAACCTCAAAAACTTAAAATAATTAGTAATTCGTTTAGAAGTATGTAGTAACACTTTAGTCATTACCACTTAGTTACCATGATCTTCACTTTAGAATACGGATCCAAATAATTAGTAGAAGTATGTGAGAATAATGGCAGACTCATGTAGTAGAACTACTGTAAGAATAATGGTTACTAACTAGTAATGATTCAAGTGTTATCATTACTAGTTAGTAACCATTATTCTTACAGTAGTTCTCTTGGAAGCATTAAAAAAAAGTAGTTATTGATTAGTTAATAGTGAACTACCACTTTCATCTGTGTGCTATTACTTACTAATTCGTTAATCAGAATTTCTTGTTAGTTAATAGTAGTTACTAGATTGTTAATATTGTGTTACTCATTTGTTCCTGTGTAGTTATTCATTAACGAAGGAACCGTATTCTAAAGTGTTACCCAAATTAATTCTCTTCTCTTTTCCAGTATCAATTGCATCTGATTATTGTAAGTGAGCAAGCAGTATATCAAGCAGTCATCCTGTTTAATCAAATATCATTGATAAAACAATGCATTTTGAAACATACAGATCTAGCTCACTCATATTCATGTTTCGATTTTTTCTCCCCTTTCCTTGTGTCAACAGTAGTTAACTACACCCCAAAGGCTCTTTTAAGAGCCCTAGCACTGATCGTCTTTGGATTTGTAAGTATATGTTTGACTAACAAACTTTTTTTGTAATTCTTCCATTTAATGGCATTTAAAAGTTCTCTGGCAGGTCTATCAATTCAGACTCATGTAATATCTGATACTGAAATATTCATATAGTCACTCAACAGTTAATTTCTCTTTTCCTTGTCTGCAATCAGATAATTGACATCCTTGATTTCTTTAATTTTAGATCATCCTCCACTGCTGCTGAGTTTTTCTTTTATTTCAAGGCAAGTAATTTCCTTAGTTTCACTTAAATGTGTTCTCCGTAACAATTTAAACTTGATAAATAGATTTCTATATATATTTGCAATTTAATTTCATGTGAATTGTTCAATATATAGCAAAGTAACATTTTACCAATTAATATCCATTGCAAGTGCCTAAAAGTAACAAGCATTGATGTGTTGCAGTTTTTGTCCACTAGTTCTTTCATTTTGCCTTCAACACTACAAGGTAAGATATTTACAAATTTACATTAACATGTTCTTTCTAGTAGGATTTGTTTTTAGTGCTGAAAGATCACAAAAGGACCAAACATTAAAAAAATACAATATTTAAAATAAAATCTGTTAAAGGTGCAGTGTGTGATTTTTAGCGGCATCTAGTGGTGAGTGTAGGAATTGAAGGTGAACCAAACACAAATTATTCTTCCAGGTGATTCGTTCAAACATAATGCCACACAAAACTCAACATTCCAGAACCGTAAAGATCCAAGCTCCAGCTAGTCTACAAAACGACTTTATGGCCCTGCAAGCTTCAAAGAGACGAGCCTAAATAGAGGAAGAACTGGTCAAAGTTAGATAGTTTGGAAAAGGCTGATTGGTTCAGTGATGGCAAGGCTCAGAACCCACCAAGATAACGGCAGAGGTTGTTTGAACCCATGACAAATGATTTAAAACAGACCTCCTCCTCTGAATGACCCCGGTTGGAATCTCTTAAAACCACAGAGACTGAGATTTTACATATAAAAATACATAAAATCATCCCAAAACAATTTTTGACAGACTTCTAATCAAACATTGTTCAACTACATAATCCTATATTGTATCTACCACCTCTGTATGTGTCTATTATGCTTAGATCACATACAAGTCATGTAATTGTTATAACTATTAGATGTTTGAATGAAAGTGTGTCTTGTTTCCTATCAGTACGATCATATGTTCTTAATTCAGAATATGGCTTGAGTGAAATCTGTGTAAAATATGTCGTGTTCTTATAATAGGAATCATGTCTAAACTGTACCATTTTTACTCTCTGCTAGAGCTGGAGAAGTAAAGGGATCACAGATAACACATGATTTACGATGAGAGGTGACGAAAATACCGCCTCTCAAAAAACACAGTGTCTTATTGGTCAGAATCATCCAAGAGGTTGGACAAACCATTGAGTTTAAAATCTTAGGACCCGAAAAAGCCAAAAGAGTTTTCAGTAGAATTTTTGTTATGTTGGGTTGAGGTTTAGTTTGTGAATTTGTTCGCTAGAGCAAATTTACAGAAGTCATGGAGAAGCCATGACGAGTAACCGGACAGACGAGTAACCATGTAGACCAGCAGACAAAAGAACCCAAACAAGATCAGAAGAACATCCATGGGTTAAATAGCTTCATCCAAGTCATCTATAACTACTCTCGTCTCACTTTTATTTTTGTTTCTTAGCTTTATTTTTCTTTTCCGTTGAGAGTCTCGGTTCTAAGTTAAGTTTTGCTGCAAAGTTTCGTTTAAACGATTCGACTGCAAAGCCGCTTTCAACTTCAAAGACTTTTCATCTATCGCCAACACACCACGTGATTGGCTGCCCAGAGACATCTATTCAGGCACGAGGACCCGCCAGTCAACGAACCCGGGAAACACCCTTTTACGCCGACAAAAGGAATTCCCAAAGAAACGCACAGACAAACGCAAGTATAGCCTGCCTCCAGACTCTTAACTGAACTGGTGCTTTGATATAACCTTTAATAACCCCGCACAGGGGCGTCGCTAGGACCTTTTTAGGGGGGCTTCAGCCTTCAGCTTCAGAATATTTTAGATGACCAATCAAATCAAAGTAGGCGGGCTTTATGTTCACACACGCTGCTGAGCGCGAATTTTAACAGTGTGACTCGACGCGTACGGTCAAGTGTGAGATGTAAGTAGCTAAACTTAACATTTTATATTTGACATTTTTTTAGGTCATAAATGTTAAACGAATGACAAAAAATAATCAGACAAACTAATATAGTTTTGTCTATTTTCGCCATTTTGAACTGAAAATAGGCCTATGTAACGTGTAATGTAATAATTAGTTTACTGTCATTGAGGGGACAAGAAACATTAACAAAGCCGTTTTCATCATGTTAGGCACAAGATTAATAATGAATGTGTACATATTGAGAATATAATACAAATTGTATCCTTTAGTAAATTAAAAAAGCTCAGCTTTAGGAGGGGAAGAGAAAGGGATGAAGAGACTGAGAAAAAAAGAAAGAGTGATGGAGATGAGGAGAGAGCAGGTATTGACAAATAATCTACTGCCCACTGACATGGTTTTAAAGCTATTTCTTATCCTTTTTTTTTTTTTTTGGTCTTAAAAACGTCTTGAAATGCACATCAGAGAAATAAAAAATTTGAACCCCCTACCAACCTCAAATTTAGGACCTCTTTGATTATAAAGCCCTGTCTACGGCCCTGTAGGCATAAGATCAATAATGAATGTGTAGCCTACATATTGTGAATGCAACCTATCAGTTGACCCTATGTTTACTTTCTTCACTGACAGACAAAAATGAAAAGCCTATATCAGTCAAAGCTCAGCTTAAGGAGGGGAAGAGAGAGGGCAAGATAAAAACAGAGAAAAAGAGTGTGATGCTGATGAGGAGAGAAAAATAATCAGCTGCCCACTGACATGGTTTTAAAGCTGTTATCCAATTTTTTTGGCCTTCAAAACATCTTAAAATGCACATATGTAGATCAGAGAAATCAAAATTTTCTCGGGGAAACCAGAACCCCCCTATCTGCCCTACCTCACATTTGCGACCACAGTGATTATAAAACCCTGCCTTTGCATGGTAATGAAATTGATAGTGAGCATTAGATCCTAAACTAAAGTGTTAACTTTTTTTTATTATTTAAAAAAAAAAAAATCATACCCTCATTGGGGGCTTAGCCCCCCTAAAATGAAAATCCTAGTGACGCCCCTGACCCCGCATAAGAAACGATAGAAGGGTTAAATTAATGATTGATGGTTCGTTCAGGTCATGTCTTATAAGTGCATATAGAAACTTGGGATTTCATCATCTCACTCTTAAAACTCATTCTTTCCTCACTCTCTTTCTGCAACTCGTATGAATGTGTGTGTGTGCATCTGATTGTGTTAGATATTAGTTTTATGTGTTAGAATAATCAATAAAGTCTTCTTTGTATTTTAAGGATAATTGTTCTTGTGTTATGTGCTTCCAGATTTAATGTCTTAAACTGCTGATCTAAGTTACCTTGCTAATAAATAGTGTTTCACTATAGTTTGGATATTTATATCCGTTTAGAGCTGATAGTTACGGCCCGCTCAAATGAACGCTGGACGAGTCATTTGCGAGCCGTTTAAGTGATTCGCTTAAGTGATTCCCTATAAATTAATTAATAATTCCTTTTGAGCTAAATTGACCTTTCTAACCTAGACACGTTATTTAATTACTCAGTTAGTTCCTTACATGAGGTTACGAATTGCAACCAACAAAAGTTACAGTGGCCGACAGGAAAATATGTCATCGTCTGAGACAGCAGAGAGTAGCCAGTTCAGCAATGAGGTTTCTTTAAATTAAAGATAAATTAAGAAATTATGTTTACTTAATTATTCAGTAAAACTATATGATTTGCGAATATTATTGTTACTTGTTCATCATTGTGTCAGTGTTTTATTCGCTGAACTAAGCTTGCTTCCTTGCACAAAGAGCAACATTGTAACAAAATGCATTTGTCCGTTTAGGGCTACTGTAGAAACATGTTGGCGCATTTCAATGTAAGGGAACCCGCGGTGTATGTAGATAGAAACTGACAGTGTTAGTTCAGTTCAGTTCAGTTCATACTTTAAAATTTTGAACTAGTTCATTCAAAGTTCTTTTTTTCCATATGTTGCTGCGAGCTATTATTTTTAAAAATTATTGCCACAGCTAGCCTATATAGAACTACAGACAGCAGTTATTTTATCGGCGGGCAAAGTTTGCACAGAAATGTAAGATGTAAAAAGCTGCTTTGAAACAATCTACATTGTTAAAAGCGCTATATAAATGAGGATGACTTGACACACCACTGAAAACATAGTTATGGATCTTATATTGCATTTCTGTCAATAGATCCTCAGAAATATTACACAATGCACCTTTAATCAGTGGTCCCTAAATATTTTAGAAAAATAAGCTTGACATTAATTTCACTGACTTGAAAGCTCAAATGGTAAATGGACTGCATTTATATAGCGCTTTCACAGACCCAAAGGCCACCAAAGCGCTTTACATATTGCCTCTCATTCACCCATTCACTCACACATTCATACACAGACGGCGGTGTCAGCCATGCAAGGCGCCATCCAGCTCGTCGGGAGCAGCTGGGGTTAGGTGTCTTGCTCATGGACACCTCGACACTTGGTCAGGTGAAACCGGGAATCGAACCACCAACCTTTCGGTTTGTAGACAACCTACATGAACCACTGAGCCACTGCCGTCTTACAAATTGGGTATATAAAAAAAAGGGTGTACAAATTAAATATAAATTAAATAAATGCTACTCTCCTAGAATGAACTCTGAAAAGAGAGAGATACACAGGAAATATGTGCATGCTTGGAGAACCACAAGGCAGGCATTGTCCAGATCGCCATCTCACCTGGAGACTAATCCAGCCGTTGAAGCACAATCACTTGATCTTCCACTTGAAGAACAATCAGAAGGTGCTGACGGAGTAGTAATGTCAGTTGATATGGAGCAGAATTGTGGGGAATATTCATCTGACACTGAACACCATTTGCACTCTGAAAATGCAAGAGAACAGCCAATAGCAACAACATGGGAGGTAATTAACAGCTTGAATTAATCCATGGCTTTTTACCTTGAAGACGACGACAGTAAAGAGGACATGTCACTGGCAGAAGAGCTGTCCACTTGGACCACTGAATACCAGATAAAACACAATGCACTTGACAACCTTCTTAAATTGTTAAAAAGGCATGAACACAGTGAATTACCCTCAACTGCCTGGACCCTTTTGCACACTCCCCGGCAACTTGACACACAGCAATAATCTGGAATGGAATACGTTTACTTTCCACTAAAACAGAAATTACAAGAAACGTTAGAAAGTTACCCACTTGATGTAGTTAAACTCCACTGTGTTGATTTATCCCTGAACGTTGATGGATTACGTTGATGGGGTTTTGGATTACAAAAGCTCCAAAATATTTATGTGGCCAATCCTTTGTGCAGTCATGCTAGATCCTGTTACCATTTTCCCCACGGCTCTGACATGTGGTGCAAGTCGACCAACAGATCTTGCCTTTTTGGAAGACACAGTAAGGGACCTGGGTCATCTGATGAATGACGGGATTACCTTTATGGGAAGAAAAATAAAAGTCAATCTGAGGTGCTTTGTGTGTGATGCTCCAGCTCGTCCATTAGTGAAAAATATCAATCAGTATTCCAGGTACTTTGGCTGTGACCGATGTGAGCAAAAAGGTGTGTGGTTAAACAGTCACATACCAAGAGACTGCTGACCTCATACTACAGACAGATGAAGCATTCAGAAATCAAACACAATTTCAGCATCACCATGGGAACACACCTGTGTCTCACCTCCCCATAGACATGCTGAGGTGCTTTCCCATTGATTACATGCACCAGGCTTGTCTCGGTGTAATGAAAGGGCTCCTGCTCATCTGGACCAGAGGAGACAGAGCTGTGAGGGTTTAGGCCAGCCAAATCTGCAAGAAAGATTAGTGAAAAACTGCTGTCTCTTCGGAACTGCATACCATCTGCATTTGTGCGAAAGCCTAGGGGTCTTGAGGAGCTGGACAGATGGAAAGCAACCGAGTTTCGTCAGTTCCTTTTATACACAGGGAAGATCGTGTTAAAGGGAATACTGCCAGATGACGTGCACTTACACTTCCTCTCTTTCAGTGTGGCCATGGCAATCCTAGTATGTCCTAGTCTTGAGCAGGAACATTACAAATATGCCAATGAACTGCTGCAATACTTTGTGGAAAAAGGTAGGACACTCTATGGACAGGAGTTCCTCGTGTACAACACCCATACCATGCTGCACTTAGCAAGTGATGCAGAAAACTTTGGTTGTCTGGAAAATTGTAGTGCCTTCATGTTTGAAAACTGCCTGCAGTCACTGAAGAAGATGGTGCGTTCTGGCAGACACCCACTGATTCCGGTTTCTAAGAGACTGGAAGAGATGAGCAAACAGAAACAAACTCCAAACAATACAAATGTACAGAAAATCTCTACAAAGGCCCGAGACTGTGCATTCATCCTCAGTGGGGGCCAATGCTGTGAGATTCTTCAAGTGGCAGACAAGGAAGAAAGAGTGCTTTGCCGCGTGTACAGTAAACCGTACCCTCTGTTCCACAGCCCATGCACGTCATTTTTGATTGGTGCCTACATGTACAACCAAAAATACAACACTATTAAATGGATTCCAACATCAGAACTCACAAAACATGCAATAAAGATGAATGCAGAAGACAGGACTGTGATTTCTCTGTCATTGCTACACAAGTTATAATCAAAGGTAATAGGTTGCCATATGATGTGATATGAGGCGATTGGTAAATATAATCAGCTTCTTTTCCATTTATAATAATTTTTCTTGCTTCTTGCAGAATGTATGCAATAGCTGAATTTTTGGAGGAGGGGACTTGTGATTTGGTACTACAGACCTGGCTTTTTGAAGAAGATGAGGTATTAAATCTCACTTGTATCAACAAAATACATTAACTAGATGGTAAAGTTCGTAGACAAACTTTAAGTTGGCTTGGAAAAGCCTAGCCAGAATGTTTGAAAAAGTTTTAAACTGTTCTAGCATGGTTTAACATGTTTCAAGTATGGTTTGCCACATTGCTAGCATGATTTAGCATGTTTTAACATGACCATGGATGGTTGGATGGATAGATCATCAAGATTAGTTAGAAAGAAAGATTAGAGATGGATAGAAATAAAGAAATAAAAAAGAAAGACCGATTAGTTTAGACAAAACAAAGAAAGAAAGATTAGTTAGAAAGAAAGAAAGATGAGTTAGAAAGAAAGAAAGATTAGTTGAAAATAGTTGTTAGAAAGAAATAAAAATTAGTTTGAAAAAATAAAGATATAAATAGTTAGAAAGAAAGAAAGATCAGTTTGAAAAAATAAAGAAAAAAAGATCAGCTTGAAAGAAAAATTGGTTAGAAAGAAAGAAAGATTAGTTAGAAAGAAAGATAAATTAGTTTGAAAAAAAAGAAAGAAATAGTTAGAAATAAAGAAAGATTAGTTTGAAAAAAGAACGAAAAGAAAGAAAGAAAAGTAAAAAAGAAAGAATAATTAGAAAGGAAGAAAAGTAAAAAAGAAAGAATAGTGAGAAAGAAAGAAAGAATAGTGAGAAAGAAAGAAAGAAAGAATAGTGAGAAAGAAAGAAAGAAAGAAAGAAAGAAATCTTAGATTAACCCTCTGAGGTCGGCTATTGCGCTGGCGCGATAGTCTCCCTTTTTTTCTTATCAGTGCAAAAGATACTCAAAATACTCGATATTGAATAGTGTCTATAAACCGCAAAAAGACTGTTTAAATATGAATTGCGTGTCTGTGTGTAGGCTAAATGATGAATGAACGGCACAGGCGCGCGCGCTTTGTTTACTACAGTTATACAGCGCGTGTCTTCATTCACTGTGCCGTTCATTCACTCTTGCATCTACATTAGTAAACATGTTATTAAATTTACATGAACACATCCAAACTATATTGGTATAGCCTACTAAGATGAGTAAAAATAGACTGAAATATGTTGAAATAAAATGTCTGTATAAGCAACAAACTGCAAATTAACATGTATATGCTAATATATCATACACAATATGTTACAGACTAAATATGAATGTTTAGACAAGATTTTGTGATTAGTTTTGGATAGATTATAAAGTTTTGACTGTAAAAAAAGACTACTGTCACATTAAATAGGTAAGCTTTTGTTCACCAATTTCTGCTCATGTTAAATATACTATATGATGTTTTGTCAAAAATAAAGTAGGTATATTGAATTATCAACTAAGATGTTATTATAGTGTTTGTTCCAATATTCAAACTAATGAATCCTTACCTTTTTTAATACATATGAAAAAATGTATACTTTTTGCAAAAAAAGAATACACTTGAAATATTGTTAAAATTGTAATTGTTGTTGTAATTGTAACCTATTTGTAATTGGTTACAATTTCTAATTGTAAAATATGTATAAATAGATAATTTCTTTTGTCCTTGCATTCTTTGGGACCCTGTGACACATCTGTGTGAGGCTAATTAATATGCAGCTCATTATGTATGTGGCACATTATCCGGCCTTTGTCTTCTCAGGTGTGAACACGCCTCCATATTGCCTTTCCAAACAAAAGGTGTCTTATAAAATTTAAATCAATGTATTGTTTTGTGTAAATGATTAGGCAGGATGATTTTCAGATCATTTTGAAGCAAAAACTCTAGGCAACAACGCCCATTAGTCAAAAGTCTTGTGGACACATATTTAGTATGTGTTTTGTGGCCTTATTTCAGACACTTTAAGTTTTAGTTTTTTCAATAACCATGCATAAACAATATTCTCTCAAAAATACAAACATGTACATACATGTTGCTCACATATTACGGTAGCCCCGTTTGTGCTATATAGAGTGAATTTACACCT
The DNA here is from genome assembly GCA_026230005.1 of Gila orcuttii. Taxonomy (NCBI): domain Eukaryota; kingdom Metazoa; phylum Chordata; class Actinopteri; order Cypriniformes; family Leuciscidae; genus Gila; species Gila orcuttii. Next base: position 28,466,880 of record JAPDVR010000010.1, on the reverse strand, counting down.
TTGCCATTAGCATGTTTATAAATAACTGAAAAAAGCACAAATGTCAGAACACCTCCAGGACCCAGAAAACCCCTCAGACCCCAGAGGGTTAAAAGAAAGAATAGTAAGAAAGAAAGAGAATAGTTAGAAAGAAAGACAAATAAAGAAAGAAAGAAAGATGTATTAGTTAGAAAGAAAGATAGATTAGTTAGAAAGAAAGATAGATTAGTTAGAAAGAAAGATAGATTAGTTAGAAAGAAAGAAAGAAAGATAGAATAGTTAGAAAAAAGAAAGATTAGTTAAAAATAAAGAAAGATTAGTTTGAAAAAAGAAAGAAAAGTAAAATAGAAAGAATGGTTAGAAATGTTAGGAAAAAATAAAGAATAGTTAGAAAGAAAGAAAGAAAGAAAGAAAGATGGATTAGTTAGAAAGAAAGAAAATGGATTAGTTAGAAAGAAAGAAAGATAGATTAGTTAGAAAGATTAGTTAGAAAAAAATAAAGAAAAGAAAATGAAAAAAGAACGAAAAGAAAGAAAGAAAAGTAAAAAAAGAAAGAATAGTTAGAAAGGAAGAAAAGTAAAAAAGAAAGAATAGTGAGAAAGAAAGAAAGAAAATGGATTAGAAAGAAAAATAGATTAGTTAGAAAGAAAGAAAGATATTGCCGATATAAAATTCGAAACGGTCAAAATGACCGTCATGGCCTTTCTAGTGTTAAATCAGCTATAAATTGGCAGCACTTTATCTCACATTTATTAATATTAAAAGTGCACAAAAAGTAAATATGCAATGCAGACATGTCAGCAATGTAGCATAATACATTTTGAACAGTTCATCTTTGCAGAATGCGAAAAAATAAAGAAATAAATAAAATGGGTGGATTTGTTAGAAAGAAAGAAAGATGGATTTGTTAGAAAGAAAGAAAGAAAGAAAGATGGATTAGTTATACAAAAAGAAAGAAAGATGGATTAGTTAGAAAGAAAGAAAGATGGATTAGTTAGAAAAAAGAAAGAAAGATGGAGTAGTTAGAAAGATAGAAAGATGGAGTAGTTAGAAAGAAAGATTAGTTAGAAAGAAAGAAAGAAAGATGGATTAGATGTATAGAAAGAAAGAAAGATTAGTTAGAAAGAAAGAAAGATATATTAGTTAGGAAGAAAGAAAGATAGATTAGTTAGAAAGAAAGACAGATTAGTTAGAAAGAAAGATAGATTAGTTAGAAAGAAAGAAAGAAAGAAAGATTAGGTAGAAAGAAAGAAAGATTAGTTAGAAAGTAAGAAAGATTAGTTAGAAAGTAAGAAAGAAAGAATGAAAGATTAGGTACAAAGAAAGAAAGAAAGAAAGAAAGAAAGAAAGAAAGAAAGAAAGAAAGAAAGATTAGTTAGAAAGAAAGAAAGAAAAAAAGATTAATTAGAAAGAAAGAAAAAAGATTAGTTAGAAAGAAAGAAAGAAAGAAAGAAAGAAAGAAGATTAGTTAGAAAGAAATAAAGAAAGATTAGTTAGAAAGATTAGTTAGAAAAAAGAAAGAAAGATTAGTTAGAAAGAAAAGGTAGAAAGAAAGAAAGATTAGTTAGAAAGAATGAAAGATAGATCAGTTAGAAAGAAAGAAAGATTAGAAAGAAAGAAAAAAAGATTAGTAAGAAAGATCAGTTAGAAAGAAAGATTAGTTAGAAAGAAAGATTAGTTAGAAAGAAAGATAGAAAGATTAGTTAGAAAAAAATAAAGAGAAAGATTAGTTAGAAAAAAGAAAGAAAGATTAGTTAAAATGAAAGAAAGATAGATTAGTTAGAAAGAAAGAAATATAGATTAGTTGGAAAGAAAGAAAGATAGATTAGTTAGAAAGAAAGATAGATTAGTTAGAAAGAAAGAAAGATATATTAGTTACAAAGAAAGATTAGTTAGAAAGAAAGATATATTAGTTAGAAAGAAAGAAAGATAGATTAGTTATAAAGAAAGATATATTAGTTAGAAAGAAAGATAAGTTAGAAAGTAAGAAAGAAAGAATGAAAGATTATGTAGAAAGAAAGAAAGAAAGAAAGAAAGAAAGAAAGAAAGAAAGATTAGGTAGAAAGAAAGAAAGAAAGAAAGAAAGAAAGAAAGAAAGAAAGAAAGAAAAGAAAGAAAGATTAGGTAGAAAGAAAGAAAGAAAGACTAGGTAGAAAGAAAGACAGAAAGATTAGTTAGAAAGAAAGAAAGATAGATCAGTTAGAAAGAAAGAAAGATTAGTTAGAAAGAAAGAAAAAAAGATTAGTTAGAAAGAAAGAAAGATTAGTTAGAAAGAAAGAAAGATTAGTTAGAAAAAAGAAAGAAAGATTAGTAAGAAAGAAAGATTAGTTAGAAAGTAAGAGAGAAAGAATTAAAGATTAGGTACAAAGAAAGAAAGAAAGAAAGAAAGAAAGAAAGAAAGAAAGAAAGAAAGAAAGAAAGAAAGAAAGAAAGAAAGAAAGAAAGAAAGAAAGAAAGAAAAGAAAGAAAGAAAGAAAGAAAGAAAGAAAGATTAGTTAGAAAAGATTAGTTAGAAAAAAAGAAAGAAAGATTAGTTAGAAAGAAAGAAAGATAGATTAGGTAGAAAGAAAGATTAGGTAGAGAGAAAGAAAGATTAGTTAAAAAGAAAGAGATCAGTTGGCAAGAAAGATTAGTTAGAAAGAAAGATTAGTTAGAAAGAAAGAAAGAAAGAAAGATTAGTTAAAAGAAAGAGATCAGTTAGAAAGAAAGATTAGTTAGAAAGAAAGAAAAAAAGATTAGTTAGAAAGAAAGAAAAAAGATTAGTTTTCTAACTAATCTTTTTTCTTTCTTTCTAACTAATCTTTTTTTCTAGTTAGAAAAGATTAGTTAGAAAGAAAGAAAGAAAGAAAGAAAGAAAGATAGATTAGTTAGAAAGAAAGTGTCACGGTGTGGGTTTTGTGTTTTGTTCCTTGTTCTTGTCTGTCATGTGTCTCCCTGTCTTTTCATGTTCAGCTGTTCCCCGTTTTGTTGATTAGTCTCCCCATGTGTTTCTGATTAGCCACGCCCCCTTGTTATCTTGTTTAGCTTGTTTGCCTGTGTATTTATACCCATGTTCTTCAGTTGGTGTTTGTCGGTCGTTGTTTGATGTTCCTAGTTCCTTGTTCTGTGTACTGAGTACCTTGTTCTGAGTTTACCCTCGACTACTTGTTTGTTGGATTATTAAAGTGCTTGCGATTGGATTCACTCTCTGCTTCATTCCTGCTCCATCGTAACAGAACGACCGACCACAAATGAATCCAGCAGCACGGATCTCGCCTGATCTCCACAGCATGAACCGGGAGTTCGCTGGACAGATCGCGGCCTTGGCCCTGGATAGCCAAAATTTGTTCCAGTACACCTGGGGGTTTGCTTCACTTGCTGCCTCCTGCTCCCTGGGGGACGAGGCGATCAAATTATGTTACCAGCTGGGGGCTAAGGAGGTCAACCCGAGGGAGCCGGTCTGAACTGGAGAGAGGCGCTCTCCGTTTGTGAAGAGAGCTTCATCCCAGAGACCGTCCAGCCAGAGCTTCACGTCAGCCACGTCCAGCCAGAACTTCACGTCAGCCACGTCCAGCCAGAGCTTCACGTCAGCCACGTCCAGCCAGAGCTTCACGTCAGCCACGTCCAGCTAGAGCTTCACCACGACATGCCTGAGCTTCATGCCGAGCCGGAGACGCTTCACGTCACTTCTGCCGAGCCGGAGACGCTTCACGTCACTTCTGCCGAGCCGGAGACGCTTCACGTCACTTCTGCCGAGCCAGAGACGCTTCACGTCACTTCTGTCGAGCCAGAGGCGCTTCACGTCACTTCTGCCGAGCCACTTCTGCCGAGCCAGAGACGCTTCACGTCACTTCTGCCGAGCCAGAGACGCTTCACGTCACTTCTGCCTATGTCACGGTGTGAGTTATGTGTTTTGTTCCTTGTTCTTGTCTGTCATGTGTCTCCCTGTCTTTCCATGTTCAGCTGTTCCCCGTTTTGTTGATTAGTCTCCCCATGTGTTTCTGATTAGCCACGCCCCCTTGTTATCTTGTTTAGCTTGTTTGCCTGTGTATTTATACCGATGTTCTTCAGTTGGTGTTTGTCGGTCGTTGTTTGATGTTGTGATAATCCTAGTTCCTTGTTCTGTGTACTGAGTACCTTGTTCTGAGTTTACTCTGGATTACTTGTTTGTTGGATTATTAAAGTGCTTGCGATTGGATTCAATCTCTGTTTTATTCCTGCTCCATCGTAAAAGAAAGAAAGAAAGGTAGATAGATAGATAGATAGGTAGGTTAGAAAAAAGAAAGATAGTGTAAGGAACCTGGGTCAGGCTTTGGGGATACGTATTCAAAGATTAGTAATTTACAACTAATAATCATTCAAACGGGTTTGACCCACATAAACATACATGTTAAATCCCCCAAAAAGGGATATTCCCTGCATCTGCATTCAAATATGTACTTAGACAATTAACCACAAAGGATTATAATTAATTGCATATGTAGACTATATTTTACAGACAGTTTAAAATTAGCTCAATTGTATATCAATACCTAATCAAAACGGATTATAATTAAATATTTAAAGGGGTGATGAACTGAGAAATCAAATTTTCCTTGAGCTTTTGACATCTAAGAGGTCATTATATTATAAGAATATCCTGTAAATTTCAGAACTGAAAACGTCCTTGTTAGTCCAATAAATGCTTTTATTGACACCAGGCTCAGCAAACGACTCGTTTTTCAAAGTGGGGAACTATGACGTCAAAGAGGATAAAACACCACCCCCGCTGAAGATCAACGCCTACTTCAACACGGCTACTTTAGCCCCGGCCACCGATTCGCGCATTACACGCATAGCTAAATAACATGGGCCTACCTCGTGATGACAAACCGGATCGAGCTACCAAGCAATAAACATGACATTTACAAAATATTGACCAGTGCCTGGTTGTGGAAGAAGACAGTCGCTGCATAAGCTTCCTCTGGATTCCAATAGGAATGCTTGGTTAAACTTTATTTTTAATGACGTTCCAGCTGATGTGGGTAAAACATTGTCCGTTTGTTCGCTTCATTTCACTGAGGATTGTTTTGTAAACAAGACACAGGTCGAGACTGGATTTGCAGACCGATTAAGATTAGAAAACGGTGCTGTGCCTTCTATATTGGATCCGACAGGAATGGTGCAACACACTTATGTGAGTAAAATTTTTATTTAAAAAATAATAATCTGATAGGCAAGTATTGCATTGTTACAGATCGTTTGATATCTAATAATTATGTGTACATGTGTATCAGTCTAATCGTTACTGACGAGTGAGTTGAAACTCCTTATAATATGCAAAACTGTTATCCACTCACAGCAGTGGGCGTTTACTTCCAAGTCTTCAATGCGAGACGCCCATAAAAACCGAGCGTTTTTGAGCTAGGCTCAAAACTAGGGTAGAAAATAGCCTATTACTTATTCATTTTTATGTTTTTGAATGTAAAAACCAAGCGAACGTCATAAGTTGACCTCAGACAACAATATAACATTTTTTAAAAAGCTAGTTCATGACCCCTTTAATATATCAATTATGTCTATCATAGATCGATCGTCTGGATAATCTTTAAGGGGATTGATTTATGACCGAATCATCTGTTTTTCATCACCTGATCATTCCATCTCAATCAAACCTCACAAAATTATCCTACTTTATAGACTTTCAAGAGAAGTTATTCCCCTGGCCACAAGGAACAACTTTCCTGATCTATAACGATACCTCTATAAGTAGGCTATCAATAAAATTTTAAAGCACGTAACTTTGGATCGTGTTACATTAAAGGGACTTGTATGAGCATAGAGACAGAATCAGGGGCGGATCTACAGGGGGGAAAGGGGGGGCAGGTGCCCCCCCACTCTAGAGCCTTCAGCCCCCAGCTGCCCCCCTAACTTTGATGATCCAAAAACTGTACTTGTAAAAACAACCCGCAAGCTTCTCAAAACAGTGAACTAAACGATACATTTACCAAAAGTGAACAATTACATTTTTATTAAAGCCCCTCCCCCCTGCCCCTCAAATACTTAGTACGTCCCTGATTCAAACGTGCAGAGCGACGTTTGCTCAGTCTGGCTCACTGTTACGGCCAGCTCGTTTCGACCGTACATAAAGGGATACAAGTACAAGAAAATTACTTGCAAGAAGTTTTATTAGCTTACAACAAAAAGTGTAAACAATTTAGGATAACAAAGTCTAGGGTTCAAAATCATAAGGGAACAAAATCATAATCCAGATGGGGAATAAGAAAAAGCTTGGTATGGTCTGTAAACAAATATAAATGTCGCAAGAACAAGTGACTCCTCCAGAGGCTGCCAATCCCCTGGACGAAGTGGCGTGGAGAGGGTGGAATCCAAGGTTTTATCCTCTCCACAATCAAATCGAAAGCAGGTAACAGGAGTGTGCGATCTCCCACGCCCTCCTGAAGAACACCGCCCCCAGCAGGCGAACAAGGGAAATGCAGGGTCGTAACACCTCCCTACAAAAAAAAAGATTCGGCAACGAATCTAAAACACAAAACAAAAGGGAAAAAACAGTTAAGCACTACCCAGAACAAACACAATAAAAGTTCTGGTAATCTAGAGGTATGTCGTCTTCTCTTCATTCCTCAACACCTCTGGGCCCTAGAGATGCAAAGAAAAGAACGGACAATACAAAAATTACGTTACACTCTAGACAGTGCTTCAGCTATAACGTTGTCTTTTCCTCGAATATGTTTGATCTCGAGATGGAAAGGTTGTAAGATAAGACTCCATCGCATGAGTCGCTGATTTCTATTTCTCATCCGATTCAAAAAGACCAAAGGATTATGATCCGTATAGATAATAATCGGTGCAGCAATTGATCCTAGATATATTTCAAAATGTTGCACAGCCAACACTAGCGCAAGAACTTCTTTCTCAATGGTAGAATATACCTGTTGATGTCGGTTAAGTTTCTTAGAAAAGTAACTTACTAGGGGTGGGAATCTCTAGGCACCTCACGATTCGATTCGATTACGATTCAGAGGGCTGCGATTCGATGCTAAAGCGATTATCGATTATCTGAATCTTTTTGTGTGTGTGTGTGTGAATATAAATACTTTGCTTTAAAAGTACAAAGTAATGACCAATAAAGAATTAACGTACAATATATTTTATTAACATTGCAAAGAACCAACAGGAAAATAAATGTGTGCCTGAACTAGCAGCATACTTGTAGTAAATTAATAATATAACAACGACCAGCGTTCTGACGATTCATGCTACCCATCGAGATGTGCTACTTACTGGTTATGCGTATGTGCAGACTCATTTTCCTTCTGCTTACCACGCCCATAAATCTATGCATCCTTGCTGTGGAGACTTGTAGGAAACTTTGACAGGTCAAAGATGAATATTTGATGATAATTTTTACTTTTCACACCGTTTTAAAAATGAAAACAGTACAGTATACTGTACACTTAACTTCAAATTTTATTATAATTGTATTTCATATAATAATGTCATTTTTACTTGTTATATCAAATGTGATAATTGCTAGTTCATTTAAAATATCAAAATATGCTCCTCATACACTTACCCTAATTTAAATGAAATAACGATGTCATAATATTGTGAGATTTACACCATTATGGAAACAATAGAGAATGAATCAACATTCTCTGTGATCGATTCGCGCTTGGGTAACGTCAGCATTTTTCGACAAGGCAGCACAAAGCCGAGTGTTTTTCCTCCTCTGGGTGGAAACGTGTCATATGGCTTCACATATTTGTTGTGTTTCCGAAATATTTTAGTTTTATTCTACAAAGCTTACAACTAGTATGGCTCTTGTCCACCTCCTTTCCCCCTTCAACTTCACAGAAGCCAAAATATTTCCACACGTCAGCTTTTAACGAGGAGGGTGTTTGGATTTCGCGCTCAGCCTTCGCGTCTCTGTTATGTGCACACGCCACAGACGGTCCGGGCACTGCACTTCCGCGCTTCAGAGTTCCGTCTTTTGCGTTCCGTCAATATTACGTTATTATAAATATATATCTAAAAAAAATTATTTTTTTTTGAAAATCGATTTTTGACATTTGTGAATCGATTCAGAATCGTCCATGTCCGCATCGCGATGCATCTAAGAATCGATTTTTTCCCCCACCCCTATAACTTACAGGATGTTGAACCTGGTTCGAGTCCTCCTGCAGGAGAACAGCACCCGTACCACAAGCACTTGCATCTATTGCAAGAATAAAAGGCTTGGCAAAGTTTGGAGCTGTTAAAACAGGGGCACACGCCAGCAAAGCCTTGCAATTTTCGAAAGCTTGCTGACAAAGTTCAGTCCACTGGAAAGACAACTTCGGACTCAAATCGGTAAGAGGCGAGACTACGCTGGCAAAATTTTCGCAAAAACTCCGATAATATCCCACCATTCCAAGGAACCGTCGGAGTTCACGACGAGTGGTGGGAGCGGGAAAATTACAGATAGCTTCGACCTTAGTCTCAATGGGTCTTACGCAACCATTTCCAACTATCTTACCTAAATAGGTAACGGTTGCCTTCGCGAATTCGGACTTAGTGAGATTAACCGTAAGATTAGCTTTGGCTAAACGAGAAAACAGTTCTTTGATCTGGTCAAGATGTTCAGACCAAGAAGAACTATACAACACGATGTCGTCAAGATATGCCTCACATCCTGACATTCCATACAGTATACGGTTTACGAGTCGCTGAAAAGTCGCAGGTGCATTTCGAACCCCGAAAGGCATAACCGTATACTGTAGGAAAGCATCAGGCGTAACAAAAGCAGATAATTCCTTCGCCCGACTAGTCAAAGGCACCTGCCAATACCCCTTCAAGAGGTCGAATTTGCTGACATAACAGGCAGAGCCAACATGATCAATGCAATCATCAATTCGAGGTAATGGGAAGCAGTCCGGCTTTGTCAGATTATTAAGTTTCCGATAATCTGTGCAGAAGCGATATGAGCCATCAGGTTTATTTACTAAAACACAAGGAGAACTCCACGAACTGAAACTAGATTCAGCCAGATTATGAGCAAGCAGATAATTCACCTCTTGTTTCAGCAAATCTCTTTTAATAGGATTGACTCGATAGGCGTTCTGTTTAACGGGACATGAGGTTCCTACATCTATATCATGTTCTATGATAGAGGTGCGACCAGGAACATCAAGGAAAAGAGAGGGAAATGATACCACCAACTCAGTGACATCACTCCTCTCTTTCTCTGTCAAATAAAAAAGATGAGACGACAGGTTAAAAAGAATCTCAGAGTTTTTAAGTCGCCCGTCAACTTTTTCTCGAGAAAGAAAACCCTCATCAGCATTCTCCAAAGAATACCCACTCGTTTTGTGAGAGAGAGGAGATGATTCTGAAAGAGAGTCACAAATGTTTACCACATTAACAGTAACAGAATGAACAGGAGCTGTATACAATTTCAACAGGTTACTGTGACAAACTTGTACATTTTTCCTCCGGTCAGGAGTATTCAACAGATAATTGTTATCAGAAAGACTTTTAACTACACTGTAAGGGCCTGTAAATTTAGCTTGGAACGGATTAGCAGGTAGGGACAGCAAAGCGAGTACTTGATCACCGACCTGAAATTCTCTTAACTTAGCTTTCCTATCAAAGCGTTGTCGCATCTTTAGTTGAGTCTTACTCAACTTCTTTTTAGCGAGAGCTCTTGCCTCATATAATCTACGCCGAAATCCGCTCACATAATCCGAAATGTTTTCAGACAGTTTAGGCATACGCCACTCCTCAGCTAACACAGCCGTAGGTCCTCTCACTACATGTCCGAACACCAATTCATTCGGGCTAAACCCAAGACTTTCTTGGATTACCTCACGTATCGCTAATAACATCCACGGCAGACCTTCTTCCCAATCCGCATCGAGTTCCACACAATATGACCTTAATAGGGACTTCAGGGTTTGATGAAACCTCTCAAGGACTCCTTGACTCTGCGGATGATAAGCGCTAGAAATATTGTGGTTTACTCGAAGTTGACGCAGGGCTTTTGAGAACTGTTTCGACATGAAGTTCGAACCCTGATCGGACTGAATGACTTTAGGAATTCCAAAGGTCGACATGAAATTAGTGAGGGCCTTCAAGACAGATTTAGTAGTAATGGACCTTAACGGATAAGCAGCCGGATAACGAGTAGTCTGACACATAACGGTTAAAAGGTATTGGTGACCAGTCTTGGACCGAGGCAAAGGACCAACACAGTCAACTACCAAATGTTCAAAAGGAGTGGACACGACGGAAATAGGTTGCAACGGAGCAACAGGAACTTTTTGGTTTGGCTTACTGGTGATCTGGCATGTGTGACAAGATTGAATATGTTTTGCCACATCTCGTTTCACCTTAGGCCAATAGAACTGTCGTAAGACCCGATCATACGTTTTACGAACTCCGGTATGGCCAGCAAGTCCTTGATGAGCTAAATGCAACACAGAGTCCCTCACTGTAAATGGAACCACAATCTGAGTTTTAGGTTCTAGAGAAACATCTTTACGCAGGACCACTGTCCGACAAAGCAACCCATCTTCAAGAAAGTACGAAGAGGAGAGAGGATCAGAACACTTCTTAGACCCTACTGCAGAAAATAAAGGTCTAAGACTGTCATCACTTTGTTGAGCTCGAATTAAATCCTCTCGAGAAATCTGCAACAAAGAAGCCAAAGAATAGTCATCACCATCAGAGAGATCAACATTGGTTTTCTCAGGAGTGGACAGAACCTGAGATGTATCCGCAGAGTCACTTTGTAGCGCTGTCGAATCTCTCTGGTCAGAAGACAACGAAGAGCAGGACTTCAGGTCTCTTTGCCCAAGACATTTAGACACATCAGATCCTGCCTCACCTGTATTAACAGTATAAAAGAAGGTGTCATGCAGTGGAACTTCAACTTGACTTTCAGATAATGGTTTAGCCATTGATCGAGTAACTGCACATGCTGGAAACAAATCAGGAAATTCTTTGCCATTTCCAACATCAGTTTTACTAGGTATTGAGGCTATTATGGGCGGAGCGGCCACATCACTCCGTCCCCAAACATTCCCACCAGCTAAATCATTTCCCAGAATAAATGTAATCCCAGGCACTGGCAGTGCAGCACGAACACCAACTACTACTTCACCAGATACAACGGCAGAGGAAAGATGGATGCGATGCAAAGGCACTTCAACGAACCTCATCTCAAAACCTCGCACTAGTACATGAGTTCCAGTAGCGGTTTCAGAAGTCAAGGGTAAAATTCCCTCTAACAGAAACGACTGCGCAGCCCCTGTATCTCGAAGAAGACGCACTGGCACAGTTTCATTTGAACCAGGCAATGACACATTTCCCTCAGTGATAAAGGGTGTATAATCAACAGAAGTTATACCCTGATTAACAAATTTATCACTAGAACCAGATAAATGACCATCTTTCTCATCACAAATGTCAACAGCAACTGGTAAGGTAGAAACCAAAGCAACAGATTTCGACAAGCTCTCTTTCTTCTTGAGTATCTGACAGTCAGATATTTTATGACCAGGCTTTTTACAATAAAAGCAAACCATGTCTCGTGAGAGTACAGGTTTACTAAAATATTCAGCATCTGTCGACTTAATATTCCTACTCAACACAGGAGACTTTGTCTTAGGTTGAAAACAAGACTTAAACTTACTCATATTGTGAGTTTTAATACCAACTGAACTGAATGACCCATGATGGGTTAACACAAATTCATCAGCCAAGATAGCGGCTTCAGAAAGTGTATTCACCTTATGTTCAGTGAGATGTGTAGCTACAACATGAGGAACACAATGTTTGAACTCCTCTAAGAGTACTAATTCCCTTAACTGCTCTTTAGTTGTAACTTTCATTGAAGTGCACCAACGATCAAATAAGTTCTCTTTTTCTCTGGCAAATTCAACATGAGTACATTCATCAGCTTTACTCAAAGTCCTAAATTTCTGACGATATGCCTCAGGCACGAGTTCATATGCATGTAACACAGCAGATTTCACAACATCATACTCACCACTCTGTTCCAATGAGAGTGCTGAATAAACTTCCTGAGCTTTACCTGTGAACACACACTGTAATAATAAAGTCCAAAAGCTTTTCGGCCATTTCATGGACAAAGCAACACGTTCAAAGTGATAGAAATATTTATCCACTTCCTTTTCAGAAAATGGCGGCACTAACCTCATATTTCTGTGAACATCAAACACAGGTTGACCTGCATTCGCATGCTGTTGTGGAACAGGAGGCACATTCGCTTGTGAAGCTTCAGCTGTCTTTGCTGCTAATTCTAACTCCAACTTTTTTATCTCAAATGCTCTCTCGTCACGTTCCCTCTCTAAATCAAGCTCCATTTTCCTCATAGCTAACTGATGATTTAATTTTCTCTCTTCGAATTCTCGCTCTACCGCTCGCTCTTTCATAGCGCGATCATCACGTTCAGCACGAATTTTCGCGGCATCTAAACACAATTGCTTCTCTTGCAAAGACAATTCTGGAAATTTCGTCTCACTTTCACTATAAACCTCAGCAGGAGTAGACACAAACGATTCACTGGGAGTAATTAACTCAGTGCTTACCTCTATAACTCCTCTATCAACAAGTGACCGCTTTAGAGTAGTCACCATTGTTTCCTTCAGCCTCTTTTCTTGAGAAGTAAAATCGACACTGAAGCGTTCGGCGATTTGCACCAACTGCTCCTTTGTACAACTCTCAAGCAAAGCTTCTGATGGACACGCAAAGAAATCTTCTATCACCGAAGACATTTTGTTCATATATGTATACGCACAATCACAAAACGAGACCACTAACTACCACACGTGAAACGCTGTTTACCCGAAATACAACTCCCATAAGCCACTACGTCACTGTATTACGCAACCTATGCTCATTCAAAAACTTCTAAAGACTTCCCACAAGTCAAAACACAGTGTACGCGCGAAAATAAACCGCACTATACACAAAAGCGACAATTTATCCTCATTTATTTTTGCAAAATGGATTTACCGTTTACAATATGAGAAAACTCCAGCTCCTAACTCAGAAAAACACTAACTAAATCCTACCTGGTCTTCAGAGATGTACCGGGCTCGAGGCGACATTAAACGCTGAACTCCGCGACAATCAGTCAAACTGAAAGTCCGGAAGCGTACCCCCTACAGAGAGTTAAGCTCCACACAGGATAACCTCCAAAAACAAGAAAGGCAAAATAACAAAACAAAACAACAAACAGTGCTCCGACGGAAGGATTGTATTCACAATCCAGCTGGAAACACTCTAACTCACCAGAGTTCTCATTTATAAAGGAATCCGTTCACAAAAACATACACACTTACAACCCATACTTACCAACGTTTCCTACCCCCATAGGATCGCGGACGAGACTCCAATTTATGTTACGGCCAGCTCGTTTCGACCGTACATAAAGGGATACAAGTACAAGAAAATTACTTGCAAGAAGTTTTATTAGCTTACAACCAAAAGTGTAAACAATTTAGGATAACAAAGTCTAGGGTTCAAAATCATAAGGGAACAAAATCATAATCCAGATGGGGAATAAGAAAAAGCTTGGTATGGTCTGTAAACAAATATAAATGTCGCAAGAACAAGTGACTCCTCCAGAGGCTGCCAATCCCCTGGACGAAGTGGCGTGGAGAGGGTGGAATCCAAGGTTTTATCCTCTCCACAATCAAATCGAAAGCAGGTAACAGGAGTGTGCGATCTCCCACGCCCTCCTGAAGAACACCGCCCCCAGCAGGCGAACAAGGGAAACGCAGGGTCGTAACACTCACACACACAGCGAGTCTGCTGCGGTGCGTTGGGCCTGCAACCCGACTGGAGAGACTGAGCTGCCCCAGAGCCTCTGAAGGTGAAGTGAGTTTCCCCAGGTGTAGTTAAACACACATTTAACTTAAAGTTACATTTGTAATGAATGTATTGTGCTAAAGACGATTCAGCATCAGCAAAAACAGCGAGTCTATTACGTCAAATCGCTCCCTCGTGATTTGTAAGAGCACTCTTCCCTTTGATTAGCCTAATTTTGATTTTAGTAAAGACAAGAACAGCTTAATAAAAAATATAAATTGTTTGTATCCATAACGTTTACTGATGGTCGCCGTTACGCCGACGTTACGTTACAACACACAATACAGTGCCAGTTAGGAGATCGATCATTTGATTAGCTAAGCAAATCCAATTTCTCTCAGATATCACAGCAATGAAACCAGGTTACAACTGGGGAAATAACAAATACAATTAGGATTATTATATTAAGTAGTCTAAACATAACTGGTGTGTGTGCATGTGATAAATCTTTCTGATTTTACATTTGTTATATAGGCTATTATTAGCTACATGGCCCTACAGTGTAATGTAATACAAGGATAACCAGAGGTTTTCACATATTGACTTTTGCAGGCAAGAGTAGTTGAAGAAAGTAGCTGGAGCCTATAACCATTAAGGCTAAAAGTCCTTGGACACAATTATTGTACTTTTTTTTTTTTAATATATTTTCATTTTGCTTTTTATACTTTTACTTTTTAAAAGATGCACAGTTTTGTTTTGTTTGAAAACTGCACTGGGCTTATTCCTGTTGTGAATTAAAAACCTTTGTAGTGTGTAAGGGCATGATTAAACAATAACTACTGTGTTTTAGTGTTTGTTTTGTTAAAGCAATTCATATATAGGGCTTCCCACCGTCTACCCCTGCCACCCTGCCAAGACCTCTTGCCACCCCTTTGCCCCCCCATGTAAAATTTTCTAGATCCGCCACTGGACAGAATCAATAAATGAATATAATGCATTTAATAAAGGCAAAGTTACGTATACCGGTTATAACAAACAATAAATGTATTTACAAACACAATAATGGCAACGACACAATGAAAGAGAATGCATCAATAAAGAGAGAGAATGAGAGAGAGAGAGAGAGAGAGAGAATCTGGAAGGATCAGTGGCAAATTACAGACCTCAAAACCTTAATGCTCTAAAAGCTCGATACGAATATATACTTGCACAGTTGCTCGTTGTGTGGCTGCTTTGAAGGCATGTGGATTTGTTCCGTGGGAGAGTCATGTGGCCTGCGGATGGATCCGAAGCGCGCACATTCAAACAAAGGTTTAACGGTCTTTGACGTAAATTACACCAAAGAAACGATTCAAGCGAAGTTCACTTGTCTGAGGAAATGAACAAAGTAGAAAGGAAAAATAAAACTTGAACAAACAAAAGAAAAGATCCCCGGAGGGGAATCATGCGGAGCAGTTACATGATGCGAAGAGAGGAGAAGTAAGAGAGAGAGATTGATCTTGATCAGTCATTTAAAAGGGTGAAGATGTCACACCCTCTGGGGGTATGTGAGCCAATCCGAAGTTGTGCCTTTGGAGGGAGATTTTATGACTCTTTGTGTTCAGACAGCACGTTTGAATCTGTAATTTCATTGGGTGTTTAAGAGAAAGAATCTTCAAGATTCTTAAAATACCCATGTGTCACAAAGTTAACAAAATGTAATGTAAATTAACAAATGGGGAACGAAGATTGGAATTTATAGAGACCAAATATGGTTCACATATTTGTATGCAAAGTCTAAAACATTAACCCATTAGAGTTTACAAGAAATCAAAGGCCAAAACAACATCCGATGTATGTTTATACATTTCTCAAGTGGTTTTATATATATATATATATATATATATATATATATATATAAGATTAACAGGGTTTATTTCTCCTCCTCAGGAGAATTAAGTGAGTGTCACATCTCTCAGGAATTCCCTTTTAGAGGTCGTAAAAATCCTTATCTATTGTAACGGGATTCTGTGAGTGTCCGAGTTCTGCCAGTGGTTTTAGCTTCGGGGGGAAGTTAGACAGACCCTTGCTGGGAGAGTGAGTTTGCCGGACTATTCAATACACAAAACCAACAATCTGTGTGTGTGTGATTGGTCTAGACGCTACAACTACTATACACTCACAGATCCCTCCATAGGACCTGGGCAATCGGACGAACATAACAACATATCAAATACATATCAGTGAAGTCTACTAAATGAGGAAATTAGTGAAAGTCCTTGGATATGTGTGTGTGTATGTTTGTGTATGTCCATTTGCGCATCTGGCATTCCTTTGAGGAGATAGCAATCTCTTTGAGGCCTGACCCCCGGCTGTGTGTGAGTGTGGTACCAGGCCTGAGATACGGATAGGAGTCAAATGTTAGAAGCATTTTTTCACATGTTGGACTGCATGAGTCACGCTGACACGGTCCAGATACTCTACAATAGATAGATTAGTTAGAAAGAAAGAAAGATTAGTTAGAAAGAAAGAAAGATATATTAGTTAGAAAGGAAGATAGATTAGTTAGAAAAAAAGAAAGATATATTAGTTAAAGATATATTAGTCTTTCTAGTTAGACAGAAAGATAGATAGATTAGTTAGAAAAAAAAAAGATAGATAGATTAGTTATAAAGAAAGAAAGATTAGTTAGAAAAAAGAAAGATAGATAGATTAGTTATAAAGAAAGAAAGATTAGTTATAAAGAAAGAAAGATAGATTACGTAGAAAGAAAGAAAGATTAGGTAGAAAGAAAGAAAGATTATTTAGAAAGAAAGAAAGATTAGTTAGAAAGAAAGAGATCAGTTAGAAAGAAAGATTAGTTAGAAAGAAAGATTAGTTAGAAAGAAAGAAAGAAAGATTAGTTAGAAAAAAAGAAAAAAAGATTAGTTAGAAAGAAAGAAATATAGATTAGTTGGAAAGAAATAAAGATAGATTAGTTCGAAAGAAAGAAAGATTAGTTCGAAAGAAAGAAAGATTAGTTCGAAAGAAAGAAAGAAAGATTAGTTTGAAAGAAAGAAAGAATAAAAAAAGAAAGATAGATTAGCTTGAAAGAAAGATAGATTAGTTAGAAAGAAAGATTAGTTAGAAAGAAAGAAAGAAAGATTATTTAGAAAGAAAGAAAGATATATTAGTTAGAAAGAAAGAAATATATATTAGTTAGAAAGAAAGATAGATTAGTCAGAAAGAAAGATTAGTTAGAAAGAAAGAAAGATAGATTAGGTAGAAAGAATGAAAGATTAGGAAGAAAGAAAGATTAGTTAGAAAGAAAGAAAGATTAGTTAGAAAGAAAAAAGATTAGTTAGAAAGAAAGAGATTAGTTAGAAAGAAAGAGATTAGTTAGAAAGAAAGAGATTAGTTAGAAAGAAAGATTAGTTAGAAAGAAAGAAAAAAAAGATTAGTTAGAAAAAGAAAGATTAGTCAAGAAGAAAGAAAAAAGATTAGTTAGAAAGAAAGAAAGATTAGTTAGAAAGATCGAAAGATAGAAAGATATATATATATATATATTTAGTAACAGATAGATAGATAGATAGTTTGATAGATAGATAGATAGATAGATAGATAGATAGATAGATAGATAGATAGATAGATAGATAGATAGATAGATAGATAGATAGATAGATAGATAGATAGATAGATAGATAGATAGATAGATAGATAGATAGATAGATAGATAGATAGATAGATAGATAGACTCGGTCTGACCCGAGTTTGGTGGTCATAGCTTTAACGGTCTAGGACAGTGTTCCTCAACCTCTCCTGCAGGGACCCCCTGACAGGACATGTTTTTGTTTTAACCCTGAAATGGCACACCTGATTCAATTAGTCAGCTACACATTGCACAAGCCTTTGAGCCTTTAATTAATTGAATCAGGTGTGCCATTTCAGGGTTAAAACAAAAACATGTCCTGTCAGGGGGTCCCTGCAGGAGAGGTTGAGAAACACTGGTCTAGGAGGAGATACAGTCTAAAATTTGGCTCAGAAGAAGAAGAATAATAAGTGTAAGTATAATATCAGTAAGTTGGCTTTTCCAAGCCAACTTAAATATCTTTACAGTCACCATGAAAATCAAAATGGACAATTCTTTCTTTTATGGAATATAACAGTGCATCTTTAAAATTATTCATGCACTTTTTTGTAAAGCCTTATTATTCTTTTTTTTACAAAATTATTTACATGCCCTCCTTGTAAGGACAACTCTTCTCTTTTTTTCCCTCATCTTTCTCTTTTCAAATTTAACACATTGTTCTCCCAATGAATGTTAGTTCCATTTAGCATGTTTTGAGTGCAATTCTCAATTATTAACATTTACATCTAACTTTTTACTTGAGTTAGATTTTTAGTTACTCTTGCTTTCATATTATAGTTTGAATTCATTTTCTACAATATTTATTTCATAATTTAATTGTACTATTTTAATGCAGGTACAATACTGTTACTGGCCACCAATTAATGTGACCAAAAAAATTAAAAGGCTTGAACAACCTGATAAAAAATATTGGACCAGGCACAGGGTCAGAGTGTTTGCAAAAACAGGTATTTCATTTTACTTTAAAGGATCATTCAAACAAAATGTTAGTGCAACTCTGTTAAGGAATGCTAAATTATACTCACTGTATTTTTACTTCAGGTGACTATGAAACTGCAAAAACGTGGTCCAAAAGAGCAGCTGTGCAGTCTTCTGTGGAGAGCTCTGATGACGTTCCCAAGAGAAAAAGACGACCAGTGTGTCTCAGCAGCTCTGATGAAGTTATGAACCTGAGCATGTGAAATAAGTTTACAAGTAAACAATTAAAGTAATTCTAAAACCATTTTTATCCTTTTTTTTTTTAAAGATACTTCTTCAGTACCTCACCCCAAAAAGAAGAGCCGGGTGAACTGTACAACAACTGGTAGGCCTTGCTTAGTTTTAATTATTTTACTTAAACATCTTGCACATCTTTCTCACTTGTGCACAATTTCATATTAGGGGTTTTCAGAATACCAAAATTTCATTAGTTGATTGATACCAATACCAGTACATTTCATAGTTTTTCTTTTGTTCCTATTTTTTAGTAATTACCTTCTAATTTACAGTGGAACCTCAGCTGCCATTTCCCCCAGCATTTAAACCCAACAAACAAACCACACTAATGCCATCAAGACCTGAAGATTATACCATTCTTGATGCATCATTAAGACCAGCGCCTCCTAGAGACATCCAGAAGAATGGTAAATGCAAAACATAATTTGAAACTTAGTTTTTACCTTTATTTGAATGAATCAATCTTGACTCTCCCAGATCACCTCCTGAGCCTACTCACTCAGAAAATAATCAGCATAGAGAGTGAGATGAAGGCGATGAGGAGCTCAACAGCAGCCCTGTATGAACTCTATGCTCGTGCCCTGGGTGATGGGACTAGTCAGCGAGTGGAGGAGATGAGCCTTGATGTGTGTGGCACTATGGAGGAACTCCTCACTCTCAAAGAAAAAATGTACAATCCTAACAATCTCCGTACCCTTCCGGTGTCTTCTAATACTTTATTCTCTTTTCCTATTGGTCTCTGGAACTGCCAGTCCGCTGTTAACAAAGCTGATTTCATTACATCTTTTTCAAGTCATTCAGGTCTCAGTCTATTGGCCCTGACTGAGACCTGGATCAGACCAGAGGACACTGTCACACCTGCTGCCCTCTCCACTAACTTCACTTTCTCACACACCCCCCGTCTGACCGGATGGGGTGGTGGTACTGGTCTGCTCATCTCAAATGACTGGAAATTTGATCCTTTACCACCTCTATTTGACAACAGCTCATTTGAATCACATTCAATTACCATCACTAGTCCTATTAAAATCCATTTTGTAGTTATATATCGTCCCCCAGGTCAACTTGGCAGGTTCTTGGAGGAGCTTGATGTGCTACTCTCATCCTTCCCTGAAGATGGTACTCCTCTTGTAATTCTTGGAGACTTCAACATCCACCTAGAAAAACCTCAGGCTGTCGATTTCCATACCCTGCTTGCATCATTCGACCTCAAACGAGTATCTACTGTGGCTACTCACAAATCAGGTAACCAATTGGACCTTATCTACACGCGCTACTGCTCTACGGACAATACACTGGTCACTCCACTGCACACCTCAGATCACTTCCTCCTCACTCTCAACCTCAACCTGCCTCAGAACACAACAAACACTCCTCCACAGGTCACCTTTCGATGGAACCTATGCTCACTTTCACCCTCTCACCTATCCTCTTTGGTCTCATCCACACTTCCTCCACCTGATCAGCAACTGATACTCTTTTCTCCACAACATCCTGCTTTGACAACTTCTGTCCCCTTTCCTCCAGGCCAGCCCGCGCCACACCCTCTGCCCCCTGGTTATCTGATATTCTCCGCGAACGTCGTACTAAACTCAGGGGTGCAGAGAGGAAATGGCGCAAATCGAAAGATCCGACAGACCTGGGTCTTTATCAATCCCTCCTCTCTTCCTTCTCTGCTAATATCTCTACTGCTAAAATGGCTTACTATCACAACAAAATTTTCAATTCTTCTGACTCTCGCATGCTTTTCAAAACCTTCTCCTCTCTTCTTAACCCTCCTCCTCCTCGTCCTTCATCAACCCTAACAGCTGACGATTTTGCCACATTCTTCATAGAAAAAACAACCACGGCGGCCAATTTACCAATCCACAAACTAACACACATTTTACCAACAAACGCACACATTCTACCCTCCTTCTCTCTACTTTCAGAGGCGGAAGTCTCTAAACTCCTCCTTTCCAATCGCCCTACTACCTGTCCGCTTGATCCTATCCCCACTAATCTACTTCAAGCCATTTCTTCCTCAGTTGTACCCACACTCACGCACATCATAAACACCTCTCTTCACACTGGTACTTTTCCCACAGCTTTTAAGCAGACTCGAGTAACCCCACTGCTTAAGAAACCCAATCTAAATCCAGCACATCTAACAAGTTACAGACCGGTATCTCTTCTTCTATTTGTCGCGAAAACATTTGAACGAGTTGTTTTCAACCAGATCTCCTCCTTTCTTACACAGAACAACCTCTTGGACAACAATCAGTCTGGTTTCAAAAGCGGACACTAAACTGAGACCGCCCTGCTCTCAGTAATTGAAGCTCTGAGACTGGCAAGAGCAGCTTGCAAATCCTCAGTCCTCATCCTGCTGGATCTGTCTGCTGCTTTTGACACAGTTAACCACCAGATCCTCCTGTCAATCCTAAAGATGAAGGGCATCTCGGGAACTGCACTCCAATGGTTCGAGTCTTACCTCTCAGGTAGGTCCTTTAGGGTGTCATGGAGAGGTGTGGCATCTAAGACCCAACATCTAGCTACTGGGGTGCCTCAGGGCTCAGTGCTTGGACCACTCCTCTTCTCCATCTACATGACATCACTAGGATCTGTGATTCAGAAACATGGCTTTTCCTATCATTGCTACACTGATGACACACAACTCTACCTCTCATTCCAGCCTGACGATCCAACGGTAGCTGCTCGTATCTCAGCCTGCCTAACAGACATTTCTGGCTGGATGAAGGACCACCACCTTCAACTAAACCTTGCGAAGACAGAGCTACTTGTGGTCCCGGCCAACCCAATACTTCATCACAACTTCTCCATTCAGCTAGGCTCGTCATCCATAACTCCATCAAGGTCAGCTAGGAACCTTGGGGTTGTAACTGATGATCAGTTGAAATTCACAGACCACATTGCTAGAACTGCCCGGTCCTGCAGATTTGCCTTGCACAACATTAGGAGGATCAGGCCCTTCCTTACAGAGCATGCTACACAACTCCTTGTCCAAGCACTTGTTTTATCCAGACTGGACTATTGCTCTCCTGGCTGGTCTTCCAGCCTTCTCTGTCAAACCTCTACAATTGATACAGAATGCTGCAGCCAGAGTAGTCTTTAATGAGCCAAAGAGAGCACACGTCACTCCTCTCCTCACAAAATTGCACTGGTTGCCAGTTGCCACTCGCATTAAATTCAAGGCACTGACGTTTGCCTACAGAACAACCACTGGCACTGCTCCCTCTTACCTAAACTCATTACTTCAGACTTGCGTGCCATCCAGAAACTTGCGCTCTGCTAGCGAATGTCGTCTTGTGGTACCATCTCAAAGAGGCACAAAATCTTTTTCTCGGATCTTTACCATGACTGTTCCCTGTTGGTGGAATGATCTGCCTAACTCAACCAGAGCTTTTGAGTCAGTAGCCACTTTCAAGAAACTGCTGAAGACGTATCTTTTTCGGCAGCACTTGATTCAGTAGTACTTACACTTTCTCTTCTCTTCTATTCCATTTAAAAAAAATAAATGCACTAAAGAGGGGTTGAGAGGGGTTATAGCACTTACGTATTGTTGCCCTACTGTTAGTTTAACTGCTTCTATTGTTCTCATTTGTAAGTCGCTTTGGATAAAAGTGTCTGCTAAATGAATAAATGTAAATGTAAATGAAAAAATGAAAGAGGAGACATTTCGGAATAGAGTGGTATGTTAATAGTGAACTATCCGTGAAATGCCAAAAAAGTGTTAGAATTAAGTTAAATAACAAAAGTTATTACCATTTTGAAAATGTATTCCGTCTTGTAGACAAACCATTTAAGTCTTGTTGGAGGTCCAAACCCTGGGGAAAATACTCGGCGGGTGATGCGGGCACTGGCCTCCCACAGTGTTTGGTCATAATTTAGTCTGAAGGGGAAGAAAGGGAAGAGACCACTGCAAAGGTTGAACATTATGAAGGTCATAAAAAGTAAGTCCTATATGTTAGTGACACAAAAAAACTGTATTACCAGTACTTTTTTAACCATTGCTGCATAGTTAAGGAATTTAATATTACAGAGGCAGTGCTGATGTCCAATCCTAGAATCCAGCAAGCAACAGTGGAGGACATTGTGGCAGACACACTTAAGCATGCTCCAGCAAGGTGTCAGAATGTAAGCTCCTATGGTGCAGTTTTCCGTGAAATAGTTATTATCATTATATTCTAATTACATAATTCAAAAAAAGGGAGATGACATGTTCAGTTCACTTAGTACTTTTCTTTTACTAAAAGTAGAAACAATGTGAAGTTGACCGTTTAGTCACTGGTTTGATTTACTTAAAGTTACACAAACAAAGAACATCTGACTGTACATGTGAGTGGAACATTTCACAGTCTGTCGTTTAGGTCAGTTAGGCTTGGGGTAGGTTTGAATTGTAATTATTCCAATTCCGCTCAGTCGAACCTAATTAACGGTAAGCTAGGTAAAACAAAAGTTTGGATCTAGTGCTATAAGCTAACATGATTGGCACATCTCACCTCGTCATAGTTTACATATAGTTGACATCTGACAATCCTAACAACAAATAAAATATTAAAATGAAAGATATGATGCATGGTTACTCACATAGAGCGCAGCTGGAGTTTTTTCTTATATCGTTCAACAACTGCCGAACAACCGTCCTTCTTCATTTGGTTTAATGGAGGGTTGCGAACCAACATCAATAGGTGCATGTCGCCACCGTCATGAAGTGTGAAGAGAACTGGTTCTCACGTAATCCCTATATCCTATTTTGTAATCCACTAATCCTAATAAACTCACTATTGCATTTATTTGTTTCCTGCATTTTAACAATTTAGTAAATACAATTACTGGATTTATAGTATATTTATAGTTATCTTACATGATTAATATAATGAAACCATCATATTTTAAATAAATTATATTGACCAGCTGAATCTAACATTTAATTTCAACAAACGTAAAAGTCAAATGAAAAAAATTATGTGCGATTAATTGCATAAAACTGAAATACTTTTCATTTTGCAGCAGCAGGACCAGGGAAAAGGTGTGCAGCAGCAGGACCAGAGAAAAGGTGTGCAGCAGCATGATGAAGATGATGAAACACTCCTACTTTTTGAAGACGAATAAGACTTTTTGATTCATTAGAAATTTTCATATTTTTTTTCCTTAAAGTAAGATCAAATTAATTAAAATTAATGTATATGCCAAATTTTCACTTCTCAATAACTTGTTAACTTTTAAAATATATATATGTTAAAAATTATATGTTAATTATTTATTATCTTACTGTGGAAACAATAACCACAATAACCTTGCCACGACGAATACAGGAATCACAAAGTTACGTTGCTGGAACGTTATTTGGCACGTCGCTACGACTAATATGGTCCTTTGATGTTACGTCCTCGCAACATGCCAGTTTGGTCATTAAGACGTACTCATCACATTCTTGCGACGTACACTATAACGTCGCCACGACGATTATGGGAATCACAAAGTTACGTTGCTGGAACGTTATGTGGTGCGTCGCTACTACGAATATGGGCCGGTCCTGTTACGTCTTCACAACGTAACTGTGTTAGCTGGGTAACCACATCCGGTCTCGGAATACGAACAAACGGGCCTTTTTTCGTTTCTGTTTTAAAGTAATTTTATTTTTTGTTATCCGAAATAGAAAATGAAACTCAAATCATTTTTTAAATTTCGATCATCCCTTTTTGACACTGAAAAAGAGAAACGCTTTGTATTTTAATTTAAATTTTTGTATTTTAAAACAAAAAACAAATAACCACCTGTTTTTTGTTGTTTAATACCCGTTTTGGAAAGGAGAATCAAATGACCAAAAGATACACAGACCGTGTAACACTTCACAATTCAGTTTTCACACCATACAATGCAAATGCAAAAATGAAAAACTGAAACCAGACATAAATTTTTCTTGTTTTTCCAGTTACATTATCAATGGATAGTTGCCTTTTTCTCCCCTTTTTTCAATTTTACTTGTGCTAAATTATGACTTCAGAAACAAACATTTGAATAAATTAAATCTTAACGATTTTCTATTTTTCTATTTTTCGTCTTGTAATTTGCGCCGTGGGCGGTACCATTATCACAGGGGTGTGGCCGTGGACTAACTTTACTGTCATTTCATTGATGCAGCTGCTTTATTTACACTGCATGCACGTTGAGGAGAAGTTTAAAGGGGTGGTAAAATGGCATTTTCACAAGATGTAAAATAAATCTCTGATGTCCCCAGAGTGTGTATGTGTGAAGTTTTAGCACAAAATACCCCACAGATATTTTTATATAGCATGTTAAAGTTGTCACATTTTGAGGGTTTGCAAAAACGCACCGTTTTGTGCCTGGCCCTTTAAATGCAAATGAGCTGCTGCAGAGGGCGGGGTTTCAAGAGCTCTTGTGTGTTAACAGAGCGATTACCTCACACAGACACACTTCAGCCTGGTTCACACGGGATGATTTTAAAATTGTCGGTCGATTTTCCAAACCTGAGAGACCCCACACACGGCGATAAAAAATTACGGGTCTAACAGTTTTGGTCGTACCGTGTGTGGTGCGCAGCCACACGGCAAAATCAACACATCACACACAAACCGATTTGACTCCCGAGCATTCCCAGGTCAGACGGAAAATCTCGCAAAATCCCTCGAGATCAAACGTGACTTCAGAGTAAACAATCATGGCGGACGAAGAGGATGCAGTGGCGATAGTTTGTAGTTTGTTTTTAACCGAATCCATCTCCGACGTCCACTGGACTTTCTGGTGCGCCATGCCGCCGGCTGTTTTGATTTTGTTTCCCGGTGCTTCCTCTGCGCCTCGTCACCTCGCTTTCTGATTGGCTACACGCCATAGTCCACAGGCTGCGTGCTCCTTTGTCCCCGGGGGAAACCACACACGAGGAGAAATCGGGCCAAAATAATCCAACATGTTGGATATCCCCGATTTGAGATCGGAGCGGTCCTGACGTCCTTCCGAGCAGACGAGAGCACTCTTAACACACCACACACGGCAGGAATATCTGATCAGATTATTTTACGATAATCGGAGCATCCTTAAGATTGTCGAAAGGGGTAAATAGGGGCTAAAATCTGCCTAATTATCCTGCCGTGTGAACCAGGCTTAAAATGACAGAAACTGTTCTGCCTTTAATGTTAAAACAAGTCAGACAAAGATGGAGAGACTCAAGAAGTGACAACATGTAGAATGCAACAGGACATCTCTGAATGGTTAGTTGATGAATTTATGTTGCTGATGTGGAGTTAACTATCTTCAATTAGGATATTCTGTCATTTTAATCTATAAATCGCTCGTATAGGAACTGTTGTGAGATGCACACAGAGTGACTTTCTATTGCATGTGAAAAGAAGTATGCTAAAGACTCACAAATACACTCTTATACAACAAAGGACAAAAAGCACATTAGTAAACACAGTGATCTAAAGAAAAAGACTTAAACAGTCACACACCTTTGTGCCATTCCTGAAACATAGTAGCCTACATACCTGTCATGTCCAAGGTGTTTGACTTTTCATTTTACCATGTTCATGTACAGAGACTCATGTGAATGTTGAAGTCAGCAGGACTCATCCAGTGGCATCTGGTCCCTTTCTAAAAAATAAATAAATAAACACCTGTAAACACGTTGATATCAAGACAAACTATAGGGTTGCACGATTCTGGGAATACAAATAAGAAAGAATTCAAGCAAGTTTGCTTGAAGCCATTCTTCTGCCTAACAAAATTGCTGTATTCTGCTCCCTAACAAAATTGCTGTATTCTTCTCCATAACAAAATTGCAGGACTGTTTCGACGGGAAGCGCCAGGGCAGACGCAGCAGCGAAGGCCGCGAGAGAAACTATGTGTACTTCACTATCTGACAATAACCTCAAAAATTTGTTTTTCTTTACAGAGCATGCAGATTTTGATACAGGGAATGGGCCCAATAAAATAATGGCTATGGATGAATTTGGCTTACTTTCCTGGCCTGGGTTATTATTGTGGCACCTACGCAGCGCATAATGGGGGAAGGCAGACAGCAAGTAAGCTTGCCCTGTCCACCCCACTCTTAACATTTTCCTTTTGCAGGATGTCAGGATGGATTGAATCAAACAGAACTGATTCTGTTCCAAATGTATAAATGTTGTCTTGTTTACATAAGTGGGTTGAGTGCTTTTCAGGGAAAAAGGGACTCTTAAGTGAGTGCTATTAAGAGTGCTATTAAGTGAGCAAGAAATTATTTAGTGATAAGATTATTTGTAAAATGAGAAGAAATAGAGTTGAATTGGAGAAATGTTGAGAATAAACTTGAAATTCTTTATGCATATCATCAGCAAGGTAAACAAATGGTGAAGATTCCACAGATCAAACCAAAAGGGACGACCGGCCAGACAAGCGGTCACTAACAAAACCTTAAGGTCTCCATTCACAGGTGACAGCAGGCAGGAAATGGTTCACTCCAGTGGGGGTGCATCGTGATCGAAGGAGAAAATCTGGTAATGATCAGAACATGGTTGGAGAGTGGGACACCTGGGTCCAAGCCTCTCACCTTAGACTACACAGACAGGCCTCAACCATCATATAGAGCACAAAGTGAGGGATCAAAGGCTCGTGCTAGTAACAGCCTCCCTCACCGACGAGGGAAAGGCCATTGCAACGACTCGCAAAGAGTGACCCTGGTGAAGACGGGATGTCCATGGGGCAAACGAGATGACCAACACACCTGGAGGAAGATGCACCAACTAATGTTTTGAGTTTAGCAAAAGAATCTGTTTTTGTGATGATTTTGATGATTTTATTTGATTGAATCAAAATAGGGTTTAGATCCAATGATTTGATTGGTTAAGGATTCATTAGAAAATATTTCAGGTAAATTATAGGGATTATTATTGAAGAAACTTGATGATTAGGCTTTCCTTTAAGGGTAAGAGAGAAAATCTGGCTGATCGTGGAAAAATCTGTATGGTAATAATCTAAAAGACGGTCCGTAATGGAAATATTAGACTTAATTTTGAACAACTACATTGGTTAAAAGAATGGATAAAAATATAAAATCTTTTCTGGATAAATTTTATTAAATATGGTGTTAAATAGCAAACTGTACTGCCAATTTCAATGTTGTTATGTTTGCCATGCATTGTGGTGTGTTTCCAGCTCAGTACAGAGACTGGTGGGGGCTGGGATGTCTGTTCAATTGGATGAACAAAATGTGATGATACAACTTAAAATTTGTTCTATTGATTTTATTATGATGATTAGGTAATCTGAATTATAAAAAGGGAGAAATTGTAGTGGAAATTTTAATATTGGCTGATTAATAATGGACATTGCATTGTAATACCATATGATCTCTGTATTCCTGAGTACGAGAACAAAGAACCTTGTTTTCTATTATTATGTTTACACAGCTGTGAAGGATTGAGTGAAGACAATCAGAAGATGGTTAGGCGTCACCTCTGTTCTCAGAGGTGAGAAACCCCCTGGGGTTAGGAGATCTTAAGGGTAGCCATAAAGTTCCTTTTGGTCCTGTTGTTCAAACAACAATTGACAAGAAATAGCTTTTAAGAGAACACTATAAGACTGCCAGCTAAATCTTCCTCCTGGTCTCTCACTCAAAAAATAGACAACAGTAGACTTGCTAAAGAATCAGAATCAGAAATATTTTAATAATCCCAGGGGTTGATTTTTGTCGGGGTGATGTTTGATGTTTTGCATTGATTATCTTTGAATTGATTATGAAACTGTAATGATACATTTACCTGACATAAATTGTTATATTGATTATTCTAATTGAATTTGACATTATTTTCATTCAAGAGTTTAAATAGAATAGTAAAACATTCGCTCACATTTAATGATGCACAGATATCATTAAAACCTTTTCATTTATGGAGTCAGATGAAATAATGAGTTAATACATATGACAAAATGTATTGAATTTAACCAAAAATACATTGCCGCAAGAAAAGACAGTAACACGCAGAGACCTTCCGCGCTGAACGGATGCCGGACTTTGGGCTGACCGAGCACGACCTTACATAATTAAAATAAAACTCAAAGAACTAAGCATATTTGTCTTGTCTTTAATTAAACATTTAATGAAATATTTTATATTTTTTCTGATGGTGGCAATGTTGTGTAATATGGCTCATGCAATGTCACAGGCCCTGTCAGGTGCAACCCTCAGACTTTTCAGACACTGAAATCTTCCCTTTAGTTGGCCAAAGTTCACTTCATTGTGTGCCCTTGTCCTGGCTAGAGCTCCATTGTAACTGGTCTGGGGTTTGGGTCAGGGAATGGGGTCATAAAACACCTGTCTCCAAGCAGGATCCTGTTGTAATACCTGTATAATGGAAAAATGCAGTTCCCTTTCGTTGTCACTCCGAGTTACGTCGGATGACGACGAATGGGGTTTCGCTTAGAAAGCCTATCAACTTCGAGTATTACAAAACGAGCCAATGGCAAAGAAATGCCATGGGTCTGCGGAATTTGCATGACGTAACTCCACCCCACCTCGTGGGTATAAAAGGAGGAAGTCCGCAACAGCAGTTTATGTTTTCGCTTCGGAGCCAAGTGTATTCTTCTCTCCACAAGCCAACTCTGAATTATCAGCTTCACGAACGAGTGCCTCGAGTGTTGGTGTGACGGCGATCTCCGGCGAGTGCGTGCTTCCTGCTTATCTCTGCAGTGGTTCATCAGAGAGCGCGTGCTTCCCCGGGCGCTTCAACACTTGAGTTTTCTCTCTAAAAGAGCGCACGCGGCACGTCTTTTTAAAGACGGCTCGCCCGTGCATTTAAAAAAAAAAAAAAAAAAACGAATGGTTGCGGCAGCTTGGTATCGGACTCTGATGGGCACGAGCGTTGTCTGGTATGTTTGGGCTTGATCATACTAGAGCAGCGCTCGTGGATGACTCATGTTCTCTCTGTGGGAACATGATCATCGCGTCATATAGGTCGAGACTCTGTGAACTCGCAAGAGTGAGAGTCCCCTCATCCACCCCCCGATCTTCGGCTGGTGGCCAGGGTGACCTGAGGGTGTTGGTCTGGAACAAGGCGCCGACTCCGTGTCCGTGACCCCAGCCTCCCCTCAACGGCGGTGCCCGCTAGTGAATAGGTGATTCCCACGAGTCTACCCTCTGGTGGCCCGTGTGTTTCATTTAAAGCTACAGAGGATGATACTATGTTTGTAGCAGCTTCACAAGGTGGGTTTGATTCTCTGCGAAGTGACGACTCGTCACAGCTGCCACCCTCTGGTGTGCATACGGCTGTGCCTGAGTCTGATCCAGAGATGACGGCCATGCTTTCCTGGGACGATTGGTTTTTGGGTAAGGCCGCCGACCCTCGTCTACGGCAAACCCCAATACCTTCCCTCCCGGACGTGCATGATGAGATCTCGAAGTCCCAGAAGACCCCCTGGTTTTCTCGGGACCGCTCGCTGATCTCATCCGCCTTTCCCCCCTCGATGGGGCCGCTGTCACGGGTACACTGGGGTTCCCCCGGCTGAACGCTCTGTTGCGATGCTATGTGTCCTCAGAGTGCTTCTTCTCGGCGCAATCCTAAGCACCCGCCCGTGGTCTATGGTTTTCGTCTACATTTGTGGCGAGATCCTATAGCACCACGGGACTGGCAGCCGCCTCTCTGCAGGCCATGGCCATTCTGCTGGTCCTCGACCCAGATGCTCATGGACTTGCACAAGGGCGGGACTGACCCAGGGCTCTTCACTGAGTCGCGCGCCGCCACTGACCTTGCTCTCCGAGCGACGAAAGTGGCTGTACGCTCCCTGGGTCAGGTGATGCCTACCATTCTGTGGCTGAACCTGTCTGATGTGCTGAATGTCGCGCGGCCCCGTCTGTCCGACGTTCCCATATCCCAGGTCGGCCTCTTCGGCGGTGCGGTTGAGAACTTCGCCCAACAGCTCTCAACCGCCCATGTGCAGACTGACGTGATTCTGTCCCGATGGCCCGCCGTCCGCTCAGATCCCTCGGTCTGCCCACTGCCGAAGGCGCCCCCCCGTTTAAAGAGACGGGCCGGCTCTGGAAGCCGCGGGCGGACGCCACAGCCCTCTCCAGCCCCGCCCCCCGCTACGTGCCGGGTTAAGTCTCTGGGAAGACAGAGTTCTCGGAGGACACAGAGCGCCGCCCACAAGCCGTGCTCTCCTCGTCCCCCTCTGTCCCAGAGGTGCTTGACACGGCGTGCCGTCCACGGACCGCTTCGCCCCTGTCCCCCTCTGTCGCCAGACCCCTGCCAGAGCAGGCCCCCGCGGGACGACCAGCATGGTCCTCCTCTGGCCCCCTCTGTCAGGGCGCGGTTGCTAACTGTGCCCCCACACCGGGCCGCTATGCCGTCCACGTCTGGGCCAGTTACTCCGCTTCGCTGCCCCTCCGGGGGGACGCCTGTCGTCCGCTTGATCCCGCTGGTTCAGTTCCTGGGAGCCTGGTTAGAGCTTCCCCGTCTGTCCCGCTGGATCGCGCGCACCATCAGGCTCGGCTTGCGATTCAGTTCGCACGGTCTCCTCCCCGCTTCAGGGGAGTCCGCTCCACTTTGGTCGGTGGCAATGCCCCTATCATGAGAGCAGAGATTGCCACCCTGCTGGCGAAGGGTGCAATCGAGACTGTCCCTCCAGCCGAGATGAGGTCCGGGTTCTACAGCCCCTACTTCATTGTCCCCAAGAAAACCGGTGGGTTACGGCCAATCCTGGACTTGCGCGTGCTGAACCGCTCCCTTCACAGGCTGCCGTTCAAGATGCTCTCCGCCAAACGCGTTCTCGAATGCGTGCGGCCCCAGGATTGGTTTGCAGCGATCGACCTGAAGGACGCCTACTTTCATGTCTCCATTCTTCCTCGACACAGACCGTTCCTACGGTTTGCTTTCGAGGGGCAGGCATACCAGTACGCGGTTCTCCCTTTCGGGCTAGCCCTGTCTCCTCGCACCTTCACGAAGGTCGTCGAGGCTGCCCTTGTTCCCCTTCGGGAACACGGGGTTCGCATCCTGAGTTATATCGACGACTGGCTGATCCTAGCTCTCTCTCGAGATCAGGTTTGCGAACACAGAGACCTAGTGCTCCGGCACCTAGCTCGTCTGGGCCTTCGGGTCAACTGGGAGAAGAGCAAACTTTGCCCCGTGCAGAGGATCTCTTTTCTCGGTATGGACATCGACTCGGTCGCCATGTCCGCGCAGCTTACGAGCGAGCGCGCGCAGTCACTGCTGACTTGCCTGAGACATCTCAGGAGCAAGAATGCGGTTCCACTGAAACATTTTCAGAGGCTCCTGGGGCATATGGCATCTGCAGCCGCGGTCACGCCGCTCGGATTGCTTCATATGAGACCGCTTCAGCTTTGGCTTCGCGACCGAGTCCCGAGGTGGGCATGGCATCAAGGCACGCTCCGGGTACCAGTTACTCCGACCTGCCGTCAGTTCCTCACCCTGTGGTCGAACCTCAGTTTTCTCAGGGCGGGTGTCCCCCTGGAACGAGCTTCCCGGCATGTTGTGGTCTCCACGGATGCCTCCACCACGGGCTGGGGCGCCATGTGCAATGGACATGCTGCTGCGGGCTCCTGGACAGGACCCCAGCGGCTATGGCATGTCAATTGCCTCGAGTTGTTGGCAGTACGCCTTGCCCTGCACCGCTTCCGGGTGTTGCTCAGGGGTCAACACGTACTAGTCCGCTCAGACAATACCGCTACTGTAGCGTACATCAACCATCAAGGTGGTCTACGCTCCCGCCGTATGTCACAACTCGCCCGCCACCTCCTTCTATGGAGTCAGAAGCATCTGAGGTCGCTTCGAGCCATTTTCATTCCCGGAGCCCTGAACTGTGCAGCCGACGAGCTCTCACGGCTTCAGCCCCTCCCTGGAGAATGGCGACTCCATCCCCAGTCGGTTCAGCTGATTTGGGACCAGTTCGGGGACGCACAGATAGATCTGTTTGCCTCTCACGACTCGACCCATTGCGCCCTGTATTTTTCCCTGACCGAGGGCACGCTCGGCACGGATGCACTGGCGCACAGCTGGCCGCCGGGCCGCAAATATGCGTTTCCCCCAGTGAGCCTTCTTGCGCAGACCTTGCGCAAGGTCAGGGAGGACGAGGAGCAGGTCATTTTGGTTGCGCCGTATTGGCCCGGCCGGACCTGGTTCCCCGAACTTGCACTCCTCGCGACAGCACCTCCCTGGCCCATTCCTCTGAGGAAGGACCTTCTTTCTCAGGGACGGGGCACCGTGTGGCACCCTCGCCCTGATCTCTGGAGCCTCCACGTGTGGCTCCTGGACGGCTCGAGGTAGGTTTGAGTACCCTTCCACCAGCGGTGGCGGCTACCATCACTTCCGCTAGAGCGTCGTCCACGAGACACGTCTACGCGTTGAAGTGGAACCTCTTCGTCGACTGGTGCTCTTCTCACCGAGAAGACCCCCGGAGATGCTCGATCAGCGTTGTGCTTTCCTTCCTTCAGCAAGGGTTGGAGCGAAGGCTGTCTCCCTCCACCCTTAAGGTCTATGTTGCCGCCATTGCCGCACACCATGACCTAGTCGAAGGTAAGTCGGTAGGGAAGCACGACCTGGTCATCAGGTTCCTGAGAGGAGCGAGGAGACTAAATCCTCCTCGTCCTCCTCTCGTTCCCTCTTGGGACCTCTCAGTGGTTCTAACTGCCCTGAAGAGTGCTCCCTTTGAGCCCCTGCAATCAGTTGAGCTTGAGTTCCTGTCAATGAAGACAGCGCTCCTGGTTGCACTGGCCTCCATCAAGAGGGTAGGGGACCTGCACGCATTCTCCGTCGACGAAGCGTGCCTGGAATTCGGACCGGCTTTCTCTCACGTGATCCTGAGACCCCGGCCCGGATATGTGCCCAAGGTTCCTACCACTCCCTTTCGGGACCAGGTGGTGAACCTGCAAGCGCTGCCCCCGGAGGAGGCAGACCCAGCCTTGGCACTGCTCTGTCCAGTACGCGCTCTTCGCGCCTATGTAGACAGGACGCAGTGTTTCAGGACCTCAGACCAGCTCTTTGTCTGTTATGGTGGGAAGCTGAAGGGAAAGGCTCTCTCCAAGCAAAGATTGTCTCACTGGATAGTGGACGCCATTGCCTTGGCTTACCAGCAGCAAGGTCGACTGTGCCCCCTTGGTGTGACGGCCCACTCCACCCGGAGTGTGGCATCCTCTTGGGCTCTAGCGCATGGCGCCTCGCTAACAGACATCCGCAGAGCTGCAGGCTGGGCGACACCTAACGAATTCGCCAGATTCTATAATCTCCGAGTGGAGCCAGTGTCCTCTCATGTACTCGCTTCAATTAGCTAGTACCGGACCCGCTCAGGTGTCTTCGCTTGCTCGCCATTCCACTCCACGGACTGGATACGTGCGATATTCTCCTCAGGTGAGCTTCCCCGAAAGCCCCGAGTTCCTCCAGCACTCCTGACGTCGGCACCAGTGTCTCTTGCCTGCGCGTCGGCTAGGTGCCTCCCGTGTGCATGGTCCCTCCCCTGAGCGACCCCCACATGTGTATTTCCACTGTAAGCCTCTCTGAGCATGTGTCTTTCCCTTGGCAAGCCACCTTGCCACCCCTGGGGTTGAAATATTCCACCTGCGGCTGGACACCCCAGTGTTCTCCATATGTTTCCTTCGGGTCATATGTGTATTTCTAAGTCCCCCCCCCCCTCTGGGTTGGCATTAATTGCATACTCCCCTAGCTTGGGATATGCTTCCCAGTGTACCTTGGTATTCCTGTGTTAAATTGAGTACTTCGTCCTTCTATGTCAGGGACCTCGATTTACGCAGGGCACTGGAAGACAGCCGAGAAGGTGGCGTGATTAGACTGGTAACCCCATTCGTCGTCATCCGACGTAACTCGGAGTGACAACGAAAGGGAACGTCTCGGTTACGTATGTAACCCTCGTTCCCTGAGTAGGGAACGGAGACGTTACGTCTGCCTGCCACTTTCCGCTGTACCGCGGGGATCGCCTGAGCTCAGTCTTGGCTCCTCAGCGAAGAAACATAAACTGCTGTTGCGGACTTCCTCCTTTTATACCCACGAGGTGGGGTGGAGTTACGTCATGCAAATTCCGCAGACCCATGGCATTTCTTTGCCATTGGCTCGTTTTGTAATACTCGAAGTTGATAGGCTTTCTAAGCGAAACCCCATTCGTCGTCATCCGACGTAACGTCTCCGTTCCCTACTCAGGGAACGAGGGTTACATACGTAACCGAGACGTTCTGTTAGGATCAGCATAAGTGTATGTAATACAGTGAGCTTGATATTTATAATTTTCCTTACCACATTCAAATAATGTGCATAAATGTGAATCTCTGAACATTCTTGAGTCATGCACAGATCCTGGCCATTTTGCTTCCACATTTGAGATAGGGAACATAGTCACACACCATCTAAGAGATTTTAGTCAGTCAACTGCCTTTTTTAAAATTTTATATAATATTACTAATCTGGAATATTAAGCACTTTTCATCAAGTTCTCCGCATCTCCAATGTGTAAAGGAAAGAGCCAGCCACTCGCAAATAATTTTAGGGCAATGCTAACATGTTGTGCTGTTGTTAAAGCCCGACTCCGACGAGTCGAACATTAATGTGCGTTTCCAACAAAATAATAATGTATAAACGACACCGTCATGATCGTTTCACGAGAAAAAAAAAATATCTCAGAAAGTATCCTACACTATCGCGCTGCGCTTAAGGACTTCCCGTGTCAGCTCCGCTTATGAAAGCCGCGATCTAATCCTGTTAACATGAAATAAGCCTGCTCGCAAGCAGGTTCAAGCTTATGGACCTGTTGCTATGACAGCAAGTCCAGGATGAGCGTCGAAGAACCAAACAATCCAAGATCATGCCAAATCGCCAACAATCAAATCCAGCTAACTGAGTTAGCAACGTACGAAGAACGGGCCCCAGGTGTTAAATCAGCAAAACAGCAGACCATATTTTACCTACTGTACATATTTCTGGCCCAAGAGTACTCGATCTTAAACATTCTATACATAATTAATCCTTCTGATGTTATTTCAGCCATACAGTAGTCCAAATTTGAACTATTGAACATATTTCTTTCAGTTCAATAAGTTCAATAAGATTACTCGATATTGAACTTTCTGCACATTCTCATTGACTACTTCTGATGTTACTTTCAGCCAGCCTGTATTTGACCCATTGAAAAATATTTTTGGCCCAAGGGTCACTAAAATGTAGCTTACTATAAATTGTATAGACTATTTCTGATGTTAAATGAGCCAGACAATAGTCCATGTTTTATCTACTGAACATATTTCTGGCCAAAGAGTACTTGATCTTGAACATTCTAAACGTACTGATTGACTCTTTCTGATGCTACATCAGCCAGACAGTAGTCCATATTTGATCTAATGAACATTTTTCTGGCCAAAAAGTACTTGATCTTGAACATTCTATGCATAATGACTCCTTCTGATGGTACCCCAGCCATACAGTAGTACATATCTGATCTATTGAACATTTTATGTTCAAAAGGTCCTCAAAATGTTTGTTTTTTTTACCATATAAACTCATAGACTCCTTCTGATGTTAAATCAGCCAGAAAGTTTCCATATTGACCTGCTGAACATATGTATTTATGGCCAAAGAGTCCTCGATATTAAACTTTCTATACATTCTCATTGACTACTTCTGATGTTACATAAGACGGCCTATGTTTGACCCATTAAAAATATTTCTGGCCAAAGGGTCCCCAAAAGTTAACACCATATATCCTCATAGACTATTTCTGATGTTGTACACTCAGCAATCTCTTGGGTGTGTGCAATTTCATCTTTACTGAATTGTCCGCTTGGGCCTGTGAATGTTGGGGTTACAAGACTGAAATCTATGTCAGCAAGGAGATCTCTGATAAGAAAGCCCTTATCAGCCATTACTTAATCACCTGGCTCGAGGAGTTTTAGAATGCCTGACTCTTTGGTGATTTCCTTGTCAGAGATGGAGCCTGTGTATAGGTTGCTTACAAAGCTAACTGACCCAAAGGGAGTAATGCCAATCAGGGATTTCAAAGTTGTGGTGCCCTTGTAATGAGAGTATGTCACGGTGCTAAGAACCTTTGAGCTTGCTGTTTGAATATGTATCTCAGTACAATCTAGCACGACGCGTCTTTTGGGAAAGGTCTGCTTGAAGAAAGGTGGCATTAGCTCGTCTACAGCCTCTCTACTTGGCCATACTGGTAGTGTGCCAAGCATGAAATAAAGGTAGTTAGACATATCCGACTGACTGTGGCCTTTGACAGATTAAACCTTACAGCAGGGCTCGAAATTGCGACCATTTTGGTCGCATATGCTCCTGAAATTTAATCTGTGCGACCTAAAAATATATTTGGGAGCATTTGTGCAAGTGCTAATAATGGTTGTGGTGCGACCTGTTTTTATTTCTCTACAAAACGTTCGCAAATTACTGCACAGTGTCACGGGGTGACCAGGGCCGGAACCTTTTTGCATGGGAGTTGTTGCCATGGAGGAACACTTCCGGTGCAACACCGGGCCGGTTCCGGTGTCTCCCGAACGGGGCAGAAATGCAGCAAGAGCTGATCGGGCGAAATCATCGGCACGTGCAAGGAGAAAATCCCAAACGGTGATTGGGGCGTGGGAAGCATAAAAGAGGCGGACATGGGAAATAGAGGGGGGGTAGGAGGAAAAAATAAAGAAAACAACGCGAGACGCAGAACAGATGGAGGAGAAGGACTGAGGACTGAGGATTGAGGAGGGAGGAAGCAGGATTCTTACAGCTAAGTGGCCAACTTCCTTTGGCATAAATATTACATGAGGAACGATTATATCTCCATATTGCCTACGTGGAGATTATGGGAAAAAAGATTCTGTTTTATGCCAGCGTATGAAGATTCCTTTTATCAAAGGTCCCTTTGAGCCCGAACACTGCCTTATCTAGTGCAAGGTTTGGAATGATTTGCGGTGCTGAGTTGATATTTTCACGTATGGAGTGAGTGTTTTGCAGTGTACACACGAGTGTGGGACCCCTGCGGATCGTTCGGGTGATCGAGTGGATAAATACCCTTGATGTAACTGCGCCAGCTCATGGAATCCAGCCCTGTGAGTACAAACTACAGAGTTAATGTTGACATCTTCATCTGTTCTCTCGTCTGTGCTGAAGCACATCAGAGCTGCTGAACTGAGTATATCTCCTGTTGAATTGAGCCCATCTTCTACTGTAATCCAGTCCTGTGAGTACAAAATACAGAGTTAATGTTGACATCTTTGTCTGTTCTCTCGTCTGTGCTGAAGCACATCAGAGCTGCTGAACTGAGTATATCTCCTGTTGAATTGAGTCCATCTTCTGCCGTAATCCAGTCCTGTGAGTACAAAATACAGAGTTAATGTTGACATCTTTGTCTGTTCTCTCGTCTGTGCTGGAGCACATCAGAGCTGCTGAACCGAGTCCACCTTCTGCCGTAATCCGGCCCTGTGAGTCCAAAATACAGAGTGGACGTCGACACCTCCGTCTGTGCTGAAGCACATCCTTTGCTGTAATCCAGTTCTGTGGATAAGGAGTACAGAGCCAACGTGTGTTGGAGAGACACAGGAAGAGACTGCTTGATTTTAAAAGAGACATTCCTTTAATAAATAAAAGTTCAAATTGTATCTCCTGTTGTCTGGCCTCTTCTGTCTTGCGGGGTAGCTCCTCAAGGGGGTGTGGTAGTTCGGTGGGTTCGTTGGCTGGCTCAGTACCAGTAACCCCTTGGCCTGTGACACACAGTGTGCACCTTATGTGCGCTGATACGCGGTGGCCAGACCATCATTCTATCCAATGATTACATCCAATCAAAGTTCATCCTTACGTTCTTAACTTTAAAGCAGATTTTAGATTGGTTAAAATTAGCTGTCAATCACTCCCACTCACTTTCTCTGAGCTCTGTTGTCACGTGACAGGGAGCTGACTACCGCGCAAAATTTAAAAGGCTGAATAAGAAAGAAGATGAAACTAGGTTTTTCCTGCATTTAATTTTTTTTGGCGACCGCCAAAGCCTTATTTGATCGGTAAGTGATAGATGACTGACTGCTGCGCTTGTGACAGGGCTCATGTCACTAGGCTTGTTTGAGATGCGCCTTGCCTCGCCTTAAATATAGGCGAGAGTAGGCGGCTGCAGTGAGGGGAGGAGTGGAAAAAAGTGCAGGCAAGCCGGACAGTTCTCGCTTCTCGCAGTGGATCAATGATGGACATCGCGGGATTCACGGGATTCACGCTCGTGCACAGTGTTGCTAATAAATTGGATGTAATTTAAGTTCTGTTGCTTTTATATGGATGAACAAGACACCCAATATAATGAACAAGACACCCAAAGTACTTGTTATTTAATTCCATTCCAAATAAGTGTTTATCAATCATTTTTTCTTTAATACAGACATAGGCTATGTACAGAAGCGTATTGCATTCACTTGAGGAAAAAAATCTACTCTGTTTTTCTGAATTAACGAGTTAATTATCTCAGAATTACGAGATAATTTTTCATGGAAAAAAAGTTTTTGCTCTGTTTTTCTGAATTAACGAGTTAATTATCTCAGAATTACGAGATCATTTTTCATGGGAAAAAAAATTTGCTCTTTTTTTCTGAATTAACGAGTTAATTATCTCAGAATTACGAGATCATTTTCATGGAAAAAAGTTTTTGCTCTGTTTTTCTGTATTAATGACTTAATTATCTCAAAATTATGAGTAACTCATTAATTCATAAAAACAGTGAAAAAAATGTTTTTCAAGAAAAATGTATCTCATAATTCTGAGATATTAACTCGTTAATTCAGAAAAACAGAGCAAAAACTTTTTTCCATGAAAAAATATCTCGTAATTCTGATAATTAACTCGTTAATTCAGAAAAACAGAGCAAAAACTTTTTTTGTTTTTTTATATATAATAAAATGACATTGCATAACCCATAGAGATCGCACTGTCCGAGAGTTTGGGAATATTCACACATAACATACACATAAAACGTCTCAGGTTACGTATGTAACCCTGGTTCCCTGAGAGGGAACGAGACGCTGCGTTGAGACGCGGTGGGAACGCTCTGCGTGATTGCGTCGTGAAGCACGTGTATAATCAGTCCAATGGAAGAGCTAGACGTCATAGGCGGGTGACGTCATAGACCAGGAAGCTATAAAGCACCCCTGAAAACAGACCGCGACAGCTTCTGATAAGCCTGAAGCAAGTCGATCAGGGCATGCAGGAAGTATGGCAGGAGAACGCAGCGTCTCGTTCCCTCTCAGGGAACCAGGGTTACATACGTAACCTGAGACGTTCCCTTTCAAGGGAACTCGAGCTGCGTTGAGACGCGGTGGGAACCCCATACCCACTACGCCATAAAGACAAATGCTCGTTCTGTGTGAAGTCTTGCGCACACTAAGAAGCAAGCAACCTAGCCCCAGGAGTGGAGAGGTCTAAGTCATAAAATCTGACAAATGTATGTGGTGAGGACCAGCCTGCCGCATTACAAATATCCTGAAGGGAAACTCCCGAAATTAAAGCCTAGAGGCAGCCATACTTCTGTAGAATGGGCCTGAACAGCCATAGGGTGAAGGCTGTCCGGCCGCTTCATAAGCAAGTGAGATAGCCTCAACTACCCACTTGCTCATCATCTGTTTAGATGCAGGGCAACCTATCTTAGGTGACCCGAAGCAGACAAATAATTGTTCTGATATAAGCCACTGAGCAGCTCTGTGGACATATGCATCCAAAGCCCGGACAGGGCATAACAGATTAAGTTTTTCCTGATCTGGGGTATTAATGGTGGAGGACAGAAGGCCTGCAGCACAAATGACCCGCACATTCAGTAGGGACCTAGAGATACAACCTGACCTGGGGTGAAGAAATACTATCACCATACCAGGTGCAAATCCAAGTACGTGCAGGCCTCAGCCTCATGTACCACGGAGAAGACGAAATTAAGGACCTCTCCTCAGAGATAACCCAGCAAAGAAACATTCATTACAGAAATCAAGTACTGTACCAACAGGGCAGAAACAAGATTCACAAGGCGTTCTCTGCACCAGTCAGAGAACGGTTTCCATATCAATGCATATTTAGTCTTCTCGTGGAGGGAGCACTAGACTGGAGTATGGTCTCCAAGACCTCGGTCGAGAGACCTGAGTCTATGAGCTGGGCCCCCTCAGAGGCCGAGCCCACAGTATCCAGAGCTCCCAGGAGCAAAGATATCGGGAAATGCGTACAGTTGTAGCGTGAACCACACCTAATACATCACATCCAGTCCAAGCGGAGCTGGATGCATGAGGGAGAACCACAAAGGGCAATGCATTGTACAAGCGATACGAAAGGTCGACTTGAGTTTGACCTAAGTTCTCCCTAAGAAGCTCCACCACCTCGGGGTGAAGTTTCCATTCCCCGGGCCACAGCCCCTGCCTCAACAGGATATCTGCTCTGATATACGAGACCATCAGTGTGTTGTCCGGACCCTTCACCGAGCAACCACTCATGATTGCCCCCGACTTGTGAGGGAAGCATCCGTCGATAGCATTATGCGTCGACAAGAAGCCCCCAACACTGGGCCTGGGCGAGGAACCAAGGTTCTTCCACATGACCGAGGCACGAAGGCATAGCCGCGTGACCTTGATCATGCGAAAACGGATTTCCCCTCGGAGAAAACCCCTTGGTCCTGAGGCACCACTGCAGGGGTCTCATGTACAGAAGGCCAAAGGTAACTACGTTGGACGCAACTGCCATGAGCCCCAACCAAAGGCCTTTCACCGAACGGCCACTCATGACCGCCCCCCATCCTGTGAGGGAAGCATCCGTCGATAGCGTGACGCGTCGACAAGAAGCCCCCAGCACTGGGCCCTGGGCGAGGAACCAAGGTTTCTTCCACATGACCGAGGCACGAAGGCATAGCCGCGTGACCTTGACCATGCGAAAACGGATTTCCCCTCGGAGAAAACCCCTTGGTCCCGAGCCACCACTGCAGGGGTCTCATGTACAGAAGGCCAAAAGTAACTACTTTGGACGCAACTACCATGAGCCCCAACAGTCTCAGAGACTGTTTGCAGTGAGTGACTGACCTAGTTTTAAATTCCTTTACGGCTGTGAGAATCGCAGAAATACGTGCAGGAGACAGACGTGCTTGCATTGTTGTCGAATCCCATAATACACCTAGAAAAGTGGTCTTCTGAGCTGGGAGGAGTACACTCTTTTGGTGTTGAGCCGCAACCCCAACCTCCTTATGTGGGACAGAACGACATCTCGATGTTGAACTGCCAAAAGCTCGGACTGAGCTAAAATCAACCAATCGTCGATATAATTTAATACGCGAATGCCCTGGAATCTCAGAGGAGCCAGAGCTGCATCCACGCATATTGTAAAAGGTGCGGGGTGATAACCTAGGCCGAATGGAAGAACCCGATACTGGTATGCTTCGCCCCTGAAAGCAAACCTCAGGAACCTCCTGTGATGAGGATGGATAGATAAGTAAGCGTCCTTTAAGTCTATTGTGACAAACCAGTCCTCGGACTGAGTCTGTGACACAATCATATTTAGCGTAAGCATACTTTGAACTTAAGATTCTGAGACCTGCTGTTTAATTGACGCAGGTCTAGAGTAGGACGCAACCCCTCATCCTCTTTCGGAACAATGAAGTAATGGCAGTAAAACCCTGACTGTCTGCCGGGAGGAGGAACCCCTTCTACAGCTCCTTTTGCAGAAGTGTCAGTACTTCCTGCTCCATAACCAAAGCCTGCTCGGGGTCCACCACAGTGGGGAGGACCCCTAGAAATCTGTGCGGACAAGAACTGAATTCTGAACCCCTTTTCTATAGTGTGCAGGACCCACCGAGAAATATGTGGCAGTAGTTTCCACGCTGCCAGAAATTCTACTAGGGGAACCAGTCTCTCAAGACTGGCCTCTGGATTTGGTTGAACAGTCACTACGGTGCCCTGAAGCGGCGAACCGGCAGGGAACAACCGAACTGACCGTTCTACGACCCTCCTCGGAGGATCGTATGGGGACGCTGACACCTCGGTGCCCTGAACGGCGAACTGGCAGGGAACAACCGAACTGGCAGCGCTGCGACCCTCCTCAGAGAGTCGCACCCCAGAGGGCGCCGAGGAGAAACGGTTTCTCAAAACGGTCCCTGCCCCGGAGGAGCCCTCAGAAGCCTGATAGCCTCGTTTTTTTTTTTTTTTTTACGACAGGACTTCCTGTCTAAACTTTATTAGAGATGACGACAGTCCTCAGATCTTGCCTACCTCTAAATAACTTAGTTCCTACGACCCTCCTCGGAGGATCATTGGAAAAAGCAGGCACCTCGGCACCCTGAAACGGCGAACCGGCAGGGAAACCGAACTGACTGCTCTACGACCCCCCTCGGAGGATCGTTTGGGGACACTGACACCTTGGTGCCCTGAACGGCGAACCGGCAGGAAAACCGAACTGGCAGCGCTGCGACCCTCCTCAGAGAGTCGCACCCCAGAGGGCGCCGAGGAGAAACGATTTCTCAAAACCATCCCTACCCCCGGAGGGGACCACCCTTTAGAAGCCTGATAGCCTCGGTGTCAGGGCTTCCTATTTGTCCAAGCTTTTTTAGAGATAAAAACGTCCTCAGATCTTGCATATCTCTAACTGGCTAGACTGCTACCGCCACCCAAGTCCCCCGATTGTGGAGGAGCCCAAATGGCGATGCTCGTTTGCACTCAGTGCTGCGAGGAGCTTAGTAGACCGAGACTGCTCCGCCCAGCAGTCTCAGGAACATTAGATTGGTGAGGAAGAAACCTCTGGAACGCCGCTGAATGGTTTATTTCTTTGTTTTTTCTTTATTTTTAAATCAGAAATACGTATGTATATATATATATAAATATATAAATATATCACTCCGTGGCCACCAGCAGGAAAACAACCGAACTGGCCGTGCTGCGACCCTCCTCAGAGAGTCGCCCCCCAGAGGACGCAGAGGAGAAACGATTTCTCGAAACCGTCCCTCCCAGTATAGTTTATCTCTTTCTTTGTTTTTGCACGACGCAATTCTCGAATAGCGTCAGTGCTGACAACCTCACATTCATCCATGTCTTTATAATTTACCCACCAGCGCTGGGTAACGTCGGGGTTAAAAATAATGACGCCGACTCGGGAGAGAGAAAGCTAGTAAGCGTCTCTTTAACCCGAGGCACTGTCATACCATGATACTTAATACCCATAGCCTTACTATAGTTAGACGTTTGGGCATTAAACACATAAAATAGAAACCGGCTTATTCCACGATCTCGACACCTCAGTGTGGTGTGGAGATAGGGAAAAAACGGCAGTCCCCGACGAGGAGGCTGAGATACAGAGTTTTTCTGTTTTTAGATATATTTCATCTAATAAACTCTTTTACTCTCATAATGTTCAGCTGGCCAGAAAATATTTAACTAGCAACAGCACTAGATAAACCTCCTTTTAAAGCTCCTCTTTATTCAACAGAGTTATGAGCTGACTTATTTATTCATTTATTGAAAACTCAAACATCTGCCTTTTTCTAATATCTTTATTTGTTTTGTTCTCTTTTTCTAAACAAAACACTAACGATACC
This sequence comes from Gila orcuttii, assembly GCA_026230005.1. Lineage (NCBI taxonomy): Eukaryota > Metazoa > Chordata > Actinopteri > Cypriniformes > Leuciscidae > Gila > Gila orcuttii. The sequence continues at coordinate 28,422,752 of JAPDVR010000010.1, read as the reverse complement.
AATTCCTCGGAACTGGAAATCGCCAGCACTGGATCTGGCAGGTGAAAGCTGAGATAGGGCGGGGCCCGTCCCAACTCTCGCTGTCAGATCCGTTTGCGAACCCCAAAATGCGAGTCGCCGCCGTGCATCGGCAACAGCGGGACCCGCACGGGGAGCGCGAACCGAAACGTCCTCCTCGAAGAACGCCCGGCGGGAGCGGAGCGTCCTCACGGACAGCTTCTCGCAATGCTCACAGTCAGCCCCCTCGAGAACTGACTGTGCCATGCTCCACTCCCAAATAGTAACAAAAAGCTGATGTGTGTGTCCCCACCCGTGATATAACGTGGGCAGGGAACAACACAAAGCTGCTTGCTCTCTTTTGCCATAATATATATATATATTTCAACTTGACAGACAACAATAAATATGACAAGGACAGAATACACAGATCGCTTGCTGAAGGCGCAGAAGCTGTCGCGGTCTGTTTTCAGGGGTGCTTTATAGCTTCCTGGTCTATGACGTCACCCGCCTATGACGTCAGCTCTTCCATTGGACTGATTATACACGTGCTTCACGACGCAATCACGCAGAGCGTTCCCACCGCGTCTCAACGCAGCGTCTCGTTCCCTTGAAAGGGAACATGATATCCGAGTTTTAAAATCAAACATTTTAAAAGAGAACAATACATCACGGTTGTTTAAACCAATCAACATTAAGCTGTGTCCTCAGCAAGTCGTTTCCCATCATGCTTTTGATCAGCGCAGTCGGTGGAGAGCAACTGCGCGTGACTGCAGAATCCTACACGTGCACCTTGCGCTCGCGAGAGTTTTTTGACACACGTCAGCATGACATCAGAGCAAGGCAGACCGCACTCGGACACAATAGGCTTGTTTGAGATGAGCAAAATCTGCGCAGAACCGATCACCGGTGATCAGCGCGTAATGCATGCCGGTTAGAAATATGTGTGTTCGACATCGGCTGCGGCTGGATGTAACCGATCAGCGAGAGTTGCCGCGTGCAGGCGGGGAGGAACTGCAAACAGAGACGTGAAGTCGGACACTTTCTGGTTTCCATAGTGTGACCGCTCACGTGGTGTTTGCATACTTTACCCAAGCTGAAGTGAAATAAATGCAATATTTGCAAAATACACAGATGTTTCAGAGACATTTCCATTCAATACTTTATGTATTGCTTTATACAGCGTCTGTTTGAACAATAATGAAGTTACTACTATCAATGAAGTGGAATCAACATTTTTTAATCAGTTTTATTTTGATAAACATGACACAATATAACATCGTGACTACATGGAAATAGTTATAAAAAATGATTTGTGAGCTTTAGTGGAACTAAAGGTGTGAGAATAAACACGAAACACATGTGATCGTTGTCATGCGGTGAATCCGGCCGATCGTGGAACAGTTGTGTGGTCATCAGAGCTCATACAGCTGCTTTTGAGAAACTGCGCTGGCTGAGTCCTGCGGCTGCTCTCGAATCGCTCTCGCGCTACTTTAATGGCATACGTCACAGTCATGTGGCGTCGGCGCTGCTTCAAGTCGGACAAAATTTCTAACCGGCATGCACTGCTTCAAGTCAGCCACCGATCGGTCTGCGCAGAGCTGCATGAAGTCGAACAAGCCTAATGTGTCCGAGTGTGGTCCGCCTTGCTCTGATGTCATGCTGACTTGTGTCAAAAAGCTCTCGTGAGCGCAAGGCGCACGTGTCGGATTCTGCAGTCGCGCGCAGTTACTCTCCACCGACTGCGCTGATCAAAAGCATGATGGGAAACGACTTGCTGACGACACAGCTTAATGTTGATTGGTTTAAACAACCGTGATGTATTGTTCTCTTTTAAAATGTTTGATTTTAAAACTCGGATATCATGTTTTATGTGTATATGTTATGTGTGAATATACCCAAACTCTCGGACAGTGCGATCTCTATGGGTTATGCAATGTCATTTTATTATATATAAAAAAACACATAGCCTATGTCTGTATTAACCCTCTGAGGTCTGAGGTGTTTTCTGGGTCCTGGAGGTGTTCTGACATGCTCTGACATTTGTGCTTATTTCTGTTACTTGTGACATTTTCATGGCTAAAGTCTTATTACATTGTATTCAGCACAAACTCTGCTACAGTAATATGTCAGCAGCATGTATGTAAAAGTTTGGAGTTTTAAGATAAAAATGTTTATGCGTGGTTTGTGAAAAAACAAAAAACAAATGTCACTGAAATAAGGTCATAAAACCCATAGTGATTATTTCTTCACAAGACTTTTGAAAATTGTATCACGTAGCCTAGAATATTTGCTGCAAAACTATGTGAAAATCATCCTGCATACTCATTTAGATAAGACAATATATTGATAAAAAATTTGTATGACGTGTTTTGTGTGAGAAAGCTTTATGCGAGGAGGCGTGGATCACTCATTAATATGAATGCATTTTACACCTGAGAAAGACAAAGACCCTCCCCTAATGGCCCTATTAGGTGCTATCAGGCCTGGTCATTATGAGGAGCCTTGCACAAAGAATGAGGAGAAATTAAAAAAAGAATGGCTTTTAGATTGTGTGGATTTATTTACAACACAACACATAATCCAAAGATACACAACAAAGGACAAAAAGCACATTAGTAAACACAGTGATCTAAAGAAAAAGACTTAAACAGTCACACACCTTTGTGCCATTCCTGAAACATAGTAGCCTACATACCTGTCATGTCCAAGGTGTTTGACTTTTCATTTTACCATGTTCATGTACAGAGACTCATGTGAATGTTGAAGTCAGCAGGACTCATCCAGTGGCATCTGGTCCCTTTCTAAAAAATAAATAAATAAACACCTGTAAACATGTTGATATCAAGACAAACTATAGGGCTGTATATATATATATACACACACACACACACACACACACACACACACACACTGCCGTTCAAAAGTTTGGGGTCGGTAAGATTTTTAATGTTTTTAAAAGTCACTTATGCTCACAAAGGCTGCATTTATTTGATTAAAAATACAAAACAAACCCAGTAATATTGTGAAATAATTTTTCAATGTAAATCAGCTGTTTTCTATGTAAATATATAGTAAAGTGTAAATTATTCCTGTGATCAAAGCTGAATTTTCAGCATCATTACTCCAGTCTTCAGTGTCACATGATCCTTCAGAAATCAGTATAATATGATGATTTGATGCTCAAGAAACATTTTTCATTATCATCAATGTTGAAAACAGTTATTTACATTTTTATATCAGGATACTTTGATGAATAGAAAATTCAAAAGAACAGCATTTATCTGAAAAATAATCTTTTGTAACATTAAACACTACCGTTCAAAACCTTGGGGTCAGTAAGAAATTTTATTTAATTTTTTGGGGGAAATAAATAAAATGGATCAATACTTTTATTCATCAAGGAGGAATTAAATTGATAAAAAAGTGACAGTAAAGACATTTATAATGTTACAAAAGATTCTATTTCAAATAAATGCTGTTGTTTTTAACTTTATGTTCATCAAAGAATTCAAAAAAAAAAAAGTACACAACTGTTTTTAACATTGATAATAATCATAAATGTTTCTTGAGCATCACATCATCATATTATACTGATTTCTGAAGGATCATGTGACACTGAAGACTGGAGTAATGATGCTGAAAATTCAGCTTTGATCACAGGAATAAATTATGCTTTTTACTATTCACATAGAAAACAGCTGTTTTACATTGAAATAATATTTCACAATATTACTGGGTTTGTTTTGTATTTTGAATCAAATAAATACAGCCTTGGTGAGCATAAGTGACTTCTTTTAAAAACATTAAAAATCTTACCGACCCCAAACTTTTGAACGGCAGTGTATATATGTATATGTATTTTGTAAATATATATACGAACACCTAGTTTGTTGTGCCTTGTATATAGGCATGTGTAGGGCTCCATAAAATAATAACAATAGCCTAGATGGCAGGCAGCCTATAAATCGTTAAAAATGAACAATTCAGTAACACTACACTAGACAAACATATATTGTTTATCATGTTACTTCAAATATTTATATTCGTTATGAAATGAGATGAGTTTGACGTGAAGCCTAATGTGTGGCGTGTTTTGTTTTTCAAACACACAGCGTGACTCAGACCCAAACTCAGCGCGTGCAGCGATCGCGCCGCTCCAAACTATGAAACATTATTGTTACATTATACATCTACGTTTGAGCAGATATCCACAAACACAGTATTTAACAGTAAACACAGGTCTAAACATTAAAATATTCACCATATTAGAAAAAACACTCATACTAGCATACTTGTATCTCATTTCATAACATTTTAGGCTGGCACTGGTTTAGTAGCTATACAATATAAAGTTTATGCAACAATAAAACACTTACTATTATGTCTCTTACCTTGAAAACTGTTCTCATAATCAAAACGTCTTCTTCTAAGGTAAATCCAAGGTAAATCCACAGCACAAACAGTCTTCCAAACTGATGAAAAGTAGAGAAATACTGGAGTCGCTGATTCTTTGTTTAGAGCTGATGAGGGCGTTAACAGCTCTGCGTTCCTTCACGTGGATCATTTGCACGAGATCAGCTCGCGCTTGTGGGGGTGTGGTCAAATTAAAGTTAATGAGCTCGGGCTGGAGAAACTGTACATGTCGTTGCTTTCATACGGATTTCTTAAACCGAGAATATTTGTTTTTGATATGATTTACTTCATTTAAAAAAGGAGACTTCAAGCTTTATAAAGACATTACTTTTATGTGTGGGTGGCAAGTATTGGCTGAGTTACAGATCATTTTCTGGCGCGTTTCAGAATGAACTTCACATTGAGAGAGAAGACAGAACGTGCATCATGTTTTTTTTTCTTTATTCTACGAAAAACACAACTTTTTGTTTTTATTATTAGTGTACACAAAAAAAGAAGACATTTAACCGTTTTTAAAAATGTATAACACTTGCCTGTATGACAAAAATCGACGGAGTTATTTGAGTTTCTTTTGCACTAATAAGAAAAAAAGCGAGACTATCGCGCCGACCCCAGGGGGCTAAAGAAAAAATGATTGATAAACACTTATTTGGAATGGAATTAAATAACAAGTACTTTTATTACATCCAAGATGGCGCCGCAGACGGCTGCCTCTGTGTGGGGCTCTCCAGCTATTGTGTTGTTTTTGTTTGTTTGTTCTGCGTTTAGTCATTCTTTTCCTATCAGTTTCACCAAAGACGAACTACTGGACATTAGGAAACACACACCAGATAACTTTTCTACAGTTGATTACTCGGACGTCTTGCAGGACATTCTCGTCGGAGGGGCAGCGTTGTTGTTCAAACTAGGGGTCGACCGATTATCGGCCTGGCCGATTATCGGCCTGGCCGATATTGAGCATTTTTATGGTTATCGGTATTGGCTATTTTCAAAACCGATTTGCCGATAAAATAATTTTATTTTGAAATGCGCTATATTTGGCTCTAACGCAGGCATCTCTGTCGGAACTCACCACTCTGTAGACTAGACCAATGTCCCGCACATCTGATTTGTTGGGAGTCACGAGTCCGGCCAATCAGCGCAAAAGCTGAGGCACTGAAAGTGTTGCACTCTCACACCGAGAGCACTCGCTGACTGGAGCTGCTTCACTGATCACGCATCAGTCTCTCAAAGTTAAGACAGCAGCAGACTTTGCTGAAGTAGCAATACTTTACTACACTGAAGTTGCAAAACACCTCAATATAACAGGGTCCTGTGATTTCCGCGATGCAGAAAACACGGAAGGAATCGCGGAATCCAGTCATAAAAACGGAATTTAATGTATAAAGCGGATCGTCACGGAATTTGTCAACTTCTTGATGAATTAATAAAAGAACAGGTCAGTACAAATCAAATCGGATGTCAAACCGCAAACCGTTATTTAAATATGAATCCTGCGTGTCTCTAAATGAATGGCGCAGACGCGTGATCATTACCACACACACACAGAAGCACGCGTGACGCTTGCGCTGTTTTCAGCCTCAGCCACATCATTATATGAGGACATGATTGCATAAACATCATCTCCAGAGCCGCTTAGTCACTTCATGAGCTTAATGCTTCAACTGAGAAAAGTTATCGTCATATCCATAGGGTCATATCATAAACACACAGAAACTCAAAGATCTCAACGGCAACCCGTCAAAATAAAAGTTCGGTTTTTCATAGGGCCCTAAAAATGTAATTTGTGTTAAACTGTAAATAAATTGAATTGTTTGATAATTTCAATTAATTAGAAATGCTTTTTTTATTAGTAAAATTTAATTTTACCATTAAAATAGTCTTTAAGTTTTACAAAATGTTTACAGAATGCTGCTGGGTGCTCCCTGAATTTTTTTATAATTATTATTATTAATAATGTTATTAATTATGTTATTATTAACAGTTCTCAGATTAAAAAATATGATTAAAATCATTTAAAGAAAGTTTTTGTAAAAACCCTTTGTTATTCTTAATTTTGACTTTAACTTACATTTTTACACCAGACAGGCTATATCGGTTCAAAATATCGGTTATCGGTCTACTTGATCTGTAATAATCGGTATCGGCATCGGCCCTGAAAATCACATATCGGTCGACCCCTAGTTCAAACGCGCGGTCAGACGCAAACGCGGGAAGCGAGCCGGCGCGCTGGTTAAACTCCGCGAGCGCGGCCTGCGCACTGCACTCCCCAGTATTCATCTCGCGAATCTCCGATCCCTTCCTAACAAAATGGACGAACTTCTTCTCCTCACCCGCACTAACAAGGATTTTTTCAACTCTTCTGCTCTGTGCTTCACTGAAACCTGGCTGAGTGAAGCCATACCGGACAACGCGATACATCTGCCGGGCTTCCAGCTGTTCCGAGCGGATTGCATCGCGGAGCTAACGGGGAAAACAAGAGGTGGTGGATTGTCTTTCTACATTAACGAAAGTTGGTGTTCAGATGTAACAACACTGAAGAAGATGTGCTCTTCTTCTCTTCACTCTTCACTCGCCTCGGGAGTTTTCCTCTTTCATTCTCGTGAATGTTTACATCCCTCCAGACGCATGCGTGAGCGCGGCGCTACAACAGCTGGCTGAACAAATAGCTGAAACAGAACAAAGGTATCCTGACTCTATTTTAATCATTCTTGGGGATTTTAACAAAGCAAATCTTTCCCGTGAACTACCAAAATACAGACAGCACGTTACATGTCCCACCAGAGACAGTAATATACTGGACCACTGTTACACCACAATAAAAGATGCGTATCACTCCGTTTCACGAGCAGCTTTGGGGCTCTCTGATCACTGTTTGGTTCATCTCATACCGACCTACAGGCAGAAACTGAAATCATCTAAACCTGTAATAAGGACTGTAAAAAGATGGACTAATGAAGCAGAGCAGAATCTACAGGCCTGCTTTGATTGCACTGATTGGACTGTTTTTGAAGCTGCTACCAACGATCTGGATGAGCTCACAGATACTGTAACATCATATATAAGTTTCTGTGAGGATACATGCATTCCTACCAGGACATTCTTATCATTTACTAATGATAAACCATGGTTTACTGGGAAACTCAAACACCTTCGTCATGCCAAAGAGGATGCCTACAGAAGTGGGGATAAAATCTTGTATAACCAGGCCAGAAACAGACTGACAAAGGAGATCAGAGTTGCTAAAAGGAACTACTCTGATAAACTGAAAAAACAGTTTTCATCCAACGACCCATCATCAGTCCTGAATGGCCTGAGGAACATCACCAACTACAATTCACCATCCCCCCTATCTGTGGACAATCAACACCTGGCTGATGATTTAAACTCATTTTATTGCAGGTTTGAAAACCCCTCATTCACACCACACACCGGCTCTGACCTGCACTTCACACATTCACCATCACCTCCTGCACTCCCATTACTCCCCCCTCCTGCCATCCAACCTGAGCTTAAGGTCTGTGTGGAGGACGTGAGCCGAGTCTTCAAAAAACAGAAGACTAGGAAAGCCTCAGGCCCAGACGGCATCTCATCTGCTTGTTTAAAAGCCTGCGCTGACCAACTGGCCCCGGTCTTCACGCAGATCTTCAATAGATCATTGGAGCAGTGTGAAGTTCCCTGCTGCTTCAAACGCTCCATTATCATTCCTGTCCCCAAAAAACCCAAAATCACTGGACTTAATGACTACAGACCTGTCGCTCTCACGTCTGTGGTCATGAAGTCGTTTGAAAGACTGGTGCTGGCCCACCTGAAGGACATCACTGGACCCCTGCTGGATCCCTTTCAGTTTGCTTACAGAGCAAACAGGTCTGTGGATGATGCAGTCAACATGGGACTGCATTATATCCTGCAACATCTCGACAGACCAGGGACTTATGCAAGGATCCTCTTTGTGGACTTCAGTTCGGCCTTCAATACCATCATGCCTGGTCTTCTCACAGCCAAACTAACCCAGCTCTCCATACCATCCTCGATCTGTCAGTGGATCACCAGCTTCCTGACGGACCGGTAGCAGTGAGTGAGACTGGGGAAACTCACATCCAGGACTCTCACCACCAGCACTGGCGCCCCTCAAGGGTGCGTTCTCTCCCCACTGCTCTTCTCCCTGTACACTAATGACTGCACTTCTAAAGACCCCACTGTCAAGCTCCTGAAATTTGCCGACGACACCACTGTCATCGGTCTCATCCGAAACGGTGACGAGTCTGCTTACAGACTGGAGGTTGAACAGCTGGCTGTCTGGTGCAGTTATAACAACCTTGAGCTGAACACGCTCAAAACAGTGGAGATGATCGTGGACTTCAGGAGGAACAGCCCAGCACTCCCCCCACTCACCATCATGAACAGCACTGTGGAAGCAGTGGAGTCATTCAGGTTCCTGGGCACTTCCATCTCTCAGGACCTGAAGTGGGACAATCACATTGACTTGTGAAAAAGGCCCAGCAGAGACTGTACTTCCTTCGCCAGCTGAGGAAGTTCAACTTGCCACAGGAGCTGCTGATTCAGTTCTACTCAGCTGTCATTGAGTCTGTCTTGTGCACTTCCATCACTGTCTGGTTTGGTTCAGCTACCAAATCAGACATCAGGAGACTACAACGGACAGTCCGGACTGCGGAGAGGATCATTGGTGCCCCCCTGCCAACCCTCCAGGACCTGTACTCTTCCAGAGTGAGGAAGAGAGCAGGTAAAATCATCACAGACTCCACTCACCCTGGACACCTCCTGTTTGAACTGTTACCGTCAAGACGGTGACTCAGATCACTGGCCACAAGAACATCTCGGTACAGGAACAGTTTCTTCCCACAGGCCATTTCCCTCCTGAACAGTTAACACTCCTCCCAAGGCATATGCCTTAAGTGCAATACTCCCACTGTTTAGTGCAATACCCTACAACTCAGGTGATACTTATATGTAGATTTATTTATTTATAATATTCAAAACACTGTAAATATGTTCATAATCTGTAAATCTGAAAATGTCTATTCTGACTAAACCCAACTGTGATACTTTTATTCTCATATATTTATATTTTAATTTTTTATTCTTATAATTTGTAGTATTATGTTTCTTGTTGTATTTGTATTTGTATATGTCCACTGGAAGCCTCAGTACCAAAAACAAATTCCTTCTGTGTGCAAGCACACTTGGCAATAAAGCTCTTTCTGATTCTGATTTTGGTCTCTTGTTCATTATATTTATTTTCATATAAAAGCAACAGAACTTAAATTGCATCCAGTTTATTAGCAACACTGTGCACGAGCGTGAATCCCGTGAATCCCGCGATATCAATCATTGATCTCGCAGGTGTCAGATCCACTGCGAGAAGCGAGAACTGTCCGGCTTGCCTGCGCTTTTTTCACTCCTCCTCTCACTACTCTCGCCTACATTTCAGGCGAGGCAAGGCGCATCTCAAACAAGCCTATTTCTAACCGGCATGCATTACGCGATGATCACCGGTGATTGGTTCTGTGCAGATTTTGCTCATCTCAAACAAGCCTACTGAAAGAACAAGCCTACAGAAAAAAGAGAGAGAGAGCCGGTCGCGCGCGCACTCTCGCCGTCTTGCTCGCCCTCCCTCGCGCATGTTAATCGAAATCAATTGAGAATTGACACGATGGTAAAAGGTAAGAAGACCGAAGTTTCACGTGGAGCATGCGGAGATTTTTCTCCTGAATTACCGCAGGGTGTGTATTGTGCTAAAAAAAAAATTTTGCCTTATCTTCTCTGAAAAGAGTTCCGCACATTCAGCTGACATATGCCACAATTTCAATAAACAAAACAAACTATCCAGTGATGAAATGTTTTCTGTGTTGACACGAATCTTGTGCAATGTCCTAAATATGGAGCTAGAAATGTGTCTTTATTACATGCGAGAAAATAAATGATCTGATAGAAAAAAAAAAATTGAGAGAAAAAGTTATCACACTGATAGCAAAAAAGCATTTAATGACAGAAAAAAGAATATTTGAGAGAAAAAGTTTTCATACCAATATCAAAAAATAATATTTGAGACTAAAAAAAGTTTTTAAAGTATTTTCTCATAGAACATAAAAAAATATAAATTTGAAATTTTTAAAATTATTTCTGAGAAAAAAAATCTCTCTCAAAATACTTTGAAAAAAATCTCAAATATATATTTTTTGCTATCAGTCTGAAAACATTTTCTCTCTAAAAAAAAGTGTTTCTCTCAAAACGATTTTCTTTGCTCTCGATGCAATTTTTTGCTCTCGTGTCAGGATTTTGCTTTAGCTGTGAAAATTGTGTCATGGGCGGGGCCACGTTCTTTTTTTCTTATTGGAACGTTCCTATTGGCCAGTCGGGTGAGCATCGTCTTGTCTTGGGAGTCGAACTTAATCATTACACCATTGTTCGCGTTCGGTTCACCTAGATAGATGCGGTCTCTGCCTTAGTTGAGCACGGTTACTCCAATGTTTGGGTAAGATGATGACACACACAACTCGATGGGTAGCTGGCTGAGCAAGTTCAGCATCACTGAAGATTAAACATTAAAAAATAGCACTCATGCAAGTTTACCTAGCATGATGGCTAATTAATAATTAGCTTTACTAGCGATTAGCAAGCTAATAATATAATAGACATTCATTCATGAATATGAGTGCTATTTTTAATGTTTAATCTTCAGTGATGCTGAACTTGCTCAGCCAGCTAACATCCAGTTGTGTGTGTCATCATCTTACCCAAACATTGGAGTGTCCGTGCTCAACTTAGAGCTTAGATCGGGCCCAAAAAATCAAGCCCGAGCCCGTGCACGTTGTGTCCGAGCCCGGCCCGACACATTAACTATAATTATGAGCCCGAGCCCGATTTAACCCGACCATTTTAATACGTGGGTCGTTATAACTGACGTTCTCAACTACTTTCTATGTTACTTCAGCCCCGGCGCCAGAACATTTTAACAGGGTGGGCTATCCCTCCTGCACGGGGGGGCACATGAGTTTCAGTGGCCATTTAGAAATTACATCAGTATCATGTAATTTTGCCTATACAACAAAACGATTTCTATCATTATGTCATTATTGCACAAAAGAAAAAAGAAAAAAAACGTATTTTGATTTTGCACTGGACGACCAAGACGCACATCAGCACTGGCTCAAACTATACTATCGTAGGTCAGCTGTCCGTGCAAACCTCGGTTCGAAACCCGCTCGAAGCCGGTTGAGTAGGACTGGTTATATAGCCTATACCCACTATACTATAGGCTACACAAATATTTTTAAAATCAAAATTAATATAAGACGGCATTATAAACAAACTAAGCAGTCAAAAATAAATAAAATTACACCAACCTGCTAGAAGAGCTGGAGTCTGCGGTGCTTACTGTCGTTGAACCTTCTCAGTAGGGAGTCTTTCCATTCATGCCGAAATTTTCTAGTCAAGTCCCTTTCAAATGCCAGTTGCACTAAATGTGCCTTTCGCTGATGTAGCATGCTCCTCCGATTGTCCGTGAACACATTTTTCAGAGTAGAAAACGAGTTTTCGCACATAGCTGTAGAAGCTCCAAATGTCAGTGCACATTTCATTGCAGCGAGTACACTAGGCATAGCTTCAAGGGTGGCATGATGCCGCTGGAGTATTTGTTTAACTGTCATCTTTTCGCCACTTGAAACCGATCCAGACAGTTCTTTACGCAGGAATTGTCGGGCCACAGCAAATTGAACCACTTCCAAATTAGTTAGGTTATGCATGCGCTGAACGAGTTGCGCATCCAAGAAAGTGCTGTCATTCTGTGGATCAAAAGCTGAAAGTGCTTCAACTAACTTGCTGTTTCTTTCTCCGAAACACTCAGAGATTTCTGCAAGCACCGCGTCCAAAGTACTGTAGTACAATCGTCGAAGCTCTTCTTCATTTCCCAAATCACTTTGCGCCTGGCCAATGCTCTCCTCCAGCAGATATTCTTTAAGGCCTTTGTTAATGGTGCGTTTTCGTTTGGAAGGTTTTGGCATTTCATTGTCGTCGGCCTTCTCCCACAGCTCTAAGAAGTCAGATTCACAGCGCAATTTCGCAAGGCATTCTGACGCACATGTAACTAATGTGACTGCACTTAGCAGGTCCATGTCCTCTGACTGCATCAATTTGTTTGGAGCATCAAGCAGCTGGAGAATCTTATAGACCATATGGGCAATGAATTTAAAGCTCGTTTCTGATACTTCCTTAATCAGGCCAACTGCTTCCATGCGCACCTCTGTCTCGTAGCTGCGATTGCCATTGATCTGTGCCAACAACTCAGTAATGTCTTGAAACGAATTCAGAATTGATTTGACTGTTTGAAGATGCCCTGTCCACCGCTGTTCAAGTAGTCTCTTAAGCTGCTTCCTGCCGTACAAGACAGCGACGGTTGGCTTTTTAATGAATTTATAAAGCAAATTACAAACATTAAAGAAGTCTTCAACCGCAGGCTCGGTGGATATTACATGAACGACCACAAGGTGGAGCTGATGATTGGAGCAATGCATGTACGGAATCACTCTTCCTAATTTGTCCTGCAAGATTTTCTGTACTTCTCCGTTTTTCCCAGACATAAGGGAGGCACCATCGTACACCTGGCTCAATATTTTAGAAGTACTCAGCCCAGTCTTTTCAAGCTCTTCAATTACTTTGTTGGTCAGGGTTTGGGCATCCCCTTTTTCAGTTGTTGTCATGGAAAGAAGTCGCTCTGTGACTTGATAATTGTCCTTGACAAAGCGAACGATAATGGAAAAATTTTCCATTCCGGTTGGGTCACGTGTCCCATCTACTTTGATTGTGTACCATGAGTCTGCTACTTCTCGAACAATTTCTTCAGTCACCAGACTGCTCATGTTTGCAATAACGTCATTTTGAATGTCGTGAGAAGTGTACGTTGCATTGCATGGAATTGTCTGTACAACACTCCTAAGCTCTGGGTCTTTGCGGAGGGTATATTCAAATAATGAAAGGAAAAGTCCACTCCCACCCTCTGTTAGACTATCAAATGCATCTGTGCTTCCCCTGAGCGGCAAATGATTCACTACAAGAAATTCAACCATGTCCACTATAGAGGAGAGATAGTAGCGATTCCTAGCTAACTGGTTACTGTTAACTAGGGTGGAAATCTCCTGTCCACTTTCAGTCCGTTTTTCTCTCTCTTTCCAGAGCGCCATACTTGTCATATGTTCCTTTGACACAGCATGTTTGTTTAGGCCTTTTCCCGCCTCTACTGCGTGCTTCCAATCACTGTAGCTCCTTACAGTGAAAGCGGAGTCTTATGATGAAATTAAGTATTTTCTGCACGAAAAACAAAATGCAGCATCTGATTCCACGGAGTATTCCAACCACTCACGTGACGTATACCATGACGAAACAAATGACCGTTGCTGGTTGCCGCAAAGGCGAAGAGGAAAACGTCTCAGCTTAACTTGATTCGGTTTATCCTCATCAAGATCGACAGGCATTCTTGGGGGTTCAGACGTGGCCCAGGCGGGGGACGAAGGCAGAGGATCAGTCGATGTTGGTGTCATGTTAGCACCTGGTAACCTTAAGTCTGCTGAGTTGCTGTTGGATGGTTGCAGTTGTTGTTGCATGGTCGCATCTGGAAAACTACGCGACCGACTTGTCATATATTTTCGGATATCCATTTTTATATTCTGTTTTGGTAGTCTTAGCAAAGAGAATAGACGTCTTAATCGATCATTCTATCTAGATGTCACTGATGAATCACGCAATTGCAAGATGCACACTGATAGGCTGCTTGCTTGGCCAATAGAAATCTCCGCCTACCTCCTGTCTGGCGGTCATGTCAGGTTTTTGCCTGATCTCTTATGCTTTGATTAAAAATCGATCAAATTTCAAATGAAAGAATAAATTAATGTTTCGTTTTTAAAATATTTTTATTTAGAATTAGCATCCCAGTAATATTATATTTATTTAAACAGTTAATAGTTTTTATGTTCTTGCTTGGCTTTGCTGGGGAGGGGGGCTTGAGATCATCGCAGGGGGGGCTAAGCCCCCCCAAGCCCCCCCTTGACGCCGGGCCTGTGTTACTTTCTCCTCCTCCTCCTCCTCTGTTCTGCACCTCCAAATACTTTCAAGTTAGCCTACGTGTCACCATCATACACATCAGCATAAATGCTCCTGATAAATTATGTGTTATTAAAGCATTAACACACAAACCACTGTTATAACATAAAATCAAGCAGGCAACTGCTGCGTGCATGGTTTGGCATGACTGAATGCACCCAAAGTGCTCCCCCTTAATAATTCCTAAAGCTGACATCAGTTCATCGCGATCTCACACATCTCTGTTATTATCAATGAAGCTGACTGCACAATGAATCTTTCATAATATATACACTTTGTTTGTTATAATTAGAGGATTTGCCAGCATACAGAATTCAGCTCTGAACAAAAAGTCCGTTTTGAGCAGTGAGGGGAGTCTATCTTAAATGCTTCTGATTGGCCATTGCGTTCAAGAAATCAACACATGTGTCTGTGATTGGCTACATCGCTCAACGCTGCAAACATGTTATAAAACAAAACTCTGGCCTGTAAATCATTTGTATTTTGTTTTAGTTGTTCTTGTTGCTTTTCTGCAACAGATGAATAAAAATGTATTCATTTTTATGTTTTATTCATAGATATTTCTAGTTTGCGGGAGTCCCACAAATCATTTTATTCTCCCAGAACCCACACATACAGAGTGAGTGCATTACAGCCCGCGCTCGCACTCGGCCATCAAATCTAGTCCTGCTCCGCACTCTTTTGCGTTGGGAGTGCACGTCTCTAGATCAAAGGCCCGGCCCGGCCCGAGGATGGTGACGGGAAATATCGGGCCGACCTCGGGCTCGGGCTCAGGCAGCACTGCCACACAAAGCTTCAGCACTGCCACTCTGAGCTCGATTGCTGATGTCTGAGGTTAAACACGCCCCCCTCATTAGCATACGGACAAAGAAATGTAGAAATAAATAAATGTAGAAATAAATAAATGTGGAAATAAATGTAGAAATAAATAAATGTGAAAATAAATAAATGTAGACATAAAAACATATATACATAAATGAATGTGGAAATAAATAAAAGTGGAAATAAATAAATGAATAAATGTATAAATAAAAAATGTGTGAAAAAATACAATTATACATAAATAAGGAAATAAAAGTATAAATACTCATTTATTTGTACTTTTTTACATTTCTTTGTATATTTATTTATGTATTTTTGCTTTTTTACATTTCTTCGTATATTTATTTATGTATTTATTTATTTTTAATTAAGTCAGCTTTGGCATTCCATAAAAAATTGCATTGAGAGCAAAGAAAAGAGAAGAAACACTTTTTTTTTAGAGAAAACGTTTTCACACTGATAGCAAAAAATATATATTTGAGATTTATTTTGAGAGAGATTTTGTCACGACACACTCGGGAGATAGACAGAAGATCCAAGTGCAGTAAAGATGTTTTTAATGGGTAATCCGTAAAGCGTAAATCCAGTCCAGGCAAAGGTCAAATACCGTGTAAACAATCCAAATACAAAAATAACAAAACACAAAGAACAATCAGGAACAGACCAGGAGGTGTCAGACATAACAAGGACTCCATAACAAACACTAAACAGGCAGGGTATATATAACACAGAACTAACAATGATAATGGGGAACAGCTGAGTGCAATGATGATGGGGAACAGCTGAGAGCAATGATGCAGTGATGGGTACAGACAAGGATTGTGGGAAATGCAGTTCATAAAGTGGATGACACAGTGGGGAAGGAGGACATCTAGTGGACACCTGGGGAACACAAACCCAACACTGTGACAGATTTTTTTTCTCAGAAATATTTTTTTTTATGTTCTATGAGAAAATACTTTCTCTCAAAACTTTTTTTAGTCTCAAATATTATTTTTTGCTATTGGTATGAAAACTTTTCCTCTCCAATATTCTTTTTTCTCTCATGAAATGCTTTTTTGCTATCAGTGCGATAACTTTTCTCTCAAACTTTTTTTTTCTCTCAGATCATTTATTTTCTCGCATATAATAAAGACACATTTCTAGCTCCATACTAAACTGCTGGGATAATCACACAACAATGCGTGCCGTAGCCTACGCATCCGCTAATAATGACACGTGCGATTCGCGAACTAATGACTCCTTTGAACTGATTCCATTTATGAATGGTTAAAACAACTGATCTGTCCAACACTGAACTCCCGAGACGTCTGAATCGGTGTATAACAATTCGGTAACACTTTACAATAAAGTTAAATTTATTAAGCTCTAGTTAACATTAGTTAACATTAACTATTAATAAACTACATTTCTACAGCATTTATTAATCTTTGTTAATTTCATCATTAATAGTAGCCTTATTGAAATCAAAAGATGTATTTGTTAACATTAGTTAGCCTAATGCACTGTGAAGTAACATGAACAAACAATGAACAGCTGTATTTTTTATAAACTAAGATTAACAAAGATTAATAAATACAGTAACAAATGTATTGCTCATGGTTCGTGTTAGTTAGCCTAATGCATTAACCAATACATTTTAAGCGCAAGAGCTTGGTTAAACAAGGAGAGAGTGCCAAGCACACAAAAATGCAGGGAGACGTGTGTGGAAAACAAATCAGGATCAATTATTAATGTCATGATTCTGCCATCATGTCCGTGATTCTCTTAGTATTGCGGCAGGATCATGACAGACCCATGTTCTGTGTGCAAGCACATGGCCTTGTGTTTTGGTCATGTGCTTGTGTTGTCTCTTCTCTTAGACCCGCCCCCTTGTTATCCTGATTCAGTCATTATTGCTTTACCTGTGTCACCTGTTATGTCTTGATTAGTCTCCTTATTTAATCCCCTTGTGTTTGCTGTCTTGTGTCGGTTCATTGCCAAATGTTACCTGTGAGTATTCTGTGGAAAGTCTTGTCATCGAAAGTCGTTGTTAGTAGTCATTGTTAGTGTTATACAAAGTGTTGTTTATTTCTTGTTCAGTCATTATCTAGTCTTGTCAGTCTTATATCCCTTGTTTCGTCTGTTTTGCCCCCTCGTGGGTTTTGTTTTCCTGTTTTGTCCCAATAAACCCTGAGTTCATTGTACACCGTCTGCGTTTGGGTTCATCTCCGTGCACAGCCGTGACAATTAAGGCTTTTAATTACCAGAATGCTGCAAAACGTCAAATTTGGTGGGTGCTCCTAAATTTTTGCTGGTGCTCCCAGCTTTTTGAAGTTGGGAGCTTTTTGAAGTTGGGAGCACCAGTGCTACCAAGTAAAAAAGTTAATTTCGAGCCCTGTTACAGCTAAATCTGCAGAAAGAAGCCCCTGCCTCATACGGCAGAGAAACAAGAAAGACTGGTCAAAGAGACAAATGTCGTGAGCATGAAAGCCAGCTGTTACAGTCTGTTCTGTTTTATTATGTCTTTGCATTTGACTCCATCTCACCAGAAATCATCTGGTGCATCTGAGACCCGCAGTGTTGGATTAATTGACAGCTGCTGCCTGCTGTCAAACTCTGAGGGGGCTTTTACACTGGCAGTTTAGTTCGGAAAGGGGCACGGGTCGCATGAAAAATCGCTAATGTGAACGCTGTCATGTGGTCCCGGGTGCGCACTGGGGTACCGAACCCGAGACTACCTGGAGGAGGTGGTCTGAGTTCGGTTACTCCCGAACCGTGCTGCGGTTCGCGTGAATGTGAAAGCAACACGGACCCGGGTGCGCACTTGTTCAGGAATAAACGTATCCTGCGCATGCGTTTTAGCCGATTATGATGTATTTAGTTAAATAAAACATGTAAGGGATGATAATGTTGATGATTTACCTTGGATACGAGCAAGAGTGATCCTGCAGTGTATTCGCGCGTAGTGCGTGCAATCAGGGCAACACATTTGGAAATCCACGGTCTCCTTTTGCAAGGAGCGGAAAGACACGACACACACACACACAGTAAACCTGTGTTGTTTACTCAGCTATACATAATAGCACCAAATTAATAAAAAACACAATATATTGACCCGCGTAGTGTTTTCTGTCATGCGCCGTGCACGTTTGCGATGACATAAGATGCACACAAACGTTGTTGTAGGGAGATAAGGTATAGCTATGAAATATGACAAGACCAGACTGTGTTAAGTCCAGTTAATTCATCCTGATCGTTTTCAATACTCGCAATTCCAACTCCTGACTCACTCTCTACGGTGGTTTTGACGAAACAAGATGGTTTTTATACTGCCAAGGGCGTGGTAGCTCGTACCAAGGGCGTGGTGAGCTGGAACCTGCTTACGTCACGAACCACCGCAACCACCAATAGGAAAATTCAACTGCAGTAGCCACCGTTCAACCTAAAGAGGGCAGCACTCAGACGTTTTTACACCATATATTGTAGAATTAAAACACTTCATACCCAAATGTCAAAAAAGTTACTCGAATCAATGAACAGCACTAATAAAGCCCCATTCTTACAGATCATTAACTAAAAAAAGTTGGTTTAGTTACCCTTTAATGTTTTTCTTATTGATCAGATTTTTTCAAGTCTACAATCCGAACAAGCTTAATCAGTTCGATTGAGTAGTTGAATTGAACCATTGACAGATTTAACCGACATGGCTGACCGTCGGCTTGGTGTGTCCCTGCCCTTAGGTCTGAGATAGATGACTCACTGTTCTCTTGTGTTCTGATCAGGAAATGAATGGTCCTCCTCTTCTTTCACAAGTGTTTCAATGTCACAGACACTGGAAATTAACAAAATCACAATTTTAGTCTTGGCAGTTCATATAGGCTAGTACTGTTATGTTATGTACAGTCGTCACATTATAGACATTACATAAACTGAACCTGAAACAACCTGTAATATCTATCAAATATATATATAGCAGCCAATAAGATAAATACACTGTAAATTATACCAAAATGTAAAACTGTAAGAAATGACAGAAATCAGCATGTACACACACACACACATTAATACACACACACACATACATATATATATAATAGGTTTGACATAAAAAAATGTCAGTTTGGTTAGGTACTTGTAATATGATAAAACATTACTATCACATTAAAACAAATGTTCTCATAACATAAAATCCTAATATTTTTAAGATTATTCAGATTATGTCATCAAACAAGTTAGTTAACGCACCCTTGATTTCGCTGAAGTGTCCTCCTGGGCTTGAGTTCACAGCACCATGTAAACAAAGTCGGCACGCTTCCCCGTTTCAGTCTATGTAAACCCGTGAGCGAAAGAACAATGCAGTCCTGAGTGAAATGTTTGGAGCATACTCTCGTGTTGTCTGTAATCTTATGAGAGAATCATTTTATTAGTTTGATAACTGCCATCCAAAACGTGAGTAACTTGGAAAGATAACGTTAGTTAAGTTATTTCGCTTACCTGAAAATGAGGTCCAATATCCCTTCTTATTTTTACAATCCACTCATCAAAGGCTTTTAGGTCACTCGGAAAGCGATGAAAGGATATCTTTTTATCACTCTCCTTCCGTTGATAGGATGTACAGCCTGGTACACAACAATACGCCAATGCATTCGCAACTCTCCTGTGATTCAAGGTGATACTTCCGGTTCCCTTTCGAACGGTCACTTCGTATTGCGTAGCTATACGCAGTGGGAAAACTCCTTTTCCTCGATTTACTGAAACCTAAAAACTAAAACGCATTTGCAGCTGCACAGCTCGCCCATTGAGCGTCTAGCTCGCTCATAGGCTGTGCTGCAGCAACTGCACATCCAATGGCGCGGGCGCCTCTGACATGCGACCAAGGAGACCACTCTACGTCATTGCACGTCATGACCCGTCATAGGAGCCCAATCCATACCTGTCAAGTATCCCGTTTTGGCCGGGAAAGTCCCGTATTTAACCCTTCTTTCCCGCCGTCCCTCCGTATTAGTATTTTCCCGTAAATCTCCCGTATTTTAACCTGCGTTATTAAAAAATAATAATATCCCGGGCGGATTAAAAAAAACAAAAAACATTCCCAATCTGAGCTCTGTCACTAGCCTCGCGATAACTGCCAGTTGTCGCGAGGTTAGTGTGTGAGGTCAGATGATATGAGTGACAACGCGGGGGGGTAGAGACGGATGATGGACGCTACGACAGAGACGGAAGGCACCCCTGCCACAAAACCAAACCCCTCATGTAAATACCGCGATCAATGGGACAGCGAATTTACTTTTCTGAAGAGGAGCAGGTTAGGGGACAGTCACGCGTTTTGTAACTGCGACTTTAGCATCTTAAAACCTGTTAACCGTTGCCAGTGCGTCGACGCACTGAAGCGTTTTTTGTTTTGTTTAAATAGTTCAAAGTTACTATCAGATTTAATGTTATTACCTTGACCAACTATACATAATTAAAAAGATATAACACTCAAGTTTCAGTATTTGACCACTATTGTATTCTCAGAAACGTATAGTGACAGTTATGTCTTAATTTGTGTCAGGAGTTATGTGATCAAAAAATGAGTCGATACCTTTAATATGAATTATGAGCGTCAGCCGGTCTCATAAAGAAAAAAATCCTATGAGGTCGTCATGACAGCGCTTAACAAAACAACGTCCCTCAGGGCTTTTAGCTAAAAAATGTACAGATTTGGAGAAATATTGATAGATTCTCATAGGTTTACATCCGATTTATATAGACAGGAATAATATTTATTGAGTGTACCCAAATGTGCCGATGTAATCATGAGCGCTGGATACTCTGATGTATTGTTTTTTCAATCCATACTGGCAGCCTGAGGGCGCCCTGTGCACATGCAGTCCATATATGGAACACATGAAGAAGTGCCATATCATGTGACATTCAGGAAGTTCCTCAATACTAAATACAGAGGGTGCTTCTCATTTCTTATTTGTGCATCCTCGTTTCCTTTCCTCGCTTCCTTTCCTCGCGTCTTAGCTCCTCCCCCTGTAGGATGCGAGGGAAGGCTGCGAGGAAAGAAAATGAGGATGAAGGAATCGAATGAAAGCTTTTTTATACATTGGAATACTTGATCACTCGAGTGTCACTTAACAGCGTCATCAGCAGCGCTCAAATGATCTGCCCTTATGTTGTTGAAGTTTGGTTATTTAAGAAATTCATAATAAAGCAAGATACCCTGTTGAAATATGTGTGATGTGTGGTTTATTTAAACTGCAAAGGTAAAGTATAAATTAAAACGATTGTGATCGATGTGAAGGGGGAGGAGAACTGATACGTGCCTCACGTTTAGTCGATAAAACACTTCCGCATAGGATACATCGCGCCGCGATGACGCAACCGGCCTTTGAATACGGCCTTCCAAGGATGCGAAATTGAATTGGGACAGCCTTCATCGCGCCGCGGTGACGCAATCGGCCTTCAAATGCGGCCTTCAAAGATGCAGCCTTTGAATTGGGACATCCTTCGTCGCGCCGCTGTGACGCAATCGGCCTTCAAATGCGGCCAACCAGCCTTCAAATACGGCCTTCGGAGGACGCAGCCTTCACATTGGGACACAGCTAGAGAATTGAGATGTCCTTCAAGATGGCTGAGCTCGATCGGTTTCCGGGTCATAGGATGGAGGACGGAGGAGCGAGGAGACGAGGAGGGATATTGAGAAGCACCCTGAGTTTTAGACTTGTCATCTTCAGAATATAGATATAACATGGTCAGACATGTGGCTTTAGCTGCAGTGCATTCTTAGATGGATACAATACCAACTTCAATTTTATTTTCAACATGTTTCATAAAAAATACATTTCTAATAACTTTACAAAAATTTGTAGCTATTAATAACTATTTTTTCATTATGACAATAATTAATTCTACATTTACAATAAACTGCCAGGTGTCAGCTTTCAAATGAGATCATACTTGTGTTTGTAGTGCAAAGGGTTTATGAACTGTATTTGTTTCAGTTTGGGTAT
Source organism: Gila orcuttii (assembly GCA_026230005.1). Classification (NCBI taxonomy): domain Eukaryota; kingdom Metazoa; phylum Chordata; class Actinopteri; order Cypriniformes; family Leuciscidae; genus Gila; species Gila orcuttii. Next base: position 28,400,418 of record JAPDVR010000010.1, on the reverse strand, counting down.
GCCATTTCTGGGGATTTTTCAAAAGTGGGGTTGGAGCCTAACAGGTAAAAGAATGCAAAGTCTGCAACAAATTTGAACAATAACTCACTAAAAGAGTAAAGAAAAGTTATGTGACATGTAAAGAAAAACTGTAAAAGAAAAGCAATATGAAACGAAAAGAATGTGTGGAATGAAAATAAAATGTAAATGTAGAGACAAGCAATGTTAAATGAACTATAGCACTTGTCTTAAAATGTAAGGGATTAAAATGTAAACGTTACTGGAGCTTGGTTGGGGTGGTGGGACTGCTCGCGGTGGGCGCCGTGAAAATTTCCCTTATTTTCAAATCCAAAACTTGACAGGTATGGCCCAATCGAGCCTGGAATGCCCTCCCTTCAGCCAAACCATTCTAGACTGAACAACCCTCTCCAATTTTATGTGCACTCTGCTGCGCAGTACATGTCTGGGGTCTGGCTAGCTCTACATTAAAATCATATGACTCGGCATGGTCTTATTTCATCATCTTTTGTGCTTCTTTATCTGTAGCTGCTCTGCCTGTCAATGTATCATATATTAGTGCTTTTATAGTCCACTGCTTTGAGGATCGAAAACTGCAGCCTTCTTCCATCAAAAGATATTTCTGTCTAGTACTATTCTAGTACTAGTAAATAGTAAATAGTCTAGTACTATTTCCGTACTATTCTGTCTGATAGTACGGTCGCTGGCATCCAATTCCATCTGCGCTGCCTGGATCCATCTGCCTCCAGTATTTTGGAAAACCCATCCATTCGCCTTTTGCTGAACGGCCTCAAAAGACAGTCACCACGAGGCAATGATAAACGTCTCCCCTTTACCTTACCGTTGGTTAAACAAATCATATCTTTTATGGTATGGGTGTTTTGGGTCTTACACCGATCAGTTGTTAGACGGTCATCCTCACAGCTTTTTTGGGTTTTCTAAGGGGTGGTGAATTTTCTTCACATACATGTTCCTTTGACCCAAATCACAATCTGACAATTTCTGATGTTTCAATTAATGATCTTCATTTCACATTGTTTCTAAAACACTCCAAAACTGATCAAAATGGTGAAGGTGTAGTCGTATATATCTCTGAGTCTAACACTGTCTTTTGTCCTCTGATTTCCATGCTGACCTATTTAAGGTGCCGTCCTAGTGTTGGTCCGCAGGAGCCACTGTTTGTCACGCAGGCAGGGAAACCAATGTCTAGAGCCTGGTTTGCTTCTCACCTACGCCTCCTCTGCTAATTCTGCGGACTGCCTCCGGACCATTATACAGCTCATTCTCTACCCATTGGCACAGCAACTACAGCGGCGGCATCCGCTCCGGTTTTAACTCTTAAAGCCATGGGGCGGTGGTCTTCTGCTGCTTCGTCCTGATGTTCGAGCTATTCTTGATGCTCAGAAGGCCATGAGCTCAGGTCCCTGATTGTTTCGCTAATAAATAAATAAATAATAAATAAAACATTGTGCCTCATCTGCTAACCTTACTCGTGCTTCTTCTGCTAGTGACAATTTCCCCTGGATGCGCTTACCAGCTGCCTAATTTCATCTTTTCGTTGCTGTCATGGTCTGTTTGGGGGGAATAGTCAGCTCTCCTAATCCTAATTCATGTGAGCGTCCCCTAATGCTGCTACTGTCCCCTGACTCTCTGCTAAATTCATGGCGCTCATGAATGGTCAGGAGACTCACCTGAACAGAACATATTGCCAACTAATTCATAATTTATTCATAGATTCTAAGCATTTTAATTTCTAATCCCATCCTCTTGTTTTATTCACAAGAGGATTGCCAGGTGTGGTTTGTTTGTGTGGAATAGTTGAGCTCTCCCAGTCCGAAACTGTGTGAGCGTTCCCTACTGCTGCTGCTGTCCTCTGACAGAGCCATACCATTTACATTACATTTACATTTACATTTACACTTAGTTAAGTTACTTATTAAAGGAGTAATCAGATTACTTTTTCAAAGTAACTGTGGCAACATTGATTGCAATGTAACAGTTGCATAGCTTATTCTACTATGCACAATGTTTGATCGTGTTCACTGCAATGCAGCAGCACATATTCGTTGCACAACGGAATGAGTTAATTATTGCATTGCATTTTAAAGCAACCGTTCATATGATGTTTTCTCGTCAAGTATACAAATTAATTAGTTATTTGTATGCAAAAAAATATGTTGTGGGTTGCCATTTCAACAGTTAATGCAATGATTTTTCTTCATACACAAATGAATAAGTTAGTTGTAGTACACAATGCACAACTACATGTGAACGATATTTTATATTACATTTGTGTTAAGTTGACAGTTTCCAAGCTAACGTTAGCATTCTTAAATGTTCAGTCATAACTGGCGTCGAGAGCTGGAGGGCAAAACACTGCAGCATGCGTCTTTCAATTTTCCATCTGTTTTAAGCAAGATCAGTTGAACCCACATCTCTAAAGACCTAACACAAGCTTTAGTAGACTTGTTGTGCATATCAAAGTCCTTCCAATTGTGTATAAAATCTTTGTTATGATAATCAGTCAATCAATCACTTAAACGGCGGGACATTTTGAAACACTGTCTGGAAGCTGAAAACTCTTCTCTTAAAAAAATATCCTTGATTTTATTATAGTAAAATTGTAGTAACCAGGTTTTTTGCCGGATTTATTACCATTTTAATAACCACAGTTTTACTAAAAATAGGCCTACCATGTTTTTTTTGTTTGTTTTTTCTTTGTAGTTAAACCATGGCTAATTTTCGTAATGGTTAACGTGACTAACTCATTCAAAACCGTTAAGAAATCTTGTACTTGTTGATAAAGATACAGCAAAGCCTAGAACAGGAAGACTGGAATATGAATATAACATGATGAATCCGTAGGTGTAACTGATGCAGATAGGTCACAGTAAATCATATTCATTTTTACTTTCTATAAATGTAGCTAAAATCACATGGCAGCTGTTGTGGCAAAAATTCTATTAAACATCATCACTGTGTAAGAGACACTCAGAGTCCAATTAATAAAAAAAATAAGTATTTATTCTTGCAAGAATAGGTTCAGTCTAGTACACAGAAGTTATGCTGTGCAAGAGAGTGACACCCAACAGGAAGATATGAGACAGCCTTTATACTCTTTTCAAGGTTCCTCCTCACTCGCTGTACCTTTCACCCACTCAGATAATGTCCTTAAACTGGTGTTGTTTCTACTTAAAGACACAAACTGGTACTGAAATAAACTGGCCAAAACTGACCATCCCTACGGTCAGAGGTCCTGTCCCATATGTTCCTGAAATGTCACGCACAAGCACGTACACACATATATTTTACACATTGAATAGGTTCTCTCTCTTATGATACCTGTTAGGGATCAATGACTATTAAAATTTCTACAACAATTCCCCGCTTTTTATCATTCAGATTACTCAATCATAATAATAAACAATAAGACACATTTTAAGTCAAATCGTCACACTACTCTTCATCTCTGATTTTTGCATAAATGATCACTCTCTTAAATATTTGTGAAATAACATTTGGAAAAGTAAAAAAGCTTAGGCTGTTTTTTGTGGGGATAGTCCCTTAAGTATTAGCAAGCAAGTAAAGACTTTATCTAAAGCCGGGCTGAATGAATAAACACTGTTATTGCACTCTCGACCTAGATCGAACCCTCAGTCACCTCAACAAGAAATAGTGTACAGATTAGTAAGAAAAACAAAACCATCAATTCACACTGGTTATTTTCAACAAGTCATCAAAATACAAAGAATAAAAGTAGTATAAAATCCCTCATTTCAAGCCCTCTCCTTGTACGTCATCTCATAGCGGATAACCACAGTTTTTTACTTTCATTTCATATCAAAAAACATCCATAGGAAGAAAGGAAGGAAAAGGAAAGCATACATTTTAACACGTCACAGTAGCTCCCAGTACTTGTATCATCATATTTTGTTCATCTAATTGAACAAAGGGTCCCCAGAAGGTCTAAAAGCTACATGATGTCGTCATAGACTCTTTCTGATGTTAAAAGGTCAAGTCAGGACCTCCAGACTGTGGTTCATATGGGACCTTTTGAACTTTTTTTCTCCTCAGAGGGACCCCAGAAGGTCTAAAAGCTACATGATGTCCTCATAGACTCTTTCTGATGTTAAAAAGTCAAGTCAAATCCTCCAGACAGTGGTCCATATGGGACCTTTTGAACTTTTTTTCTTCTCAGAGGGTCCCCAGAAGGTCTCAAAGCTACATGATGTCCTCATAGACTCTTTCTGATGATAAAAAGTCAAGTCAGGACCTCCAGACAGTGGTCCATATGGGACCTTTTGAACTTTTTTTCTTCTCAGAGGGTCCCCAGAAGGTCTAAAAGCTGCATGCTGTCCTCATAGACTCTTTCTGATGTTAAAAAGTCAAGTCAGGACCTCCAGACAGTGGTCCATATGGGACCTTTTGAACTTTTTTTCTCCTCAGAGGGTCCCCAGAAGGTCTAAAAGCTACATGATGTCCTCATAAACTCTTTCTGATGTTAAAAAGTCAAGTTAGGTCCTCCAGACAGTGGTCCATATGGGACTTTTTGAACTTTTTTTCTCCTCAGGGGGTCCCCAGAAGGTCTAAAAGCTACATGAGGTCCTCATAGACTCTTTCTGATGTTAAAAAGTCAGATCAGGTCCTCCAGTCAGTGGTCCATATGGGACCTGTTGAACTTTTTTTCTTCTCAGAGGGTCCCCAGAAGGTCTAAAAGCTGCATGCTATCCTCATAGACTCTTTCTGATGTTAAAAAGTCAAGTCAGGACCTCCAGACAGTGGTCCATATGGGACCTTTTGAACTTTTTTCTCCTCAGAGGGTCCCCAGAAGGTCTAAAAGCTACATGATGTCCTCATAGACTCTTTCTGATGTTAAAAAGTCAAGTTAGGTCCTCCAGATAGTGGTCCATATGGGACTTTTTGAACTTTTTTTCTCCTCAGGGGGTCCCCAGAAGGTCTAAAAGCTACATGAGGTCCTCATAGACTCTTTCTGATGTTAAAAAGTCAAGTCAGGTCCTTCAGTCAGTGGTCCATATGGGACCTGTTGAACTTTTTTTCTCCTCAGAGGGTCCCCAGAAGGTCTAAAAGCTACATGATGTCCTCATAGACTATTTCTGATGTTAAATAGTCAAGTCAGGACCTCCAGACAGTGGTTCATATGGGACCGTTTGAACTTTTTTTCTCCTCAGAGGGTCCCCAGAAGGTCTAAAAGCTACATGATGTCCTCATATACTCTTTCTGATGTTAAAAAGTCAAGTCAGGACCTCCAGACAGTGGTTCATATGGGACCTTTTGAACTTTTTTTCTCCTCAGAGGGTCCCCAGAAGGTCTAAAAGCTACAGGATGTCCTCATATACTCTTTCTGATGTTAAAAAGTCAAGTCAGGACCTCCAGACAGTGGTCCATATGGGACCTTTTGAACTTTTTTTCTGCTCAGAGGGTCCCCAGAAGGTCTAAAAGCTACATGATGTCATCATAGACTCTTTCTGATGTTAAAAAGTCAAGTCAGGACCTCCAGACTGTGGTCCATATGGGACCTTTTGAACTTTTTTCTCCTGAGAGGGTCCCCAGAAGGTCTAAAAGCTACATGATGTCATCATAGACTCTTTCTGATGTTTAAAATTCAAGTCAGGTCCTTCAGACAGTAGTCCATATGGGACCTATTGAACTTTTTTTCTACTCAGAGGGTCCCCAGAAGGTCTAAAAGCTACATGATGTCCTCACAGACTCTTTCTGATGTTAAAAAGTCAAGTCAGGACCTCCAGACAGTGGTCCATATGGGACCTTTTGAACTTTTTTTCTCCTCAGAGGGTCCCCAGAAGGTCTAAAAGCTACATGATGTCCTCATAGACTCTTTCTGATGTTAAAAAGTCAAGTCAGGTCCTCCAGGCAGTGGTCCATATGGGACCTTTTGAACTTTTTTTCTGATAAGAGGGTCCCCAGAAGGTCTAAAAGCTACATGATGTCCTCATAGACTCTTTCTGATGTTAAAAAGTCAAGTCAGGACCTCAAGACAGTGGTCCATGTGGGACCTTTTGAACTTTTTTTCTGCTCAGAGGGTCCCCAGAAGGTCTAAAAGCTACATGATGTCCTTAGAGAAACTTTCTGATGTTAAAAAGTCAAGTCAAGTCCTTCATACAGTAATCCATATGGGAGTTTTTGAACTTTTTTTCTCCTCAGAGGGTCCCCAGAAGGTCTAAAATCTACATGATGTCCTCATAGACTCTTTCTGATGTTAAAAAATCACGTCAGGATCTCCAGACAGTGGTCCATATGGGACCTTTTGAACTTTTTTTCTTCTCAGAGGGTCCCTAGAAGGTCTAAAAGCTACATGATGCCCTCATAGACTCTTTCTGGTGTTAAAAAGTCAAGTCAGGACCTCCAGACAGTGGTCCATATGGGACCTTTTGAACTTTTTTTCTGATGAGATGGTCCCCAGAAGGTCTAAAAGCTACATGATGTCCTCAAAGACTCTTTCTGATGTTAAAAAGTCAAGTCAGGTCCTTCAGACAGTGGTCCATATGGGACCTTTTGAACTTTTTTTCTGATAAGAGGGTCCCCAGAAGGTCTAAAAGCTACATGATGTCCTCATAGACTCTTTCTGATGTTAAAAAGTCAAGTCAGGTCCTCCAGACAGTGGTCCATATGGGACCTTTTGAACTTTTTTTCTGCTCAGAAGGTCCCCAGAAGGTCTAAAAGCTACATGATGTCCTCATAGACTCTTTCTGATGTTAAAAAGTCAAGTCAGGACCTCCAGACAGTGGTCCATAGGGGACCTTTTGAACTTTTTTTCTGCTCAGAGGGTCCCCAGAAGGTCTAAAAACTACATGATGTCCTCATAGACTCTTTCTGATGTTGAAAAGCAAGTCAAGTGAAGTCAAGTCCGCCAGACAGTTGTCCATATGGGACCTTTTGAACTTTTTTTCTGCTCAGAGGGTCCCCAGAAGGCCTAAAAGCTACATGATGTCCTCATAGACTCTTTCTGATGTTAAAAAGTCAAGTCAGGACCTCCAGACAGTGGTCCATAGGGGACCTTTTGAACTTTCTTTCTGCTCAGAGGGTCCCCAGAAGGTCTAAAAGCTACATGATGTCCTCATAGACTCTTTCTGATGTTGAAAAGCAAGTCAAGTGAAGTCAAGTCCGCCAGACAGTTGTCCATATGGGACCTTTTAAACTTTTTTTCTGCTCAGAGGGTCCCCAGAAGGCCTAAAAGCTACATGCTGTCCTCATAGATTCTTTCTGATGTTAAAAAGTCAAGTCAGGACCTCCAGACAGTGGTCCATATGGGACCTTTTGAACTTTTTTTCTCCTCAGAGGGTCCCCAGATGGTCTAAAAGCTACATGATGTCCTCATAGACTCTTTCTGATGTTAAAAAGTCAAGTTAGGTCCTCCAGACAGTGTTCCATATGGGACTTTTTGAACTTTTTTTCTCCTCAGGGGGTCCCCAGAAGGTCTAAAAGCTACATGATGTCCTCATAGACTCATTCTGATGTTAAAAAGGCAAGTCACGTCCTCCAGACACTAGTCCATATGGGACCTTTTGAACTTTTTTTCTCCTCTGAGGGACCCCAGAAGGTCTAAAAGCTACATGATGTCCTTAGAGAAACTTTCTGATATTAAAAAGTAAAGTCAAGTCCTTCATACAGTAACCATATGGGAGTTTTTGAACTTTTTTTCTCCTCAGAGGGTCCCCAGAAGGTCTAAAAGCTACATGATGTCCTCATAGTCTCTTTCTGATGTTAAAAAATCACGTCAGGATCTCCAGACAGTGGTCCATATGGGACCTTTTGAACTTTTTTTCTTCTCAGAGGGTCCCTAGAAGGTCTAAAAGGTACATGATGTCCTCATAGACTCTTTCTGATGTTAAAAAGTCAAGTCAGGACCTCCAGACAGTGGTCCATATGGGACCTTTTGAACTTTTTTTCTGATAAGATGGTCCCCAGAAGGTCTAAAAGCTACATGATGTCCTCATAGACTCTTTCTGATGTTAAAAAGTCAAGTCAGGTCCTCCAGACAGTGGTCCATATGGGACCTTTTGAACTTTTTTTCTGCTCAGAAGGTCCCCAGATGGTCTAAAAGCTACATGATGTCCTCATAGACTCTTTCTGATGTTAAAAAGTCAAGTCAGGACCTCCAGACAGTGGTCCATATGGGACATTTTGAACTTTTTTTCTGCTCAGAGGGTCCCCAGAAGGTCTAAAAGCTACATGATGTCCTCATAGACTCTTTCTGATGTTGAAAAGCAAGTCAAGTCAAGTCAAGTCCGCCAGACAGTTGTCCATATGGGACCTTTTGAACTTTTTTTCTGCTCAGAGGGTCCCCAGAAGGTCTAAAAGCTACATGCTGTCCTCATAGATTCTTTCTGATGTTAAAAAGTCAAGTCAGGACCTCCAGACAGTGGTCCATATGGGACCTTTTGAACTTTTTTTTCTCCTCAGAGGGTCCCCAGATGGTCTAAAAGCTACATGATGTCCTCATAGACTCTTTCTGATGTTAAAAAGTCAAGTCAGGTCCTCCAGAAAATGTTCCATATGGGACATTTTGAACTTTTTTCTGGTCAGAGGGTCCCCAAAAAGGTCTAAAAGCTACATGATGTCCTTACAGACTCTTTCTGATGTTGAAAAGCAAGTCAAGTCAAGTCAAGTCCGCCAGACAGTTGTCCATATGGGACCTTTTGAACTTTTTTTCTGGTCAGAGGGTCCGCCGGAGGTCTAAAAGCTACATGATGTCCTCATAGACTCTTTCTGATGTTAAAAAGTCAAAAGGCATTGTTGAATTGCAATGCATTCAAGAACTAACTCATTTTGTAGTGCATTAAAGAGATGGGCAATGCAATCTGTTGTTTTAATAACATTTTTGTTGTTTCATTCCATTTTATAAAAGGACTAACTTATTAGCAATGAAAAAAACTAACGCTTAAAAACTGCTTTTGCATTGCACATATGATAAAGCAGTAGAATAACATATAAGCGATATGCAATTTTTTGCATTGCAAAGCATTCAAGAACTAACTCATTCAGTAGTGCATTGAAGAGATTGAATTGCATTGCACATAAGTTAAAGCGTTGTGCATAAGCAATATGCACTTTTTTTGCAATGCACTCAAGAACTAACTCTTTTTGTAGTGCATTAAAGAGATGGGCAATCTGCTGTTGCATTGCATTGCACATACGATCAAGCGTAACGAAGAATACCAACGAAAAGCATCGAAGAATGACCTATAAGCAATATGAACTTTAAAAGTAGTATGCACTTTGTTGCATTGCAAATGCATTCAAGAGCTAATGCGATTCATTCTATTGCAACAGCGTGCTGTTGCATTGCACAAGCGTTTTGCATGGAAGAATAACATTTAAAAGTAATATGCACTCTGTTGCATTGCAATGCATTTAATAACTAATGCGTTTCATTACATTGCAACAGCGTGCTGTTGCATTGCACAAGCGTTTTGCATGGAAGAATAGCATTTAAAAGTAATATGCACTCTGTTGCATTGCAATGCATTTAATAACTAATGCGTTTCATTACATTGCAACAGCGTGCTGTTGCATTGCACAAGCGTTTTGCATGGAAGAATAACATTTAAAAGTAATATGCACTCTGTTGCATTGCAATGCATTTAAGAACTAATAAGTTTCATTACATTGCAACAGCGTGCTGTTGCATTGCACAAGCGTTTTGCATGGAAGAATAACATTTAAAAGTAATATGCACTCTGTTGCATTGCAATGCATTTAAGAACTAATGCGTTTCATTACATTGCAACAGCGTGCTGTTGCATTGCACAAGCGTTTTGCATGGAAGAATAACATTTAAAAGTAATATGCACTCTGTTGCATTGCAATGCATTTAAGAACTAATGCGTTTCATTACATTGCAACAGCGTGCTGTTGCATTGCACAAGCGTTTTGCATGGAAGAATAACATTTAAAAGTAATATGCACTCTGTTGCATTGCAATGCATTTAAGAACTAATGCGTTTCTTTACATTTGCAACAGCGTGCTGTTGCATTGCACAAGCGTTTTGCATGGAAGAATAACATTTAAAAGTAAGATGCACTTTGTTGAATTGCAATGCATTCAAGAACTAATGCGTTTCATTACATTGCAACAGCGTTTTGCATGGAAGATTAACAGTTAAAAGTAATATGCACTCTGTTGCATTGAAATGCATTCAAGCACTAATGCGTTTCATTACATTGCAACAGCGTGCTGTTGCATTGCACAAGCGTTTTGCATGGAAGAATAACATTTAAAAGTAATATGCACTCTGTTGCATTGCAATGCATTTAAGAACTAATGCGTTTCATTACATTGCAACAGCGTGCTGTTGCATTGCACAAGCGTTTTGCATGGAAGAATAACATTTAAAAGTAATATGCACTCTGTTGCATTGCAATGCATTTAAGAACTAATGCGTTTCATTACATTGCAACAGCGTGCTGTTGCATTGCACAAGCAGTTTGCATGGAAGAATAACATTTAAAAGTAATATGCACTCTGTTGCATTGCAATGCATTTAAGAACTAATGCGTTTCATTACATTGCAACAGCGTGCTGTTGCATTGCACAAGCGTTTTGCATGGAAGAATAACATTTAAAAGTAATATGCACTCTGTTGCATTGCAATGCATTTAAGAACTAATGCGTTTCTTTACATTGCAACAGCGTGCTGCATGGAAGAATAACATTTAAAAGTAAGATGCACTTTGTTGAATTGCAATGCATTCAAGAACTAATGCGTTTCATTACATTGCAACAGCGTTTTGCATGGAAGATTAACATTTAAAAGTAATATGCACTCTGTTGCATTGAAATGCATTCAAGCACTAATGCGTTTCATTACATTGCACAAGCGTTTTGCATGGAAGAATAACATTTGAAAGTAATATGCACTCTGTTGCATTGCAATGCATTTAAGAACTAATGCGTTTCATTACATTGCAACAGCGTGCTGTTGCATTGCACAAGCGTTTTGCATGGAAGAATAACATTTAAAAGTATTATGCACTCTGTTGCATTGCAATGCATTTAAGAACTAATGCGTTTCATTATATTACAACAGCGTGCTGTTGCATTGCACAAGCGTTTTGCATGGAATAACATTTAAAAGTAAGATGCACTTTGTTGAATTCAAGGACTAATGTGTTTCATGATTTTAATCATTGCTATTGCCCTGCTAATTTAGTCAGTTTTGATGTACATTCACCGATTCTAGCTTCTCTCCTTTCCGTCTCTTTCTTTTCATGTGAAATGAGTAGGCTACACATGCTTACATTCATAAATATAAACATTATTTCTATTAAATTTTTCAAAGCTATTTATACATGTGTCACATGATGTTAAGACCACCAGACAGTAGTCCACATGAACCTTTTTAACTTTTTTTCTGCTCAGAGGGTCCAAAAAAGGTCTAAAAGCTACAAGATGTCCTTAGAGAAACTTTCTGATGTTAAAAACTCAAGTCAGGTCCTCCAGACAGTGGTCCATATGGGACCTTTTGAACTTTTTTTCTCCTCAGAGGGTCCCCAGAAGGTCTAAAAGCTACCTGATGTTCTCATAGACTCTTTCTGATGTTAAAAAGTCAAGTCAGGTCCTCCAGACAGTGGTCCATATGGGACCTTTTGAACTTTTTTCTGCTCAGAGGGTCACCAGAAGGTCTAAAAGCTACCTGATGTCCTCATAGACTCTTTCTGATGTTAAAAAGTCAAGTCAGGTCCTCCAGACATTGGTCAATATGGGACCTTTTGAACTTTTTTTCTGATAAGAGGGTCCCCAGAAGGTCTAACAGCTACATGATGTCCTCATAGACTCTTTCTGATGTTAAAAAGTCAAGTCAGGTCCTCCAGACACTAGTCCATATGGGACCTTTTGAACATTTTTTCTCCTCAGAGGGTCCCCAGAAGGTCTAAAAGCTACATGATGTCCTCATAGACTCTTTCTGATGTTAAAAAGTCAAGTCAAATCCTCCAGACATTGGTCCATATGGGACCTTTTGATAAGAGGGTCCCCAGAAGGTCTAACAGCTACATGATATCCTCATAGACTCTTTCTGATGTTAAAAAGTCAAGTCAGGTCCTCCAGACAGTGGTCCATATTGGACCTTTTGAATTTTTTTCTTCTCAGAGGGTCCCTAGAAGGTCTAAAAGCTACATGATGTCATCATAGACTCTTTCTGATGTTTAAAAGTCAAGTCAGGTCTTCCAGACAGTGGTCCATATGGGACCTTTTGAACTTTTTTTCTGATAAGAGGGACCCCAGAAGGTCTAAAAGCTACATGATGTCCTCATAGACTCTTTCTGATGTTAAAAAGTCAAATCAGGACCTCCAGTCAGTTGTCTATTTGGGACCTTTTGAACTTTTTTTCTTCTCAGAGGGTCCCCAGATGGTCTAAAAGCTACATGATGTCCTCAGAGACTCTTTCTGATGTTAAATAGTCAAGTCCGCCATACAGTAGTCCATATGGGACCTTTTGAACTTTTTTTCTTCTCAGAGGGTCCAGAGAATGTCTAAAAACTACATGATGTTCTTAGAGAAACTTTCTGATGTTAAAAATTCAAGTCAGGACCTCCAGTCAGTTGTCCGTATGGGACCTTTTGAACTTTTGTTCTCCTCAGAGGGTCCCCAGAAGGTCTAAAAGCTACATGATGTCCTCATAGACTCTTTCTGATGTTAAAAAGTCAAGTCAGGTCCTCCAGACAGTGGTCCATATTGGACCTTTTGAATTTTTTTCTTCTCAGAGGGTCCCTAGAAGGTCTAAAAGCTACATGATGTCATCATAGACTCTTTCTGATGTTTAAAAGTCAAGTCAGGTCTTCCAGACAGTGGTCCATATGGGACCTTTTGAACTTTTTTTCTGATAAGAGGGACCCCAGAAGGTCTAAAAGCTACATGATGTCCTCATAGACTCTTTCTGATGTTAAAAAGTCAAATCAGGACCTCCAGTCAGTTGTCTATTTGGGACCTTTTGAACTTTTTTTCTTCTCAGAGGGTCCCCAGATGGTCTAAAAGCTACATGATGTCCTCAGAGACTCTTTCTGATGTTAAATAGTCAAGTCCGCCATACAGTAGTCCATATGGGACCTTTTGAACTTTTTTTCTTCTCAGAGGGTCCAGAGAATGTCTAAAAACTACATGATGTTCTTAGAGAAACTTTCTGATGTTAAAAAGTCAAGTCAGGACCTCCAGTCAGTTGTCCATATGGGACCTTTTGAACTTTTGTTCTCCTCAGAGGGTCCCCAGAAGGTCTAAAAGCTACATGATGTCCTCATAGACTCTTTCTGATGTTAAAAAGTCAAGTCAGGTCCTCCAGACAGTGGTCCATATGGGACCTTTTGAACTTTTTTTCTGGTCAGAGGGTCCCCAGAAGGTCTAAAAGCTACATGATGTCCTCATAGACTCTTTCTGATGTTAAAAAGTCAAAAGGCATTGTTGAATTGCAATGCATTCAAGAACTAACTCATTTTGTAGTGGATTAAAGAGATGGGCGATGCAATCTGTTGTTTTAATAACATTTTTGTTGTTTCATTCCATTGCATAAAAGGACTAACTTATTCCTTTGTGCAATGAAAAAAACTAACGCTTATAAACTGATTTTGCATTGCACATATGATAAAGCAGTAGAATAACATTTAAGCGATGCACTTTTTTGCATTGCAAAAGCATTCAAGAACTAACTCATTCAGTAGTGCATTGAAGAGATTGAATTGCATTGCACAGAAGTTAAAGCGTTGTGCATAAGCAATATGCACTTTTTTTGCAATGCACTCAAGAACTAACTCTTTTTGTAGTGCAATAAAGAGATGGGCAACGCAATCTGCTGTTTAAAAAAACGTTTTGTTGTTTCATTCCATTGCATAAAAGGACTAACTTATTCCTTTGTGCACTGAAAAAAACTAACGCTTAAAAAAACTGCTGTTGCATTGTACATATAATAAAGCGTTAGAAAGACTTATAAGCGATATGCACTTTTTTTGCATTGCAATGCACTCAAGAACTAACTCTTTTTGTAGTGCATTAAAGAGATGGGCAACGCAATCTGCTGTTTTAAAAACGTGTTTTTTTGTTTCATTCCATTACATAAAAGGACTAACTTATTCCTTTGTGCAATGAAAAAAACTAACGCTTAAAAAAACTGCTGTTGCATTGCACATATGATAAAGCGTTAGAATGACATATAAGCGATATGCACTTTATTGCATTGCAATGCATTCAAGAACTAGCTCATTCCGTAGTGCATTAAAGAGATGGGCAAAGCAATCTGCTGTTTTAATAACATTTTTGTTGTTTCATTGCATAAAAGGTCTAACTTATTCCTTTGTGCAACGAACAAACTAACCATAATCATTTGTGTATGAAGGAAAACCATTGCATCAGCTGTTGAAAAGACAACTCACAGCATATTGTTTTCTGCATTGCATACAGCTCATTAATGTGTGTACTCACGAGAAAACATCACAAAGCTGTCGCTTTCCAATGCATGCAATAACTAACTGTTTCCATTGTTCAACGAAGAGATGTGCAATGCAGCGTGCTGTTGCATTACACAAGCGTTTTGCATGAAAGAATAACATTTAAAAGTAATATGCACTTTGTTGCATTGCAAATGCATTCAAGAACTAATGCGTTTCATTCCATTGCAATAACGTGCTGTTGCATTGCACAAGCGTTTTGCATGGAAGAATAACATTTAAAAGTAGTATGCACTTTGTTGCATTGCAAATGCATTCAAGAACTAATGCGATTCATTCTATTGCAAAAGCTTGCTGTTGCATTGCACAAGCGTTTTGCATGGAAGAATAACATTTAAAAGTAATATGCACTCTGTTGCATTACAATGCATTTAAGAACTAATGCGTTTCATTACATTGCAACAACGTGTTGTTGCATTGCACAAGTGTTTTGCATGGAAGAATAACATTTAAAAGTAAGATACACTTTGTTGAATTGCAATGCATTCAAGAACTAATGCGTTTCATTACATTGCAACAGCGTGCTGTTGCATTGCACAAGCGTTTTGCATGGAAGAATAACATTTAAAAGTAATATGCACTCTGTTGCATTAAAATGCATTCAAGCACTAATGCGTTTCATTACATTGCACAAGCGTTTTGCATGGAAGAATAACATTTGAAAGTAATATGCACTTTGTTGATTGCAATGCATTCAAGATTCAAGAAATAAAACTCATTCCGTTTTTTTCATAATAGAACTAAAAACATTTTTTATGGTAGCCTATGTCGTACTCTTAAACCGACATGATTTTAATCATTGCTATTGCCCTGCTAATTTAGTCAGTATTGATGTACGTTCACTGATTCTAGCTTGTCTCAATTCTGTCTTTCTTTTCATGTGAAATGTGTAGGCTACACATGCTTACAGTGGTCCATATGGGACCTTTTGAACTTTTTTTCTCCTCAGAGGGTGCCCAGAAGGTCTAAAAGCTACATGATGTCCTCATAAACTCTTTCTGATGTTAAAAAGTCAAGTCAGGACCTCCAGACAGTGGTCCATGTGGGACCTTTTGAACTTTTTTTCTCCTCAGAGGGTCCCCAGAAGGTCTAAAAGCTACATGATGTCCTCATAGACTTTTTCTAATGTTAAAAATTCAAGTCAGGACCTCCAGACAGTGGTCCATATGGGACCTTTTAACTTTTTTTCTGCTCAGAGGGCCCCAGAAGGTCTAAAAGCTACATGATGTCCTCATAGACTCTTTCA
The DNA here is from genome assembly GCA_026230005.1 of Gila orcuttii. Lineage (NCBI taxonomy): Eukaryota > Metazoa > Chordata > Actinopteri > Cypriniformes > Leuciscidae > Gila > Gila orcuttii. Next base: position 28,384,703 of record JAPDVR010000010.1, on the reverse strand, counting down.
GATGTATAAAAGTCAAGTCAGGACCTCCAGACAGTGGTCCATGTGGGACCTTTTGAACTTTTTTTCTACTCAGAGGGTCCCCAGAAGGTCTAAAACCTACATGATGTCCTCATAGACTCTTTCTGATGATTAAAAGTCAAGTCAGGACCTCCAGACAGTGGTCCATATGGGACCTTTTGAATTTTTTTTCTGCTCAGAGGAACCCCAGAAGGTCTAAAAGCTACATGATGTCCTCATAGACTCTTTCTGATGTTAAAAAGTAAAGTCAGGTCCTCCAGACAGTGGTCCATATGGGACCTTTTGAACTTTTTTTCTACTCAGAGGGTCCCCAGAAGGTCTAAAAGCTACATGATGTCCTCATAGACTCTTTCTGATGTTAAAAAGTCAAGTCAGGACCTCCAGACAGTGGTCCATGTGGGACCTTTTGAACTTTTTTTCTCTTCAGAGGGTCCCCAGAAGGTCTAAAAGCTACATGATGTCCTCATAGACTCTTTCTAATGTTAAAAAGTCAAGTCAGGACCTCCAGACAGTGGTCCATGTGGGACCTTTTGAACTTTTTTTCTACTCAGAGGGTCCCCAGAAGGTCTAAAAGCTACATGATGTCCTCATAGACTCTTTCTGATGTTAAAAATTCAAGTCAGGACCTCCAGACAGTGGTCCATATGGGACCTTTTGAACTTTTTTTCTGCTCAGAGGAACCCCAGAAGGTCTAAAAGCTACATGATGTCCTCAGAGACTCTTTCTGATGTTAAAAAGTCAAGTCAGGTCCTCCAGACAGTGGTCCATATGGGACCTTTTGAACTTTTTTTCTGCTCAGAGGGCCACCAGAAGGTCTAAAAGCTACATGATGTCCTCATAGACTCTTTCTGATGTTAAAAAGTCAAGTCAGGTCCTCCAGACAGTGGTCCATATGGTACCTTTTGAACTTTTTTTCTGCTCAGAGGTCCCCCAGAAGGTCTAAAAGCTACATGATGTCCTCATAGACTCTTTCTGATGTTTAAAAGTCAAGTCAGGTCCTCCAGACAGTTGTCCATATGGGACCTTTTGAACTTTTTTTCTACTCAGAGGGTCCCCAGAAGGTCTAAAAGCTACATGATGTCCTCATACACTCTTTTTGATGTTAAAAAGTCAAGTCAGGACCTCCAGACAGTGGTTCATATGGGACCTTTTGAACTTTTTTTCTGCTCAGAGGGTCCCCAGAAGGTCTAAAAGCTACCTGATGTCCTCATAGACTCTTCCTGATGTCAAAAAGTAAAGTCAGGACCTCCAGACAGTGGTCCATATGGGACCTTTTTAACTTTTTTTCTGCTCAGAGGGACCCCAGAAGGTCTAAAAGCTATCTGATGTCCACATAGACTCTTTCTGATGTCAAAAATGCAAGTCAGGACCTCCATACAGTGGTCCATATGGGACCTTTTGAACTTTTTTTCTCCTCAGAGGATCCCCAGAAGGTCTAAAAGTTACATGATGTCATCATAGATTCGTTCTGATGTCAAAAAGTCACGTCAGGACCTCCAGACAGTGGTCCATCTGGGACCTTTTGAATTTTTTTTCTCCTCAGAGGGTCCCCAGAAGGACTAAAAGCTACATGATGTCCTCTTAGACTCTTTCTGATGTTAAAAAGTCAAGTCAGGTCCTCCATACAGTGGTCCATATGGGACCTTTTGAACTTTTTTTCTGATAAGAGGGTCCCCAGAAGGTCTAAAAGCTACATGATGTCTTCATAGACTCTTTCTGATGTTAAAAAGTCAAGTCAGGTCCTCCAGACATTGGTCCATATGGGACCTTTTGAAATTTTCTTCTGCTCAGAGGGTACAAAGAAGGTCTGAAAGCTACCTGATGTCCTCATAGACTCTTTCTGATGTTAAAAAAGTCGAGTCAGGTCCTCCAGACAGTGGTCCGTATGGGATCTTTTGAACTTTTTTTCTGATAAGAGGGTCCCCAGAAGGTCAAAAAGCTACCTGATGTCCTCATAGACTCTTTCTGATGTTAAAAAGTCAAGTCAGGTCCTCCAGACAGTGGTCCATATTGGACAATTTGAACTTTTTTTCTGCTCAGAGGGTCCCCAGAAGGTCTAAAAGCTATATGATGTCCTCATAGACTCTTTCTGATGTTAAAAAGTCAAGTCAGGTCCTCCAGACATTGGTCCATATAGGACATTTTGAATTTTTTTTCTGCTCAGAGGGTCCCCAAGAAGGTCTAAAAGCTACATGATGTCCTCATAGACTCGTTCTGATGTTTAAAAGTCAAGTCAGGTCCTCCAGACAGTAGTCCATATGGGACCTTTTGAACTTTTTTTCTACTCAGAGGGTCCCCAGAAGGTCTAATAGCTACAAGATGTCCTCAAAGACTCTTTCTGATGTTAAAAAGTCAAGTCAGGTCCTCCAGACATTGGTTCATATGGGACCCTTTTGAACTTTTTTTCTGATAAGAGGGTCCCTAGAAGGTCTAAAAGCTACATGATGTCCTCAAAGACTCTTTCTGATGTTAAAAAGTCAAGTCAGGACCTCCAGACAGTGGTCCATATGGGACCTTTTGAACTTTTTTTCTGCTCAGAGGGTCCCCAGAAGGTCTAAAAGCTACCTGATGTCCACATAGACTCTTTCTGATGTTAAAAAGTGAAGTCAGGACCTCCAGACAGTGGTCCATATGGGACCTTTTGAACTTTTTTCTCCTCAGAGGGTCCCCAGAAGGTCTAAAAGCTACATGATGTCCTCATAGACTGTTTCTGATGTTAAAAAGTGAAGTCAGGACCTCCAGACAGTGGTCCATATGGGACCTTTTGAACTTTTTTCTCCTCAGAGGGTCCCCAGAAGGTCTAAATGCTACATGATGTCCTCATAGACTTTTTCTGATGTTAAAAAGTCAAGTCAGGACCTCCAGACAGTGGTCCATATGGGACCTTTTGAACTTTTTTTCTTATGAGAGGGTCCCCAGAAGGTCTAAAAGCTACATGATGTCCTCATAGACTCTTTCTGATGTTAAGAAGTCAAGTCAGGTCCTCCAGGCAGTGGTCCATATGGGACCTTTTGAACTTTTTTTCTCCTCAGAGGGTGCCCAGAAGGTCTAAAAGCTACCTGATGTCCACATAGACTCTTTCTGATGTTAAAAAGTCAAGTCAGGACCTCCAGACAGTGGTCCATATGGGACCTTTTGAACTTTTTTTATCCTCAGAGGGTCCCCAGAAGGTCTAAAAGCTACATGATGTCATCATAGACTCTTTCTGATGTTTAAAGGTCAAGTCAGGTCCTCCAGACAGTAGTCCATATGTGACCTTTTGAACATTTTTTCTACTCAGAGGGTCCCCAGAAGGTCTAAAAGCTACATGATGTCCTCATAGACTCTTTCTGATGTTAAAAAGTCAAGACAGGTCCTCCAAACATTGGTCCATATGGGACCTTATGAGCTTTTTTTCTAATAAGAGGGTCCCCAGAAGGTCTAAAAGCTACATGATGTCCTCATAGACTCTTTCTGATGTTAAAAAGTCAAGTCAGGTCCTCCAGACAGTGGTCCATATGGGACCTTTTGAACTTTTTTTTTGCTCAGAGGGTCCCCAGAAGGTCTAAAACCTACCTGATGTCCTCAAAGACTCTTTCTGATGTTAAAAAGTGAAGTCAGGACCTCCAGACAGTGGTCCATATGGGACCTTTTGAACTTTTTTTCTCCTCAGACGGTCCCCAGAAGGTCTAAAAGCTAAATGGTGTCCTCATAGACTCTTTCTGATGTTAAAAAGTCAAGTCAGGTCCTCCAGACAGTGGTCCATATGGGACCTTTTGAACTTTTTTTCTGCTCAGACGGTCCCCAGAAGGTCTAAAAGCTACCTGATGTCCACATAGACTCTTTCTGATGTTAAAAAGTCAAGTCAGGACCTCCAGACAGTGGTCCATATGGGACCTTTTGAACTTTTTTTCTCCTCAGAGGTTCCCCGAAGGTCTAAAAGCTACATGATGTCCTCATAGACTCTTTCTGATGTTAAAAAGTCCAGTCAGGTCCTCCAGACAGTGGTCCATATGGGACCTTTTGAACTTTTTTTCTCCTCAGAGGGTCCCCAGAAGGTCTAAAAGCTAAATGGTGTCCACATAGACTCTTTCTGATGTAAAAAGTCAAGTCAGGACCTCCAGACAGTGGTCCATATGGGACCTTTTAACTTTTTTTCTCCTCAGAGTGTCCCCAGAAGGTCTAAAAGCTACATGATGTCCTCATAGACTCTTTCTGATGTTAAAAAGTCAAGTCAGGACCTCCAGACAGTGGTCCATATGGGACCTTTTGAACTTTTTTTCTGCTCAGAGGAACCCCAGAAGGTCTAAAAGCTACATGATGTCCTCAGAGACTCTTTCTGATGTTAAAAAGTCAAGTCAGGTCCTCCAGACAGTGGTCCATATGGGACCTTTTGAACTTTTTTTCTGCTCAGAGGGCCCCCAGAAGGTCTAAAAGCTACATGATGTCCTCATAGACTCTTTTTGATGTTAAAAAGTTAAGTCAGGTCCTCCAGACAGTGGTCCATGTGGGACCTTTTGAACTTTTTTTCTACTCAGAGGGTCCCCAGAAGGTCTAAAAGCTACATGATGTCCTCATAGACTCTTTCTGATGTTAAAAAGTCAAGTCAAGACCTCCAGATAGTGGTCCATGTGGGACCTTTTGAACTTTTTTTCTCTTCAGAGGGCCCCCAGAAGGTCTAAAAGCTACATGATGTCCTCATAGACTCTTTCTGATGTTAAAAAGTCAAGTCAGGTCCTCCAGACAGTGGTCCATATGGGACCTTTTAACTTTTTTTCTGCTCAGAGGTCCCCCAGAAGGTCTAAAAGCTAAGTGATGTCCTCATAGACTCTTTCTGATGTTTAAAAGTCAAGTCAGGTCCTCAAGACAGTTGTCCATATGGGACCTTTTGAACTTTTTTTTTACTTCGAGGGTCCCCAGAAGGTCTAAAAGCTACATGATGTCCTCATATACTCTTTCTGATGTTAAAAAGTCAAGTCAAGACCTCCAGAGAGTGGTCCATATGGGACCTTTTGAACTTTTTTTCTGCTCAGAGGAACCCCAGAAGGTCTAAAAGCTACATGATGTCCTCATAGACTCTTTCTGATGTTAAAAAGTCAAGTCAGGACCTCCAGACAGTGGTCCATATGGGACCTTTTGAAAAATTATTCTCCTCAGAGGGTCCCCAGAAGGACTAAAAGCTACATGATGTCCCCATAGACTCTTTCTGATGTTAAAAAGTCAAGTCAGGACCTCCAGACAGTGGTATATATGGGACCTTTTGAAATTTTCCCTCCTCTAAGGGTCCCCAGAAGGTCTAAAAGCTACATGATGTCCTCAAAGACTCTTTCTGATGTTAAAAAGTCAAGTCAGGACCTCCAGACAGTGGTCCATATGGGACCTTTTGAAAAAATTTTCTCCTCAGAGGGTCCCCAGAAGGACTAAAAGCTACATGATGTCCCCATAGACTCTTTCTGATGTTAAAAAAGTCAAGTCAGGCCCTCCAGAAAGTGGTCCGTATGGGATCTTTTGAACTTTTTTTCTGATAAGACGGTCCCCAGAAGGTCTAAAAGCTACCTGATGTCCTCATAGACTCTTTCTGATGTTAAAAAGTCAAGTCAGGTCCTCCAGACAATGGTCCATATTGGACCTTTTGAACTTTTTTTCTGCTCAGAGGGTCGCCAGAAGGTCTAAAAGCTACATGATGTCCTCATAGACTCTTTCTGATGTTTAAAAGTCAAGTCAGGTCCTCCAGACAGTTGTCCATATGGGACCTTTTGAACTTTTTTTCTACTCTGAGGGTCCCCAGAAGGTCTAAAAGCTACATGATGTCCTCATACACTCTTTTTGATGTTAAAAAGTCAAGTCAGGACCTCCAGACAGTGGTTCATATGGGACCTTTTGAACTTTTTTTCTGCTCAGAGGGTCCCCAGAAGGTCTAAAAGCTACCTGATGTCCTCATAGACTCTTCCTGATGTCAAAAAGTAAAGTCAGGACCTCCAGACAGTGGTCCATATGGGACCTTTTTAACTTTTTTTCTACTCAGAGGGTCCACAGAAGGTCTAAAAGCTACCTGATGTCCTCATAGACTCTTCCTGATGTCAAAAAGTAAAGTCAGGACCTCCAGACAGTGTTCCATATGGGACCTTTTGATCTTTTTTTCTGCTCAGAGGGACCCCAGAAGGTCTAAAAGCTATCTGATGTCCACATAGACTCTTTCTGATGTCAAAAATGCAAGTCAGGACCTCCATACAGTGGTCCATATGGGACCTTTTGAACTTTTTTTCTCCTCAGAGGGTCCCCAGAAGGTCTAAAAGTTACATGATGTCATCATAGATTCGTTCTGATGTCAAAAAGTCACGTCAGGACCTCCAGACAGTGGTCCATCTGGGACCTTTTGAATTTTTTTTCTCCTCAGAGGGTCCCCAGAAGGACTAAAAGCTACATGATGTCCTCTTAGACTCTTTCTGATGTTAAAAAGTCAAGTCAGGTCCTCCATACAGTGGTCCATATGGGACCTTTTGAACTTTTTTTCTGATAAGAGGGTCCCCAGAAGGTCTAAAAGCTACATGATGTCCTCATAGACTCTTTCTGATGTTAAAAAGTCAAGTCAGGTCCTCCAGACATTGGTCCATATGGGACCTTTTGAAATTTTCTTCTGCTCAGAGGGTACAAAGAAGGTCTGAAAGCTACCTGATGTCCTCATAGACTCTTTCTGATGTTAAAAAAGTCGAGTCAGGTCCTCCAGACAGTGGTCCGTATGGGATCTTTTGAACTTTTTTTCTGATAAGAGGGTCCCCAGAAGGTCAAAAAGCTACCTGATGTCCTCATAGACTCTTTCTGATGTTAAAAAGTCAAGTCAGGTCCTCCAGACAGTGGTCCATATTGGACAATTTGAACTTTTTTTCTGCTCAGAGGGTCCCCAGAAGGTCTAAAAGCTATATGATGTCCTCATAGACTCTTTCTGATGTTAAAAAGTCAAGTCAGGTCCTCCAGACATTGGTCCATATAGGACATTTTGAATTTTTTTTCTGCTCAGAGGGTCCCCAAGAAGGTCTAAAAGCTACATGATGTCCTCATAGACTCGTTCTGATGTTTAAAAGTCAAGTCAGGTCCTCCAGACAGTAGTCCATATGGGACCTTTTGAACTTTTTTTCTACTCAGAGGGTCCCCAGAAGGTCTAATAGCTACAAGATGTCCTCAAAGACTCTTTCTGATGTTAAAAAGTCAAGTCAGGTCCTCCAGACATTGGTTCATATGGGACCCTTTTGAACTTTTTTTCTGATAAGAGGGTCCCTAGAAGGTCTAAAAGCTACATGATGTCCTCAAAGACTCTTTCTGATGTTAAAAAGTCAAGTCAGGACCTCCAGACAGTGGTCCATATGGGACCTTTTGAACTTTTTTTCTGCTCAGAGGGTCCCCAGAAGGTCTAAAAGCTACCTGATGTCCACATAGACTCTTTCTGATGTTAAAAAGTGAAGTCAGGACCTCCAGACAGTGGTCCATATGGGACCTTTTGAACTTTTTTCTCCTCAGAGGGTCCCCAGAAGGTCTAAAAGCTACATGATGTCCTCATAGACTGTTTCTGATGTTAAAAAGTGAAGTCAGGACCTCCAGACAGTGGTCCATATGGGACCTTTTGAACTTTTTTCTCCTCAGAGGGTCCCCAGAAGGTCTAAATGCTACATGATGTCCTCATAGACTTTTTCTGATGTTAAAAAGTCAAGTCAGGACCTCCAGACAGTGGTCCATATGGGACCTTTTGAACTTTTTTTCTTATGAGAGGGTCCCCAGAAGGTCTAAAAGCTACATGATGTCCTCATAGACTCTTTCTGATGTTAAGAAGTCAAGTCAGGTCCTCCAGGCAGTGGTCCATATGGGACCTTTTGAACTTTTTTTCTCCTCAGAGGGTGCCCAGAAGGTCTAAAAGCTACCTGATGTCCACATAGACTCTTTCTGATGTTAAAAAGTCAAGTCAGGACCTCCAGACAGTGGTCCATATGGGACCTTTTGAACTTTTTTTATCCTCAGAGGGTCCCCAGAAGGTCTAAAAGCTACATGATGTCATCATAGACTCTTTCTGATGTTTAAAGGTCAAGTCAGGTCCTCCAGACAGTAGTCCATATGTGACCTTTTGAACATTTTTTCTACTCAGAGGGTCCCCAGAAGGTCTAAAAGCTACATGATGTCCTCATAGACTCTTTCTGATGTTAAAAAGTCAAGACAGGTCCTCCAAACATTGGTCCATATGGGACCTTATGAGCTTTTTTTCTAATAAGAGGGTCCCCAGAAGGTCTAAAAGCTACATGATGTCCTCATAGACTCTTTCTGATGTTAAAAAGTCAAGTCAGGTCCTCCAGACAGTGGTCCATATGGGACCTTTTGAACTTTTTTTTTGCTCAGAGGGTCCCCAGAAGGTCTAAAACCTACCTGATGTCCTCAAAGACTCTTTCTGATGTTAAAAAGTGAAGTCAGGACCTCCAGACAGTGGTCCATATGGGACCTTTTGAACTTTTTTTCTCCTCAGACGGTCCCCAGAAGGTCTAAAAGCTAAATGGTGTCCTCATAGACTCTTTCTGATGTTAAAAAGTCAAGTCAGGTCCTCCAGACAGTGGTCCATATGGGACCTTTTGAACTTTTTTTCTGCTCAGACGGTCCCCAGAAGGTCTAAAAGCTACCTGATGTCCACATAGACTCTTTCTGATGTTAAAAAGTCAAGTCAGGACCTCCAGACAGTGGTCCATATGGGACCTTTTGAACTTTTTTTCTCCTCAGAGGTTCCCCGAAGGTCTAAAAGCTATATGATGTCCTCATAGACTCTTTCTGATGTTAAAAAGTCCAGTCAGGTCCTCCAGACAGTGGTCCATATGGGACCTTTTGAACTTTTTTTCTCCTCAGAGGGTCCCCAGAAGGTCTAAAAGCTAAATGGTGTCCACATAGACTCTTTCTGATGTAAAAAGTCAAGTCAGGACCTCCAGACAGTGGTCCATATGGGACCTTTTAACTTTTTTTCTCCTCAGAGTGTCCCCAGAAGGTCTAAAAGCTACATGATGTCCTCATAGACTCTTTCTGATGTTAAAAAGTCAAGTCAGGACCTCCAGACAGTGGTCCATATGGGACCTTTTGAACTTTTTTTCTGCTCAGAGGAACCCCAGAAGGTCTAAAAGCTACATGATGTCCTCAGAGACTCTTTCTGATGTTAAAAAGTCAAGTCAGGTCCTCCAGACAGTGGTCCATATGGGACCTTTTGAACTTTTTTTCTGCTCAGAGGGCCCCCAGAAGGTCTAAAAGCTACATGATGTCCTCATAGACTCTTTTTGATGTTAAAAAGTTAAGTCAGGTCCTCCAGACAGTGGTCCATGTGGGACCTTTTGAACTTTTTTTCTACTCAGAGGGTCCCCAGAAGGTCTAAAAGCTACATGATGTCCTCATAGACTCTTTCTGATGTTAAAAAGTCAAGTCAAGACCTCCAGATAGTGGTCCATGTGGGACCTTTTGAACTTTTTTTCTCTTCAGAGGGCCCCCAGAAGGTCTAAAAGCTACATGATGTCCTCATAGACTCTTTCTGATGTTAAAAAGTCAAGTCAGGTCCTCCAGACAGTGGTCCATATGGGACCTTTTAACTTTTTTTCTGCTCAGAGGTCCCCCAGAAGGTCTAAAAGCTAAGTGATGTCCTCATAGACTCTTTCTGATGTTTAAAAGTCAAGTCAGGTCCTCAAGACAGTTGTCCATATGGGACCTTTTGAACTTTTTTTTTACTTCGAGGGTCCCCAGAAGGTCTAAAAGCTACATGATGTCCTCATATACTCTTTCTGATGTTAAAAAGTCAAGTCAAGACCTCCAGAGAGTGGTCCATATGGGACCTTTTGAACTTTTTTTCTGCTCAGAGGAACCCCAGAAGGTCTAAAAGCTACATGATGTCCTCATAGACTCTTTCTGATGTTAAAAAGTCAAGTCAGGACCTCCAGACAGTGGTCCATATGGGACCTTTTGAAAAATTATTCTCCTCAGAGGGTCCCCAGAAGGACTAAAAGCTACATGATGTCCCCATAGACTCTTTCTGATGTTAAAAAGTCAAGTCAGGACCTCCAGACAGTGGTATATATGGGACCTTTTGAAATTTTCCCTCCTCTAAGGGTCCCCAGAAGGTCTAAAAGCTACATGATGTCCTCAAAGACTCTTTCTGATGTTAAAAAGTCAAGTCAGGACCTCCAGACAGTGGTCCATATGGGACCTTTTGAAAAAATTTTCTCCTCAGAGGGTCCCCAGAAGGACTAAAAGCTACATGATGTCCCCATAGACTCTTTCTGATGTTAAAAAAGTCAAGTCAGGCCCTCCAGAAAGTGGTCCGTATGGGATCTTTTGAACTTTTTTTCTGATAAGACGGTCCCCAGAAGGTCTAAAAGCTACCTGATGTCCTCATAGACTCTTTCTGATGTTAAAAAGTCAAGTCAGGTCCTCCAGACAATGGTCCATATTGGACCTTTTGAACTTTTTTTCTGCTCAGAGGGTCGCCAGAAGGTCTAAAAGCTATATGATGTTCTCATAGACTCTTTCTGATGTTAAAAAGTCAAGTCAGGTCCTCCAGACAGTGGTCCATATAGGACATTTTGAATTTTTTTTTCTGCTCAGAGGGTCCCCAGAAGGTTTAAAAGCTACATGATATCCTCACAGACTCTTTCTGATGTTAAAAAGTCAAGTCAGGTCCTCCAGACATTGGTCCATATGGGACCTTTTGAACTTTTTTTCTGATAAGAGGGTCCCCAGAAGGTCTAAAAGCTACATGATGTCCTCATAGACTCTTTTTGATGTTAAAAAGTCAAGTCAGGACCTCCAGACAGTGGTTCATATGGGACCTTTTGAACTTTTTTTCTGCTCAGAGGGTCCCCAGAAGGTCTAAAAGCTACCTGATGTCCTCATAGACTCTTTCTGATGTTAAAAAGTCCAGTCAGGTCCTCCAGACAGTGGTGCATATGGGACCTTTTGAACTTTTTTTCTTCTCTGAGGGTCCCCAGAAGGTCTAAAAGCTACATGATGTCCTCAAAGACTTTTTCTGATGTTAAAAAGTCAAGTCAGGACCTCCAGACAGTGGTCCAAATGGGACCTTTTGAACTTTTTTTCTGATAAGAGGGTCCCCAGAAGGTCTAAAAGCTACCTGATGTCCTCATAGACTCTTTCTGATGTTAAAAAGTCAAGTCAGGTCCTCCAGACAGTGGTCCATATGGGACCTTTTGAACTTTTTTTCTGTTAAGAGGGTCCCCAGAAGGTCTAACAGCTACATGATGTCCTCATAGACTCTTTCTGATGTTAAAAAGTCAAGTCAGGTCCTCCAGACAGTGGTCCATATGGGACCTTTTGAATTTTTTTCTTCTCAGAGGGTCCCTAGAAGGTCTAAAAGCTACATGATGTCCTCATAGACTATTTCTGATGTTAAAAAGACAAGTCAGGTCCTCCAGACACTAGTCCATATGGGACCTTTTGAACTTTTTTTCTCCTCAGAGGGTCCCCAGAAGGTCTAAAAGCTACATGATGTCCTCATAGACTCTTTCTGATGTTAAAAAGTCAAGTCAGCCCCTCCAGACAGTGGTCCATATGGGACCTTTTGAACTTTTTTTCTTCTCAGAGGGTGCCCAGAAGGTCTAAAAGCTACATGATGTCCTCATAGACTATTTCTGATGTTAAAAAGGCAAGTCAGGTCCTCCAGACACTGGTCCATATGGGACCTTTTGAACTTTTTTTCTCCTCAGAGGGTCCCCAGATGGTCTAAAAGCTACATGATGTCCTCAGAGACTCTTTCTGATGTTAAATAGTCAAGTCCGCCATACAGTAGTCCATATGGGACCTTTTGAACTTTTTTTCTGCTCAGAGGGTCCAGAGAATGTCTAAAAACTACATGATGTTCTTAGAGAAACTTTCTGATGTTAAAAAGTCAAGTCAAATCCTCCAGACATTGGTCCATATGGGACCTTTTGAACTTTTTTTCTGATAAGAGAGTCCCCAGAAGGTCTAACAGCTACATGATGTCCTCATAGACTCTTTCTGATGTTAAAAAGTAAAGTCAGGTCCTCCATACAGTGGTCCATATGGGACCTTTTGAACTTTTTTTCTGATAAGAGGGTCCCCAGAAGGTCTAAAAGCTACATGATGTCCTCATAGACTCTTTCTGATGTTAAGAAGTCAAGTCAGGTCCTCCAGGCAGTGGTCCATATGGGACCTTTTGAACTTTTTTTCTCCTCAGAGGGTGCCCAGAAGGTCTAAAAGCTACCTGATGTCCACATAGACTCTTTCTGATGTTAAAAAGTCAAGTCAGGACCTCCAGACAGTGGTCCATATGGGACCTTTTGAACTTTTTTTATCCTCAGAGGGTCCCCAGAAGGTCTAAAAGCTACATGATGTCATCATAGACTCTTTCTGATGTTTAAAGGTCAAGTCAGGTCCTCCAGACAGTAGTCCATATGTGACCTTTTGAACATTTTTTCTACTCAGAGGGTCCCCAGAAGGTCTAAAAGCTACATGATGTCCTCATAGACTCTTTCTGATGTTAAAAAGTCAAGACAGGTCCTCCAAACATTGGTCCATATGGGACCTTATGAGCTTTTTTTCTAATAAGAGGGTCCCCAGAAGGTCTAAAAGCTACATGATGTCCTCATAGACTCTTTCTGATGTTAAAAAGTCAAGTCAGGTCCTCCAGACAGTGGTCCATATGGGACCTTTTGAACTTTTTTTTTGCTCAGAGGGTCCCCAGAAGGTCTAAAACCTACCTGATGTCCTCAAAGACTCTTTCTGATGTTAAAAAGTGAAGTCAGGACCTCCAGACAGTGGTCCATATGGGACCTTTTGAACTTTTTTTCTCCTCAGACGGTCCCCAGAAGGTCTAAAAGCTAAATGGTGTCCTCATAGACTCTTTCTGATGTTAAAAAGTCAAGTCAGGTCCTCCAGACAGTGGTCCATATGGGACCTTTTGAACTTTTTTTCTGCTCAGACGGTCCCCAGAAGGTCTAAAAGCTACCTGATGTCCACATAGACTCTTTCTGATGTTAAAAAGTCAAGTCAGGACCTCCAGACAGTGGTCCATATGGGACCTTTTGAACTTTTTTTCTCCTCAGAGGTTCCCCGAAGGTCTAAAAGCTACATGATGTCCTCATAGACTCTTTCTGATGTTAAAAAGTCCAGTCAGGTCCTCCAGACAGTGGTCCATATGGGACCTTTTGAACTTTTTTTCTCCTCAGAGGGTCCCCAGAAGGTCTAAAAGCTAAATGGTGTCCACATAGACTCTTTCTGATGTAAAAAGTCAAGTCAGGACCTCCAGACAGTGGTCCATATGGGACCTTTTAACTTTTTTTCTCCTCAGAGTGTCCCCAGAAGGTCTAAAAGCTACATGATGTCCTCATAGACTCTTTCTGATGTTAAAAAGTCAAGTCAGGACCTCCAGACAGTGGTCCATATGGGACCTTTTGAACTTTTTTTCTGCTCAGAGGAACCCCAGAAGGTCTAAAAGCTACATGATGTCCTCAGAGACTCTTTCTGATGTTAAAAAGTCAAGTCAGGTCCTCCAGACAGTGGTCCATATGGGACCTTTTGAACTTTTTTTCTGCTCAGAGGGCCCCCAGAAGGTCTAAAAGCTACATGATGTCCTCATAGACTCTTTTTGATGTTAAAAAGTTAAGTCAGGTCCTCCAGACAGTGGTCCATGTGGGACCTTTTGAACTTTTTTTCTACTCAGAGGGTCCCCAGAAGGTCTAAAAGCTACATGATGTCCTCATAGACTCTTTCTGATGTTAAAAAGTCAAGTCAAGACCTCCAGATAGTGGTCCATGTGGGACCTTTTGAACTTTTTTTCTCTTCAGAGGGCCCCCAGAAGGTCTAAAAGCTACATGATGTCCTCATAGACTCTTTCTGATGTTAAAAAGTCAAGTCAGGTCCTCCAGACAGTGGTCCATATGGGACCTTTTAACTTTTTTTCTGCTCAGAGGTCCCCCAGAAGGTCTAAAAGCTAAGTGATGTCCTCATAGACTCTTTCTGATGTTTAAAAGTCAAGTCAGGTCCTCAAGACAGTTGTCCATATGGGACCTTTTGAACTTTTTTTTTACTTCGAGGGTCCCCAGAAGGTCTAAAAGCTACATGATGTCCTCATATACTCTTTCTGATGTTAAAAAGTCAAGTCAAGACCTCCAGAGAGTGGTCCATATGGGACCTTTTGAACTTTTTTTCTGCTCAGAGGAACCCCAGAAGGTCTAAAAGCTACATGATGTCCTCATAGACTCTTTCTGATGTTAAAAAGTCAAGTCAGGACCTCCAGACAGTGGTCCATATGGGACCTTTTGAAAAATTATTCTCCTCAGAGGGTCCCCAGAAGGACTAAAAGCTACATGATGTCCCCATAGACTCTTTCTGATGTTAAAAAGTCAAGTCAGGACCTCCAGACAGTGGTATATATGGGACCTTTTGAAATTTTCCCTCCTCTAAGGGTCCCCAGAAGGTCTAAAAGCTACATGATGTCCTCAAAGACTCTTTCTGATGTTAAAAAGTCAAGTCAGGACCTCCAGACAGTGGTCCATATGGGACCTTTTGAAAAAATTTTCTCCTCAGAGGGTCCCCAGAAGGACTAAAAGCTACATGATGTCCCCATAGACTCTTTCTGATGTTAAAAAAGTCAAGTCAGGCCCTCCAGAAAGTGGTCCGTATGGGATCTTTTGAACTTTTTTTCTGATAAGATGGTCCCCAGAAGGTCTAAAAGCTACCTGATGTCCTCATAGACTCTTTCTGATGTTAAAAAGTCAAGTCAGGTCCTCCAGACAATGGTCCATATTGGACCTTTTGAACTTTTTTTCTGCTCAGAGGGTCGCCAGAAGGTCTAAAAGCTATATGATGTTCTCATAGACTCTTTCTGATGTTAAAAAGTCAAGTCAGGTCCTCCAGACAGTGGTCCATATAGGACATTTTGAATTTTTTTTTCTGCTCAGAGGGTCCCCAGAAGGTTTAAAAGCTACATGATATCCTCACAGACTCTTTCTGATGTTAAAAAGTCAAGTCAGGTCCTCCAGACATTGGTCCATATGGGACCTTTTGAACTTTTTTTCTGATAAGAGGGTCCCCAGAAGGTCTAAAAGCTACATGATGTCCTCATAGACTCTTTTTGATGTTAAAAAGTCAAGTCAGGACCTCCAGACAGTGGTTCATATGGGACCTTTTGAACTTTTTTTCTGCTCAGAGGGTCCCCAGAAGGTCTAAAAGCTACCTGATGTCCTCATAGACTCTTTCTGATGTTAAAAAGTCCAGTCAGGTCCTCCAGACAGTGGTCCATATGGGACCTTTTGAACTTTTTTTCTTCTCTGAGGGTCCCCAGAAGGTCTAAAAGCTACATGATGTCCTCAAAGACTTTTTCTGATGTTAAAAAGTCAAGTCAGGACCTCCAGACAGTGGTCCAAATGGGACCTTTTGAACTTTTTTTCTGATAAGAGGGTCCCCAGAAGGTCTAAAAGCTACCTGATGTCCTCATAGACTCTTTCTGATGTTAAAAAGTCAAGTCAGGTCCTCCAGACAGTGGTCCATATGGGACCTTTTGAACTTTTTTTCTGTTAAGAGGGTCCCCAGAAGGTCTAACAGCTACATGATGTCCTCATAGACTCTTTCTGATGTTAAAAAGTCAAGTCAGGTCCTCCAGACAGTGGTCCATATGGGACCTTTTGAATTTTTTTCTTCTCAGAGGGTCCCTAGAAGGTCTAAAAGCTACATGATGTCCTCATAGACTATTTCTGATGTTAAAAAGACAAGTCAGGTCCTCCAGACACTAGTCCATATGGGACCTTTTGAACTTTTTTTCTCCTCAGAGGGTCCCCAGAAGGTCTAAAAGCTACATGATGTCCTCATAGACTCTTTCTGATGTTAAAAAGTCAAGTCAGCCCCTCCAGACAGTGGTCCATATGGGACCTTTTGAACTTTTTTTCTTCTCAGAGGGTGCCCAGAAGGTCTAAAAGCTACATGATGTCCTCATAGACTATTTCTGATGTTAAAAAGGCAAGTCAGGTCCTCCAGACACTGGTCCATATGGGACCTTTTGAACTTTTTTTCTCCTCAGAGGGTCCCCAGATGGTCTAAAAGCTACATGATGTCCTCAGAGACTCTTTCTGATGTTAAATAGTCAAGTCCGCCATACAGTAGTCCATATGGGACCTTTTGAACTTTTTTTCTGCTCAGAGGGTCCAGAGAATGTCTAAAAACTACATGATGTTCTTAGAGAAACTTTCTGATGTTAAAAAGTCAAGTCAAATCCTCCAGACATTGGTCCATATGGGACCTTTTGAACTTTTTTTCTGATAAGAGAGTCCCCAGAAGGTCTAACAGCTACATGATGTCCTCATAGACTCTTTCTGATGTTAAAAAGTCAAGTCAGGTCCTCCATACAGTGGTCCATATGGGACCTTTTGAACTTTTTTTCTGATAAGAGGGTCCCCAGAAGGTCTAAAAGCTACATGATGTCCTCATAGACTCTTTCTGATGTTAAAAAGTCAAGTCAGGTCCTCCAGACATTGGTCCATATGGGACCTTTTGAACTTTTCTTCTGCTCAGAGGGTACCAAGAAGGTCTGAAAGCTACCTGATGTCCTCATAGACTCTTTCTGATGTTAAAAAAGTCGAGTCAGGTCCTCCAGACAGTGGTCGGTATGGGATCTTTTGAACTTTTTTTCTGATAAGAGGGTCCCCAGAAGGTCAAAAAGCTACCTGATGTCCTCATAGACGCTTTCTGATGTTAAAAAGTCAAGTCAGGTCCTCCAGACACTGGTCCATATTGGACCATTTGAACTTTTTTTTCTGCTCAGAGGGTCCCCAGAAGGTCTAAAAGCTATATGATGTCCTCATATACTCTTTCTGATGTTAAAAAGTCAAGTCAGGTCCTCCAGACATTGGTCCATATAGGACATTTTGAATTTTTTTTCTGCTCAGAGGGTCCCCAAGAAGGTCTAAAAGCTACATGATGTCCTCATAGACTCGTTCTGATGTTTAAAAGTCAAGTCAGGTCCTCCAGACAGTAGTCCATATGGGACCTTTTGAACTTTTTTTCTACTCAGAGGGTCCCCAGAAGGTCTAAAAGCTACAAGATGTCCTCATAGACTCTTTCTGATGTTAAAAAGTCAAGTCAGGTCCTCCAGACATTGGTTCATATGGGACCTTTTGAACTTTTTTTCTGATAAGAGGGTCCCCAGAAGGTCTAAAAGCTACATGATGTCCTCAAAGACTCTTTCTGATGTTAAAAAGTCAAGTCAGGACCTCCAGACAGTGGTCCATATGGGACCTTTTGAACTTTTTTTCTCCTCAGAGTGTCCCCAGAAGGTCTAAAAGCTACATGATGTCCTCATAGACTCTTTCTGATGTTAAAAAGTCCAGTCAGGTCCTCCAGACAGTGGTCCATATGGGACCTTTTGAACTTTTTTTCTCCTCAGAGGGTCCCCAGAAGGTCTAAAAGCTACATGATGTCCTCATAGACTCTTTCTGATGTTAAAAAGTCAAGTCAGCCCCTCCAGACAGTGGTCCATATGGGACCTTTTGAACTTTTTTTCTTCTCAGAGGGTGCCCAGAAGGTCTAAAAGCTACATGATGTCCTCATAGACTATTTCTGATGTTAAAAAGGCAAGTCAGGTCCTCCAGACACTGGTCCATATGGGACCTTTTGAACTTTTTTTCTCCTCAGAGGGTCCCCAGATGGTCTAAAAGCTACATGATGTCCTCAGAGACTCTTTCTGATGTTAAATAGTCAAGTCCGCCATACAGTAGTCCATATGGGACCTTTTGAACTTTTTTTCTGCTCAGAGGGTCCAGAGAATGTCTAAAAACTACATGATGTTCTTAGAGAAACTTTCTGATGTTAAAAAGTCAAGTCAAATCCTCCAGACATTGGTCCATATGGGACCTTTTGAACTTTTTTTCTGATAAGAGAGTCCCCAGAAGGTCTAACAGCTACATGATGTCCTCATAGACTCTTTCTGATGTTAAAAAGTCAAGTCAGGTCCTCCATACAGTGGTCCATATGGGACCTTTTGAACTTTTTTTCTGATAAGAGGGTCCCCAGAAGGTCTAAAAGCTACATGATGTCCTCATAGACTCTTTCTGATGTTAAAAAGTCAAGTCAGGTCCTCCAGACATTGGTCCATATGGGACCTTTTGAACTTTTCTTCTGCTCAGAGGGTACCAAGAAGGTCTGAAAGCTACCTGATGTCCTCATAGACTCTTTCTGATGTTAAAAAAGTCGAGTCAGGTCCTCCAGACAGTGGTCGGTATGGGATCTTTTGAACTTTTTTTCTGATAAGAGGGTCCCCAGAAGGTCAAAAAGCTACCTGATGTCCTCATAGACGCTTTCTGATGTTAAAAAGTCAAGTCAGGTCCTCCAGACAGTGGTCCATATTGGACCATTTGAACTTTTTTTTCTGCTCAGAGGGTCCCCAGAAGGTCTAAAAGCTATATGATGTCCTCATATACTCTTTCTGATGTTAAAAAGTCAAGTCAGGTCCTCCAGACATTGGTCCATATAGGACATTTTGAATTTTTTTTCTGCTCAGAGGGTCCCCAAGAAGGTCTAAAAGCTACATGATGTCCTCATAGACTCGTTCTGATGTTTAAAAGTCAAGTCAGGTCCTCCAGACAGTAGTCCATATGGGACCTTTTGAACTTTTTTTCTACTCAGAGGGTCCCCAGAAGGTCTAAAAGCTACAAGATGTCCTCATAGACTCTTTCTGATGTTAAAAAGTCAAGTCAGGTCCTCCAGACATTGGTTCATATGGGACCTTTTGAACTTTTTTTCTGATAAGAGGGTCCCCAGAAGGTCTAAAAGCTACATGATGTCCTCAAAGACTCTTTCTGATGTTAAAAAGTCAAGTCAGGACCTCCAGACAGTGGTCCATATGGGACCTTTTGAACTTTTTTTCTGCTCAGAGGGTCCCCAGAAGGTCTAAAAGCTACCTGATGTCCACATAGACTCTTTCTGATGTTAAAAAGTCAAGTCAGGACCTCCAGACAGTGGTCCATATGGGACCTTTTGAACTTTTTTTCTCCTCAGAGGGTCCCCAGAAGGTCTAAAAGCTACATGATGTCCTCATAGACTCTTTCTGATGTTAAAAAGTCCAGTCAGGTCCTCCAGACAGTGGTCCATATGGGATCTTTTGAACTTTTTTTCTTCTCAAAGGGTCCCCAGAAGGTCTAAAAGCTACATGATGTCCTCATATACTTTTTCTGATGTTAAAAAGTCAAGTCAGGACCTCCAGACAGTGGTCCATATGGGACCTTTTGAACTTTTTTTCTTATGAGAGGGTCCCCAGAAGGTCTAAAAGCTACATGATGTCCTCATAGACTCTTTCTGATGTTAAGAAGTCAAGTCAGGTCCTCCAGGCAGTGGTCCATATGGGACCTTTTGAACTTTTTTTCTCCTCAGAGGGTGCCCAGAAGGTCTAAAAGCTACCTGATGTCCACATAGACTCTTTCTGATGTTAAAAAGTCAAGTCAGGACCTCCAGACAGTGGTCCATATGGGACCTTTTGAACTTTTTTTCTCCTCAGAGGGTCCCCAGAAGGTCTAAAAGCTACATGATGTCATCATAGACTCTTTCTGATGTTTAAAGGTCAAGTCAGGTCCTCCAGACAGTAGTCCATATGGGACCTTTTGAACTTTTTTTCTACTCAGAGGGTCCCCAGAAGGTCTAAAAGCTACATGATGTCCTCATAGACTCTTTCTGATGTTAAAAAGTCAAGACAGGTTCTCGAAACATTGGTCCATATGGGACCTTATGAGCTTTTTTTCTAATAAGAGGGTCCCCAGAAGGTCTAAAAGCTACATGATGTCCTCATAGACTCTTTCTGATGTTAAAAAGTCAAGTCAGGTCCTCCAGACAGTGGTCCATATGGGACCTTTTGAACTTTTTTTTTGCTCAGAGGGTCCACAGAAGGTCTAAAACCTACCTGATGTCCTCAAAGACTTTTTCTGATGTTAAAAAGTGAAGTCAGGACCTCCAGACAGTGGTCCATATGGGACCTTTTGAACTTTTTTTCTCCTCAGACGATCCCCAGAAGGTCTAAAAGCTAAATGGTGTCCTCATAGACTCTTTCTGATGTTAAAAAGTCAAGTCAGGTCCTCCAGACAGTGGTCCATATGGGACCTTTTGAACTTTTTTTCTGCTCAGACGGTCCCCAGAAGGTCTAAAAGCTACCTGATGTCCACATAGACTCTTTCTGATGTTAAAAAGTCAAGTCAGGACCTCCAGACAGTGGTCCATATGGGACCTTTTGAACTTTTTTTCTCCTCAGAGGGTCCCCAGAAGGTCTAAAAGCTACATGATGTCCTCATAGACTCTTTCTGATGTTAAAAAGTCCAGTCAGGTCCTCCAGACAGTGGTCCATATGGGACCTTTTGAACTTTTTTTCTCCTCAGACGGTCCCCAGAAGGTCTAAAAGCTAAATGGTGTCCACGTAGACTCTTTCTGATGTTAAAAAGTCAAGTCAGGACCTCCAGACAGTGGTCCATATGGGACCTTTTGAACTTTTTTTCTCCTCAGAGTGTCCCCAGAAGGTCTAAAAGCTACATGATGTCCTCATAGACTCTTTCTGATGTTAAAAAGTCCAGTCAGGTCCTCCAGACAGTGGTCCATATGGGACCTTTTGAACTTTTTTTCTTCTCTGAGGATCCCCAGAATGTCTAAAAAGCTACATTATGTCCTCAAAGACTTTTTCTGATGTTAAAAAGTCAAGTCAGGACCTCCAGACAGTGGTCCAAATGGGACCTTTTGAACTTTTTTTCTGATAAGAGGGTCCCCAGAAGGTCTAAAAGCTACCTGATGTCCTCATAGACTCTTTCTGATGTTAAAAAGTCAAGTCAGGTCCTCCAGACATTGGTCCATATGGGACCTTTTGAATTTTTTTCTTCTCAGAGGGTCCCTAGAAGGTCTAAAAGCTACATTATGTCCTCATAGACTATTTCTGATGTTAAAAAGGCAAGTCAGGTCCTCCAGACACTGGTCCATATGGGACCTTTTGAACTTTTTTTCTCCTCAGAGGGTCCCCAGATGGTCTAAAAGCTACATGATGTCCTCAGAGACTCTTTCTGATGTTAAATAGTCAAGTCCGCCATACAGTAGTCCATATGGGACCTTTTGAACTTTTTTTCTGCTCAGAGGGTCCAGAGAATGTCTAAAAACTACATGATGTTCTTAGAGAAACTTTCTGATGTTAAAAAGTCAAATCAAATCCTCCAGACATTGGTCCATATGGGACCTTTTGAACTTTTTTTCTGATAAGAGAGTCCCCAGAAGGTCTAACAGCTACATGATGTCCTCATAGACTCTTTCTGATGTTAAAAAGTCAAGTCAGGTCCTCCAGACAGTGGTCCATATGGGACCTTTTGAATTTTTTTTCTTCTCAGAGGGTCCCTAGAAGGTCTAAAAGCTACATGATGTCCTCATAGACTATTTCTGATGTTAAAAAGGCAAGTCAGGTCCTCCAGACACTAGTCCATATGGGACCTTTTGAACTTTTTTTCTCCTCAGAGGGTCCCCAGAAGGTCTAAAAGCTACATGATGTCATCATAGACTCTTTCTGATGTTTAAAAGTCAAGTCAGGTCTTCCAGACAGTGGTCCATACGGGACCTTTTGAACTTTTTTTCTCCTCAGAGGGTCCCCAGAAGGTCTAAAAGCTACAAGATGTCCTCATAGACTCTTTCTGATATTAAAAAGTCAAGTCAGGTCCTCCAGACATTGGTCCATATGGGACCTTTTGAACTTTTTTTCTGATAAGAGGGTCCCCAGAAGGTCTAAAAGCTACATGATGTCCTCATAGACTCTTTCTGATGTTAAAAAGTCAAGTCAGGACCTCCAGACAGTGGTCCATGTAGGACCTTTTGAACTTTTTTTCTCCTCAGAGGGTCCCCAGAAGGTCTAAAAGCTACATGATGTCATCATAGACTCTTTCTGATGTTTAAAAGTCAAGTCAGGTCCTCCAGACAGTGGTCCATATGGGACCTTTTGAACTTTTTTTCTGCTCAGAGGGCCCCCAGAAGGTCTAAAAGCTACATGATGTCCTCATAGACTCTTTCTGATGTTTAAAAGTCAAGTCAGGTCCTCAAGACAGTTGTCCATATGGGACCTTTTGAACTTTTTTTCTACTCAGAAGGTCCCCAGAAGGTCTAAAAGCTACATGATGTCCTCATAGACTCTTTCTGATGTTAAAAAGTCAAGTCAAGACCTCCAGAGAGTGGTCCATATGGGACCTTTTGAACTTTTTTTCTGCTCAGAGGAACCCCAGAAGGTCTAAAAGCTACATGATGTCCTCATAGACTCTTTCTAATGTTAAAAAGTCAAGTCAGGACCTCCAGACAGTGGTCCATGTGTGACCTTTTGAACTTTTTTTCTCCTCAGATGGTCCCCATTAGGTCTAAAAGCTACATGATGTCATCATAGACTCTTTCTGATGTTTAAAAGTCAAGTCAGGTCCTCCAGACAGTGGTCCATATGGGACATTTTAACTTTTTTTCTGCTCAGAAGGCCCCCAGAAGGTCTAAAAGCTACATGATGTCCTCATAGACTCTTTCAGATGTATAAAAGTCAAGTCAGGACCTCCAGACAGTAGTCCATGTGGGACCTTTTGAACTTTTTTTCTACTCAGCGGGTCCCCAGAAGGTCTAAAAGCTACATGATGTCCTCATAGACTCTTTCTGATGTTAAAAAGTCATGTCAGGTCCTCCAGACATTGGTCAATATGGGACCTTTTGAACTTTTTTTTCTGATAAGAGGGTCCCCAGAAGGTCTAACAGCTACATGATGTCCTCATAGACTCTTTCTGATGTTAAAAAGTCAAGTCAGGTCCTCCAGAAAATGGTCCATATGGGACCTTTTGAATTTTTTTCTGGTCAGATGGTCCCCAAAAAGGTCTAAAAGCTACATGATGTCCTTACAGACTCTTTCTGATGTTGAAAAGCAAGTCAAGTCAAGTCAAATCCGCCAGACAGTTGTCCATATGGGACCTTTTGAACTTTTTTTCTGGTCAGAGGGTCCCCCGGAGGTCTAAAAGCTACATGATGTCCTCATAGACTCTTTCTGATGTTAAAAAGTCAAAAGGCATTGTTGAATTGCAATGCATTCAAGAACTAACTCTTTTTGTAGTGCATTAAAGAGATGAAAGGAGTAACTTATTCCTTTGTGCAATGAAAAAAACTAACGCTTAAAAACTGCTTTTGCATTGCACATATGATAAAGCAGTAGAATAACATATAAGAGATATGCAATTTTTTGCACTGCAAAGCATTCAAGAACTAACTCATTCAGTCGTGCATTGAAGAGATTAAATTGCATTGCACATAAGTTAAAGCGTTGTGCATAAGCAATATGCATTTTTTTTTCAATGCACTCAAGAACTAACTCTTTTTGTAGTGCATTAAAGAGATGGGCATTCTGCTGTTGCACATTGCATTGCACATACGATCAAGCGTAACAAAGAATACCAACGAAAAGCATCGAAGAATGACCTATAAGCAATATGCACTTTAAAAGTAGTATGCACTTTGTTGCATTGCAAATGCATTCAAGAGCTAATGCGATTCATTCTATTGCAACAGCGTGCTGTTGCATTGCACAAGCGTTTTGCATGGAAGAATAACATTTAAAAGTAATATGCACTCTGTTGCATTGTAATGCATTTAATAACTAATGCGTTTCATTACATTGCAACAGCGTGCTGTTGCATTGCACAAGCGTTTTGCATGGAATAACATTTAAAAGTAAAATGCACTCTGTTAAATTGCAATGCATTTAAGAACTAATGCGTTTCATTACATTGCAACAGCGTGCTGTTGCATTGCACAAGCGTTTTGCATGGAAGAATAACATTTAAAAGTAAAATGCACTCTGTTGCATTGCAATGCATTTAACAACTAATGCGTTTCATTACATTGCAACAGCGTGCTGTTGCATTGCACAAGCGTTTTGCATGGACGAATAACATTTAAAAGTAAAATGCACTCTGTTGCATTGCAATGCATTTAAGAACTAATGCGTTTCATTACATTGCAACAGCGTGCTGTTGCATTGCACAAGCATTTTGCATGGAAGAATAACATTTAAAAGTAATATGCACTCTGTTGCATTGCAATGCAATTAAGAACTAATGCGTTTCATTACATTGCAACATCGTGCTGTTGCATTGCACAAGCGTTTTGCATGGAAGAATAACATTTAAAAGTAATATGCACTCTGTTGCATTGCAATGCATTTAAGAACTAACGCGTTTCATTACATTGCAACAGCGTGCTGTTGCATTGCACAAGCGTTTTGCATGGAAGAATAACATTTAAAATTAATATGCACTCTGTTGCATTGCAATGCATTTAAGAACTAATGCGTTTCTTTACATTGCAACAGCGTGCTGTTGCATTGCACAAGCGTTTTGCATGGAAGAATAACATTTAAAAGTAAGATGCATTTTGTTGAATTGCAATGCATTCAAGAACTAATGCGTTTCATTACATTGCAACAGCCTTTTGCATGGAAGATTAACATTTAAAAGTAATATGCACTCTGTTGCATTGAAATGCATTCAAGCACTAATGCGTTTCATTACATTGCACAAGCGTTTTGCATGGAAGAATAACATTTGAAAGTAATATGCACTCTGTTGCATTGCAATGCATTTAAGAACTAATGCGTTTCATTACATTGCAACAGCGTGCTGATGCATTGCACAAGCTTTTTGCATGGAAGAATAACATTTAAAAGTATTATGCACTTTGTTGAATTCAAGAACTAATGTGTTTCATTACATTGCAACAGCGTTTTGAATGGAAGATTAACATTTAAAAGTAATATGCCCTCTGTTGCATTGAAATGCATTCAAGCACTAATGAGTTTCATTACATTGCACAAGTGTTTTGCATGGAAGAATAACATTTGAAAGTAATATGCACTTTGTTGATTGCAATGCATTCAAGATTCAAGAAATAAGACTCATTCCGTTTTTTTCATAATAAATCTAAAAACATTTTTTAAGGTAGCCTATGTCGTACTCTTAAACCGACATGATTTTAATCATTGCTATTGCCCTACTAATTTAGTCAGTTTTGATGTACATTCACTGATTCTAGCTTCTCTCCTTTCTGTCTCTTTCTTTTCATGTGAAATGAGTAGGCTACACATGCTTACATTCATAAATATAAACATTATTTCTATTAAATTTTTCAAAGCTATTCAGACATGTGTCACATAATGATGTTAAGACCACCACACAGTAGTCCATATGAACCTTTTGAACTTTTTTTCTCCTCAGAGGGTCCCCAGAAGGTCTAAAAGCTACATGATGTCCTCATAGACTCTTTCTGATGTTAAAAAGTCAAGTCAGGTCCTCCAGACATTGGTCCATATGGGACCTTTTGAACTTTTTTCTGATAAGAGGGTCCCCAGAAGGTCTAAAAGCTACATGATGTCCTCATAGACTCTTTCTGATGTTAAAAAGTAAAGTCAGGTCCTCCAGACAGTGGTCCATATGGGACCTTTTGAACTTTTTTTCTTCTCAGAGGGTCCCCAGAAGATCTAAAAGCTACATGATGTCCTCATAGACTATTTCTGATGTTAAAAAGGCAAGTCAGGTCCTCCAGACACTAGTCCATATGGGAACTTTTGAACTTTTTTCTCGTCAGAGGGTCCCCAGAAGGTCTAAAAGCTACATGATGTCCTAATAGACTCTTTCTGATGTTAAAAAGTCAAGTCAGGACCTCTAGACAGTGGTCCATGTGGGACCTTTTGAACTTTTTTTCTCTTCAGAGGGTCCCCAGAAGGTCTAAAAGCTACATGATGTCATCATAGACTCTTTCTGATGTTTAAAAGTCAAGTCAGGTCCTCCAGACAGTGGTCCATATGGGACCTTTTAACTTTTTTTCTGCTCAGAGGGCCCCCAGAAGGTCTAAAAGCTACATGATGTCCTCATAGACACTTTCAGATGTATAAAAGTCAAGTCAGGACCTCCAGACAGTGGTCCATGTGGGACCTTTTGAACTTTTTTTCTACTCAGAGGGTCCCCAGAAGCTTCAAAAGCTACATGATGTCCTCATAGACTCTTTCTGATGTTAAAAAGTCAAGTCAGGACCTCCAGACAGTGGTCCATATGGGACCTTTTGAACTTTTTTTCTGCTCAGAGGAACCCCAGAAGGTCTAAAAGCTACATGATGTCCTCATAGACTCTTTCTGATGTTAAAAAGTCAAGTCAGGTCCTCTAGACAGTGGTCCATAGGGGACCTTTTAACTTTTTTTCTGCTCAGAGGTCCCCCAGAAGGTCTAAAAGCTACATGATGTCCTCATAGACTCTTTCTGATGTTAAAAAGTAAAGTCAGGTCCTCCAGACAGTGGTCCATGTGGGACCTTTTGAACTTTTTTTCTACTCAGAGGGTCTCCAGAAGGTCTAAAAGCTACATGATGTCCTCATAGACTCTTTCTGATGTTAAACAGTCAAGTCAGGACCTCCAGACAGTGGTCCATGTGGGACCTTTTGAACTTTTTTTCTCTTCAGAGGGTCCCCAGAAGGTCTAAAAGCTACATGATGTCATCATAGACTCTTTCTGATGTTTAAAAGTCAAGTCAGGTCCTCCAGACAGTGGTCCATATGGGACCTTTTAACTTTTTTTCTGCTCAGAGGGCCCCCAGAAGGTCTAAAAGCTACATGATGTCCTCATAGACACTTTCAGATGTATAAAAGTCAAGTCAGGACCTCCAGACAGTGGTCCATGTGGGACCTTTTGAACTTTTTTTCTACTCAGAGGGTCCCCAGAAGCTTCAAAAGCTACATGATGTCCTCATAGACTCTTTCTGATGTTAAAAAGTCAAGTCAGGACCTCCAGACAGTGGTCCATATGGGACCTTTTGAACTTTTTTTCTGCTCAGAGGAACCCCAGAAGGTCTAAAAGCTA
Organism: Gila orcuttii; assembly: GCA_026230005.1. Taxonomy (NCBI): domain Eukaryota; kingdom Metazoa; phylum Chordata; class Actinopteri; order Cypriniformes; family Leuciscidae; genus Gila; species Gila orcuttii. Next base: position 28,357,802 of record JAPDVR010000010.1, on the reverse strand, counting down.
CATGATGTCCTCATAGACTCTTTCTGATGTTAAAAAGTCAAGTCAGGTCCTCTAGACAGTGGTCCATACGGGACCTTTTAACTTTTTTTCTGCTCAGAGGTCCCCCAGAAGGTCTAAAAGCTACATGATGTCCTCATAGACTCTTTCTGATGTTTAAAAGTCAAGTCAGGTCCTCCAGACAGTTGTCCATATGGGACCTTTTGAACTTTTTTTCTACTCAGAGGGTCCCCAGAAGGTCTAAAAGCTACATGATGTCCTCATAGACTCTTTCTGATGTTAAAAAGTCAAGTCAAGACCTCCAGACAGTGGTCCATATGGGACCTTTTGAACTTTTTTTCTGCTCAGAGGAACCCCGGAAGGTCTAAAAGCTACATGATGTCCTCATAGACTCTTTCTAATGTTAAAAAGTCAAGTCAGGACCTCCAGACAGTGGTCCATGTGGGACCTTTTGAACTTTTTTCTCCTCAGAGGGTCCCCAGAAGGTCTAAAAGCTACATGATGTCATCATAGACTCTTTCTGATGTTTAAAAATCAAGTCAGGTCCTCCAGACAGTGGTCCATATGGGACCTTTTGAACTTTTTTTCTGCTCAGAGGAACCCCAGAAGGTCTAAAAGCTACATGATGTCCTCAGAGACTCTTTCTGATGTTAAAAAGTCAAGTCAGGTCCTCCAGACAGTGGTCCATATGGGACCTTTTGAATTTTTTTTCTGCTCAGAGGGCCCCCAGAAGGTCTAAAAGCTACATGATGTCCTCATAGACTCTTTCAGATGTATAAAAGTCAAGTCTGGACCTCCAGACAGTGGTCCATGTGGGACCTTTTGAACTTTTTTTCTGCTCATATGGTCCCCAGAAGGTGTAAAAGCTACATGATGTCCTCATAGACTCTTTCTGATGTTAAAAAGTCTAGTCAGGACATCCAGACAGTGGTCCATATGGGACCTTTTGAACTTTTTTTCTGCTCAGAGGAACCCCAGAAGGTCTAAAAGCTACATGATGTCCTCAGAGACTCTTTCTGATGTTAAAAAGTCAAGTCAGGTCCTCCAGACAGTGGTCCATATGGGACCTTTTGAACTTTTTTTCTGCTCAGAGGGCCCCCAGAAGGTCTAAAAGCTACATGATGTCCTCATAGACTCTTTCTGATGTTAAAAAGTCAAGTCAGGACCTCCAGACAGTGGTCCATGTGGGACCTTTTGAGCTTTTTTTCTACTCAGAGGGTCCCCAGAAGGTCTAAAAGCTACATGATGTCATCATAGACTCTTTCTGATGTTTAAAAGTCAAGTCAGGTCCTCCAGACAGTGGTCCATATGGGACCTTTTAACTTTTTTCTGCTCAAAGGGCCCCCAGAAGGTCTAAAAGCTACATGATGTCCTCATAGACTCTTTCAGATGTATAAAAGTCAAGTCAGGACCTCCAGACAGTGGTCCATGTGGGACCTTTTGAACTTTTTTTCTGCTCATATGGTCCCCAGAAGGTCTAAAAGCTACATGATGTCCTCATAGACTCTTTCTGATGTTAAAAAGTCAAGTCAGGACCTCCAGACAGTGGTCCATATGGGACCTTTTGAACTTTTTTTCTGCTCAGAGGAACCCCAGAAGGTCTAAAAGCTACATGATGTCCTCAGAGACTCTTTCTGATGTCAAAAAGTCAAGTCAGGTCCTCCAGACAGTGGTCCATATGGGACCTTTTGAACTTTTTTTCTGCTCAGAGGAGCCCCAGAAGGTCTAAAAGCTACATGATGTCCTCAGAGACTCTTTCTGATGTTAAAAAGTCAAGTCAGGTCCTCAAGACAGTGGTCCATATGGGACCTTTTGAACTTTTTTTCTGCTCAGAGGGCCCCCAGAAGGTCTAGAAGCTACATGATGTCCTCATAGACTCTTTCTGATGTTAAAAAGTAAAGTCAGGTCCTCCAGACAGTGGTCCATGTGGGACCTTTTGAACTTTTTTTCTACTCAGAGGGTCCCCAGAAGGTCTAAAAGCTACATGATGTCCTAATAGACTCTTTCTGATGTTAAAAAGTCAAGTCAGGACCTCCAGACAGTGGTCCATGTGGGACCTTTTGAACTTTTTTTCTCTTCAGAGGGTCCCCAGAAGGTCTAAAAGCTACATGATGTCATCATAGACTCTTTCTGATGTTTAAAAGTCAAGTCAGGTCCTCCAGACAGTGGTCCATATGGGACCTTTTAACTTTTTTTCTGGTCAGAGGGCCCCCAGAAGGTCTAAAAGCTACATGATGTCCTCATAGAGACTTTCAGATGTATAAAAGTCAAGTCAGGACCTCCAGACAGTGGTCCATGTGGGACCTTTTGAAATTTTTTTCTACTCAGAGGGTCCCCAGAACGTTCAAAAGCTACATGATATCCTCATAGACTCTTTCTGATGTTAAAAAGTCAAGTCAGGACCTCCAGACAGTGGTCCATATGGGACCTTTTGAACTTTTTTTCTGCTCAGAGGAACCCCAGAAGGTCTAAAAGCTACATGATGTCCTCATAGACTCTTTCTGATGTTAAAAAGTCAAGTCAGGTCCTCTAGACAGTGGTCCATACGGGACCTTTTAACTTTTTTTCTGCTCAGAGGTCCCCCAGAAGGTCTAAAAGCTACATGATGTCCTCATAGACTCTTTCTGATGTTTAAAAGTCAAGTCAGGTCCTCCAGACAGTTGTCCATATGGGACCTTTTGAACTTTTTTTCTACTCAGAGGGTCCCCAGAAGGTCTAAAAGCTACATGATGTCCTCATAGACTCTTTCTGATGTTAAAAAGTCAAGTCAAGACCTCCAGACAGTGGTCCATATGGGACCTTTTGAACTTTTTTTCTGCTCAGAGGAACCCCAGAAGGTCTAAAAGCTACATGATGTCCTCAGAGACTCTTTCTGATGTTAAAAAGTCAAGTCAGGTCCTCCAGACAGTGGTCCATATGGGACCTTTTGAACTTTTTTTCTGCTCAGAGGGCCCCCAGAAGGTCTAAAAGCTACATGATGTCCTCATAGACTCTTTCTGATGTTAAAAAGTCAAGTCAGGTCCTCCAGACAGTGGTCCATGTGGGACCTTTTGAACTTTTTTTCTTCTCAGAGGGTCCCCAGAAGATCTAAAAGCTACATGATGTCCTCATAGACTATTTCTGATATTAAAAAGGCAAGTCAGGTCTTCCAGACACTAGTCCATATGGGAACTTTTGAACTTTTTTCTCGTCAGAGGGTCCCCAGAAGGTCTAAAAGCTACAAGATGTCCTCATAGACTCTTTCTGATGTTAAAAAGTCAAGTCAGGTCCTCCAGACAGTGGTCCATATGGGACTTTTTGAACTTTTTTTCTTCTCAGAGGGTCCCCAGATGGTCTAAAAGCTACATGATGTCCTCAGAGACTCTTTCTGATGTTAAATAGTCAAGTCCGCCATACAGTAGTCCATTTTGGACCTTTTGAACTTTTTTTCTGCTCAGAGGGTCCAGAGAACGTCTAGAAATACATGATGTTCTTAGAGAAACTTTTTGATGTTATAAGAAGTCAAGTCAAATCCTCCAGACAGTGGTCCATATGGGAGCTTTTGAACTTTTTTTCTCCTCAGAGGGTCCCCAGATGGTCTAAAAGCTACATGATGTCCTCATAGACTCTTTCTGATGTTAAAAAGTCAAGTCAGGTCCTCCAGACAGTGGTCCATATGGGACCTTTTGAACTTTTTTTCTGGTCAGAGGGTCCCCAGAAGGTCTAAAAGCTACATGATGTCCTCATAGACTCTTTCTGATGTTAAAAAGTTAAAAGGCATTGTTGAATTGCAATGCATTCAAGAACTAACTCATTTTGTAGTGGATTAAAGAGTTGGGCGATGCAATCTGTTGTTTTAATAACATTTTTGTTGTTTCATTCCATTGCATAATAGGACTAACTTATTCCTTTGTGCAATGAAAAAACTAACGCTTAAAAACTGATTTTGCATGGCACATATGATAAAGCAGTAGAATAACATATAAGCGATGCACTTTTTTGCATTGCAAAGCATTCAAGAACTAACTCATTCAGTAGTGCATTGAAGAGAATGAATTGCATTGCACATAAGTTAAAGCGTTGTGCATAAGCAATATGCACTTTTTTTGCAATGCACTCAAGAACTAACTCTTTTTGTAGTGCAATAAAGAGATGGGCAACGCAATCTGCTGTTTAAAAAAACGTTTTGTTGTTTCATTCCATTGCATAAAAGGACTAACTTATTCCTTTGTGCACTGAAAAAAACTAACGCTTAAAAAAACTGCTGTTGCATTCCACATATAATAAAGCGTTAGAAAGACATATAAGCGATATGCACTTTTTTTGCATTGCAATGCACTCAAGAACTAACTCTTTTTGTAGTGCATTAAAGAGATGGGCAACGCAATCTGCTGTTTTAAAAACGTGTTTTTTTGTTTCATTCCATTACATAAAAGGACTAACTTATTCCTTTGTGCAATGAAAAAAACTATCGCTTAAAATAACTGCTGTTGCATTGCACATATGATAAAGCGTTAGAATGACATATAAGCGATATGCACTTTTTTTGCATTGCAATGCGTTCAAGAACTAACTCATTCCGTAGTGCATTAAGAGATCTGCAATGCAATCTTCTGTTGCATTGCATTGCACATACGATGAAGCGTAACGAAGAATACCAACGAAAAGGATCGAAGAATGACCTATAAGCAATATGCACTTTATTGCATTGCAATACATTCAAGAACTAGCTCATTCCGTAGTGCATTAAAGAGATGGGCAAAGCAATCTGCTGTTTTAATAACATTTTTGTTGTTTCATTCCATTGCATAAAAGGTCTAACTTATTCCTTTGTGCAACGAACAAACTAACCATAATCATTTGTGTATGAAGGAAAATCATTGCATCAGCTGTTGAAAAGACAACTCACAGCATATTGTTTTCTGCATTGCATACAGCTCATTAATGTGTGTACTCACGAGAAAACATCACAAAGCTGTCGCTTTCCAATGCATGCAATAACTAACTATTTCCATTGTTCAACGAAGAGATGTGCAATGCAGCATGCTGTTGCATTACACAAGCGTTTTGCATGAAAACATAACATTTAAAAGTAATATGCACTTTGTTGCATTGCAAATGCATTCAAGAACTAATGCGTTTCATTCCATTGCAACAGCGTGCTGTTGCATTGCACAAGCGTTTTGCATGGAAGAATAACATTTTAAAGTAATATGCACTCTGGTACATTGCAATGCATCCAAGAACTAATGCGTTTCATTACATTGCAACAGCGTGCTGTTGCATTGCACAAGCGTTTTGCATGGAAGAATAACATTTAAAAGTAATATGCACTCTGTTGCATTGCAATGCATTTAAGAACTAATGCGTTTCATTACATAGCAACAGCGTGCTGTTGCATTGCACAAGCGTTTTGCATGGAAGAATAACATTTAAAAGTAAGATACACTTTGTTGAATTGCAATGCATTCAAGAACTAATGCGTTGCATTACATTGCAACAGCGTGCTGTTGCATTGCACAAGCGTTTTGCATGGAAGAATAACATTTAAAAGTAAGATGCATTTTGTTGAATTGCAATGCATTCAAGAACTAATGCGTTTCATTACATTGCAACAGCGTTTTGCATGGAAGATTAACATTTAAAAGAAATATGCACTCTGTTGCATTAAAATGCATTCAAGCACTAATGCGTTTCATTACATTGCACAAGCATTTTGCATGGAAGAATACCATTTGAAAGTAATATGCACTTTGTTGATTGCAATGCATTCAAGCTTCAAGAATTAAAACTAATTCCGTTTTTTTCATAATAGAACTAAATACATTTTTTATGGTAGCCTATGTCGTACTCTTAAACCGACATGATTTTAATAATTGCCATTGCCCTGCTAATTTAGTCAGTATTGATGTACGTTCACTGATTCTAGCTTCTCTCAATTCTGTCTCTTTCTTTTCATGTGAAATGTGTAGTCTACACATGTTTACAGTGGTCCATATGGGACCTTTTGAACTTTTTTTCTGCTCAGAGGGTCCCCAGAAGGTCTAAAAGCTACCTTATGTACACATAGACTCTTTCTGATGTCAAAAAGTCGTCAGGACATCCAGACAGTGGTCCATATGGGACCTTTTGAACTTTTTTTCTCCTCAGAGGGTCCCCAGAAGGTCTAAAAGCTACATGATGTCATCATAGACTCTTTCAGATGTATAAAAGTCAAGTCAGGACCTCCAGACAGTGGTCCATGTGGGACCTTTTTTTAACTTTTTTTCTCCTCAGAGGGTCCCCAGAAGGTCTAAAAGCTACATTATGTCATCATAGACTCTTTCTGATGTTTAAAAGTCAAGTCAGGTCCTCCAGACAGTGGTCCATATGGGACCTTTTGACTTTTTTTCTGCTCAGAGGGCCCCCAGAAGGTCTAAAAGCTACATGATGTCCTCATAGACTCTTTCACATGTATAAAAGTCAAGTCAGGACCTCCAGACAGTGGTCCATGTGGGACCTTTTGAACTTTTTTTCTACTCAGAGGGTCCCCAGAAGGTCTAAAAGCTACATGATCTCCTCATACACTCTTTCTGATGTTAAAAAGTCAAGTAAGGACCTCCAGACAGTGGTCCATATGGGACCTTTTGAACTTTTTTTCTGCTATGAGGAACCCCAGAAGGTCTAAAAGCTACATGATGTCCTCAGACACTCTTTCTGATGTTAAAAAGTCAAGTCAGGTCCTCCAGACAGTGGTCCATATGGGACCTTTTGAACTTTTTTTCTGCTCAGAGGGCCCCCAGAAGGTCTAAAAGCTACATGATGACCTCATAGACTCTTTCTGATGTTAAAAAGTAAAGTCAGGTCCTCCAGACAGTGGTCCATGTGGGACCTTTTGAACTTTTTTTCTACTCAGAGGGTCTCCAGAAGGTCTAAAAGCTACATGATGTCCTCATAGACTCTTTATGATGTTAAACAGTCAAGTCAGGACCTCCAGACAGTGGTCCATGTGGGACCTTTTGAACTTTTTTTCTCCTCAGAGGGTCCCCAGAAGGTCTAAAAGCTACATGATGTCATCATAGACTCTTTCTGATGTTTAAAAGTCAAGTCAGGTCCTCCAGACAGTGGTCCATATGGGACCTTTTAACTTTTTTCTGCTCAAAGGGCCCCCAGAAGGTCTAAAAGCTACATGATGTCCTCATAGACTCTTTCAGATGTATAAAAGTCAAGTCAGGACATCCAGACAGTGGTCCATGTGGGACCTTTTGAACTTTTTTTCTGCTCATATGGTCCCCAGAAGGTCCAAAAGCTACATGATGTCCTCATAGACTCTTTCTGATGTTAAAAAGTCAAGTCAGGACCTCCAGACAGTGGTCCATATGGGACCTTTTGAACTTTTTTTCTGCTCAGAGGAACCCCAGAAGGTCTAAAAGCTACATGATGTCCTCAGAGACTCTTTCTGATGTTAAAAAGTCAAGTCAGGTCCTCCAGACAGTGGTCCATATGGGACCTTTTGAACTTTTTTTCTGCTCAGAGGAACCCCAGAAGGTCTAAAAGCTACATGATGTCCTCAGAGACTCTTTCTGATGTTAAAAAGTCAAGTCAGGTCCTCCAGACAGTGGTCCATATGGGACCTTTTGAACTTTTTTTCTGCTCAGAGGGCCCCCAGAAGGTCTAAAAGCTACATGATGTCGTCATAGACTTTTTCTGATGTTAAAAGTCAAGTCAGGACCTCCATACAGTGGTCCATATGGGACCTTTTGAACTTTTTTTCTCTTCAGAGGGTCCCCAGAAGGTCTAAAAGCTACATGTTGTCCTCATAGACTCTTTCAGATGTATAAAAGTCAAGTCAGGACCTCCAGACAGTGGTCCATGTGGGACCTTTTGAACTTTTTTTCTCCTCAGAGGGTCCCCAGAAGGTCTAAAAGCTACATTATGTCATCATAGACTCTTTCTGATGTTTAAAAGTCAAGTCAGGTCCTCCAGATAGTGGTCCATATGGGACCTTTTAACTTTTTTCTGCTCAGAGGGCCCCCAGAAGGTCTAAAAGCTACATGATGTCCTCATAGACTCTTTCACATGTATAAAAGTCAAGTCAGGACCTCCAGACAGTGGTCCATGTGGAAAATCATTGCATCAGCTGTTGAAAAGACAACTCACAGCATATTGTTTTCTGCATTGCATACAGCTCATTAATGTGTGTACTCACGAGAAAACATCACAAAGCTGTCGCTTTCCAATGCATGCAATAACTAACTATTTCCATTGTTCAACGAAGAGATGTGCAATGCAGCATGCTGTTGCATTACACAAGCGTTTTGCATGAAAACATAACATTTAAAAGTAATATGCACTTTGTTGCATTGCAAATGCATTCAAAAACTAATGCGTTTCATTCCATTGCAACAGCGTGCTGTTGCATTGCACAAGCGTTTTGCATGGAAGAATAACATTTTAAAGTAATATGCACTCTGGTACATTGCAATGCATCCAAGAACTAATGCGTTTCATTACATTGCAACAGCGTGCTGTTGCATTGCACAAGCGTTTTGCATGGAAGAATAACATTTAAAAGTAATATGCACTCTGTTGCATTGCAATGCATTTAAGAACTAATGCGTTTCATTACATAGCAACAGCGTGCTGTTGCATTGCACAAGCGTTTTGCATGGAAGAATAACATTTAAAAGTAAGATACACTTTGTTGAATTGCAATGCATTCAAGAACTAATGCGTTGCATTACATTGCAACAGCGTGCTGTTGCATTGCACAAGCGTTTTGCATGGAAGAATAACATTTAAAAGTAAGATGCATTTTGTTGAATTGCAATGCATTCAAGAACTAATGCGTTTCATTACATTGCAACAGCGTTTTGCATGGAAGATTAACATTTAAAAGAAATATGCACTCTGTTGCATTAAAATGCATTCAAGCACTAATGCGTTTCATTACATTGCACAAGCATTTTGCATGGAAGAATACCATTTGAAAGTAATATGCACTTTGTTGATTGCAATGCATTCAAGCTTCAAGAATTAAAACTAATTCCGTTTTTTTCATAATAGAACTAAATACATTTTTTATGGTAGCCTATGTCGTACTCTTAAACCGACATGATTTTAATAATTGCCATTGCCCTGCTAATTTAGTCAGTATTGATGTACGTTCACTGATTCTAGCTTCTCTCAATTCTGTCTCTTTCTTTTCATGTGAAATGTGTAGTCTACACATGTTTACAGTGGTCCATATGGGACCTTTTGAACTTTTTTTCTCCTCAGAGGGTCCCCAGAAGGTCTAAAAGCTACATGATGTCATCATAGACTCTTTCAGATGTATAAAAGTCAAGTCAGGACCTCCAGACAGTGGTCCATGTGGGACCTTTTTTTAACTTTTTTTCTCCTCAGAGGGTCCCCAGAAGGTCTAAAAGCTACATTATGTCATCATAGACTCTTTCTGATGTTTAAAAGTCAAGTCAGGTCCTCCAGACAGTGGTCCATATGGGACCTTTTGACTTTTTTTCTGCTCAGAGGGCCCCCAGAAGGTCTAAAAGCTACATGATGTCCTCATAGACTCTTTCACATGTATAAAAGTCAAGTCAGGACCTCCAGACAGTGGTCCATGTGGGACCTTTTGAACTTTTTTTCTACTCAGAGGGTCCCCAGAAGGTCTAAAAGCTACATGATCTCCTCATACACTCTTTCTGATGTTAAAAAGTCAAGTAAGGACCTCCAGACAGTGGTCCATATGGGACCTTTTGAACTTTTTTTCTGCTATGAGGAACCCCAGAAGGTCTAAAAGCTACATGATGTCCTCAGACACTCTTTCTGATGTTAAAAAGTCAAGTCAGGTCCTCCAGACAGTGGTCCATATGGGACCTTTTGAACTTTTTTTCTGCTCAGAGGGCCCCCAGAAGGTCTAAAAGCTACATGATGACCTCATAGACTCTTTCTGATGTTAAAAAGTAAAGTCAGGTCCTCCAGACAGTGGTCCATGTGGGACCTTTTGAACTTTTTTTCTACTCAGAGGGTCTCCAGAAGGTCTAAAAGCTACATGATGTCCTCATAGACTCTTTATGATGTTAAACAGTCAAGTCAGGACCTCCAGACAGTGGTCCATGTGGGACCTTTTGAACTTTTTTTCTCCTCAGAGGGTCCCCAGAAGGTCTAAAAGCTACATGATGTCATCATAGACTCTTTCTGATGTTTAAAAGTCAAGTCAGGTCCTCCAGACAGTGGTCCATATGGGACCTTTTAACTTTTTTCTGCTCAAAGGGCCCCCAGAAGGTCTAAAAGCTACATGATGTCCTCATAGACTCTTTCAGATGTATAAAAGTCAAGTCAGGACCTCCAGACAGTGGTCCATGTGGGACCTTTTGAACTTTTTTTCTGCTCATATGGTCCCCAGAAGGTCCAAAAGCTACATGATGTCCTCATAGACTCTTTCTGATGTTAAAAAGTCAAGTCAGGACCTCCAGACAGTGGTCCATATGGGACCTTTTGAACTTTTTTTCTGCTCAGAGGAACCCCAGAAGGTCTAAAAGCTACATGATGTCCTCAGAGACTCTTTCTGATGTTAAAAAGTCAAGTCAGGTCCTCCAGACAGTGGTCCATATGGGACCTTTTGAACTTTTTTTCTGCTCAGAGGAACCCCAGAAGGTCTAAAAGCTACATGATGTCCTCAGAGACTCTTTCTGATGTTAAAAAGTCAAGTCAGGTCCTCCAGACAGTGGTCCATATGGGACCTTTTGAACTTTTTTTCTGCTCAGAGGGCCCCCAGAAGGTCTAAAAGCTACATGATGTCGTCATAGACTTTTTCTGATGTTAAAAGTCAAGTCAGGACCTCCATACAGTGGTCCATATGGGACCTTTTGAACTTTTTTTCTCTTCAGAGGGTCCCCAGAAGGTCTAAAAGCTACATGTTGTCCTCATAGACTCTTTCAGATGTATAAAAGTCAAGTCAGGACCTCCAGACAGTGGTCCATGTGGGACCTTTTGAACTTTTTTTCTCCTCAGAGGGTCCCCAGAAGGTCTAAAAGCTACATTATGTCATCATAGACTCTTTCTGATGTTTAAAAGTCAAGTCAGGTCCTCCAGATAGTGGTCCATATGGGACCTTTTAACTTTTTTCTGCTCAGAGGGCCCCCAGAAGGTCTAAAAGCTACATGATGTCCTCATAGACTCTTTCACATGTATAAAAGTCAAGTCAGGACCTCCAGACAGTGGTCCATGTGGGACCTTTTGAACTTTTTTTCTACTCAGAGGGTCCCCAGAAGGTCTAAAAGCTACATGATCTCCTCATACACTCTTTCTGATGTTAAAAAGTCAAGTAAGGACCTCCAGACAGTGGTCCATATGGGACCTTTTGAACTTTTTTTCTGCTATGAGGAACCCCAGAAGGTCTAAAAGCTACATGATGTCCTCAGAGACTCTTTCTGATGTTAAAAAGTCAAGTCAGGTCCTCCAGACAGTGGTCCATATGGGGCCTTTTGAACTTTTTTTCTGCTCAGAGGGCCCCCAGAAGGTCTAAAAGCTACATGATGACCTCATAGACTCTTTCTGATGTTAAAAAGTAAAGTCAAGTCCTCCAGACAGTGGTCCATGTGGGACCTTTTGAACTTTTTTTCTACTCAGAGGGTCTCCAGAAGGTCTAAAAGCTACATGATGTCCTCATAGACTCTTTCTGATGTTAAACAGTCAAGTCAGGACCTCCAGACAGTGGTCCATGTGGGACCTTTTGAACTTTTTTTCTCTTCAGAGGGTCCCCAGAAGGTCTAAAAGCTACATGATGTCATCATAGACTCTTTCTGATGTTTAAAAGTCAAGTCAGGTCCTCCAGACAGTGGTCCATATAGGACCTTTTAACTTTTTTTCTGCTTAGAGGGCCCCCAGAAGGTCTAAAAGCTACATGATGTCCTCATAGACTCTTTTAGATGTAAAAAAGTCAAGTCAGGACCTCCAGACAGTGGTCCATGTGGGACCTTTTGAGCTTTTTTTCTACTCAGAGGGTCCCCAGAAGGTCTAAAAGCTACATGATGTCATCATAGACTCTTTCTGATGTTTAAAAGTCAAGTCAGGTCCTCCAGACAGTGGTCCATATGGGACCTTTTAACTTTTTTCTGCTCAAAGGGCCCCCAGAAGGTCTAAAAGCTACATGATGTCCTCATAGACTCTTTCAGATGTATAAAAGTCAAGTCAGGACCTCCAGACAGTGGTCCATGTGGGACCTTTTGAACTTTTTTTCTGCTCATATGGTCCCCAGAAGGTCTAAAAGCTACATGATGTCCTCATAGACTCTTTTAGATGTAAAAAAGTCAAGTCAGGACCTCCAGACAGTGGTCCATGTGGGACCTTTTGAGCTTTTTTTCTACTCAGAGGGTCCCCAGAAGGTCTAAAAGCTACATGATGTCATCATAGACTCTTTCTGATGTTTAAAAGTCAAGTCAGGTCCTCCAGACAGTGGTCCATATAGGACCTTTTAACTTTTTTTCTGCTTAGAGGGCCCCCAGAAGGTCTAAAAGCTACATGATGTCCTCATAGACTCTTTTAGATGTAAAAAAGTCAAGTCAGGACCTCCAGACAGTGGTCCATGTGGGACCTTTTGAGCTTTTTTTCTACTCAGAGGGTCCCCAGAAGGTCTAAAAGCTACATGATGTCATCATAGACTCTTTCTGATGTTTAAAAGTCAAGTCAGGTCCTCCAGACAGTGGTCCATATGGGACCTTTTAACTTTTTTCTGCTCAAAGGGCCCCCAGAAGGTCTAAAAGCTACATGATGTCCTCATAGACTCTTTCAGATGTAAAAAAGTCAAGTCAGGACCTCCAGACAGTGGTCCATGTGGGACCTTTTGAGCTTTTTTTCTACTCAGAGGGTCCCCAGAAGGTCTAAAAGCTACATGATGTCATCATAGACTCTTTCTGATGTTTAAAAGTCAAGTCAGGTCCTCCAGACAGTGGTCCATATGGGACCTTTTAACTTTTTTCTGCTCAAAGGGCCCCCAGAAGGTCTAAAAGCTACATGATGTCCTCATAGACTCTTTCAGATGTATAAAAGTCAAGTCAGGACCTCCAGACAGTGGTCCATGTGGGACCTTTTGAACTTTTTTTCTGCTCATATGGTCCCCAGAAGGTCTAAAAGCTACATGATGTCCTCATAGACTCTTTCTGATGTTAAAAAGTCAAGTCAGGACCTCCAGACAGTGGTCCATATGGGACCTTTTGAACTTTTTTTCTGCTCAGAGGAACCCCAGAAGGTCTAAAAGCTACATGATGTCCTCAGAGACTCTTTCTGATGTTAAAAAGTCAAGTCAGGTCCTCCAGACAGTGGTCCATATGGGACCTTTTGAACTTTTTTTCTGCTCAGAGGAACCACAGAAGGTCTAAAAGCTACATGATGTCCTCAGAGACTCTTTCTGATGTTAAAAAGTCAAGTCAGGTCCTCCAGACAGTGGTCCATATGGGACCTTTTGAACTTTTTTTCTGCTCAGAGGGCCCCCAGAAGGTCTAAAAGCTACATGATGTCGTCATAGACTTTTTCTGATGTTAAAAGTCAAGTCAGGACCTCCAGACAGTGGTCCATATGGGACCTTTTGAACTTTTTTTCTCTTCAGAGGGTCCCCAGAAGGTCTAAAAGCTACATGTTGTCCTCATAGACTCTTTCAGATGTATAAAAGTCAAGTCAGGACCTCCAGATAGTGGTCCATATGGGACCTTTTAACTTTTTTCTGCTCAGAGGGCCCCCAGAAGGTCTAAAAGCTATATGATGTCCTCATAGACTCTTTCACATGTATAAAAGTCAAGTCAGGACCTCCAGACAGTGGTCCATGTGGGACCTTTTGAACTTTTTTTCTACTCAGAGGGTCCCCAGAAGGTCTAAAAGCTACATGATCTCCTCATACACTCTTTCTGATGTTAAAAAGTCAAGTAAGGACCTCCAGACAGTGGTCCATATGGGACCTTTTGAACTTTTTTTCTGCTATGAGGAACCCCAGAAGGTCTAAAAGCTACATGATGTCCTCAGAGACTCTTTCTGATGTTAAAAAGTCAAGTCAGGTCCTCCAGACAGTGGTCCATATGGGACCTTTTGAACTTTTTTTCTGCTCAGAGGGCCCCCAGAAGGTCTAAAAGCTACATGATGACCTCATAGACTCTTTCTGATGTTAAAAAGTAAAGTCAGGTCCTCCAGACAGTGGTCCATGTGGGACCTTTTGAACTTTTTTTCTACTCAGAGGGTCTCCAGAAGGTCTAAAAGCTACATGATGTCCTCATAGACTCTTTCTGATGTTAAACAGTCAAGTCAGGACCTCCAGACAGTGGTCCATGTGGGACCTTTTGAACTTTTTTTCTCTTCAGAGGGTCCCCAGAAGGTCTAAAAGCTACATGATGTCATCATAGACTCTTTCTGATGTTTAAAAGTCAAGTCAGGTCCTCCAGACAGTAGTCCATATAGGACCTTTTAACTTTTTTTCTGCTTAGAGGGCCCCCAGAAGGTCTAAAAGCTACATGATGTCCTCATAGACTCTTTTAGATGTAAAAAAGTCAAGTCAGGACCTCCAGACAGTGGTCCATGTGGGACCTTTTGAGCTTTTTTTCTACTCAGAGGGTCCCCAGAAGGTCTAAAAGCTACATGATGTCATCATAGACTCTTTCTGATGTTTAAAAGTCAAGTCAGGTCCTCCAGACAGTGGTCCATATGGGACCTTTTAACTTTTTTCTGCTCAAAGGGCCCCCAGAAGGTCTAAAAGCTACATGATGTCCTCATAGACTCTTTCAGATGTATAAAAGTCAAGTCAGGACCTCCAGACAGTGGTCCATGTGGGACCTTTTGAACTTTTTTTCTGCTCATATGGTCCCCAGAAGGTCTAAAAGCTACATGATGTCCTCATAGACTCTTTTAGATGTAAAAAAGTCAAGTCAGGACCTCCAGACAGTGGTCCATGTGGGACCTTTTGAGCTTTTTTTCTACTCAGAGGGTCCCCAGAAGGTCTAAAAGCTACATGATGTCATCATAGACTCTTTCTGATGTTTAAAAGTCAAGTCAGGTCCTCCAGACAGTGGTCCATATGGGACCTTTTAACTTTTTTCTGCTCAAAGGGCCCCCAGAAGGTCTAAAAGCTACATGATGTCCTCATAGACTCTTTCAGATGTATAAAAGTCAAGTCAGGACCTCCAGACAGTGGTCCATGTGGGACCTTTTGAACTTTTTTTCTGCTCATATGGTCCCCAGAAGGTCTAAAAGCTACATGATGTCCTCATAGACTCTTTCTGATGTTAAATAGTCAATTCAGGTCCTCCAGACAGTGGTCCATATAGGACCTTTTAACTTTTTTTCTGCTCAGAGGAACCCCAGAAGGTCTAAAAGCTACATGATGTCCTCAGAGACTCTTTCTGATGTTAAAAAGTCAAGTCAGGTCCTCCAGACAGTGGTCCATATGGGACCTTTTGAACTTTTTTTCTGCTCAGAGGAACCCCAGAAGGTCTAAAAGCTACATGATGTCCTCAGAGACTCTTTCTGATGTTAAAAAGTCAAGTCAGGTCCTCCAGACAGTGGTCCATATGGGACCTTTTGAACTTTTTTTCTGCTCAGAGGGCCCCCAGAAGGTCTAAAAGCTACATGATGTCGTCATAGAGTTTTTCTGATGTTAAAAGTCAAGTCAGGACCTCCAGACAGTGGTCCATATGGGACCTTTTGAACTTTTTTTCTCTTCAGAGGGTCCCCAGAAGGTCTAAAAGCTACATGTTGTCCTCATAGACTCTTTCAGATGTATAAAAGTCAAGTCAGGACCTCCAGACAGTGGTCCATGTGGGACCTTTTGAACTTTTTTTCTCCTCAGAGGGTCCCCAGAAGGTCTAAAAGCTACATTATGTCATCATAGACTCTTTCTGATGTTTAAAAGTCAAGTCAGGTCCTCCAGATAGTGGTCCATATGGGACCTTTTAACTTTTTTCTGCTCAGAGGGCCCCCAGAAGGTCTAAAAGCTACATGATGTCCTCATAGACTCTTTCACATGTATAAAAGTCAAGTCAGGACCTCCAGACAGTGGTCCATGTGGGACCTTTTGAACTTTTTTTCTACTCAGAGGGTCCCCAGAAGGTCTAAAAGCTACATGATCTCCTCATACACTCTTTCTGATGTTAAAAAGTCAAGTAAGGACCTCCAGACAGTGGTCCATATGGGACCTTTTGAACTTTTTTTCTGCTATGAGGAACCCCAGAAGGTCTAAAAGCTACATGATGTCCTCAGAGACTCTTTCTGATGTTAAAAAGTCAAGTCAGGTCCTCCAGACAGTGGTCCATATGGGACCTTTTGAACTTTTTTTCTGCTCAGAGGGCCCCCAGAAGGTCTAAAAGCTACATGATGACCTCATAGACTCTTTCTGATGTTAAAAAGTAAAGTCAGGTCCTTCAGACAGTGGTCCATGTGGGACCTTTTGAACTTTTTTTCTACTCAGAGGGTCTCCAGAAGGTCTAAAAGCTACATGATGTCCTCATAGACTCTTTCTGATGTTAAACAGTCAAGTCAGGACCTCCAGACAGTGGTCCATGTGGGACCTTTTGAACTTTTTTTCTCTTCAGAGGGTCCCCAGAAGGTCTAAAAGCTACATGATGTAATCATAGACTCTTTCTGATGTTTAAAAGTCAAGTCAGGTCCTCCAGACAGTGGTCCATATAGGACCTTTTAACTTTTTTTCTGCTTAGAGGGCCCCCAGAAGGTCTAAAAGCTACATGATGTCCTCATAGACTCTTTTAGATGTAAAAAAGTCAAGTCAGGACCTCCAGACAGTGGTCCATGTGGGACCTTTTGAGCTTTTTTTCTACTCAGAGGGTCCCCAGAAGGTCTAAAAGCTACATGATGTCATCATAGACTCTTTCTGATGTTTAAAAGTCAAGTCAGGTCCTCCAGACAGTGGTCCATATGGGACCTTTTAACTTTTTTCTGCTCAAAGGGCCCCCAGAAGGTCTAAAAGCTACATGATGTCCTCATAGACTCTTTCAGATGTATAAAAGTCAAGTCAGGACCTCCAGACAGTGGTCCATGTGGGACCTTTTGAACTTTTTTTCTGCTCATATGGTCCCCAGAAGGTCTAAAAGCTACATGATGTCCTCATAGACTCTTTTAGATGTAAAAAAGTCAAGTCAGGACCTCCAGACAGTGGTCCATGTGGGACCTTTTGAGCTTTTTTTCTACTCAGAGGGTCCCCAGAAGGTCTAAAAGCTACATGATGTCATCATAGACTCTTTCTGATGTTTAAAAGTCAAGTTAGGTCCTCCAGACAGTGGTCCATATGGGACCTTTTAACTTTTTTCTGCTCAAAGGGCCCCCAGAAGGTCTAAAAGCTACATGATGTCCTCATAGACTCTTTCAGATGTATAAAAGTCAAGTCAGGACCTCCAGACAGTGGTCCATGTGGGACCTTTTGAACTTTTTTTCTGCTCATATGGTCCCCAGAAGGTCTAAAAGCTACATGATGTCCTCATAGACTCTTTCTGATGTTAAAAAGTCAAGTCAGGTCCTCCAGACAGTGGTCCATATAGGACCTTTTAACTTTTTTTCTGCTTAGAGGGCCCCCAGAAGGTCTAAAAGCTACATGATGTCCTCAGAGACTCTTTCTGATGTTAAAAAGTCAAGTCAGGTCCTCCAGACAGTGGTCCATATGGGACCTTTTGAACTTTTTTTCTGCTCAGAGGGCCCCCAGAAGGTCTAAAAGCTACATGATGTCCTCATAGACTCTTTCTGATGTTAAAAAGTAAAGTCAGGTCCTCCAGACAGTGGTCCATATGGGACCTTTTGAACTTTTTTTCTGGTCAGAGGGTCCCCAGAAGGTCTAAAAGCTACATGATGTCCTCATAGACTCTTTCTGATGTTAAAAAGTTAAAAGGCATTGTTGAATTGCAATGCATTCAAGAACTAACTCATTTTGTAGTGGATTAAAGAGTTGGGCGATGCAATCTGTTGTTTTAATAACATTTTTGTTGTTTCATTCCATTGCATAATAGGACTAACTTATTCCTTTGTGCAATGAAAAAACTAACGCTTAAAAACTGATTTTGCATGGCACATATGATAAAGCAGTAGAATAACATATAAGCGATGCACTTTTTTGCATTGCAAAGCATTCAAGAACTAACTCATTCAGTAGTGCATTGAAGAGAATGAATTGCATTGCACATAAGTTAAAGCGTTGTGCCTAAGCAATATGCACTTTTTTTGCAATGCACTCAAGAACTAACTCTTTTTGTAGTGCAATAAAGAGATGGGCAACGCAATCTGCTGTTTAAAAAAACGTTTTGTTGTTTCATTCCATTGCATAAAAGGACTAACTTATTCCTTTGTGCACTGAAAAAAACTAACGCTTAAAAAAACTGCTGTTGCATTCCACA
This sequence comes from Gila orcuttii, assembly GCA_026230005.1. Taxonomy (NCBI): domain Eukaryota; kingdom Metazoa; phylum Chordata; class Actinopteri; order Cypriniformes; family Leuciscidae; genus Gila; species Gila orcuttii. The sequence continues at coordinate 28,339,470 of JAPDVR010000010.1, read as the reverse complement.
TATAATAAAGCGTTAGAAAGACATATAAGCGATATGCACTTTTTTTGCATTGCAATGCACTCAAGAACTAACTCTTTTTGTAGTGCATTAAAGAGATGGGCAACGCAATCTGCTGTTTTAAAAACGTGTTTTTTTGTTTCATTCCATTACATAAAAGGACTAACTTATTCCTTTGTGCAATGAAAAAAACTATCGCTTAAAATAACTGCTGTTGCATTGCACATATGATAAAGCGTTAGAATGACATATAAGCGATATGCACTTTTTTTGCATTGCAATGCGTTCAAGAACTAACTCATTCCGTAGTGCATTAAGAGATCTGCAATGCAATCTTCTGTTGCATTGCATTGCACATACGATGAAGCGTAACGAAGAATACCAACGAAAAGGATCGAAGAATGACCTATAAGCAATATGCACTTTATTGCATTGCAATACATTCAAGAACTAGCTCATTCCGTAGTGCATTAAAGAGATGGGCAAAGCAATCTGCTGTTTTAATAACATTTTTGTTGTTTCATTCCATTGCATAAAAGGTCTAACTTATTCCTTTGTGCAACGAACAAACTAACCATAATCATTTGTGTATGAAGGAAAATCATTGCATCAGCTGTTGAAAAGACAACTCACAGCATATTGTTTTCTGCATTGCATACAGCTCATTAATGTGTGTACTCACGAGAAAACATCACAAAGCTGTCGCTTTCCAATGCATGCAATAACTAACTATTTCCATTGTTCAACGAAGAGATGTGCAATGCAGCATGCTGTTGCATTACACAAGCGTTTTGCATGAAAACATAACATTTAAAAGTAATATGCACTTTGTTGCATTGCAAATGCATTCAAGAACTAATGCGTTTCATTCCATTGCAACAGCGTGCTGTTGCATTGCACAAGCGTTTTGCATGGAAGAATAACATTTTAAAGTAATATGCACTCTGGTACATTGCAATGCATCCAAGAACTAATGCGTTTCATTACATTGCAACAGCGTGCTGTTGCATTGCACAAGCGTTTTGCATGGAAGAATAACATTTAAAAGTAATATGCACTCTGTTGCATTGCAATGCATTTAAGAACTAATGCGTTTCATTACATAGCAACAGCGTGCTGTTGCATTGCACAAGCGTTTTGCATGGAAGAATAACATTTAAAAGTAAGATACACTTTGTTGAATTGCAATGCATTCAAGAACTAATGCGTTGCATTACATTGCAACAGCGTGCTGTTGCATTGCACAAGCGTTTTGCATGGAAGAATAACATTTAAAAGTAAGATGCATTTTGTTGAATTGCAATGCATTCAAGAACTAATGCGTTTCATTACATTGCAACAGCGTTTTGCATGGAAGATTAACATTTAAAAGAAATATGCACTCTGTTGCATTAAAATGCATTCAAGCACTAATGCGTTTCATTACATTGCACAAGCATTTTGCATGGAAGAATACCATTTGAAAGTAATATGCACTTTGTTGATTGCAATGCATTCAAGCTTCAAGAATTAAAACTAATTCCGTTTTTTTCATAATAGAACTAAATACATTTTTTATGGTAGCCTATGTCGTACTCTTAAACCGACATGATTTTAATAATTGCCATTGCCCTGCTAATTTAGTCAGTATTGATGTACGTTCACTGATTCTAGCTTCTCTCAATTCTGTCTCTTTCTTTTCATGTGAAATGTGTAGTCTACACATGTTTACAGTGGTCCATATGGGACCTTTTGAACTTTTTTTCTGCTCAGAGGGTCCCCAGAAGGTCTAAAAGCTACCTTATGTACACATAGACTCTTTCTGATGTCAAAAAGTCGTCAGGACATCCAGACAGTGGTCCATATGGGACCTTTTGAACTTTTTTTCTCCTCAGAGGGTCCCCAGAAGGTCTAAAAGCTACATGATGTCATCATAGACTCTTTCAGATGTATAAAAGTCAAGTCAGGACCTCCAGACAGTGGTCCATGTGGGACCTTTTTTTAACTTTTTTTCTCCTCAGAGGGTCCCCAGAAGGTCTAAAAGCTACATTATGTCATCATAGACTCTTTCTGATGTTTAAAAGTCAAGTCAGGTCCTCCAGACAGTGGTCCATATGGGACCTTTTGACTTTTTTTCTGCTCAGAGGGCCCCCAGAAGGTCTAAAAGCTACATGATGTCCTCATAGACTCTTTCACATGTATAAAAGTCAAGTCAGGACCTCCAGACAGTGGTCCATGTGGGACCTTTTGAACTTTTTTTCTACTCAGAGGGTCCCCAGAAGGTCTAAAAGCTACATGATCTCCTCATACACTCTTTCTGATGTTAAAAAGTCAAGTAAGGACCTCCAGACAGTGGTCCATATGGGACCTTTTGAACTTTTTTTCTGCTATGAGGAACCCCAGAAGGTCTAAAAGCTACATGATGTCCTCAGACACTCTTTCTGATGTTAAAAAGTCAAGTCAGGTCCTCCAGACAGTGGTCCATATGGGACCTTTTGAACTTTTTTTCTGCTCAGAGGGCCCCCAGAAGGTCTAAAAGCTACATGATGACCTCATAGACTCTTTCTGATGTTAAAAAGTAAAGTCAGGTCCTCCAGACAGTGGTCCATGTGGGACCTTTTGAACTTTTTTTCTACTCAGAGGGTCTCCAGAAGGTCTAAAAGCTACATGATGTCCTCATAGACTCTTTATGATGTTAAACAGTCAAGTCAGGACCTCCAGACAGTGGTCCATGTGGGACCTTTTGAACTTTTTTTCTCCTCAGAGGGTCCCCAGAAGGTCTAAAAGCTACATGATGTCATCATAGACTCTTTCTGATGTTTAAAAGTCAAGTCAGGTCCTCCAGACAGTGGTCCATATGGGACCTTTTAACTTTTTTCTGCTCAAAGGGCCCCCAGAAGGTCTAAAAGCTACATGATGTCCTCATAGACTCTTTCAGATGTATAAAAGTCAAGTCAGGACCTCCAGACAGTGGTCCATGTGGGACCTTTTGAACTTTTTTTCTGCTCATATGGTCCCCAGAAGGTCCAAAAGCTACATGATGTCCTCATAGACTCTTTCTGATGTTAAAAAGTCAAGTCAGGACCTCCAGACAGTGGTCCATATGGGACCTTTTGAACTTTTTTTCTGCTCAGAGGAACCCCAGAAGGTCTAAAAGCTACATGATGTCCTCAGAGACTCTTTCTGATGTTAAAAAGTCAAGTCAGGTCCTCCAGACAGTGGTCCATATGGGACCTTTTGAACTTTTTTTCTGCTCAGAGGAACCCCAGAAGGTCTAAAAGCTACATGATGTCCTCAGAGACTCTTTCTGATGTTAAAAAGTCAAGTCAGGTCCTCCAGACAGTGGTCCATATGGGACCTTTTGAACTTTTTTTCTGCTCAGAGGGCCCCCAGAAGGTCTAAAAGCTACATGATGTCGTCATAGACTTTTTCTGATGTTAAAAGTCAAGTCAGGACCTCCATACAGTGGTCCATATGGGACCTTTTGAACTTTTTTTCTCTTCAGAGGGTCCCCAGAAGGTCTAAAAGCTACATGTTGTCCTCATAGACTCTTTCAGATGTATAAAAGTCAAGTCAGGACCTCCAGACAGTGGTCCATGTGGGACCTTTTGAACTTTTTTTCTCCTCAGAGGGTCCCCAGAAGGTCTAAAAGCTACATTATGTCATCATAGACTCTTTCTGATGTTTAAAAGTCAAGTCAGGTCCTCCAGATAGTGGTCCATATGGGACCTTTTAACTTTTTTCTGCTCAGAGGGCCCCCAGAAGGTCTAAAAGCTACATGATGTCCTCATAGACTCTTTCACATGTATAAAAGTCAAGTCAGGACCTCCAGACAGTGGTCCATGTGGGACCTTTTGAACTTTTTTTCTACTCAGAGGGTCCCCAGAAGGTCTAAAAGCTACATGATCTCCTCATACACTCTTTCTGATGTTAAAAAGTCAAGTAAGGACCTCCAGACAGTGGTCCATATGGGACCTTTTGAACTTTTTTTCTGCTATGAGGAACCCCAGAAGGTCTAAAAGCTACATGATGTCCTCAGAGACTCTTTCTGATGTTAAAAAGTCAAGTCAGGTCCTCCAGACAGTGGTCCATATGGGGCCTTTTGAACTTTTTTTCTGCTCAGAGGGCCCCCAGAAGGTCTAAAAGCTACATGATGACCTCATAGACTCTTTCTGATGTTAAAAAGTAAAGTCAGGTCCTCCAGACAGTGGTCCATGTGGGACCTTTTGAACTTTTTTTCTACTCAGAGGGTCTCCAGAAGGTCTAAAAGCTACATGATGTCCTCATAGACTCTTTCTGATGTTAAACAGTCAAGTCAGGACCTCCAGACAGTGGTCCATGTGGGACCTTTTGAACTTTTTTTCTCTTCAGAGGGTCCCCAGAAGGTCTAAAAGCTACATGATGTCATCATAGACTCTTTCTGATGTTTAAAAGTCAAGTCAGGTCCTCCAGACAGTGGTCCATATAGGACCTTTTAACTTTTTTTCTGCTTAGAGGGCTCCCAGAAGGTCTAAAAGCTACATGATGTCCTCATAGACTCTTTTAGATGTAAAAAAGTCAAGTCAGGACCTCCAGACAGTGGTCCATGTGGGACCTTTTGAGCTTTTTTTCTACTCAGAGGGTCCCCAGAAGGTCTAAAAGCTACATGATGTCATCATAGACTCTTTCTGATGTTTAAAAGTCAAGTCAGGTCCTCCAGACAGTGGTCCATATGGGACCTTTTAACTTTTTTCTGCTCAAAGGGCCCCCAGAAGGTCTAAAAGCTACATGATGTCCTCATAGACCCTTTCAGATGTATAAAAGTCAAGTCAGGACCTCCAGACAGTGGTCCATGTGGGACCTTTTGAACTTTTTTTCTGCTCATATGGTCCCCAGAAGGTCTAAAAGCTACATGATGTCCTCATAGACTCTTTTAGATGTAAAAAAGTCAAGTCAGGACCTCCAGACAGTGGTCCATGTGGGACCTTTTGAGCTTTTTTTCTACTCAGAGGGTCCCCAGAAGGTCTAAAAGCTACATGATGTCATCATAGACTCTTTCTGATGTTTAAAAG